>JAXCMG010000003.1:83627976-83660766 GCA_034642415.1 Podarcis siculus | reverse complement strand
TAATAATAATAATAATAATAATAATAATAATAATAATAATAATAATAGATTATTTATACCCCGCCCATCTGGCCAGGGCTGCCTTCAGATGTCTTCTGAAAGTCTGGTAGTTGTTGTTCTCTTTGACATCTGGTGGGAGGGCGTTCCACAGGGCGGGTGCCACTACCGAGAAGGCCCTCTGCCTGGTTCCCTGTAACTTGGCTTCTCGCAGTGAGGGAACCGCCAGAAGACCCTCAGCGCTGGACCTCAGTGTCTGGGCAGAATGATGGGGTGGAGGTATACTGGACCGAGGCCGATTAGGGCTTTAAAGGCCAGCACAAACACTTTGAATTGTGCTCGGAAACGTACTGGGAGCCAATGTAGGTCTACCTCGAAGAACAGCAGTGCTGCTGTTGAAACTTCTCCAACGGCAGCCAGATGAATTTGAGGCTGAGAAATCAAGTTCATTGGGGAGAGGTTTGACAATCTTTTGCTTCAATCTTTTGCTGCTGTTTCTTTCCCTTCCTTCCTTCCTTCCTTCCTTCCTTCCTTCCTTCCTCCTTTTTAAATCTAGCGGCTGCCTTTTAAGTCTGAACCCCTCACTAGGAAAACAACAGAGCAAGGAAGCATTTGCTCAAGAAGAGAAGGTGCCTACACACCCCAGCAAAGTTCACTGAACATCGGGGAATAGTAGTAGCGATATGAGTCACCAAGGCTCACTGCCATGCTTTTGCTCTTTATTCCTCCAGCCTTATCTGTACGCTTTCCACCCTCCCCTTATTCTCTCCTGCCACATGAATCACTCTATATCATCTGTGTTGCATGTCTGTGTGTTTTAGTCCCCACCACCACCAGCACTCCTTCTACAAAGCAATTTTCAGACTTTCAACCTTCCCATGTTGATTTGACCCAATTTATATATTTATTCAAAATAATAATTATAATTTTTATTATTTATACCTCACCCATCTGGCTGGGTTGCCCCAGCCATCCTTAAAAGCTTAATAAACAATGTGAATGCACTAAAAACAACAGCAAACAGCAGCACACACATGCACATTTCGAAAACTTGGTGTATGTTGGGGGGGGCAGAGGGTTTGGGCAAAACAGGGCTGCTAAGAAAAGTCTGCTGGCTCCCATAAGCCAAATCAGGAATGGGCAGTATCTGGGAAAATACAGGACTTACAGTCGGAATGAAAAGGCAGAATTAGGAACCTATCTTAGCATTCGTAGTGTTAACAGTGTTTGAAACTCCCATTGTTCTAGGCGCATTTTGCAACCAGGAATTTCCTTAGTGGAAGCAGTTTCTACACTCTTGGTGGCAGTACTGCATTTAAGATTTCAGGTTAAAACTGCAGAGTGGAAGGAAAGGAAGACCTTTTTCTGCCTCCCCACTTCCAGCTATTCTCTGAAGACTGGAAAAGAAACCCTCTTAAGAATATTAGGGAGGTGGGTAGGGAAGGACTGGACCCTGTGAAAAATGAACATAATATTTTAACTGCAGTTCATTCATTTTCTGCTTTGTAATTCTTCTTGAAAAAGCATGCTTAGGCATTCCGTCGTTGCGCCCATAACCTAGGATAAAGGTGCCATTTAAACTCCTAGCTTTCATATCTCAGTTTCTAACACTGAGTGTGAAAGACTGGGGCCTGGTCCGGTTTGACTCCTGCCTGCCCCAACCCATTCCACAGAACCCTGAGCTATCAAGTGCCCAGTGGGAATGATCCTGATGAATTGAACACAGGAACATAGGAAGGTGCTTTATCTAGTGCTGCATTTGTCTCCCCTGACAGCAGAGAATGTTCCCAGAACTATTTGGAGATGCTGGGGACTGCACCTGGGAGCAGGTGCTCTAACCCTGAGCTACAAGCCTTCCCTAAAACATGGGGAAACTCCTTCATACAGGATCAGCCCCCTGGCCCTCCTACCAGCAGTGCCTACACTACAGTTGCCAGGTCAGGAACATCCTAGACCCAGAAGAGGGGAGCTATCGTGATGTCACAGGGACAACAGACCCACCGACACATTGAAGGCCAAAATCGGGACGCCATCTTGTGGGACACCATCTTCCCGAAGTTTTTTGGCCACTGTGATCTTGTGTGATTTCATGCCACTATTTCCCCCTAACTTTTAAAGACACGCCACCCCAAACGCATGTTTTGGGGTGCTTGTGATCCTGAAAAAAGCACTTTTTCAGGGTGGGGTGTGTGTGTCATAGCATAAAATCATGCGAGATCATAGTGCCCAAAATGGCTGCTGTCCTTTCATGAGGAAAAAACAGGATGTCCCAATTCTTCTGGGACGCTTGCAGGGTATGGGACTGTTCTCAGCGAATCATTAGATTTTAATAAACGTTCTTTTTAGCGCTTCTCCACAGCCATAACAATGCACCTGCCTTATGAACGAAAGGCAGAATTGTTTTGCACCTAATCACATGGTTCCAGGGATGGAAGGTTTCTGTGTGTGTGTGTGTGTGGACAAAAGCCCACAAGGTTTGTGTTGAAATCACAAATGCTGATATAAGAGCTTTTTGTCTGCTTGCTATCCTCTTTCCTGCTCCGACCTTCTTTTTTTTTTTAACAAGATGTGAAATCATTTCTCTATTATACTGAGCCAATTCTTTGCCTTTGTCTCCTTTGTCTATATTCGGGTTTCTGCAAATGATGGCTTTGTCTCATATGGAAAGCCTGCAAGAGGAAGCCACTTGTGTCTGTTAACCATAAAACCTATAGGATAACTGACTCAGAACAACCTCTTTCCAAATGGATTTTAAATAGCTCATTTAAAAGAGGAACTACGCAAGAAGAAGCAATGCCTTTCATCTTCAAACAAAATTGGCTGCTGCTTCCCACAGAAGGCTGTCTGCTGCTATGATATTAAACAGGCAAGCCAGCTTATTGATCTGACCTATATGTTACCTGCTGTTCAGGTGACAGCAGGTATACCTTGCTGGTATAGCAAGATGAGACACTTGCATTCAATTTATCTGTTTCCCTGGGAGATAAGGAGAAAAATTAAGCTCCCCCCCCCAAAAAAAATCTGCTAATTTAGAATTTGGAGTTGTAATCCAAAGCATCTGGAAGACACCGGGTTTACATGGATCATGGATGAAAGCCATTATTAACAGAGTTCCCATTGTCCTGTGTCCTGTTCCCTATTAAGCAGACTAAGGCTGTGTGTGTCTGTGTGTGCTTAAAAAAACCCAAAAACTATATACATGTATATATCATAGTAGCTTAGTTGTAAGAGACCCTGAGTGTCATCTAGTCCAACCCTCTGCAATGCAAGAATCCTGCTCACAGCCATCCCTGGGTGAGCTTGAAACACCAACCTTCTGGTTAACAGCCAGACACACCAACCCATTATATAGATATAGATCATAGAATAAACACACACCATTTGATTGCAGAAAAACCTCTAAGCAGATACAGTGGTACCTTGGGTTACATACGCTTCAGGTTACATACATTTCAGGTTACAGACTCCGCTAACCCAGAAATATTACCTCAGGTTAAGAACTTTGCTTCAGGATGAGAACAGAAATTGTGCTTCGGTGGCGCGGCGGCAGCAGGAGGCCCCATTAGCTAAAGTGGTGTTTCAGGTTAAGAACAGTTTCAGGTTAAGTACGGACCTCCGGAACGAATTAAGTACTTAACCTGAGGTACCACTGTAATATGTTTATCAATACAAACCATTACAAACCATTAACATTAATTCTACCTAAGCAAAAAGAAAAAGAAAAAGAAAAAAAGGATTAAAACACACTCCAGTTTACTCTGCACCCAGTACACCCCACCCACTGGTTTTGTAAGCAGTGTGCACACCAAGTTAACTACAATTCTTATCTTTTCATATCATTTCTTACAAAACACTGTATTTTGGCACATTCTGGCCCCCAACCACAACCCAGCTTCAATCTGCATTGCGAAACAGGACAGCTTAGCTCTGCTTTAAACCAGTGATGTGTATGGAGCCTTAAGAGTCAAGCTTTAATGGGAATGGGCTGTAGTTTGGTGGTAGAGCACGTGTAAACTGTTCTGGGTTCAATCCCCAGCACCTCCAGGTAGCTTTGAGAGAGATCCTGGTCTGAAGTCCCGAGGAGTCACTCAGTGTAGACAATGCTGAACTAGATGGAAAACTGTTCTGACTTGACTGCGCAACAAGACCCATGCATTGCACCAAGGAAACCACAAGTGAAACCACAACTTGAAGATGATTGCCCAACAGATTGTGCATGAATGAATTGTTGCACAACAAGCTTCTACTAGCACATCCGTTGCAAACTTGAAACTCTGCCATTCGCTAGAGGCCCATTATCTTTATATGTAAGCAGTGCCTTTTGAGGGTAAACAAAATATATGGTGCTGGTACTCGTATGTTGACAAAAGTGTCAGCAGCAGCAGCACAGAACAGGTGGGTGTACTTGATACTGGTGAACGCTGTCACAATGAATCTGCTGTACGTACACATCCATTGGTGGGTGTTTATATGGCCACTATCTCTATAATTGCTACCTGGTGCTACTCTCCTCATGTTTTAACAGCCTTGTATTTGACAACTCACCTGGTAACCATAGGTGATGAGGAATTTTGTGCAGGCAAGTCAGTAAACTGGTGAAGGAAGAGACCCTTCCAGTCTGCTCAGTTTCCAGGCTGGCTGGGGAAGGAGGTAAACATGGAAATGCAGAAGGAACTAGTAAACGATTGCTTTTTGCAGGCTAGTAACTTCTGTGGGTTTATTTGCAAGGCTGCATTGCACTTCAGCAAAGCAGCTTTCGGAGTTTAAAAAGAAAAAGTCTTCTGGGCAGCTGCAAAAAGAATCTTTTTAAAAATTATTTTTATTATTATTTTGCTGTTTTCAACAAGATATTTCAAACTGCTCTAATAAGAACCTAGAGCTCTAGGGAGATTTCCTTATCTGAAGTCTCTCTTCCCCCTGCCCTCTTCAATTTATCCCGGTAATTAGATTTATCTTCCAGATCAAGTTTAATAAGTTCACTATGTAGTTTTGATGCCTTTGGAGTCTCTAGAGTTCATTAGCACCTTTTCAATCACAGTAAGTGGTCTCTTGAAGCCCGCCGTTTCTCAGGGGTTTGAAATATAATGTTTTAATTGTATATAATTAAATACTGCTTGCCTTATGTAGATTGAAAACTCTTTGTAATGTTTCCAGCTCCAGGGCTTTGCCCCCCTCCCCTCACCACACTTTAATTAGCTGCCCTAAGTCTTTCTGTAGTCCTCTTTTCCCCATAGGTATCAGGACTTCCTGGAGGGAAAATTGGACCACATCTAATTATTGTTAACGGAGAAGGGGCAGAACTATCTCACCCATTTGCTTTGCACCAGACATTTGAATTAACAGAAAAGGCTAGGGGACCCATTATGCAAGGCTAAGACGTTTGAAGCAAGGAACTGAATCAATGGAAGGGGCACAGTCAAATGATATCTGCTGGAGTGTACAATGAAGAAGGTGGGTGATATGGCTCAGGAAATGCAGGTATTTTCCCACCCACACAGGAATCTGGCCATGCACACAGCAGAGTCCTTGTTAGTCCTGCAATGATGCATCAAGGACTGGCAAAGGTGGAAGCACTTGACCTGTGAGTACTGCAGGATCCAGCTGAGCTTAAGAGCACACCGGATCCCTAAAACCAGAGCTATGAGGAAATGGTCCTGGGGTGGAGGTGTACGATACCCAGCCAACTCGTCCCTTTCCATTTTTATTTAATCTTTATTGACACATCATCAAAATTTAGCTTCACATGCTCACCTGTCCCCTGGGACAAAGGCTACAGCCACACTAAAGATTGAAAGCATTTCCCTGGATTGTTCAGAGGAAGCCAGGTGCTTTAAATATATGGTGTTGATGGAACTCACACCTCTCCTAACGCTGGTGCCATTTTTAAGAGGTCCCTGAATGGTGCCATTTCCTACTTGTATTGTATGTTTCATAGGATATTATGGTGTCAAGTAGCGTTTGAAATTTGCCAGGCCCAAGGTCCATTTTGCACCTGGCTATCAGCCACTTGCGCCCAAGATGCCCAAGTGCAAGGATGGCGCATGATGTCTCCACCACCTGGAGGTGCATGCCTGTTTTCACACGATAGCAACACATCCTGTAGAATTCTATCAGTTATATTTTATCTGCACAATCAGAATGAATTTCAGTAACCAAAAAGTCATATGGCAACTAGACATTCCATTTTGGTAACTGTAACCCTGGTTTAAGTAGCCACTTAGCCCTCTAACTTATATATATATGAGGTTCTAACACGGGTGTCGAGGGAACAATCTTTTCCCTACCATACACATCATGGCTTCCTGGAGGAAACTTTGGATAATATCTTAATTATTTGTAAAGGATAAGGGAAAATGACTGCCTTGCCGAGTAGATTTTATGTTGAATTCTGATATGGAAGCAGTAGACTAGGGACTGGGTTCAGTTAATAGATCCTGCCAGCAGAAGCCCTGCGGAAGGCCTTCCACCTTCCAACAGGGAACTCCACTCTCTCCTCCACCTGCATGTCTCCCACCCTGAATTTGGCAGGGAGCGGAAGAGGTCAGGAGAACCCCCAGAACAGCATGCAGGGGGAGGAGAAGGTTGATTGTTCTGTCTGGCAAGCAAAAATGCTTGCACTGGTGGAATGATCAGAAAACGTGACATCAAATTTCTTCCTAGGGAAAAAAGAAATAAGAAACTGATGAATGAGGGGATTGCAGAACTTGCAATAAGGATTGCAAGGAGCTGAAGGAAATGGGGATTGTAGGACTTGGGCTGTGGTGTCTACGCAATAGAAGTTGCAGAGCAGGCCCACAATAGGAAACCTATGTTCACTTCATGCTTAGCGCACATGTGCCAGAGGTATCTTGGATTAAACGCAGAAGCTGAACCAACCATGTTAACTTTGAGGAAACCAAAAGTTAGTTCATAGACTATCAAACAGGCTGATTAAGCTCATGCACTGGTTTAAAAAACACAAAATGTCAATAGCATAATGCGCTTAAGTGAAGGAGACTGACGGAATCAAGGGAAATCATTGGACAATTTAATAAGGGCTGAAGACCCAATGAGGCTGTTTGTTTTTATCTGTCACCTGGGCATGAAGTTTCCTTGAAGAAAATAATTTCTGGATCTGAGATCACGTGGTCAACCTATCCTCTTCATGCACACTGGTCAACAAACCATGACAGCCTTTCTGTTACAATTTCTTCAGGCCTTTGCACGTTCTAATTTATTTTAATGGCTTTGAAGACAGAGTTTCCACTGCATCCCCGGGGAGGTTGCTTCAGTCTTACAGACTTTGTTGCCAAGAGCATTTCTTAATGCTGTAACATTTAACTTAAGCTGCCCCCTGAATCACTCCCAAGCCATTCCTCCTCGCCCCAAGCATAGCAAAAGCTGACTCTAGTATTAAGAGAGTTCCATTGGCTGCTATCTAGCTCCAGTCTCCTTCCAGAGCTACAGCAGAGAGAAGCACAGAAGTAGCAAGCAAGAAGGGATGGTGAAGAAATTTGGCACACTGGGGCTTACTTCACTCTGTGTGTGTGATTACTCTGTTAAATATTTTTACGTGGTATTTAAGTTCGGTATTTGGTATGGGAGAGTGCTAGTGATGAATGGAAGTGAGAGCTGGACCATAAAGAAGGCTGATCGCCGAAGAATTGATGCTTTTGAATTATGGTGCTGGAGGAGACTCTTGAGAGTCCCATGGACTGCAAGAAGACCAAACCTCTCCATTCTGAAGGAAATCAGCCCTGAGTGCTCACTGGAAGGACAGATCCTGAAGATGAGGCTCCAATACTTTGGCCACATCATGAGATGAGCAGACTCCCTAGAAAAGACCCTGATACTGGGAAAGATTGAGGGCACAAAGAGAAGGGGACAAGATGGTTGGACAGTGTTCTCGAAGCTACCAACATGAATTTGACCAAACTGTGGGAGGCAGTGGAAGACAGGAGTGCCTGGCGTGCTCTGGTCCATGGGCTCATGAAGAGTCGGACACAACTAAACGACTAAACAACAACATGGGAGAGTGCTATTACACTCATATCCATGCCTTCCTTGACAACAGAATACTGTAGTGTACTCAGAGCTAAACCAGACTCTGACTTATCATTACATCCAAAACTGTGCTTGTTTTTTCTCTGTCTTGCTCCGCAACGAGCTGGTCTATGGCTAACCACTCATGGTTTGTCTGGCGGAGACAAACCACAAGTCTGCATTCAGATGTAACACTATGCCAAACCATGGCTCAGGCCCAAATGGTGCAGCAGTGGCAGCAGCAGGACTAAGGAGTGCTGCAACCACAATCTTCACTCACAGAACCCACATGATTGCTCATTCATCTGAGCTATGGTTTGGCTCAGCATTACGCACAAACTGGGTCACGGCGTGTGAGCGTGTAGGTCAGCTAGGTGCTCTCTGTGTGTGCACTCAACACTTCCGCTTATTGTTTCAGATCTCCGCTTGGTCTTTCAAATCTGGCTCCTGTGTGATGCAAACTTCTATAAATTTTAATTTGTTCCTTGCCCCCCCCTCCCGGCGCATCCTGGCGGAAGTGTACACAGGCTCCGATGAAGCTAATAAGTGGTTTTCACTTGGCTCTCAGAATTATTACACAGCTAAGATCCAAGCTCTCTTAATCAAGCGCAGAGATGCAGCTGGCAGTGGGAAACTGCCAACAGCTCATTACAAATAAGGAAACATGGCCTCTCTTCAAGGACAAAAGACAGGTCAAATCCTAACAGGGATGCGATACAACTAGCATGAAGCACCTTTTCCTTTTCTCTTTTCTCTTAGGTTTCTTACTTGCTCTCGGGCCCTCTAGTTAAAAATCTCTGGCAACAATGGTAGGGAAGGAATCTCTGCCTGAGTACCTGGAAAGATATAACCACTCAAAGGTAGACAAAACTAGGCCAGGCGAACTGACAGGATAACGCAGCTTCTGTTTTTATTTGTGCAGAAACAAAAAGTTCACAGAAATCCTGATTCTTTATATGTATTTCTTCTTTTCTTTTCTTTCTTTCTTTTTTAAAGATTCTAACATTTAAAAATGTTATTATTGTTCAGTCCAACTAAGATATATGCAGATCAACGGTTCATTTGTTTCAATGAGTCTACTATGAGTATAACTAGCGTCTCCAACGCTAGTTATACTCATAGTAGGCTCATTACTTATTACTATTACTACTACGTGCAATGGATTTTCCTGTGTCAGTATTTTATTTAAAGCGCAGTTCCATTTCACCCAAATTCCCCAAGGGACATGCAAAACTGTCCCTAGAACTCTGTTACCCAATTTGGAAGTTTGCAAGTTCTCCTCCATGTGTGTTTCTTGGGAAATCCTTTAAAGGCTCAAGTGAGAAAAACCTCTTGCCCCTGTGCATTTTGAAGAAGGTTCCCTCTGGCTCACTTTGCAAATCAGGCCTATCGCAGGAGAAGTTGCCACCTGCCAGCATCCTTCGAGTCTATGTACCTTTTAAAAGTGCAAGAGTCTTGTCCCACAATGAGTCTGAGAAACTCCCTCTGTGGTCTCTTCAATGTACTTCACACTGAGCTTGGCAAATGGCAACCCTTAGGCTACAGGCCATGTGCCGAGTGCTGCAACCTGGTTGTCCCGACTGCCAATGGAATCCACCCCCCCTACCGACTGCAAAAAAGCAGTTTAGGCAGGGAGAAGTTTGGAGAAAGTAGTCAATTGTCTCATTTTGCCAACCTTTTTCTCCCCTGCCCATCCGTACGCACCTCTCTGTTTATCGCACTTGCATTTACGAAACTCTGTCCCCATGGCGTTTAGACAGGCACCTACTAATTCTGTGCTTTAGATGCCTGTTGGGGGGGAAAAACTTTATTTTTTGATCAGGCCTTCCCCAGATGAACTGTTTATAGTCTGCAGTTGATGAAGGGTTTTTTAAAAAAATATTATGCTTTAAAATTTTGTTATACAGTGGTACCTCAGGTTACATACACTTCAGGTTACATACGCTTCAGGTTACAGCTCCACTAACCCAGAAATAGTACCTCAGGTTAAGAACTTTGCTTCAGGTTGAGAACAGAAATCGTGCTCCGGCGGCACGGTAGCAGCAGGAGGCCCCATTAGCTAAAGTTAAGAATAGTTTCAGGTTAAGTACAGACCTCCGGAACGAATTAAGTACTTAACCCGAGGTACCACTGTATGACTGATTTTATCTTACGTATTTCCCCCTCATATGCTCTTGCTCACTGCTTAGATCCTTTCAAAAACGTGTTTATAAATGCAGATGAGGGCTCTGATGAGGAGAAGGGCTCTAAAGTCACCTGAATGGAGAGCTCCCCAGGTGTTTTCTAAAGGCAAGGAAACCCCTGAGGTTCTGAAGACTTTGGGGGCCCATAGAGGGAGGATGGAAGGTCTTGCTTACATTTACACCCCAGCTTTCCTCCAGTGAGCCCAAGCTCATGGTTCCCGTCCTCCCTGTGTTAACCTTCTATAACAACCCTGTGAGGTAGGTTAGGGTGACTGGCCCAAGGTCACCCAAGTGAGCTTCATGGCTGGGAGGGAACCTGAACGCTGGGCCTCCCAGATCCTAGACCAGCGGTTCTCAACCTGTGGGTTCTCAGATGTTGTTGGACTACAACTCCCATCATCCCTGAGCTCTGGCCTTGCTAGCTAGGGGTGATGGGAGTTGTAGTTCAACATCATCTAGGGAGCCACAGGTTGAGAAAGGTTGTCCTAGGCCAACACTAATCACTAGGCCACACTGGCTCCAGACGAGATCTGCTGCTTGTGCACTATTTTTTATATATATTTTTTAAAGTGTGTGTGGGGGAGCCTATCTGGTTCCACAATCCTCCAGTCTTTCTGCAGTGATCCTGTTATCAGCCCCCGACAGAATAAAATACAGCTGCAGCTGTCAAAAGCAATTTTCTTTATTTATATCTTAATTCATTGCAAGAAAAGCTGAGATCCTGTTCAGAGAAGTCACAAATAAGTTTCTCTAGATGCCAGCTTATTTTAGGCTTCGGAGGCATTTCCCCCCCATTCATGACAAAAAGCAGGTTTTTCTTTTAAAATGCTGCTGTATGGAAAGTGGATTTTGCACACAGAAAGCGGAAGTCCTGAAAAATGTATTGTAATGTTTGTTTGCCTTCTTTTAAAACAAACAACCCTCCCCCCCCGACAACCAAACAGTATGTATTAGGGCTGCAAAGTTTAATTGGTCTGATCAGCTGAATACATCATCAAATAAAGATTTATTTAGTTAACTGATTGGAAAAAGCCACATTTCATGTATTATTATTATTGTTATTTTATTATTTATTAAATTTATATACTACCCTTCATCACAAGATCTCAGGGTGGTTGACAAAACAAAAACAAGGTAAAAAAACCAAGTAAACAAACAAAACAATACCCCCCCCCCAAACAAACACATTTTAAAGGCTGCAGAATATCAATCAGCCAAAAGGCTGGTTTAAGAGGAATGTTTTCACCTGGCACCTAAAAATATACAATGAAGGTACCAGGTGAACCTCCCTGGGGAGAGCATTCCACAAATGGGGAGCCGCTGCAGAAAAGGCCCTGTTTCCGTCTTGCCACCCTCCAGACCTCACATAGAGGAGGCACTTGAAGAAGGGCCTCAGATGATGAATGCAGAGTCTGGGACAATTTATATGTGGAAAGGCCGTCCTTGAGGCAGTCCTGAGCTGCTTAAGGTTTTATAGGTCAAAACCATCACTTTGAATTGGGCCTGGAAACTGACTGGCAGCCAGTGCAGTCGGGCCAGGATCAGTGTAATATGCTTAAACTGTCTTGCCCCAGTGAGAAAACCTGGCCACCCAGTTGTGCACTAGCTGAGGTTTCCGAACCATCTTCAGAGGCAGCCCTATTTATTATTAACATATTTATTTCAGGAGCTAATGTAAGTCTCAGCACATGATAATCAGGCGGCACTTATAAAAATTTAAAAAAGGAACAGCCCCCTTCAAAAACATTAGCGGAGTGGAAAGGCTGGCAGCTGAGACAGCAGCCGATTCACTGGAATGCACGTCCATTGTGCGGAATGTGTAGTGCAAGGCAGGTGTAGGGAACTTTTGGGCACTCCATATGTTGATGAATTACAAGTCCCATCATCCCTGGCCAATGGCCATTCTCGCTGGGTCTGAAGGGAGTTGCAATTCAGCAGCATCTGGAAAGCTGTCAATGGTTCCCTAACCCTTGGAGTAAAACAAAAGCTTTCACTTTACTCCGAAGCTGTCTGATAGACCGTGGAGAAGAAAACACCACAAAACGTCCTCTGATGGATGGGAAGCCTCCGTGGACACGGCAAGGCAACTTTGCTTTATATAATTGGGCTTTGGGGAAATGCATAACAGAGGCTAAAGAGGATCATTTTCAGAAGAACGAAGCACCCATAACACCTATTGATTTTTCACCGAGAGTTCTTGGCTCTGAGCACCTCTAAAAATTAGGCCACATCTTTCGAGTGCTGCTTTTTTTAAAAAAAATCTTCATTCATTTCATTTACTAGCCTATCTTAGCTGCCTGTCTTGCTCTGACACTCATCTCTTAGAAAAGGTTTCTTATCATGGCTGCAATCTTACACCAATCAATAAAATATAGAGTATCACTGCTGGGGCAGCAACAAAGCCTCTTTTGCAAGAGTACCAGGAGAGGTCTACTACTCTTATCCAGGTACGTGTGTATATGTGTGTGTGAAATGTTGCAATGCGATCTGCACAAATTATTTCAAATTATTCTATATGTTTCTAAAATTAGCCATGCCAGCTTGAGATCATAGCAAATGAGTTGAACCAGTGAACAGGCTTCAGGCACATAATCTCTGCATGGTCTTCCGGAAATAATGATTTGTCAGTTAGGCAAAAGTTTTCAAACAGTTCCCTAATGTTGGGAAACCAAGTGCCATCTATGCTGAATTCTCACACTTTGGGTCCAAACTAGACAGATATGTGCTTCTTTTCATGTCTTCCATGACCGCCAGCACATTTTCTTTCAACAGTTCACGCTGGGTGGCACCAGGAAAACCAGCACATTTTGAGCCCATTCTAAAATTGTCTATATGTTTCTGTACCACATGACCACTGGCCATGCAAGCTGGGGTTGATGGGAGTTTAAATCCAACATCTGGAGGGCCATAGGTTCACCACACTCTTTTTAAAAGCCAGTAGCAAACTTCATAAATTTTGACATTGCTGCTGCTGCATTGCTGAAATCGTTATCCCACCTTTTCTCTCCCCAAAAATAGAGAGGCTGGTCTGGATGTGTATTGTGGTCTTTGTTGGTTTGCACCTGGTGAAAACGCAAGAATTCTTTAAAACTAAGTGAAGCACAGATTCACTGAGGCAGCAGATAAGGCCTGAGAGATCAAAGACTAGTTGCTCAAAAGTGTTGTTCTGCCTTCTTTGATACACTTCAGTTCATCACACACTGGCTGCATTTTGCACACACCTGAACTCACACATCTACAGAACCTCCCACATAAAATAGATCTCAATTTGAATTTGAATCCCTTCATAGGGACAAATGCAACATCAAGTATTTCTGCTAGCACAACAAAACTATCCCCCTTCTCCTCCTGGAAACATGTGTTAGCTTGGAGTCCTTGCCCTGGTTTCCATTAGTGTACCAGTTAGTTGATTCCAGTTCAGATATTTTACACCTTGACTTCCTCTCCTCCTTTGCTATTGTTTCTCTTTTTCTTTCTTCAAGGCAGTTTAAAAACTTCAGCACAAAGTTTTAAACCACTGTAAAACTCCTTACAGCACCTGCTCTTATTCATCCTGATTCCACAGAATACCATGCATTGATTCAGAAGGAAAATCAAAGATTCGGGGCATCCGGAATACTACCTTTACCCCTTCAAGCAGTTTTCCCTTTATACTTCAGCATGTAGCACAGGATTGCACCTGCTCCACATAATGAACCTGCTGCATTAATGCATTGCACATAGATGTTTAAATGGGGCGTATATGTCTTAAGTGCATGTGGCCGGAAAACTGGATTCTCAGCAAACATGATCATGAATGTGCAGAAGCAAAAGGGGCCCAGAGATGGGGTAAGTCACACTTCAAGGATGGGGCAGGCAACAGAAATGTCACTTCCCTGCATCTCAGGTATCTCTAGCCATTTTAAACCTAAGACAACAGCCAGCTTTAATCCAAAAACACTAGAACATTGTCAAAGTTATCAATCACTGCCCAAGGATGCCAGCAGGGAAAAATAGCCATCAACACTGATGGTCTCAAGAAAGAAAGAAAAACCTTGTAATGAAAACCAAACTTACCCAATGGGCAGATAGGTGGGGGACTAAACAAAGCATTTTGTTTAGGTGACGCTTCTGAACACATGTAAATATTGAACAAGGAAACGAGTCTTTCATCCCACAGGTTGGCGCCCTCCCAAGATATATATTTTTAAGCCCTTCACTTATTTATCAGCACCACTGCTAGAACAATTTCTACCTCCGCATTATGCACGGCAACAAGATGCAAATTCATTATGTGAATGCATAAACTAAGTCACAAAACTTAATGTTAAGCATTCAATGTGCCGGTTTCGACAGACTTCCTTTAAATAGGGAACTGGTCCATGATCTCCAGAGTTAATGCAATGTGCACGATTATTCACAAGCGGTTTTGCCTTAGGAATAGTTTGTTTTCATGAAGGACTAGAACTTGAGATGAGCAGTGGCCTCTTTCCTTCACATTGAAGTATATAGGATGAAGTATTATTTGTTTTGCAGGGTAGTCCTTAAGACTTCCATTACTTCCCTTCCCTCCACCATACAATAAATAGACAATAATATATTTACAATTTTGTGCAGAAACAAAAGAGGGAAATTCTGTCCCTAGCTGCCAGGAAATGCTTATCAGCAATGTTTCCTCTCTAGCCTCTTTCCCCGTCTGTAAACTGTCAAACCTGGCTGCCTTGCCTAATTGGACTTTCCCCCACGTGGCAACATTAACTTGAAAGCGCAGGGCATAAATATTTCATGATGTCACAAAGGCTAATGACAGCCCTCTCTGAACTTGCAACCTGACGGTGCTTATTAGTCTCAGGCTGCTTTTTGCAAAGGGAACAGCAGGGCCATCCCAGAAAAGCTCTGAAAGCAAGATCTTCCTAGCCACATACCTGATGAGCTCAAGTGTGCCTGGGAAAAGAGACTACGATTTCTACATTGCTTTCACCTTGTACAGTTTAGAGCTACTCCCACCTGGGATCACGGAAAAGGCTGGTAATTTCCACACAACAGTCATGTGGACTTTCGAAACAATGCACAGACACACTTCTGGGATTCACTCATTTTGACAGCGCTCTCTGACATGCACACAGCTTCATAACATGGGGAATCTGCATGGGTTTGCCACAGTCACAGTCACACACATGCACACACAGCACCTAAGGTGCCATGGCTTCCTCTATATTTTGCACACAAGAGCACCCAGCATTTGATTCAGCATGAACTTTGACGATAACATTTTACCAGATACGATTGCAAGCATACTTGAACTGTTGACAAGCCACAAAGGTTTAGCAGTACTTACACAATCTCGTCGTTCTGGAACTCAAGCTCTCCGCAAGTGTCTTCGAAGTCCTCTCCGCCCCCTTTGGCCGTGCCTTCGAGGGTTTTGTAGGGCACAATAACATTTCCTCGCGCTCCAGATGTCCGTAGCACTCTCACTTCCATCGTTCCCACGCTCTCACTCACGTGAGTGACTGGCTCCTCAAAGGTAAAAATGCCAGCGTGGTCGTCGTCAAAGATCGTGACAGTGGCAGTAGCAGGCGACCCCAGGCAAGCCACGGTTGCAATGTGGTTGACCTCCAGAACACCGTCTTCTCCCTCCTCAGATAACATTTTCACATTACTGAGGTGAACGAGGAAGTTCTCGTCTTCCTCAAATATATCGTCGTCAATTATGCCCACCCGTATTTCCTTCTGCATCTCGCCTGGCTTAAACACCACAGTCCCTTCAGTGAACTCATAGTCGGAGCCAGCGTTGGCTGTGCCATCTTCTGTTCGGAAGTCAACTGAGATGGTCTTGGTCAAATCGCCACCTCGGCGAGCAATAGTTAGGGCTACTGTGCCACAGTTCTCAAGGCACTGGTAGGTGCCCTGCTCAAAAAAGACCTTACTGATAGGGTCGTTGTCTGCCACTTCACAGTTGACCTCGTGCATGCTGACCGCTTTCCTTGCCTGGTCAGCTGCATGCCTCTTCAGTATGTTGCCAGCTCCCGTCATGAGCCGAGTGGCCTGAATACGGTAAAAGGCTCGGCTCTTTTGCTGCTGGCTCAAAACCTGATAGTTAGCTAGCTCTATCAGCTGCTCAACTTCTTTGTCTGGGTGCTTCTGCTTCAGCTCTTTGAGGATCCTGGCCATTTCCCTCCTTGCTTCCTCGTCGTCATGGTCCTTCTCATCCACCTCTAAGACCAGGGTGCCATCCAAGAAGCTTTCGACATGAGAATTCACCACCTTCCCATCCATTTCAATGTCCGCTTTGGACTGTGGCCCTTCGCCTTCGTGCTCGATGATCATGCCCCTCTGCTTGCCAGCCCTGTACTTCTTGTAGACGTACTTGTAGAACAAAAGCCTTCTGTCCGCAACCCATGCGAACACCACGCAGATGGGGAAAAAGAACAAGGTGAGCAAGCCTTCCCAGACATCGACAACCCCAGGTGATATGACAGACAAAATCAGGTAGAGCCATGTGTAGGCAAAGATGCTCCAAGCGGCAGTGACGAAAAACACCCGGAGGTGCTTAATCTTCCTGACCTCCCCATCAGGGACAACGTAGACACAGATGGCTATGATGACAAACATGTTAAAAGCAGCACTTCCTACAATGGTGCTCGGCCCAAGGTCCCCTGCAGTGAAGCCATGGCCACACACTTCAATGACAGAAAGGAGAATCTCAGGTGCAGAAGAGCCCAGAGCCATCAGCGTTAAGTTGGAAACAGTCTCATTCCAAACTCTAACAGTCGTCTTGGTGGTCTCGCCATTGGGTTTCTTGATCGTGATCTCTCTTTCTTGGGATGTGATAACTTCTATGGATGACATGAAGCGGTCTGCTATGATGGATACTCCTAGAAACATATAGACCATAGCCACAAAGTATACGGTAGCTCTTGCTATTTTATCTCCAAAGGAAGGGTCTTGAGGCTCCCAGATTGGCAAAATCACACCTTTCTTACAGAAATAGGTACCAGTGCACGCATCATCTTTGCTGGCATTTTCGGACTGATGTTCTGCATGCACTTTGTCCATGTGAAATAGCAGCAAGAGCACACAAACGCTTAAAAGGTGAAGACCACCAGGAAAGGCAGCTAGATTCTTTAATCCCATCATGATTGGCTTCTCGTACCAGTTTCCCAACGTTTTCCAACCTGCAGAATACAAAATTGTAAAAAAGTGTTATCCAGATTCAGGTAACAGGGAGAGAGTTGCAAAATTACTGTCTTTCCGCAGGTCACACAGATTTAGAGCATCTCACATGGATAAACCCCATTTACAAAAAATAATGGTTTGTCAAGTCATTAGCGAATTGGAACAGTTATATCATGAAATCTGTACATCTGCTGTCGGCTAATGATTTCCAGTTCAACTTGCATTCAGTTGAAAATCACTGAACTAATAAACAACAAAAAACAGGTGTTTACAACCAATTAAGCTTGTCTGAATTAACATGGATTTTTGACAGCACAGGAAGATCCTTGCTGAAGTGTCACCTTTTCCCTTTTTTAATGAAACAAACAAAACAAGACACAATTTCCTGTAGTAATATCTGGTAGAGGTTTTGTAAACGCCAAATGAAAATTACTAGTAACATTCTAAAACTGGGTAAGAATAATAGACAAACTTGTTCACAAATTCCCTTCCTATATTTTATGGCCATGAATTATACAAAAAGTGGAATAAAAAATAAATAAACGAAGGTCAGTGGCATGCCTGTCCATTCTCCAGCATTTACATGTCGATGGGGAATTTATACGATGGGTCTCAGAAAGCTAGTCACCTAGAAAGTTGCCCGTGCCATAATAAAGTAAAAAAAATCTCTATTCAGAAGCCTCTGGGTACTGCATCTGATACTGGAAGAAGTGCAACTTATCCATCATGACAAGGGGCCATTGATAGCTTTATCCCCCATGAATGTGTCTGGTCCCCTTAAAGCCAGCCCAAGCTGGTGGCCGTCACTTGCAGTAGCAAAAGAAAGAGGTACTTTCTTTTTGTTTGTCTCGAATCTTCTGGCATTCAGCTTCACCGGATGAGACCAGGTTCTAGCATTGAAAAAGAGGAAGAAAAAACTCTCCCTGCCCACTTTCTCAACAGCGTGTACAGTCTTATACACCTGGTGCCGTCCCTGTGTTTTGGAGTGCTGGAGCTATCGATTGCTCCATTATTGCTTTATTCTTTATTGTAAACTGCTTTGAGGGTTTCCCCACAAATCAAGCAGTGTATAAATTCGATGAAACAATCAAATAATAATTGGGAGCTGTAGACTAAAACATTTGACAATGCTGGCGAAGGCTGTCCTAGTGTGTTTGTGGCTGCAGCTCAAATCGCGTCGCTATCAGTAGGGCAACAAAGATATGGATACACTTCTTTTATCTCATTGTGCAACACAGATTCTACCATACCCCTCTCCTTCTAGATCTATGTGCATATCATATACAGTGGTACCTCAGGTTACAGACACTTCAGGTTACAGACGCTTCAGACTCCTCTAACCCAGAAATAGTACCGCAGGTTAAGAACTTTGCTTCAGGATGAGAACAGAAATCGTGCTCCAGCGGCGCGAACAGACCTCCAGAACGAATTAAGTTCTTAACCTGAGGTACCACTGTATAACGTCTGTGGTCCACTTTCATGTATCTGATGGAGCTGCGCCTTTTCTGCTACAGCTCAAGCTACGACACATTTGTCACAGCAGATCTACACCACTGCACACTGCACATGCAACCCACACACGTGACTCCCCTCAACAAATCCTGGGAACTGTAGTATGTTAATGGTGCTGGGAATGGTAGCACTCTGAAGATTCTTTGTGGGGATGAAGTCCTGCGTACTGGATGTGCTTAAAATCACTGTTCAAAATTAGCCAGGTGCCAAGCACATTTTGCACCTAGCTTTCAACCACTTACGAACAAGTGAAGGTGCCTGGGTGCTAAGATGGCGTCTGACATCTCCACCATTTGGAGGTCCACGCCTGGTGATCATTGGAACTGAACTGTTTTCACACACTAATAGCCCATCCTGTAGAATTCTATCAATTATATCTTAGCTGAAAAGTCAGAATGAATTTCTGGAACCAAAATGCCTTTTCTGTGCAGCCTGAGCAGGAGCAGTCACCATTAAGAAAAAGAGGTCAGAACAGGTCAATATATATGTGGGCTATCCCTGGATAAAGTGACTTTTCATCTTTAAGTTCTCAAAGCTCTTAACCTAGCTCAGATGTTTAACTAAAAATGGCACCAGAAAGCTGTGTTCCCTCCACTATGCTGCACGGAACGTTTCTTTTCTTTTGAGCTTATTTCTGTTTGTTTGAAACATTTACATATCCTTTTTTCTATTTGAAATATCCAAAACTGTTTACTTTAATTATAAAACAATTAAAAAGGCACACAAAGAGTTTTGAAAGAACAGGAGCAGCAAAAACCTGTTCTGCAAGCCAATAAAAGCAGCAGCCAACACCAGCCCGCTCTTTAAAGCCTTGGAGAGTAAAAGGGTCTTCACCTGTCACCTAAACAATAAAAAAGCAGGTTTTGCCTTCCTGAGAATCCTGGGGGGTGGGCGGGGGAATAAGGTGTGAAACTTCTTTCTGTGGTCCTTTTAGTTTGCTTGTTTGCCATGGGTGTTAATGTATAATGAAGGTTTGCTGACCAAGGAGAGTCTGCTAATTTCCTCCCCTTGGCCATAGGAGCTGGTTTTAACAGATGCTATCTCTGGCACCCATTTGTTACACAAATTGTGGCCAAAAAAAGAGGTGACTTTAAAAGGCGTCAAAACCACAGATGAGCAGAGCACCTTCTTTCCTGCCCATGAAGAGCCATTTCTTTCCCACAGCACGTGGTAATGGGGCAGTGCACAGACCCATGCAAGAACACAGAATGATGAAGCAATGGGTAAGGCTGGGATCAAAATAGTTATATTGGATGGGCCTAACACCTACTAAGGTAAAGGGTAAAGGGACCCCTGAGCATTAGGTCCAGTCGTGGCCGACTCTGGGGTTGCGGCGCTCATCTCGCTTTATTGGCCGAGGGAGCCGGTGTACAGCTTCCGGGTCATGTGGCCAGCATGACTAAGCTGCTTCTGGGTGGCGCTGTGGGTTAAACCACAGAGCCTAGGAGTTGCCTATCAGAAGGTTGGTGGTTCGAATCCCCACGACAGGGTGAGCTCCCGTTGCTCAGTCCCTGCTCCTGCCAACCTAGCAGTTCGAAAGCACGTCAAAGTGCAAGTAGATAAATAGGTACCACTCCGGCGGGAAGGTAAACGGCGTTTCCGTGCACTACTCTGGTACGCCAGAAGCGGCTTAGACATGCTGGCCACATGACCCAGAAGCTGTATGCCAGCTCCCTTGGCCAATAAAGCAAGATGAGCACTGCAACCCCAGAGTCGGTCACGACTGGACCTAATGGTCAGGGGTCCCCTTTACCCTTTTTAAGGGTTTGGCCCATGCACACCAGCATTTTTCCTTCTTCTTCTTTTTTAAAAGCATGACGAGCTGATTTAGTATTTGTATTCCACTTTCCCAACAAAAAATGTTGAGCTCAAAGTGGTTTGCAGTAATCACAACAGCATTTTTTAAAAAAACAACAACCAAAAACAAAACCCCATTGTGATCACTACACTATCACACAATAGCATATAAAGCAAACAACAACAAATTCATCAAAACAACTAATACCATTCAGCAAAGTCATAGTAACTCACAGTATTGCTAGGATACTTCCTAATCACATGGAACCAATGAAACTCGGATCAGCTCTTGAGTGTTGGACCAAGATCTGGGAGATCGAGGTTCAAATCCCTGCTCAGCCATGAAACTCACTGACTGAACCTTGGGCAAGTCACAGACTCTCAGTCTAACCTGAGCTCACAGGGTTGCTGCAATGATAAAATGGGGAAGAAGAGAACCACATATACCACCTTGGGCTCACTGAAGGAAAAGTGGTATATAAATGGAACAAACAAACAAATAAATAAAAAATAAATAAATTGTGCAAGCCATTTGGATCTTAGGTCACAGGAACAAAAACCTCAGCTCAGCTCCCAGAGAAGCCTGGTTTGAGACTCTATGCAGACAAGAGGTCCTGAAGTACAAATGCACTTTATGGAAATGTTTACCTTACTGTGGAACACATTCCCACTGCCCAAACACTCAGTTCCTCTCCAGTTTTCCGTGTGATATGTATACTCTATGTGAGATAAATCCATTCTACACTTCCTTTCCATTCAGCCACCATCAATTTAATCCATAGTTGTTGCTTTTTAAAAAATATATCTATATCTATATATTCAAGTGTGCTTTACGAACTCTGGTTACTTCTACTGAATACCACAGAGTTGGCAATGTTAATTGTTTAATTATATATACACATCTGTGGCAGAGAAGAAGCCTGGAAAGTTTATGTAAGATGCGAGTGATTGAAAACAGATAATTAGAATGGAAATTGCTACGTAAACTTAATCTGCAGTAGGCTGAGATTGGCACAGCTAGGAAAACACAGGATGTAAGGGTCAAACTTCAACCAGCAGCAACAGACCAGTGTGTAGAAGCCAGGCTGCCATTAACTTAATATAAAGTGGCAGGCAGTGGTGGAGGGGTAAAGTACACCAAGGCCAAGAGCCAAGCCCTCCTCTCCAGCACTTCCCCCCACTAAAATTGCTTTCTTTCCAATGCCTTTTACTTGAGCTGGGATCTGAGATCAAAAACGGCATTTTAAAACAAGTGATGCTTGAGGGAGGAATCTGATTCCCCTTCCCTCTCCTACCTGTCAGTGCTTTACCCCCAACCTCCCACTTTATATTAAAATCAAGATGACCCACATTTATTTTATTTATTTATTTGCATCTATAGCCCACATTTTTCTCCAAGGGGCTGAAAGCAGTGCACATGGTTCTCTCCCCTCATTTAATCCCCACAACAACCCCATAAAGCAGGTTGGGCTGAGATGCAGTGACAGTCCCCAAGGTCACCCAGTGACTGGGGATTTGAACCCTGATCTCTGACACTCTAACCACTGCACCACACTGGCTCTTGTGTCCTGCACGGAAAAGTCTTGTTTAACCCAAATCCTGTTTACGGTACTTATGCACCACAATGCACTTTCATAAATCAGATCATTGCATGCACCGGTTTCCTCTCCAGAAATGCCCCTTGCTGAACTCCCAAACTTCCTTAAGCTCAGAAAAGCAGTTTACAGTTTGGGACTTGTGAGCACTTGCACATGGATTAGTATCTCCACTGGATCCTAGCCATTGTCATCCGCTGTTCAGATTTTTATCAAAGACACGTCAACCAGAATGCAAGTTCTTTCAAAGTGAGTGCACTAACCCCTCCATTGACGAACCTCTTCAAAACAGGCAACAATGTTTATGAGAGCAAATCTTTTGGGTGCGGGAGGAGCTGTTCTCTGGTTTGGATTACAATCCTAGCTGGAAACGAACTTTCAGGGTCACAATGTTCACCTCGAATTATAAGTCACCCCAGTTTTTCTTCCAAGTGCAGGAATTACAAACTTTGGCAAGGTCACCACCCACCACTAGGATATTGAACATATTGAATGTTCAGCCTCAAGGAGAAGATATTTTGCAGCAAAGCTGATCAAAAACACTGGGAAAAAATAATAAAATAAAATAATCACAAGTATTACACTGAACTGAAAT
This sequence comes from Podarcis siculus, assembly GCA_034642415.1. Taxonomy (NCBI): domain Eukaryota; kingdom Metazoa; phylum Chordata; class Lepidosauria; order Squamata; family Lacertidae; genus Podarcis; species Podarcis siculus. The sequence continues at coordinate 83,637,910 of JAXCMG010000003.1, read as the reverse complement.
TGCCTTCATGTAGAAAAACAATAAATGTTCCCACAAGTATTGTGGTTCCCCATCAAGACAGGTGCCATCTGGATATATTTGACTTTCAGAACTGCAGTGTTATGAAACATTTTTACATGGGTAGATTATATCAGCAAATATAATGGTTATAGTATTTACATTTTCTAGTTACTGAACACTGGTAACCGATGTGGGCAAGCACTGGAGCAAATCCTTTTGTTGCTCTTGTTTACTTGCAAGAGTGAGGGTTCATCCGAAGGCACCCATCAACAGAGAGTTCTTAGGGGGCAAAGGAAAAAAGGAGAATTTCGTACCTGTTTGGCCTGATTTAGTTTCATTTGAAAGCAAGGAGGAACATGGTTGAGCATCACACACACAGCTTACAGACAAATATGGCTGATAAAGTGACTCAGGGCATTTGAATACTTTAAATACTTTCCCTTGGTATAATAGAGCCCATGTTTTTGTCGCCCTGTCTTGTTTAACCATAATGTCTGTGCTATAAATAGTTCCAGTCGCTACCTTCCACGCATTCGCATACCTGTGCTTTGTCTATTTTGGTTTTATTTTATGTCTTGTCTTTTTCCAACATTGATCCGTAACTGTATATGGACTATGTATATCGTCATCAGAAACTGTTTGATAACACTACATTTTGCAGAATTTTCTATAAACTTTCTTTTGAAAAGTAATGAAAAATATTTAAACAGCATGTATTACAATAATCACCTAAAGGTACCCCTGCCCGTACGGGCCAGTCGTGTCCGACTCTAGGGTTGTGCGCGCATCTCACTTAAGAGGCCGGGAGCCAGCGCTGTCCGAAGACACTTCCGGGTCATGTGGCCAGCGTGACGAAGCTGCTCTGGCGAGCCGGAAACGCTCAGCGCAGCACACAGAAACGCCGTTTACCTTCCCGCTATAAAGCGGTACCTATTTATCTACTTGCACTTAAGGGTGCTTTCGAACTGCTAGGTGGGCAGGAGCTGGGACCGAAAGACGGGAGCTCACCCCGCCGCGGGGATTCGAACCGCCGACCATACGATCGGCAAGTCCTAGGCACTGAGGTTTTACCCACAGCGCCACCCGTGTCCCTAGTACATTAATCACCTACTTTGCCCTTAATGAAAGCCCCAATCTGGATTAGGACACTGGCATGGGTGTGTGGGCAATCCTTTGTGATCCTGATCTGGTTGGGTCTCCTGTCCCTACTGCTTTTTGAAAATGAAATGTATATACTGCTTGACTGCAATAAACCTTCCAAGTGATTCATTTGCATGGAGAAAAGCTCCCATTAGCTTTAATGAGATATTTCCCCATGGGAACAGCAAAGGGCAATGGATTCTCTCTCTCTCTCTCTCTCTCTCTCTCTCTCACACACACACACACACACACACTCATGCCAGGGCCTCTCTGGTAGTTATCTGTGAAAGAAGAACCTTGGATGTAGAGGGCAAACCATGGCTTGCGTCCAGCTATGTTTTACTCAGAGCCCATTCTTTTCAATGGGTCTTCTCTTAGTAGGACCTGCCTTGGATACAGCCAGAGCTATTAACAGAATACAGAGCTTATCTACAAAGCAGGAAAAAGTAATTTATGGTGTGCCTCCCAAACTACAAAGGCAGGCAAGTCATGCAATCCTTTCACTGAAGCTAAGTGCACTTGGGTATAGTCAACATCTGGGATAAGGCTGGATGGGAGATTGCCTGGGAACCCCATGCTTGTGTTCCATGGAAGAAAGGCAGGCTATAAATATGAAGATTAAATACATTGAGTAGATATCTTGTTTTACTGGATGCAGAAGTTACACTCTAATGTCCCACCAATCTTTTCACCCAGACTGTGAGAGAATTATGGGCAAATGAACAGGCCAGCCTCACATGCGCTCAGACTTATGTCCATGGTTTGGGAAAGACCATAACTTCTACAGCAAACATTTAAGCATCGCGACAGATAAAATCTTCAGGGTTTTGTCACTGCATAGCTTGCCGCTGGAAATTCAGTCATGTTCTACACATGATTTGTAGGGACTTCTATTTGCTTTTATATTCTATTCCGTACACTGGAAGCAGTTTGTGGGGGTGAAGAGCTAAGTTTCTTTAGTTTTAGCATAGTCATATGGCTTCAGGCAGGCAGTTTGACTGAGTGTCATTTGGTAAGAAAACTGATCCCCTTTGGGATAGTTTAGATGGCTTCCTCCACAGAACCACAGCCGTGAACAGTTTCAGAGCTCTAATCTGCCACTAACAGCCTAAAGGAATATTACAGAAGAAGATGAAATGCTGTCATTTAACACTGCCACATGTGTTATGATTATGTAGATATACACATGCATCCTATAAATCAGTTGGGGAACTATTGTGGAATCTGGTTTTCTAGGAATCTTGGCTTGTTTTAATAACAAAAGGCATGGTGCTAGTCCTGATTGTCGGTGAGCTTGGAAAATACGTAAGTGGGAATGAGTGACCGAACCTTTTTGAGCCCGTGAACACATTTGGAATTTTGAAGGAGTGCCATAGGCAGTGCCTCCTCTGGTTACTTCTCTTCCTTCAGACTCCCTTGGATTATTCTTCCCACTACCACCACCGCGCAGAAAGAGAGAAAGCATGCATATACAGTGGATGCTCGGGTTGCGAACATGATCCATGCGGGAGGCACGTTCGCAACCCGCAACGTTCGCAACCTGCAGCGCCGCACCTGTGCACATGCGGGTTATGATTCGGTGCTTCGGCGCATGCGCAAAGCGCGATTTAGCGCTTCTGCAAGTGTGCAACCGTCAAAATCCGGAAGTAACCCGTTCCGGTACTTCCGGGTTTTGGCGCGTCCGTAACCCAAAAAAACCGCAACCTGAAGCATCTGTAACCTGAGGTATGACTGTACATAATTTGTTTTAGGGTCTGGGGAAACGTCAGATCCAGTAAAATTAAAAGCTGAATGATTTTACACAGAGTACCTCCAAAAGCCACCGAGAAATTAATGCTTGAACAAATAACTTTTACTGAGCAGAAATAACTGCTCAATAAAAACACAGAGATCTGCTGCTTGCCAGCATCACCAAAATATTGATGATGATGATGATGATGATGATGATGATGATGATGATATTATTTATACCACGCCTATCTGGCTGGGGTTCCCCAGCCACTCTGGGCGGCTTCCAACAAAATGTTAAAAATACAATAAAACACCAGATATTAAAAACTTCCCTAAACAGGGCTGCCTTCAGATGTCTTCTAAAAGTCAGATAGTTGTTTACTTCCTTGACCAGCAAAGAAGAGGAAGTGGCGGTACTACAAACCAGTGAGCACCGTCATGCACAGCAAACAAAGCACTGTGAAGACCCATAATGATCCGTGTCCCACATCCATGATATTTATGGGTCAGTCAATGGAGACAGCTCTGATCTGTGATTTGATGGTGGTTTCAGGGAGGGGAATGGAAAAATTAGGCAATTTTTCAAGGATTTGTTTTACTAGATTTGACCTAGATTTACTAGATTGGCACACGCACATTCTCTGCCCAACAAACACTAAATTCTCTCCCTCCTTTCCCCCTGACTCCTGCTGCTCTCCACTTTTTCTGCCTTTCGCTTCCCTCAGTCCACCCACCTCTGGAATCTCCCAGATCATCCCCTTTTCCCTCATACCCAGCTGAGGTTCATGAGGGAGCAGAGGGGCAGATCTGCCTTGAAAACTTGATTATCTATAATAAATAAATATTTTTTTTTAAAAATCCTGCCCCCACCCCACAAAAAGGAGAGAAAAAGGTTTCTTGTATATATACCTAGTAAAAGGTAACGGTAAGGGACCCCTGGACGGTTAAGTCCAGTCAAAGGTGACTATGGGATTGCGGCGCTCATCTCACTTTCAGGCCAAGGGAGCCGGCGTTTGTCCACAGACAGTTTTCCAGGACATGACCAAACTGCTACTGGCGCACGAAGGACCGTGATGAGTACCAGAGCGCATGGAAACACCATTTACCTTCCCGCCACGGCGGTACCTATTTATCTACTTGCACTGGCATGCTTTCGAACTGCTAGGTTGGCAGGAGCAGGGACCAACCAACAGGAGCTCACCCCGCTGGAAGGATTCGAACAGCCAACCTTCTGATCAGCAAGCCCAAGAGGCTCAGTGGTTTAGACCACAGCGCGACCAGCGTCGATATACCGAGTATGATGAAGGAAGTGGGTTTCGCTTTATTTGTCTTATGGGCAACTCTTTTAGAAACTGAAACAACCACACTGTTGCCTCAGAAATGTATCTCCTGTTTCTAGTCACGAAGGACGTCCTTCAATCACCGAAGGTGACCAAAGTATGAGGGAATGAAAGAGAGCAAGAGGCTTGTCCTGTGTGTGTCACAGTCCTGTGTGTGTGTGTGTGTGTGTGTAATATAAAATATTTCCTGTTATACCTGAGATTGCTGTGTAAAAACGGTGTGACTATTAATTATGCCATGTGGAACATTTTGGGTGGGTGATTGCTTCCTGCTGAGTCAGAAGAAGGCTTGAGTCAACTAGGGAGATAGGGTGAAGTCATTTTTTAAATAGACAGCATTTGAAAAACAATATACGTCCAACAGAAGCACCAGCGGTTAACACGAATTCATAATTCAATGGATCCCAGCTGTCCCCTGAAATAAAACCCTCTTCAACTGACATCTGAAAACTAATAGAGAAGGATAAAATACGTAATGCATTAATTTGCTTGGGGTTTGGGGGAGGAATGCGGCACGGAATAAATCCGACCACAGTAATGAGGCACCCCAATGACTTTTTGTTCTTAGGAGATTATTTCAAGGGAGAACATGCCATGAAGAAACATTCAGGACTATGCTGCCTAACAGCCCAATTCTGCACAGAAAGGACTCAAAAATAATATTGTACAGCTGGAAAAGGGCAACCAAAATAAGACCAAGGGGCTGGAGCAGCTCTTCATAAGGAAAGGTGACATCATTGGCAGCAAAACTCAATAAAATATATATTTTTTAAAAGATATATTTTGGGCCATCCAACTTGGATGGTTTTAAAAGGGAATCGAACAAATTCATATCGGATAAGACTATCTATGGCTACTTGTCATGATGGCCATATTACCTCCATTATCAGAGGCAATATGCATGGGAGAGGGCTCCTGTCTTCTGATATGCCCCTGGCTGGCAACAACAACAACAACAACAACAACAACAACAACAACAACAACATTTTGTTATTTATACGCCACTCATCTGGCTAGGTTTCCTCAGCCACTCTGAGTGGCTTCCAGCACTTATAAAAACAGAATAAAACACTAAAAAACATTAAAAGTTTAATAATAATAGTGATAGTTAGAAAGGAAGAAAATGAGAGAAGAAAGGAGGAATAAGTTCATATGGTAGGGAGGAGGAATGAGAGAAATAGCTTGTGGGAGAATAGGGTGCAAGTTAAGTATGAAAGGAGAAGGGGAGAAGAAATTACAGGAGATGAGTAAAAATACTTTCAGGGGCATGTATATAAGATAAAACTTAGAATCTCTCAGCTTAGAACAGAATGCCGGACTCTATATGTCTCTGACTTGTTCCACCAGGGCTTTTCTTATTTTCTTTGCTCTAATGCAAGCGCCAGACTCTAATATATCCAAGGGATGACATTGGAGCAGAGCTGCAGCAGGTAAATGGAGCTCATATGATGTCCTGCAAGATATCGAAAAGGCAACTGGAGTACTGACTGCCTTCTTGTCCAGAGCAATGCTGGCGATTCTTTAGTTGAATGGGGGCAATAGTCCTGTCCCATTTTGCTAGCGGATGATGCTTTTTTACCCGAAGAAGTAGACACCTCTCAATGAGCTTCACTAGCTGAACCTAAACAACTAACACTCAGCCGTCCTAACATAGCCCAATAACATTTACAACATTAAGTAGATTTTGGGCTCCAGTTGCATCATATATGGTGAATCAGCTTTCTCTAACAGATAAATCTTGCATATTTGTGTGCGTTTGTGGGTTCATGTGTACATCCATGCATGAAACCCATTTAAGAGTTTGCAATACATGCATTTTATATTTAAGAAGCTTATGGAAGTCCATACACAGCATTATATGATTTTATTTACACGTGCAATTACTAAAATAAAAATCCTTTTGAAAGCAAACGAATAAAGCATAGGCTTGCCTGTAAATTTCAGTATCTGTGAGAAGCCATGTGTTTCAAGGAGCAATATTGCAAGATCTCCCTTAAGATGATTCTGCTGACAAGGCCTGTTCGGATATTCTTGTGTGTCCTACATTTATCCAGAACTTAGGCATCGGTTCCGCAGAAAACCCTCTGGCAAGAATGGGAAGCAGATGGTTCAAGAGGAATTATTACACTTGGGGTCACTGAGTAAGGTTGTGAAGAAGAGCAGAGCCTCATCACGGTCTGGACCAGCTCCACTGCCTTAAAAGGATTTGGCACAGGTACCCTCAGCCGGCACAGCTGCGCTGGAACAGATTAATAAAGCACCTGAACTTTCATTTGGATCCTTATTCCCACGAGCCCTTTTAATGTACAAATTCTTCTAAAACAAATTTCAATAGGCAGAAGCGAGCCACAAAATATATTGTATCATCTTTGCTGTCTTTTTGATGCACAGTCTGACAGGTTGCATGTAAAAAAAAAAGAAAGATCTTATACGTCAACTGACACAGCAAGAAGAAAGAATTTTAGAGCAAATGGCAAAAGGGGTTTGAGGAAGGGGGGTGAGGTGGAAATCAGCATGCACATTGCGGGTCTCCATGCAGCCTGGCCTAAATAGAGCAACGCTTGACTCTGAAGAATGCTGAATTATGCACCTTGCATACATGATGCAAATCAAGCAGATTTGCTAATCCTGCATTATTCATTTTGCTTCTGCTGATTCACGAGGGCAGGGGTGCAAGGGGTGCAGGACACTGAAGTCCCGTCCCTGGAATTCCTATCTCTTGACAGGAGCCACAGTTTAGTGCTAAAGCACAATATTTGCATGCAGAAGGCCCCAGGTTCAATTGCTGACATTGGTGGCAGCAGGGCAAGGGAAGGGATCTCTGCCTGAGACCTCAGAGAGCTGCTCCACAGCCAGAGTAGACAGTGCTATACTAGACAGAACAATGACCTAGTGCAGAAGGAAGCCGCTCCCTATGATCACTAGAAAGCCCCTTCTCTCCCCCGACATGCCACTCCTCTGTTTTCTGCTTCTGAAATTTCACCAAGCCTTGCTCAGACTGTGAGGGGTACCCTTTTCAGCCCCAGGGCTAGATTCCCTGAGATCCACCTCCGAGGGCCTTCTGGCGGTTCCTTCACTGCAAGAAGTGAAGTTACAGGGAACCAGGCAGAGGGCCTTCTCGGCAGTAGCACCCTCCCTGTGGAACACCCTCCCATCAGATGTCAAGGAGATAAAGAACTACACAACTTTTAGAATATGTCTGAAGGCAGCCCTGTATCGGGAAATTTTAAACGTTTGACATTGTGTTATATTTTTATATGTGCTGGAAGCCGCCTGGAGCGGCTAGGGAAACCCAGCCAGATGGGTGGGGTATAAATAATAAAATTATTATTATTATTATTATTATTAGTGCTTTTTTCTAAAATAAATGTTTAGGGGTACTCTCATTTTAACTCAAGAAAATCACCATTTTATAGTTCAAATCGGGGAAAATAAATACAGTAAATGGACAAAAGTACAAAAATTTAAAAATGTTTAGGGGTATGCGTACCCCTGCGTACCTCCAGGAAAAAAGCACTTATTATTATTATTATTATTATTATTATTATTATTATTATTATTCCCACTTGGGCAATCTTGCAAGGGCCACACATGGGGGAAGCCCAAGGCAAAACTGGAAGAAGCAACAAGTGTAAATTTTACTTTGTGGAGTAGACTAGTTTCTACATACACTTGATCCTCCAATCCTGGAAAGCAAGTTCAATTATCACAGTTCAACAGCACATCCTAGTCCGGCAAAAACACCCAAGAAAGCTTGGTGCCCTGAGGCTCCCCACCACAACCACGCTTTCAAACCTGTGCAATTGCTGGATGCTGGGCCTTGAAAAAAGGAAAAGAAAACTTAAGATTTTCAGCCTGCACCTGTGGGCTGCACACAAAACCTTTAAAGCACACCCAAAGCACATTCTTTCCCTCAAAGAATTCTGGACCCTGTAGTTTACCCCTCACTGAATTACAATTCCCAGCAACCCTTAGCAAACTACAGCTTCAAATGTACCCGAAAGGTGTAGTGTGAACACAGCCTTAGTTTCTTGTTTCCATTCTGCTGCAGCTCACATAACGGCAGCATATACAATGTCCTGTTTTGACAATCCTGACTCTCTTTCCAAAACCCTGAACTAAGGTGGCTGAAATTGCAACAGACATGCTCTGTCCGAGTGACTATGAGACTGTATCAAGCATTTATCATTGTTGCTTTTAAGAACATCTTCTGAAAACATAAGACTGGCAATCATATATTACAATACATCTTTGAAACACAATTAATACCCAAATTAAAAACAGGCAAAACATAACTCTCTGAACACTTTACTGAACCGCAAGTGGCAGCCTAAGGCTACCTACCTCCCTGGGAGGAATAATTTTGAGCATAGTACATAAATGTATCATAGGGACGCGGGTGGCACTGTGGGTTAAACCACAGAGCCTAGGACTTGCTGATCAGAAGGTCGACGGTTCAAATCCCCGTGATGGGGTGAGCTCCCGTTGCTCGGTCCCTGCTCCTGCCAACCTAGCAGTTCCAAAGCACGTCAAAGTGCAAGTAGATAAATAGGTACTGCTCCGGCGGGAAGGTAAATGACGTTTCCGTGCACTGCTCTGGTTTCGCCAGAAGCGGCTTAGTCGTGCTGGCCACATGACCCGGAAGCTGTACGCCGGCTCCCTAGGCCAATAAAGCGAGATGAGCGGCGCAACCCCAGAGTCGGTCACGACTGGACCCAATGGTCGGGGGTCCCTTTACCTTTACATAAATGTATCATTGCACAGCTAATAATTTGCAGCTAGATTCTCTCCATGTTTACTCAAATGTAAGCTCACTGAATTCAACTGGAACTCCTCCACTGAAAATAAGCATACGGTATAGCCATAGTTTACAACACTTGTGAAAAATACTCACAACTGGTTTTGTCATGACTCCAGCGGAGTCATCCAGACCATCTCACGATGAGCCCTAGCTGTCTTGGATTTATTTGGGACATAGAAGATATTATTAAGTGAGTGGGTTTTTTTTTAGTCAATTCCAAATAATACAATAGGAAATAGAGAGGAAGGCAATGTCTTAGGCAATGCTGGAAAAATCCTAAACAGCTGGTCAACCAGCTGCCTTCAAATTTGGCTCTGACACCTAAGAATTTTGACCTACTTTCCATCCCTCTGCAAGGCTGATGTCTAAAAATTTGATGCTCGCTGCTATTTTTCCAGCTTTGCTGTTACGTACATTGTATACTGTGACAATCCAAGATGCAGTGGCTCTTGTAGCTTTGATGACATTCTGCCACATTGAGGTGTGTTGTGCATGTATGCCAACTATACAATACAGTTAATTAACTTCGTGCAATACAATTAATCAGAGCTGCCACAAAAAAGGATTTTGTTTTCATCAGGGCTGAAACTGACTAGCAGGCCCTGCTGGTCAACCACCTGGCCCTGCTCATAGGTTTGCCATCAAGGTCAACCATCAAGGATGGAAGCATAAAGAACAGAGCCTTTTCTGTGGCGGCCCCACCTTTGTGGGAGCTTCCTTCTGCAGGAGGCACATGTGCCTTACTTTTTAAAGACTGTTTAGAAACAGCTAAAGACATTACTTTGTTCCCATCTGCTTTTAATTCATGATGTTGGGCTGGAGTTTTTAAATGTTCATTATTTCATATTACAGTGGTGCCTCGCAAGACGAAATTAATTCGTTCCGCAAGTTTTTTCTTCTTGCGAGTTTTTCGTCTTGCGAA
>JAXCMG010000003.1:83575343-83627576 GCA_034642415.1 Podarcis siculus | reverse complement strand
GAGGTCCGAGGACAGCGGGGAAGACGCACTGCGCTTCCCCGCTGTCCGGGAGATTTCCCTATGGGCTTTCGTCTTGCGAAGGAAGCCCATAGGGAAATTCGTTTTGCGAAGCGCCTCCAAAACGGAAAACCCTTTCGTCTAGCGGGTTTTCCGTCTTGCGAGGCGTTCGTCTTGCGGGGCACCACTGTACATTTTCTGTAGACTGCTATTTGAGTGGTTTTATCCTGCTGTTTTAGGCAATACTCAGCTAAATTGACCAAAGGTCTGACTTGGTATAAGACGTGTTCCTATGTTCCTATCTGTTTGCTTCAGAATTTATAGTCAGCTCTACATTCAAAGAGGATGCAGGTGGCACTGTGGGTTAAACCACAGAGCCTAGGACTTGCCAATCAGAAGGTCGGTGGTTCGAATGGGGATGGCGATGGGGTTTGCTCCCACTGCTCAGTCCCTGCTCCTGCCAACCTAGCAGTTCGAAAGCACATCAAAGTGCAAGTAGATAAATAGGTACTGCTCCAGCGGGAAGGTAAACTGTGTTTCCGTGCACTGCTCTGGTTCACCAGAAGCGGCTTAGTCATGCTGGCCACATGACCCAGAAGCTGTACGCCGGCTCCCTCGGCCAATAAAGAGATATGAGCGCCGCAACCCCAGAGTCAGCCACGACTGGACCTAATGGTCAGGGGTCCCTTTACCTTTACATTCAAAGAACACCAGAGCAGTACGCAAAAATTGAATATAAAACAGAATACAAACCATATTAAATGTGTGGTTGGCTTTTTCTTTTTGCTAAAAAAAATTAAGTCAGCAATAATTAAAAGCTGGAGAAACAGAATGGACTGATTTAGGAAGGCCTGAGAGAGAGAAAAAGATAAGTTTGCAATAAACGTCACTATTTTCATTGGTTGTTGCTATGGTCAATTACACCCAGACAGAATGAAAGGGTTAAAAATCTTGGATTTATTTTTTATTTAGTCTTTGTCGGGTGACAGAAGGATAAGGAGGCAGGCGCCAGCCAAGCCTCCCCAGGGAGGGCGTTCCACAGGTGAGAGAGTACACAGGTGTACTGCAATTACAATTAAAAGAATTGGCAATACAAGGAGCTACTAAAAATGGCTGTGCAGAAACCATGATGTGGATTTCTACTGAAGCTTTCTCCAGAAAACATGCTAAGCATACAGCAGCTGTAAAGCAGCCAGCATCTACACCAGGGATGTTAAACTGTGCTAACCTTGCCGTGAAGTGAGACTTCCAATTCACTATGTTGCAGTAAATTCAGAGCTAGTTATAAAAGCTATGCTCACAGCACAGTAGCCTATTAGTTCTAAGGAGAAATCAGAAAACAGTTCAATCCTATATACATGTCAACTTGAACTCAGTGGGACTTACCCCCAGGTTAAGCAGGTACAGTATTGCAACTGAATTAGATTTACCCAATGAAATCCTTCTACTAATTCCAGCCACATCATAGTTACTCCAGCAGCACCATGACAGAACAAGTCCAGTATTATTATTATTATTATTATTATTATTATTATTATTATTACAGACTTCTTGTGCTCATACCATTTTCCTTCAAGGTAAAGAGCTGACCTGGGTGGGCAATAGGGATGGGGAAGGAATTCAACTCAGTTTACATTTAAAGGAGAACATGCCTAGCCTGAAATAACACATGAACCAAAAAACACAGCCTTCCTTTGAAACAGGCATTATTTTGAATTTTGCAATGCAGTTCTTCAGTCAAGCGATGGGTACAAAATTGTATGTACTAGGTTAAAATATGCATAAATATGCATATATAGTGAAAGTGATGTAAGAGACTGCATTATATTGGGGGAAATTGTTTTGCAAAAAATATATATTTCAAGCAAAATTGCATACAAAAATGTGTACATTAGGAAAAATTTACACTAAAATGCTGATGGGAGTAACTTAAGTGGCATAAATTTTTTTGCTAAATTAATAAAATTATACACATATGCTTGCTCCCTCAGCCTGGCCTGGCCTTTATGTCCCCATTTCCTCTGTTGTTTCTCTCAGCCTATTTCTGATAGCAATCTCCTCATGGGAAGATCCTGCACCTGCCAAACTAGTTATTTATAAAGTGTAATGCGCATATATGGTGTTATACATAATAATTATATAATAATAATAATAATAATAATAATAATAATAATAATAATAATAATAATAATAATAAAAAGCCACTGCAAATCTTAACTGGAACATTTCCAATTTGGGGACTATCCAAACTTAGTCTTCCTACATTCCTGTTTCAGCACTGAAATTTACCATTCCAAAAGTCACCCCCGCCCAGTAAGAATTGCATTGATGCTGGAAGCTAATTGCATAAAATTGCATCTCCTGAACTGGCCTCACTCTGATCCCAAGCAGCCAATGAACAGACAACTAATGACAACTCTGTTGCTATGGTAGGTTTCTCCTATAAACATTTACCCTTCTGGGCTCTTCCGCACCTTGCCCCCAAAATCACCAGGGAATTGAGATGGTTTTATCAGATGCTGGAGGAGAATATTATTAGCATAACCACAGTGATGCAAATTGGCAGACTTTACCAAATATGAGCATAGGCATGGTGATGCTGATAGATGCCAGTACTGCTAACTTTCAGCCATCCATTGGTGCACAGAGCATTACTCCCGCCTCCCTTCTTGGTCCTTTAACCTATCGCTAGCCTAGGAGTCACACGGCATGCATATGCAAACCTCTGCAATCTTCCCATCGATATGACTTCCATGGCACTGAAATCAAGCAAAAGGTGATATAAAAATAACCACCCAAACATTTCCCAAAAATGGGCAAAAGGCTCCGTACTTCGCTGAAGGCAACCCCAATGCAAAACATCTCAGGGCTATCTTATGTTTCCCGAACAGGACATTTCAAAATGTTTAAACAATTATGAAACCATGACTGATCTTTTTGTTCTTTCTCTTCGTATCACCGTGTCTGATTCTTTCTGCAGGAACCTTTCAAAATAAAATCAGCAGACAAAATGGAAAGGCAGCTGTGCATCTTTGAGCATTAGTTAAAAGGTTAAATGTTTGGAACATCGGAGCATCAGGCAGGCAGGCAAAGCCGAGAACTTGGATGGATAAAAAAGCTATTTATTTATTTATTTATTTATTTGCTTGTCTGCTTACTTGTTTGCTTGCTTGCTTGGCACCCATCACCACCCTAGGTAAAGATAAAAGGTAAAGGACCCCTGAACAGTTAAGTCCAGTCAAAGGGGTTGCTTCGTTCATCTCACTTTCAGGCCAAGAGAGTCGGCGTTTGTCCACAGACAGCTTTCCAGGTCATGTGGCCAGCATGACTAAGCCACTTCTGGTGCAATGGGATACCGTAATGGAAGCCAGAGCGCACGGAAACGCCGTTTACCTTCCCACCACAGTGGTACCTATTATCTACTTGCACTGGTGTGCTTTCAAACTGCTAGGTTGGCAGAAGCTGGGACAGAGCAACGGGAGCTCAATTTGCACCAAAGTAACCCAAATTCTACATCAAAGAAAGTTGAACAAGTCTAAATTATGCAAATCATTGTGAATATTATGCTTATTTTGCAAAAATTTATTCAGCTAGGCATAGAGGAGGGGGAAAGAATAGTACAGAGAACCAGCAACGATACCTGCGTCATTTATTCAGTCACTGTTCCGGTTCTTGAATTTTACCACATTGCCCACACACTTTCAAGCCTTTATTCACAGCCTTAAAGACTAGAAATGTTTGGGTTTTGTTTCTAAATTAAGGCTGTGATTCTCAAGGAGCTGAATTCTGCACCCAGCGCCACTTTCGCTTGAGCATATGCTGAACTGCTTGTAGAACACTAAAGGCTCTGACTGCATCGCAATGAGGTTTGGAGTAGAGTATAATTTGTAAAAGGTTTTACAAATTTGCAAAATAATGTTTCTACTGCAGAAAGATGCAACGGCAGGATGGAATAGTAGGAAATTGGGGGCTGCGTCTGAATAAGTCTGTGCTCACCTTTCTGTGTGAATAGTAACAGACAAAGGCACGCTATCTACGTAATAGAGCCCAGAACCTGGTTCCGCATAGGGGCCCCACTTCTTATGGCATGGTGTCCCAGATAATTGGACAGGAGTGTCAAAAGGAAATAATAGTGGCAGCAGATGAAAATTGGCTGCTACTTCAGCACTCAGAAGGAGCAGCCACAAAGACCAATGCTAGCATTCACTGCAAGAATTACTTAAGGGTTATGGTACTCAAAATGTGAAGCAGACCTCCTTAAGGATTTGAAGATTTGAACATATTCCATCAGCAGATCATCATTTCCACTGGCTTTTCCACAGTCCATTTTGTAGGCCAGTTCAAAACTCCTGTCATTTAAAGCCCTTAATGGCTCGGGGCCAGATTACCTGAAGAACCACTTCCTCTCATATGTACCTACTCAGAATTTGAGATAATAATAATACCCCTCCCCCCAAAGACACACACAATTCAAAGGACATAGATTGTATAATTAGCCAAAAGCCTAAGAGATGAGGAATGTTTTTGCCTGGCTGGCACCTATAGATATATGCAATGATGGCACCAGGCAAGCCTCCCTGGGGAGAGCATTCCAAAAGCGGGGAGCCACTGCAGAAAAGACTTGTTCTTGTGTTGCCACCCCCTAGACCAGGGGTAGGCAACCTAAGGCCCAAGGGCCACAAGCCTCCCACGGGAGTCGTTTAACCAGCCCACAAGACATCCACGAACCAAGCCGCCCGCTCGGCAAGTCCCCGCGCACTGCACTAAACCGGCGCAGCGCGATGTGGGGACTCGCTTCCGTGGCACGGTAAATCGGGTCTGTGCATGCGCAGACGCCGGAAATCATAGCCACGTGCGCGCAATCTGGCCCACAGAGGGCTCTCCACGGGAGTGAACCGGCCCAGGTGAGGTACACCTTGCCAACCCCTGCCCTAGACTTTCTGTGGAGGAGGCTTCCAGAAAACTGTATGTTATGGGGCAGCACACATATGCTATCAATCAATCAATCAATCAATCAATCAATCAATCAATAATACATAAGTGAGTGTTCTAATACTGTTCTTGTTTTCTTTGTAAGCTGCTTTGAGTACGATTTTAATAGAAATGTGAGGAATAAATACCTCACGGACCACCTCTCTCCCCATATGAGCCAACATGGACCCTGCAACCATCATCGGAGGCCCTTATTCATGTGCCACCTCCGCAAGAGTTCCAAAGGGCGGCAATATGAGAACGAGGCTCCCCATTCATGAAATGCTTCTCCCCATGTTGCGCCTTCAGCTTTAGGTGCCAGGCAGAAACATTTCTCTTCAACTAGGCCTTGGGCTGACTAACATTCTACGGCATTTTGAATGTGTTTGTGGGAGGTGGGGGTTATTGGTTTGTTCCTTGTTTTTGATTTTGTTTTATTACATATTTTGTGTTCTCATTCGGATTTTTTATGTTGCGAAACACCCTGTGATCTTCAGATGAAGGGCACTATACAAATTTAATAATGGCCACTAATATTAAAATCTGACTTGATCTAATTTTGCAGCCCCAACCAAGTGTGCTTACTCATAAATGGAAGTCGCACTACATTTAAAGGGGCATGATAAGAATGAGAACGGTTGCACTCTGGTCCTGCTTGCCGGCTTCTGCTTGGCCACCGTGGGAACACGATGTTAAACTAGATCAGCCTTTGGCCTGACCTAGTAGGGCTATTTTTATGCTCTTTAGAAGAAGAATGCCTGTTATGATTATTTATCTAGCACTCGGATATTTTAAAAGTGCAAGGAGCCATGTCCCTGCCCCAAGGAGTTTGCAATCTAGCAGCTCTATGCAACAAAGTTGTCCCATTAGAAGAAGAAGAAGAGTTTGGATTTGATATCCCGCTTTATCACTACCCGAAGGAGTCTCAAAGCGGCTAACATTCTCCTTTCCCTTCCTCCCCCACAACAAACACTCTGTGAGGTGAGTGGGGCTGAGAGACTTCAAAGAAGTGTGACTGGCCCAAGGTCACCCAGCAGCTGCATGTGGAGGAGCGGAGATGCGAACCTGGTTCACCAGATTACGAGACTACCACTCTTAACCACTACACCACACAAGGACTTCCACGCCTGCACAACAAAACTTCCCCTTCCTCTACCAGTGTGCCCATCCCCATCTGTTCTGGTGTGACCTTCCCCCACCCCTCTGGAGCAGATTTGGGGAGTGTGCATGAGGAGAAAGCTCCATTGTGCAGGTAGAAGCGAAGGGGATAACTTCATTGTGCAGTAACCCTGTAATTCAAAGCAAATGAGACAATAGTGAAAGGAAAGGAAAAGAGAGAGAAGGGGAAGGAATATGTGCTTATTTCAGTCAAGTGTGCTTTCTGAATAAACAAGCATATCATCAGAAATCTGTTGTTTTTCTACTGAGAGAGTACATGAGAAACCTCGGGATGCTCAGCAGATGCTATATATAAAAATGCTGATAGCTCTGTCAGTAGAGCATGAGACTCTTAATCTCAGGGCCAAGGGTTCGAGTCCCAAGTCGGGCAAAAGATTCCTGAATGGCAAGCGGTTGGACTAGATGACCCTCATGGTCCTTTCCAACTCTATGAAATAGTCAATCCTGGTATAAAACAAGTTCTATGAGTATCATTATTCTTAGCACACCCAGAACCAAGAAAAACAGTGAACACTGCTTGCTGAGACGCCTGTCTTCATTTTTCTATGCTGCCCTGGTGCAGCACACAGATATAGCAGTGGCCAGGTGAAAGACAAAATCAGAATCTTAATTTATCAGGACTACCAGATAATGACAGAAAGTGGGCTATCTCTATTACATCAAGGCAGGTAATTTCTCTAAGCAGTACTGAAGAAAAAGGAGGAGGGGTGTGGAAATCAAATTACAGTATTAGGAACCAAGATAAAATGTTTAGGTGCCCAATATTTACAGCTGCAGATTTTGTGGCACTCGGCACTGAATGTAATCGTATGCACTTACGAGGGAGCAGTGGCAAGAGATGCGCATTGGAACTGATAGGGCACAAGGCAAGAAGCCTGAACGGTAGGTGGAGCCAATGACAGGCAAAGCCAACTAATTCTAGTGTTGCCGTCCTCTTTGCTGAGTTCTACAAGGGCAACACTGAGAAGGAGGAAGCGGACAGGTTGTGCCACCCCCTGAGCTGGTTGTCAGTAAGAAGGCAAGCAGGTGGGGGCTGGCCAAGCAAACACTGGAGTTGGTGGGGCAGTGCCCCCTTTGCCTTCACTGCATCGTGGGAGTAAACCCCACTGTGAACTCCGTGGGGCTTTTTCTGAAGATGCATGCATTTTATTGGGCTGCCTAGGTTGCATTTTCTAGGCGCTACAACGGCTGGCTTTTTAAATAAAAATAAAAAATTGAAGCACCTGGAATCTTTCCAACATTGGTGCTTTAAGCATCTGGCCGGTTGCTGTCAAAACGCTGAACTAGACAGACTGCTAGGCTAAGCCAGCCAGCACACAATTCCGATGTTTTCTGACACAGAAGGACACAGAAGGACCATGAGGCTCTGGGAACCCCTGATAGGGGGTGCCAGCAAGAATGGCTTCGTCCCATGGGAAGAAGGATCTGGGCAGCTCCACAGAAAAGTGTGGAGCTGGGGTAGTAGATTTTAGCATTATAAAAAAAAAACAGCCTCCTGAACACCTTGGGAATATACTGTATAAAATTTGTTCAGGTTGCAGAAGGATTCGGCAGATGGAAGTGGGAGAAAAAAAATGTCACTGAACCACCTAGCTGATTAAAGATGATGAGAAGACAGAAAGAGAGAAATCGGTCCTGCGCACCTGGATGGATTTGAACAGACTGCCTATAAAGCTGGAACAAAGAGAGCAGCAAAATTAATTGCATCCACTAGAGCTAACCCTTTTGTATGTTATTATGGCTTTCCTTCTTTTTAGAAAGTAAGGCTCTTCCCCCATCTGTTTACAGGATTGGTAGTGTGTTTTGGCAGTTTGCTGCTACTATACAACCTACCCCTGTTGGAAAGGTTGCTTTGCACAACCAGGATATTAAAAAATCAGCCAGGCTGCTATTAAAGAATTAAACTAAAACTACTGGTAAGATGCATTCATGCCTCCACCTAGAAGATGAAACCTACGCAATGTGTTTCTTGACAATAATGGAGCTCCTAATAGTACGAATCCCGCATTGCTTGGAAAGAGAATTAGAACTCAATCAGGGCTGCAGGTGTCTCTAATTATTTACTTTGCCTGAGGAAGAGACTTAAGTAAATATCTAAAGGGAAAGTGTGTGTTGTGGGGAGCCAGCGAATTTGCTGTGCAGGAAAAAGAAAAATCGATTTTCGTCCAACAGCAAACATGCTAAATCAAGCAAAATTAACAAGTGCTACAAAGGCAGCAGTTTGCTTTTGCTTGTCAGACTGAGCAACTGTTGTGGAAAAATGAAGAAAATTAGAGTGAGCCCCCCGTGGAAGAACATTTTCCAGTTAACCCTCTACTTGCTCCCATGCTGTGCTTGAGAAATGGCATTTTCTCATCACTATGCTTTCCAACCTCTCTCTAACATGCTGGTTTTTTGTTCCAGGGTCTTCACTATATTTCTCCCCGCTACCTTGCCTTGCTCATTAGAAACCTTGTGTGATGTACAATTAGGGCTATTTCGGAGGTGCCTTTCCCTTGCTGAAAGTCTGCAGGTTTCAGTATGTGCGGAGCTCTCTCTCCCCACCCAGGCACACAAGCACAAGTTCGGCACGCCTATTTCTGACAATCTGCTTCAAGAAACACCTGCAGATGCTTTCGGACAGCATGTTGCTCGAAGCCACTTGGGCTACTTCTTTTGCTGCTTCAAGCACCTTGCTGGAAATAGCCATCTCTAACCTGCATTTCTATATACACGGTAGGGAGTACCATGCAAATGCTCACCCACAGACCCCCAGCATGGCTGGCGCAAGGCTAAAAGCCACCTTCCCACAGCCATGGAAACTATAGCGGTGCTGCTACAGCCGTGGATGTCTCCACGATGGCTTTTCATGTATGCATCCCTCCCATCTCTTTGTAGTTAAATGCTTTAGCACATTTAAGTCAATGCCATGATTAAGAAAAAATTAAAAATGCAGCCGCAAAGAGACTATTTGCAGGAGACGTGAAAGGCTCCCCCTTTGCATCCCAAGGTTGCCATGCCACAGTTGCTTAAGTTCAGGGGAGGCTCAAGGAAGGAGATGTGCACCTCATGTCTCTCAACCATGCAGGAAGGCAGGATGATGCCCAGAAGCACACCCCACCCCACCCACCCATGCAGTGGTCCCAATGCAGCTGTTCTATCCATCCGCTACCACATTGACCTATGTAGGAGGGAGCGGCAGGGGCATGGAAAGGGAGATTCCTTTAGGTGGGTGTGTTCTGTAGTCATGCTAGAAAGAGATACCTGGATCCCGATAGCCTCTGGCTTATCCCTCAACCAGGACACCTCTCTCTCCCACCCACCCACTTTGACGGCATCAGCCCTTTCCTCCCCATCCCTGAAATGAGATGCAAGAATCGCACGAGGTTCCAAGCTATGGTTTCTCTCCCTTTCCAGGCAAACTCTGGTTTCCATCCAGAACCGTGCTGCCTGCACACACGATCTCTCTCTCTCAACACACACACACCGCTTTTCCTTTGCTGGTCACAGAGCAGCTGCTAAGAATAAGACAGCGAGTTTGCCTAGAAACTGCAGCTTTTTTTAAAAAAAAACAAAACACCCTTTTCCTGATACCCTCTGCATATGCAGACCCTCCAGCCACCGGCGCAGTCTCCACCCCTCTGCCTCCCATTTACTGCGGGAGAGGGGTGCCCTTTCCCTGGCTGAAGACGCCCAGCGCCGTTCGCTTCCCCTTCCACACAAAACCAATCACACCCCAAAAGCCACCCGGGCTGGTTCCTCTCCCTCCCGCCGACGGAAGAGGGAAATACGAATCTCCGCTCCCAGCCATTCATCATCCCGGCTGCAGCGCTGTCAATGGAGCGGACACGCCAGAGGCAGCCGCCGCCGCCGCCGCTGCCGCTACAGCAGCATCCTCCGGAGCCGGAGCAGAATCTCCTTCTTCATATATACTGAAATCAGATTTTTTTAAAAATATAAATATATATATATATTTTACCTCCTCTGCAGCAACAGGTCCCTCCCTCGGTCGCCGGGGAGATCCCTGCAAGCAGCACGAGGTGCCTGGGAAGTTCCCACCCTGGGCAGCCACGCAGGGAGCAGCGGGAGGAGGGGAGAGAGGGTGGGCAAAGGGGGCGTGTTTGCGGAGAGGCGCGGGCAACACACACACACAAACACACACACACACACCCCGGATAGGGAACCTTGCCTAAGGAGGAGGACCAGACTTCAGCATCCTTAAGCATCCCGCCTGGCGCCCCCTCCCCAACCCCACCCCATCACTCGTTCCTCTCTCTGAGCATCTCCGAGGAAGGGCATCTCCGCACCCCACATCTCCCCGGGAGCCCCACACAGCCCCTGGCCAGGCACCCTCGCCGCTTTTGCAAGATCAGCTCTTGAGCCCAGCGCCTTCTTTCTCTCTCCCCACCCCACGGTTACGCTAGTGCTCCCCTCCCCTCTCGGGAAGGCACATTTCCGCACACACTGCAATGGGTGTGGGGTCCTCGGCACAGGTGCTGCCTGCGCGTGATGCCTGCCCACCAGCCAGCCGAGGGGAGACGGAGAAGCCCTCGGTCCCTCCCGATCCATTCATCCCTCCTCCGTCCATGCAGCCAGCCGCTCTTTGCAAGGTGCCCGCCCGCTCCCGGAGAGGTCGGGGGAGCGCGCGCGGCAGGCGACGAGGGCCCACCCGGAGGGGCGGCGGAGGCTCCGGCCGGGTCGCTCCTGGCCACCGAGCAGCCCTCTGTCGGCGGGACACAAAAGCCTCTTCCTGCTTCCGCTCCTTACCTACCTGCAGACAGAGTTGCTCGCCCGCCGCTCCCTGGCTGGCTGGCTGGCTGGCTGTGGGCAGGAGTAGGCAAGCGCCGCCGCCGCCGCTGTCGCTACTCGCCTTCCTTCAGCGGGTCCGCTTCTTCCTCCCGCCGCCGGGCCCCCCTCCTCGGGTGCCGGCGATCACAGAGAGCCCGCCGCGGCCGGCAGCGCCACCTCCACCCCCGACGCCGCCTTGACCATATCTGGAAAGCGCCGAGCGCTCGCGCCCCATGCAGCGCGGCGGCGGCGAAGAGCAGCAGCCGGCGCCCCCCTTGGAAGGAAGGAGTCGCGGGCGAGGGAGCCGGAGAGCGAGCGAGCAGGCAGGCAGACAGACACGCGCCCAGCGAGGAGGAGGAGGAGGAGGAGAGGCGGCGGCAACAGCAGCAGCAGCAGCGAGGAGAAAAGGCGGCGAGCGGCGTCCCCTCAGAGCGCGGCGGGGCCACGAGCGAGCTGCCTCCTCGGCGCGCCTTCCCCGCCTCTCCTTCGGCTTCGGCGGCGTCCCTGCGCTCCTTCTCCGACGCTGGAAGCAGCGGCAGTAGGCAAGCAGCCCCTCCTCATGCTGCCCTGGGTGGCGGAAGGGACAGGCGGGCCAAAGGGTCGCCGCCGCCGCCGCTTGCCTTTCCCGCGCGTTTCTCCACTTCGCTTCGACTTTGGGACTCGAAGCGCGCCGGCGGCGGCAGCTCCCTGAGAGAGAGAGAAAGAGCGAGCGGCTTCGCCTCTTTTCGACTGGCTGAGGGAGCTCTTTCCCGGATTTCCTCTCGGCGCTACCTCGGCTGAGGGAGCCGCAGCTTGCTTGCTCGCTCGCTCGCTCTCTTGCTCGCTGAGGGAAGGTGGCGAGGTGCCAGTCAGCGCTCCAGCCCACCCCCTCCGCGCACCTTATCAGCATGCAAGATCCTCCCACCCGCGTCCCCAGACTCGCCACGCGCCCTGCACGCGCGTGGAGGCTGCTGCTGCTGCGGGGGAGTTTTCGCCAGCGACACGCGAGAGCGGGGCTTCGCCTGAACGTGTGAATGAAGATACCTGTGGCGCTCGTTGGGTGGTTTTTGCAGGAAGGCGGATGTGAGCGAGCGCTTCTTCCTTCGTAACGTGGCGTGTCACCTGTGCACAGAGATGTTCTACCTGTAGAGTCAGTTCTCTGCTCTCAGCTTCATCCTTGCACAACAGCCCTGCGAGGTTAGTTAAGCTGAGAGTCAATGGCCAGATTGTTCCTCCAAGTGCTTTTACTGATGCATACACAGTCAAGCTGCGGTCCAGCTTGCAAGCAAATACAAACATACCAACCACATATGCCTGTTTTCGTTCAAGCTGGAGTTCCTCATACTACTCACAGCATTCCCAGACCATACATGTATGTAGCATGAACACAAATCCTTCCACATCTCGGCCAGTTGTGACTTGGCATAAGTTCACGCACTGAATACCTGTTGGGTGTGCACAGTGCTGAACTGAGCAAGGGTGCTCAGATGCAAAAATCTCCGGCACTCCTTAGCTCACAGCTCACACTCCTTTAACTGTGACTCGAAAAAGCGTATCCAGTTATGCGAATGTATGTTGAACACTCCACCAGCGGCACTTGTTCCCTTGCCCTACATTCCTGTCCTATCTCAACCCTAAGACACCAATCATCTAGAAGAGGGACTGCCAATTTTTAGGCCTTTTAAGGATTTCTGAGTGAGCTGCCTCCTCTGGGCACTTCTCTCAAACCTCCTCCTTATCCGCTTCTCTCTCCTGTCCCCTCCAAGAGACAGAAAGAGAGAAAGTGTGTGTTTGCATGTTTTGTTTTCCCACGGGATTTGGGTAAAAGCCTGAGAAAAATGTATCTGAGCCCTGAAAAGTACATAAAACTAAAACAGGAAGTGGGAAAGACTAGAGTTTCACTCTTACACCTTCCTCTTTCAGTTCTATGTACTTTTCCAGGAAGAAAAAGGTAGCCACCTCATGACCTGGAAGAGGAAGCAATGATTAGTTTTGGAGGCTCTGAGGTTTCATGGGCACTGGGGGGAGACTTCAAGGGTGCCATTGTGCCCACGGGCACCACATTGGCAACCTCTGATCTAGATGATACCACGGACACACAATAGTCAGACAGGATCCCACCTTGAAAGACCATAGAGTCATAGAATTGGAAAGTTGGAAGGGACCTCCAAGGGTCATCTAGTCCAAGCACCTGCGATGCAGGAATCTCAACTAAAACATCCATGACAGATGGCCATCCAACCTCTGTTTGAAAACCTCCAAGGAAGGAGAGTCCACAACCTTCCAGACTACAGCTGTGCGCAAGTGGCCCCTCAAGATCTACCCCACCATTTGGTGGCAGAGAAATTGGGGAGAACCGTTCCACCAAATTTCTCCAGGGGGAGGATAAATTCTGCAAAGAAATGGTGGAAAATATTTTGAGAAATGTCTACGAAATGCTTCCCCTCCCCCCCCCCCGTGGGAAAAAGTGTGGTGGTGGGGCAGTCTTCTGAGAAACTTCTGCTTAGCTCTACTCTAAACTTATAAATTCTCATTGTGCTTAAGGGCCATTGGTGTTATATTGTTTTTAAACATAATACTTGCCTGGGGGGGGTGGGGGTGGGGAGAAGAATGTATCTCCGATCTTATGTAAGGAAAGTAAGATAAAGGAGGCATACTAGGGGAAATTGATACTCTGAAACATATCCTAAGGCAAATAGCTGACTTTTTGTCATTAATTTTTCCTACCCTGGGGGGTGAAGCTGGATCTGCTGGTTTGCCTAGCATACTGGAAATTGGTACATTCTCTCCCCATTATATTTTATTAAGTTTCAACATTTTTAACCTAGACAGTCAAAACACAATTTCATCTTTTCTCTCGTTTTTGTTGACTTCCCACCCCTTTTTCCATGGAGTTGTTGTTTCTTTAGTACATTCTCTCTCTCAACATCATATAAGCCTACCCAACACATTTTGCTGCCTGATGCACTATAGCAAAAGGCACCCTGCCTGCCCTCCTCCCTGGTTGTGTTCACACTCCTGTTGACTGTGCATCCACTGTGTTTTCAGTGATGAGTTTTTAACCTGTGGCCGCACCATGTTATCCAAAGTGCATATGCATCTTGGACTTTGTTAGCAGATACTTCTGCCTGATGCCTTGTTTCTCAAACCAGCTTCACACTAGCTGGAGTTCTTAAAAGGTAAAGGGACCCCTGACCATTAGGTCCAGTCATGGCCGACTCTGGGGTTGCAGTGCTCATCTTGCTTTATTGGCCGAGGGAGCCGGCATACAGCTTCCGGGTCATGTGGCCAGCATGACTAAGCCGCTTCTGGCGAACCAGAGCAGCACACAGAAACACCGTTTACCTTCCCGCCGGAGCAGTACCTATTTATCTACTTGCACTTTGATGTGCTTTCGAACTGCTAGGTTGGCAGGAGCTGGGACCAAGCAACGGGAGCTCACCCCGTCACGGGAATTCGAAACACCGACCTTCTGATCGGCAAGTCCTAGGCTCTGTGGTTTAACCCACATCGCCACCCATGTCCTTGCTGGAGTTCTTAGGCCATTCTTAATTTGTTTCTGGGCAAGGTGTGAACACCTTTGCTTACGGGTGACCACCCCGCTTAATGCCCCCAGTGCGTACATGAACAGAAATGAATTTGACACTGGTCAAGCCATGTGATAGGGGTGGGGTGGGGAAGAGTTGTGAAATGTACTAGGGGAAAACAACTTCACTGTTCTCCTAAGGAAGAAATGTGAACATACCCCAAGTCAAGGTGCATAATACCCAAGGCCATAAGTTATTTTGGTACCTGTGGCAGAACATCCCACAAGCACCTCTCCCCTTCTCTGGCAGTAAAAATACACTAATAAATTAACTAACGTGGACAGTTTGTTCTCTGACCATGAAAATTTGCAGCTTAAGATGACTAACTCTGCCTAACAGTAGAGCCGGCCCTGATAGCACTAAAATTGTCCACAGGGTTTTGAGCTCCCTCTATTTTTCTGTGCCATGCCCATCACATGGCCAGGCATTTTAGCACACGGACGACAGGCAGAAAATTAAGTGAGACCTATGGTAGGCCTGATCTGCAGCTCTTGCACTCATCGTCTGTTTAACATCTGTGCCGCAGAAGTTTCTCTTGCATTCCATTCTGAGCCCTGTTAGGATGCTGCCTTGTACTTTCATGTATTAGTTATGAAAAAAAAAGGAAAGTCCTCTCGCCCTGTTTATTCATATCAGCCAGGCAAAAGGACAAAAAAAAATCCTTCTACAGAGTCTAATTGGCACCTAGGCATGAATATCCAGCCCTCTTTCCACCTTTTACACAGGCTGCAGACATCCGAAGACTGCTTCTGTGATAGGGCTGTCACTGGCTATAAGGAATCTTAGTCGGGTAATGGTATGAATATGTCTTTGTTAAGCAATTGATCAAATCCACATGGATTTCAGTATAAATTGCAGTTCTGAAGCAAGAATAACACTTCCTTTGCTCTTAGGTGATACACACCCAGCTGGTGGGCTAGATCCTTATCTCCTCCACTCCAAGCCACGGGCATAGCCCGGGGGGGCAGGGGGGGAACTGTCCCACTAAATCAATAAAAATACATAGCTAACTAAGGTTCTGCCCCCCTAACAAAATGCCTGCCCCCCCCAAAAAATCCTGGCTATGTCCATGCCCTCAGTCGCCCACCTACCTGTCAATCACCTGACATCACAATGACATCAGATGACCGGTTTTTGCATAGCTCCCTGCACAGTAGCTCCAATGACCACCTGACCATTGGTGGCTGCAAAGAGCTCTGCATGGGGCTTTGCAGGTGCTACTGATTAGCTGATTGGTGGTGCTTGCAAACTCCCTTTAGCCCAGCTGCATCTTTACCTGGTGCACCCCTGGCATCATATATGATGTCAGATGCAGGGCAGGTGAGGGGGTGCCACAGAGTGGTGCCCTCCTGACACCAGGGTCACTGCTGCTTACCAGAATGCCATGTGGGCACAGCAGGGTGGAAAGGCCTGTATGGGTGGGAACACCAGAGGTCAGCAGAGGCTGGCTTGGCTCCCTCGGTGTGCTCACACAGCCCCCAACCTTGCTACTGCCTTGCCCTTCTCCAAAGCTCCATTAACCACAAGCCTCAAAATTTGGGATCCCCTCCAAACCAGTGCCAAAGCTTTGCAGTCATTTTGCAGTGAACCCACCGCATTTTGCAACACCACCAAACTTAATAATTGAGACATCAAACCGGGGTTCATAGATAACACCCCCAAATCCAACATTGGCACAGGTTTGGAGGGGATCCCAAATTTGGGGGTTCATAGTTAATGATGCCCTTCTTTCCACACTGTTCCAGTACAGTGGTACCTCGGGTTAAGAACTTAATTCGTTCCGGAGGTCTGTTCTTAACCTGAAACTATTCTTAACCTGAAGCACCACTTTAGCTAATGGTGCCTCCTGCTGCCGCCGTGCCGCCGGAGCACTATTTCTGAAGCAAAGTTCTTAACCCGGGGTACTATTTCTGGGTTAGCAGAGTCTGTAACCTGAAGTGTATGTAACCTGAAGTGTATGTAACCCGAGGTACCACTGTATGTGGCTGCAGAGCTGGTGTCAGAAGGGTGACTCTGCAGCTCTGCACCAGTTGCTCCTGGTTGCGACCCCTCTGGCAGCCTCTGTGTCCATGCACATGAGATACATTGCTCACATCTCATGCACATATACATGTGGCTGAAGAAAAGCTCCTGCATGCCACTTCCCACGTATGAATTGCACATGCTCATGTAGTGCACATATAACACAGTATTGAACACATGCACACTTGGTTTCCTGAGTTTCATTTAAGTACATTTTATTATTATTACTCCCGTCATTCCTTTCTCTTGGAGAGAAAGACAACAAGACTCACAGGTCTCTCTTTAATTCAGTGGACGTTTAGGTATTATTTGTTGTTTGCTGCCTCTTTAGCCCACGGCTCGTTAATTTGCTTTTAACGCAGTGATCTTATGCCTGGGAGTAATTCCCCTTGAAACTGAATGGAACTTACTTCTGAGAAAACCCACTTAGCATCACTTTGCAGCTTACTCAAGCATGCTGCGTTACTGTGTGCTTTTCCAGTGTATAACTGACAGCAGGGAGCACAAACTTGGCAGTGGTTGGGTGGGGGCAGGGGAAAGGAGGTTGGTTGATTTGTGAGGGCAGCAAGGATATACCCTCCTCCCTTATTCATTTCCTTAGTTTATTGCAAATGCTTTTGGCCTACCCCTCTACAGAGATCCCAAGACAGTATACAAAAGTAAATAAAAAAGAAGCAAACCAATCCAATATAATACGGGTCCCATGCATGCCATAGATTTGAAGCATATGGCTTCCTCCTCAAAGTACCATGGGAGCCGTAGTTTGCCACTCTGAGAACAAAAATTCCCAGCAGCCTTAGCAAGCTACAGTTCCCAGGATTCTTTGGTGGAGGCAAAGCCATATGCTTCAAATGCATTTAAAATTTATGGTGTAGATGTAAAAGGTAAAGGACCCCTGGACATTAAAGTCCAGTGAAAAGGCAACTGTGGGATGGGGTGCTCATCTCACTTTTCAGGCCGAGGGAGCTGGTGTTTGTCCACAGACAGCTTTCCAGGTTATGTGGCCAGCATGACTAAACCGCTTCTGGTGCAATGGGACAACGTGATGAGTGCCACAGTGGTACCCATTTATCTACTTGCACTGGTACGCTTTCGAACTGTAAGGTTGGTAGGAGCTGGGACAGAGCATCGGGAGCTCACCCCATTGCATGGATTTGAACTACTGACCTTCCGATTGACAAGCCCCAGAGACTCAGTGGTTTAGATCACAGCACCTCCCCCGTCCCTGGTGTAGATGTGACCACAAATAACAATAAAGCCATATAACCGTAAAAAACCCAGAGGAATAGACATAGAATCATAGAGTTGGAAGGGAACTGAAGGATCATCTAGTCCAACCCCTTGTGATGCAGGAATATGCAGAAACAAGCAGAAGGGACTAGACTAGATCAGGCATCCCCAACCTTTGGCCCTCCAGATGTTTTGGACTACAGTTCCCATCATCCCTGACCACTGGTCCTGTTAGCTAGGATCATGGGAGTTGTAGGCCAAAACATCTGGAGGGCCGCAGGTTGGGAATGTCTGGACTAGATGCTATTCAAACTAGATGCTATTCAAACTAGATGCTATTCAAACCCTGAACTTTAAAATTCCTGGGCAAGTCAATGATGTCTAAGCTGGTGCAGATATGATTGTCACATTGGTGCCAGTTGCACCCCTAGAAGGAAGACCCTCCAGAGAAGGCGAGATTCTCTGTTGCCACCCAACAAACTCCACCCAGGAACAGGGCATGGAGAATATTCTCCCCTGAAGATAGGCAGGCTGCTATAGGGAGAAGCTCTTCTTCAGGCATTTGGGTCCCAAGCCATTCATGGCTTTAAAGGACAGTAACAGCAGCTCTGAGGTGAACGGGCATCTTTCAGAATTGGTGTGACATGATCCCATCTGGTTGGACCAGTTAGCATTACGGCACTCATATTCTGCACAGATTGGAGCTTCCAGGTCATCTCCCAGGGCAGCCCCATATACAACACATTGCAGCAATCCACTATTCTGGGAAGGTGGAATATTAAAATTTTGTTGTAATTACCAAAACAAAAACAAAAAATAAACCCGTACTTGGAGACAGGTTTCCATTATTGTGCAGAAACGCCCAGAGAGGCAAGTTTAAGAGTGTATGAGAGAATGGATGGACTTTTGCAGCTAAGAGCCTTCTGTACCAAGTAGATGAAGGAAGCGGCCTAAGAAGGTGATTGAGAGTGAAAGTGAGGGTGGGAAACCCATAACATAACCAACATTTACTTGGATCCTGAAGCGAGAGACCAAATCAGCGCCGCAACCGCCGATGGAGAACAAATACTTGCGAGAAAACCACCCACACAGTCCTTATTTATGCTTCTTATTAAAACTCTGCAGAATAAAAAGGAAAAGGGCCAATGGACTCTTAATTCATCAGCTCCCTGTTCATTGCGGCGCGCGCGTACATTTTAACGCACAGCTGGAGCGCAACGGGAAAGCGAAGCAATGGGCTGAATACGAATTGGGAGGTGGGTAGGAATGACCAAAGAAAGGATGCTCGGGATACAGAAGGCGAAGGTGAAAAGGGGGGGGGGACCCAGACTTTTAACTGTTCTCCAACAAGAAGGCGGCGGAGGGAGGGAAAGGGAGCTGGGGGTCAGAGCAAAAAGGGCTTTGGTGTTCTCGTTCCGGCCCCTTTTGCAAGGTTTGACCTGCCCAACGTGGGGAGATGAGGAGGGACCCGAGGCGCCTGGTCACTCTCGCCGCTCGCCAAACCCCAGAGACCCCCGAGCGGATAGACGGCGAGGTGGTTGCAGTGCTGCGCGTTCCCTAGGGGGGCGCAGAGGGTCCCAGCAAAGCCGGACCCCCAGGCTTAAGCCGGGCGGAGGAATGGAGGGGATCCGCTCACCACTCTCCTTGCGCGCGCACGAAGGTCATAGAATCATGGAACTGGAGTTGGAGGGATCCGCGGGTCATCTAGTCCAACCCCCTCCAAAGCGAGGATCTTTTGCCCAACGTGGGGCTCGAACCCGCGACCCCGAGATTAGGAGCCTCATGCTCTCGGGCGCGCCAGAGAGCGGACCGCGGCGCTTACCTGGCAGCAAGGGACGGCCGACTCCGCCAGTGGGGCGCAATGGCATCACCTGCAGGTCCAGACGCCAAGGACTGCGGGCTTTGAAAAGCGGGTTTGTGGACTCTGTTTTAAACCCACACCACGCGTCGCCCTCCCCACCCCTAATTCCCAAACCGGCTCACCTTGCTGTTGGCCTCTGCCCAGCTGTGGCCTCTCGCCTCAGTCGCCGGCCTCCTTGGCTCAAGGGTGCCCCCTCATGGCGACATCTGCCGAGGAGCGTCCCGTTCCTCTGTGCCTCCGTGCGCCCGAGGAGGGCCAAGGAGGGGGCTTAGGGGCAGAGCAGCTGCTTGGCATGCAGAACTCTCCAGGCCCCACACACCGCAGGCATGCGTCCCTCAGAAGGTTGCCCCAGAGGGAGAGTGGGCCTGGAGCTGAAAAATCTTCCCAGCCCTGGCTATACTCTCTCATCCCGAAAGAGGAGAGTAAACATAGAAAATGAAGGGGATGGCTGTAGCTCAGCGGTAGGGCACCTGTCTGTCATGTAGAAGGTCTCAGGTCCACTCCCTGGCCTCTCCAGGTAGGGCTGAGAGAGAGAGACTCCCTGCCTGGAACCCAGGAGCTCTGATGCCAGTCAGGGGAGACTAGTCTCCGCCAACCACAAGTTGAGGATGATAAATCCCATCAGATCCATCCATAGCCAGGGATAATGGGATTTGTGGTCCAAAATATTTGGAGGATACTTGGCTGGCAAAGACTGGTGCAAACAGTGCTGATCTATGTGGGCCAGTGGTCGGACTTGGTATAAGGTGAGCTGCCTGTGTCTCTCAAGTTAGACAGTTTTTATACCCTTGTTAACTGTTATGTATCCAGATGCCAGTTGCTGGGAATCAAAAGTATCTGGTCCCACAGCTGCACTAGAATGGGCCATTGGCATGATCCTGCAGGTTCTTATTATGTTCTGTTCTGCCAAAGACATGCACAGAAATGATCTGACCATTGTTTTAAGAACTAGGGAGGGAGTCAATTAGCTTTGCTTTTTTGGTCTTCTCTTAGTAACAACTATCATCACCACCTACTGCATGTCCATAAGAGTCACCCCAAATTTCACCATGCAAACTCCAACGTGTAATCTCAGCAGTATAAACAATACCACATGTAAAACAATAAAATAAAAAAAAGCACCAAAGAGGACATTCTGTGTCATGTAGCATATATTGCAGGAGTGAGGAATCTCAGACCCCGGGGCCGAATGCCTCTCTATTTGGCCCCCAGGACTCTCCTCAGGCCACACTGCCTCCCCAGCCACACCTGTGACTGGCCCTGTCTTGCATTCTCCTTGAGGGTTTTTGCCTGGCTGGAATATGCCCTTGAACTCTGAGAGTGCCTCTTGCTTGTCCAGATGAAGGCTAGAGTGGTGTGTGTGTGTAGATAGATAGATGATAGATAGATGATAGATAGATAGATAGATAGATAGATAGATAGATAGATAGATAGATAGATATAGATAGATGATAGATAGATAGATAGATAGATAGATAGATAGATAGATAGATAGATAGATACCAACCTGCTGTACAAAGGTTAAAAAAAAAGCATTCATTGTTCTGCCCATTTTTGCCTGTGGCATCAGGGAGATTGTTCAGAACGGAATGTGGCTCTTAGGCTAAGAAACGTTCTGTATTCCTGCTATATCGAATGTAACTCTCTAAGTTCAAAAAAGTTTGCTCTGTGTATGGGAGAGGTAGGAATCTCAGCACACACACAGTAGTTCTCTGGAGTGTAGATTTCCTGCTCCCATATTTGTGTCCTAGTGACACTGATCCAGAATGTTTAGGTATTTGTCTTCACAACAGCCCTGTGAGGTCTGAGAGAGAGAGAAAATGAGAGTGACTGGCCCAACAGGATTTTCTTCATGTTTAAAGGTCTGTATACTTCACTGCAACTGGCTTCCCTTTGGATTCCCTGATTCCTGCTGCTTTGAAATTCTTCAAATGAACCCTTCAGCCCTGCGCTGCCACGCACTGGAGACATTTTTTCCGTACGCCTTGCCCACAGTTATCTAACCCACAGAGATTTAATAGCCTGCCCTGCTGCTGCTGGTCTAATCAGGCTTCGTCCAGGGAGGGGAGGGGTACCGCCATTCTGCTTTGTTTATAGTGTGGGTGGGTCAGCCCAAGTGGGTCATATAGAACAGCGCTAGATGGGGGAATTTGGCAGCTGTCTCAAAGTTTCCTAGCTGTAAGTTATTACCAGGTTGCCATGCCCACAAGAAGGAAGCCTGCTTAAACAAGGGCACCCCTTTCTGTTCCAGCAAAATAACCATGATGACCAAGCAGAAAAAAAGAAACCTGTTGCTATTTAAAGCCCTTGGTCATTTCCATCCTAAATACAGGGTTCCTGTGGCACAATGCAAGCGAAACAAAGGACAGTGTTTTTTTTGTTCCCCCTTCAAATCCGTTAATTAAATTTCTATACTGCATTTCATCCGAGGATCACAGGGCATTTTACACTATAAAAACACCCAAATGCACAACATGGTAGCAAATAAAAACAATACCCCCTACAGTATTTATTAGAATCAAGTCACCACATCAGGTATTTTCAGGAACTTCTGTTATGGAGTGGGGCTTCGCAATTCCCCACGTTTGGATTAAGAACGTGATGCCAAACCGACTTGTCCATGAAAGTCATTGTTATGATGTTGGTCGGAAATCAAAAAGGATCTGGAAATTTGGTCAAGACTGAAACTTTCCTTGTTGGGTCGAATTGCAGCTATAAAAATGAATGTATTGCCTAAAATGTTATTTTTGTTTCAAGCCCTACAGATCGTGGACAGGGTGGAATGTTTTGGGAAGTGGCAGAAGGATATATCTAAGTTTGTTTGGCAGGGCAAAAAGCCCCGAATAAAATTTAAAATATTGACTGATTCGAAAGAAAGAGGGGGGTTTGCCCTGCCAGACTTGAGGTTATATTATGAATCTGCAGCCTTCTGCTGGTTGAAGGATTGGTTTCTGTTGGAAAACACTGATGTCCTGGATCTGGAAGGGCTTGACAATGCTTTTGGTTGGCATGCATATCTATGGTACGACAAGGCTAAAAGTCATAAATTGTTTAAAAACCATATTGTCAGGAGAGCATTACTTATGGTCTGGACAAAATATAAGGACTTGTTAGAGAGCAAGACCCCGAGGTGGCTATCACCAGTGGAGGCCAAGGCTCGAAAAAGACCCAATATGGAGGCCTACTGGCCGAAATACTGGGAAATAATTGAAAAAAATGGAGACAACTGGAAGCTGCAGAGCCTGGAGAAACTAAAAAACAAGGTGCGGGATTGGTTACATTATGCCCAAATTCAAGAGGTTTTTAAAATAGACAAAAAAGTTGGTTTCCAGGTGGAAAAATCGAAACTAGAGACGGAACTGTTAGAACCAAAGACTAAGATACTTTCGAGAATGTACAACTTGCTGCTTAAATGGAACACACAGGACGAGACAGTTAAATCTGCCATGATAAAATGGGCACAGGACATTGGGCATAATATTATGTTTGAGGACTGGGAAAGGTTATGGAACACCGGAATGAAGTTTACGGCATGTAGTGCCTTGAAGGAAAACATTATGAAAATGGTATACCGGTGGTACATGACCCCAGTCAAGTTAGCTAAGATATATCACCTGTCTGACAATAAATGTTGGAAATGTAAGGAGGCAGAAGGGACATTCTTTCATCTCTGGTGGACCTGCCCAAAAGTGAAGGCCTTCTGGGAAATGATTTACAATGAATTTAAAAAGGTATTTAGGTATACCTTTCCCAAGAAACCAGAGGCTTTCCTCCTGGGCATGGTGGACCAGAAAGTGTTAAAGAAGGATAGAACCTTGTTTTTGTACGCTACTACAGCAGCAAGAATCCTCATCGCAAAGCATTGGAAGACACAAGATTTACCCACGCTGGAGGAATGGCAGACGCAGTTGATGGACTATATGGAACTAGCTGAAATGACTGGCAGAATCCGAGATCTGGGAGAGGAAACAATGGAAGAGGACTGGAAAAAATTTAAGGACTATTTGCAAAAATATTATAAGCTGTATGAATGTTAAGAACGTGCACGATTAGGAAATTCTAGCTTCAGCAACTTGACTCTGATGAATTAAAAATTTAAGTTATAAGGAAAAAAGAGGTGGAAACATGAAGTAATTTTATTATGTTTATTTTTCAAAAAAAAAGTACAACTTAGAAACATGATAATTGAAAGGTACAATAAGATATGAAACAAGGTAACAAATTGCTGATATCTTTATTACAAAGAATGCAGGATTCGGAGGATCTGGGGAAGTCCAATGGGATTGGAAAAATATTATGGAAATTGGTTTTTTTATATATTTTCTTTTTTTCTTTTTTTCTCTGTACCCCTTTTCTTTTTTCTTCATTCTGTAAACTTTCTGACTATAAGAATCAAAACTCAATAAAAATATTTATATAAAAAAAATGAAAGTCATTGTTATGTACTGAGTTGAATAGGATCCAAAAGGCAGCGGTCTGATTGGTCCTAGAACAATAGGATCCAGAATGCAGCAGTCTGATTGGTCCACAGGAGCCACCCAATCCAGCTCCAGGTGGAAGGGAATCCGCAACTTGATTGGCCTACAGGAGAATCCCGGAATTAGCCAATCACGTGGGGCCCATTGTGTAAATAATGTATATAAGGCAGACATTCTGGGGGAACTTCCATTCCTCCTCACCACTATGAGCTGAATAAAGAGAATGAAATCCACTCTCGACTCCGAGTATATTTCAGTCATACATTCTGAAAGTGTGTGTAGTAAGATGATAAAACTTTTCTTCTCCTAGTAACACGCCAGAAATGTCCATTCTCAAAGCAGCAACTGAGATTATGGGCTAGCCTAGTGGCCCCTGTGGATTTCCTCTATCCAGGCATCTGCACCCTCTTCAGGCACAGAAGGGAATCACGGTGTGCTGCATCTGCAGTCAAGATTGACAAGCGATGTGAAGCTGCTACCTTGGTCATTGAAGAGGACGTGGAGGAGGTTGAGAAAGTGTTGCCCCTTGGATATCCTAGACCCCTTCCTTAAAAGTTCAGCTTTCACACAAAAAAATAAGGGAAGGCTGTTGGACTTTTGTGGAGACAGAAGGAAAAGCACGCAGTGGTACCTCGGGTTAAGTACTTAATTCGTTCCGGAGGTCTGTTCTTAACCTGAAACTGTTCTTAACCTGAAGACCACTTTAACTAATGGGCCCTCCTGCTGCCGCCGTGCCACCGTTGTGCGATTTCTGTTCTCAACCTGAAGCAAAGTTCTTAACCCGAGGTACTATTTCTGGGTTAGTGGAGTCTGTAACCTGAAGCGTATGTAACCCAAGGTACCACTGTATTCCCAAACTTCAGGAATGGTTCTTATTGCTTATGCAGACAAAAACACCAGCACCCACCCACAAGATGGAGGTTTCAGGAGATCCCAAGATCAGCAGAATAGTGGATGAGCACAGATTAAATCTTGCTGCCTAGGCTGCGCAATCCTGTCCCTTCTGGGAACAGGGTGGTATAGGCAATGTAGGCGGGACATCAGGTGATGGCCAAGGTTTGAGGAACATGGCCTGGTTGGTCAAATTGGGAGACCAAGATTAGCTTGTGAGGCAGAGGTTCCCCACCATGACCAAGGGCAAGGACCATGGGGTTCGCACTTCCTTGCAGTGCTCTATTGGGAGTAGGGGAACAGCCAGCTGAATTCCATGTCTCCTGTTTGGCAACTTCAGACTGTCTCCCCTCTGGATCACACAGGTACTCTAACAGCCAGCAGCATAGTTTAAGCAACTTGGGGGAACCACCAGGTCTTGAGGGTGCCCAGAAATCCAATTATGCAGTTTATTTAAAAGGAGTATGTATAGAAAATAGGATGGTTGACAGGTGGCTTTGTCCAGCCAATAGGAGGTGCTGGTACAAAGCCACAACAGGTGTTGTGAACCTCTGGCATAGATGGGAGCTGGGCTGTCTTAAGTGTTAATTCCCACAGCCTCCCTTGCCAAACCACCAGTGCGTGTACTGGGTAACATGATGATTGGTCCACCCCTAGGAAATGGAAACTGAGTGAACTGTGATTTTTAAAGAAACAGGCTAGGGAGAGGCCAGAACTGTGCCACAACCCTTATGTAACCAAAACACCCCAACCACCAATGGTTATGAACTTTATCTCCACCATCCCACAAATTCATTGGGTGAAGTTTCTACTGAATCCAGCAGGGCGTGTTGAAATTGAAACTTCATATAGAATGTATTGCCCAGCCTGAATTTATTAGAAAGCTGGTCCTCCGTGGGGCATTTGTGGTTTAGGGAGGCAATAATATTGAGTTTGGGGCAAGACAAGATCTCAAGTCTTCTTTCAAAAAAGCTGAACTGCCGTTCTCCTGTTTCTGGCTATTGTTACAACAACGTTTTAATAAAGAAGTTGCTTTTGTTTTTAAAATCATTTTCTTAGTGTTCATTCACTCACTCAGAATGCACCCTTGTTTTCTGCCTTGGCTAATTTTTCCTCACTGTAACCTGCAAAATTCATGCTAAGAGCAATGGTAGATTGTGTAGCCTCCTCCTCTCCCCCTCTGGCTGCCCACCCTCTTCTTCTTCCCCCTGCCTTATGGGTGGCATAGAACCCCACAAACCACTGGCCCCTTCTTCCAGCTCATCCTCCTGCCCCCTATCTCCTCCACCTAGCCTTCGGACTCCTGGGGAGTCATGGGAAGGTTGGACGAAGTTATTTGCAGGGAGCATAATACATGGGAGACAGGGGAAGTCTTGGGATTTGGCCTGACTCTTAACACTGCCAGACCCTCTCCTCCAAGCCTTTAAGAGAGTTAACTCGACTGATGTGTCAGCAATGGAGGTCTTCTGAAAGCTTTTTCCTCCTGCTCCTGGTCATTAATCTCTCTAATCCTCTTTTTTGCTGAAGAACTATTGTGCACCATCTCCGCTCATGTGGCGCAGCCTGCAAATGGCTTTTGCAGCAGTTCCTGCCTGTGTGTAAGGTTTACTCCCATTTCTTCCTGTGAAACTGTGAAAACAACAACACATATTGGATTTTTGAAATCATGTTTCTAGGGTGTGCCACAATCCAGCTATTTTTGTGACCAGCGGCCAAAGCAAGGTATGGTCTATAAAAAGGGACTTTACAGAATGCAATCATCTATCTGAAGGTATCCCCAGCCACTCTGGGGAGCTTCCAACAAAGATTAAAAATACATTAAAATGTCACACATTAAAAACTTCCCTAAACAGTGCTGCCTTCAGATGTCTTGGAGGATTAATCAAGTCCTCAGGTTGGGGTACCATTAACCACCTCTGCCCTGGGGACAAAAATTATGAGCTCCCTTTCCAACAAAAATGTATATGGTGTTGCCCACAATTTACTTCTTGACTAGACCAATAGCATCTTGCTTGGAATTTGAGTATCACACAGCCTTGCTGGTGTGCACAGAATTTAGGTATTTAGGGGATGGGATGAGCTGTGCTGGTGAAAAAATGTACCAGTTGGTGACATTAACATGCAAAAAGCATGCAGTCTCGTTTGTAAGGAAATGATATATATTTGAAATAAATGTCACCAGACAGCGTGGAAGCGGCTCACTTATTTGGCTACTTCTCTTCCACACTATCTGAATCTCTCGTTCACTTGCATATGGAGGGAATCAGAACACTACTCAACAAGTTGTCTTGGGCAAATAACTTATCTGTCATTCTTACCCATCCCAAAAGGTTGCCGGGAAGTTAAAATGCTGCTCTGAGTTCTCTGAAGGAGGGGAAGAGGATACAAAACAAGTAGATAAAACACGAGTACATGCTGCACTCTGTCAAAGGACAAATAGCTCAAAATGGGAACACTCATCCCTCAGTCATGGGTAGCCTTTCCCTGATTTGACCCATAGCTTTTACGCATTCAAAAGTACTACATGCCCAATAGAATTTGTATTTCTTTTTATTTAAACAGCAAACATCATATACCATGGTTTCAGATGCAGCGGCTTAAAACACAGCAAGGTTTTTCTTCTCTGCCTCATTTCAAGGTGCATTCTTGCAGGATGTGTGTCTTCAGCTGATGAGCATTACTTGTTTGGCTTCCCTGTTTGTTCCTTCCCAATTCCTATTTCTGTCCTGTGCGCATGCACAATGGCTGTCTCACATGTACACACCTGTGGCTTACGTTCTTAGATCAGTAAGGGTTAAGGGCAAGCACAACAAACAGCAGTGTTTCTCCAGAAACTATGGGATGCAGATGGATCGGGGCTAACATAATGTGTGCTCAGCTTTAAACTCCAGCAGTGGGATTGTTCTAGAGCCAGAGCAAACGGTTATGTGTACACAGCCTTCACCGTGAATTTCTTCTGAAACTTCTGTAGCGCAGAAAGGGGCCATAGGCAGCAGTAGATTGCATGTTTGACATACAAAACCCCATCTTCTATTCCTGGCATCTTCAGCTAAAATAATAAAGGGCATTCAAGGGCTAGGAAAGGGATCTCCATCAGAGACCATGGATTGCTGGTGGTGCTCAGAGCGGACAATATTGGCTAGAGCAGCGGTTCTCAACCTGTGGGTCCCTAGATGTTGTTGGACTACAACTCCCATCATCCCTGAGCTCTGACCTTGCTAGCTAGGGATGATGGGAGTTGTAGTCCAACAACATCTGGGGACCCACAGGTTGAGAACCGCTGGGCTAGAGGGACTCATGGTCCTGCTTAGTACTAAGGAGCTTCATCTTTCTCCCTCATTGTTAAGAGTTGTTTGTGACTCTGGGGGCAAGCACAGGTCCAAAGCCACAGTGGGTGTCCAGGGGATGTGACAACTTTCTTCAGATCTCAAGCACAGGAAGTCAGGAGATCTGCACTAAGGCAATTCTGAGCTGAATATGGTCTTGTAACAAGTTGCTGATTCCTTTTCTTCTGGTTCATTGTATCATAGCATTGTAAATAAGCCAGTCAAAATTACAAGCCCACCATGGAGGTACAGAACTTCTTCTTGGAGTTGGAATGCCCTCCCCAGAGATTTCCAACGTGATAATCTTTACGGAGCCAGGGGAAGATATTTTTATTCTCGCAGACCTTTGAATTTCAGTTTGGATTTTAGATCTGGGCACAAGTGGCTTTCTCTGTGCTTTTTCATAGGTTGGGTTTCTTTTTATAGCAATTTTACTCTGGTCAGGTGTTACACTGGTTCTATGTTCCTATGACATTTGTGCTGAGATTGTTTTATAGTTTGCACTGCATTTGAATACTTCCCTGGTATTTTGAAAACCATCCAGAGGACTTGGGTTGGTTGTCGGCTTGGAAATGGCACCAGATCAACCAACAAGCAAACAGTTAATGCTTCTTAGCCTGCTGTGGACTGGGAGAAGAGGGAGGGAGAGTTCCTTCCCTCTTGCATTATTTTTGTGCTGACCCCAGAGGAGGGACAGGGCACTCTGGTCCCCTTCTACAACCCCACTTATTTGCCAGCATGGGATTCCTTATCATCTATTGCTCCACTAAGCCTAGTGGACATCTCTTTCTCATGTACAAAGCACATGGTCCTTTATAACTGTTATGTACTAAAGTTCTCACCCTGGCCCAGCAGGGGGATACTGTAGATAGTTTTCACTCAGGTCCACATATGCAAATAAGGGATTGAAAGTGACGTTCAGTGATTGGATAGTTACAGAAAATGGTTACTGTTGCGTTCTAGTGGAGCTCTATATAAGCAGGCTGGCTGAACCCTTCAGTTCAGTTCTGTTCTGGCCTGTGAATAAACAAGAGCTGTTTGAAGAATTGCTGTGTCATCTGATATGTTCACCCACAACAGTAACAATTGTAAAGAATACAATCCCCTTCTCCTGGTACGCGCCAGTCATATAACTCCTGGGTAACTTGCACATTTGGGACCCCTCCACACACCCCTTTTATTCTGCATTCATGAAAATCTGTGCTCATGGTGGTATTGGGGCAATTATACATTCTCAATACTGTTTGCACTTACTCAAGTTTCAGAGTAGACATACTGCGTTGTTTCCACCCAGTGCATGCATGGCCTGTAACTTTCTGCTGAAATCCTGTTTTTTTGTTTGTTTTTTTAATATCACAAATGTTCTAGGTTTTGGTCCCACTTTAGTTGCCCTGTAGTGCAAGAGTGCATCTTCAGATAACAATGTGGCCTCATTGAGGAAGTATCACAGAACAGACAAGTAAAAAGGAATGGTGTGCGGATGCTATTATTGCATGAATGACATATTGCAGAATGTGCCTGCAAAAAACAGGGACCCTTCCTTGCTTACGCCCACATCCCGAGCTACAAGGATGGTGAGGAGGATAGCCTACCTGGCAGGTTTGTTGTAAGTTCGAAGGGAAGAAAGAAAATAAATAAACGAAAAGCCACTTTGTATCACTGAAATGCTATTTAAACGATTTATTATAAGTTTCACTTTACATCAAGCAACATAATACATGAGGAGTGTAATGGCACTTTTCATATTTAATAAATAAGAACATCAGTGCATTTTAAAGCTGTCTGCTGCTGTCAACTGAAATTTCCTGCCTGCCCCCATGAAAGCAGAATGAGAACCCCCTGGAGTCTTGCTGCAAAATGTAGGTCAGGCTCACCTCAGAGTACTCCAAGCCTTGTTCATAGCTAATGCAGCTTTTGCAAAATTAAAGAGAAATGACAGGCAAGAAGTTCTTGGTAAGTGGCACAGACGGGGACTACTACAGTAGCGGGGATATCTGGTAACCATTAAACCAAACTGATTATAAAGTAGTATAGAAAGCATAGGAAAATGAGTCAATAGATTTTTAAGCTTGTGTGCCAATGCAGCAACACCTTATGGCTCCCTAGTCTGAAGTGTGTTGTCCATTTCTTTCAATGCCAGAAAGAGGATCTGGGTTTGCCTCCAATTGCACTATGGACTTGCTCCTGCCAAAGAAATGAGTGGGACAACTTGTGTCTCTACAAAAAACACTTGTTTCACCATCAATGCCTGCTGGTATCTGCATTATACCCTACCCTCCAACATTTCTCCAATGAAAATAGGGACATCCTATTCCATACCCTCCAACATTTCTCCAATGAAAATAGGGACATCCTATTCCATAGCCTCCAACATTTCTCTGATGGAAATAGAGACATCTTAAGGAAAAGTGGGGCATTCCAGGATCAAATCAGAAACTGGGACGACTTCTGTAAATCCAGGACTGTACCTGGAAAATAGGAACACTTGGAGGGTCTGCTATACATTTAAAGCAGTGTCATACCACTTTAAACCGTTGTGGCTTCCCAATAAGAAACTGTAGGGTTTCTGAGAGTTGTTAGGAGGCCACTATCCCCCTCACAGAGCGACAGTTCCCAGAGTTCCCTTGGAAGAGAAACTGACTGTTAAACCATGAACCGTAGCTCTGCGAGGCAACTAGGAGTCTCTTAACAACTCTCAGCACCCTCAGCAAGCTACAATTCCCACGATCCTTTGGGAGAAACTATGGCAGTTTACTCCTGCCAACCTAGCAGTTCAAAAGCACCACAAAAAGTGCAAGTAGATAAATAGGGGAAGGTAAATGGCGTTTCTGTGTGCTGCTCTGGTTCGCCAGAAGTGGCTTAGTCATGCTGTACGCCAGTTCCCTTGGCCAATAAAGCGAGATGAGCGCCGCAACCCCAGAGTCGGCCACGACTGGACCTAATGGTCAGGGGTCCCCTTTACCTTTACTTATGGCTGTTTAAAGTGGTTTGATATTGCTTCTCAATATGTCACCACGAGATAAAAGCCATGTAGGAGAAGTTTGCCACCCGTGGTGGTTAGAACAACACTTCAGTGACACAGCCAAATGGGTGGAGACCGACTGCATGGGCCTTTCTCATCAAACGGGCCTCCTCTTCTCTTGACAGGGTGCCAGTTTTGTGGTCAGGGGTGTGGCCTGGTAAGAGCCACATGGGCGGCCTAGATCGGTTCACCACCCCAGCTTTAAAGAAACAATTGGAAGGTAAAAAAATGAATGTGCATTGATTTGGTTGGGTATGCTTATCATGGAGAGCTTGCCTTCAGAGTCATTTACCTTTTCAAAAGCACAGCACCAGCCCATGAGGTCTATTTGTTACCTAGGGTATTTCTAGCGCCTAGTATTCCAATTTTATGGCTGCCTCTTTGCAGCAATGCAGCACAAGTTTTCGTTGCATCATCCGATTGCTTCTAAGCAATGAAGTGATGTATGACGTGAAGTGGATGTATGAACAGTTCAGAAATGATCTGATTGCTCACTGAAGTTATATTAACAGTTCTTTGATCCTGTATTGAGTGCTAAGAACAAATACAAGGATTTTCGTGTATTGACCTTCCTGGGTCAATAGCAGTGTGGGATAGCTTGGGTGAGAAAACGTGCCAATCTCTCCCCCCCCCCCCCGCCCGCCTTGTCTTTCTGCATTACTTGCTTTGCCCTCACAGAACATTTCCCTTCTGGCTCCCAGCCATTTCAAACGGAGATGTCACCTATCTCCCGTCTCATGGTACAACACTTGCTCATGGATCTTAATTACAAGTGCTCTGTTCTCACCGCAGGGTTAATGATGGTTTTCAAGGGGTGTCGGGTGAGTTAAGTCATTTCCATTTCAAAAAGTGAGAAGTTACTGACCCGCAGGCAGCTGTATGGAAACACCCTGCTCACAATTCTCTTGAGCCAAGAAATTTCACGGCATGTATATTGTAGCATCTAGTAGTTTGACAGTCGACCACTTTGACACGAAAAGGAAAATAAGCCAGCCGCCTTGACTAGCAGGCCTGTAATCATGCAAGTGGCTTCTTTTGACTTATTTGTGATCTGTGTAGGAAAGTGACTAATAAATGCTTTAAATAAAACATTAAAATTCAGGTAGGTAGCCGTGTTGGTCTGACTCAGTTGAAATAAATTAAAAAATTTAAAAATTGTCCAGTAGCACCTTAGATACCAACTAAGTTTGTTCTGGGTACAGTATAAGCTTTTGT
Organism: Podarcis siculus; assembly: GCA_034642415.1. Classification (NCBI taxonomy): domain Eukaryota; kingdom Metazoa; phylum Chordata; class Lepidosauria; order Squamata; family Lacertidae; genus Podarcis; species Podarcis siculus. The sequence goes on along the minus strand of JAXCMG010000003.1, from coordinate 83,595,051 downwards.
GTGCATGCACACTTCTTCAGATACGCTGAAACATAAGTCACCAGACCCTTATATTATGTTTCAGTGTATCTGAGGAAGTGTGCATGCACACAAAAGCTTATACTGTACCCAGAACAAACTTAGTTGGTCTCTAAGGTGCTACTGGACAAATTTGTTAATTTATTCAAATGCTAAGTGTTATTAGTGTTGCTATTATTAATAATACAATATAGTAATAATGAACCCCTGATCTGAGTGTGGATCCTTGGGTAGCAAGAATCAACTCTGTTGACAAATGTACCCAGGAAAGGTTGTATGATTTCTCCACCCATTCACAGATTTTTAAATGCCTATTTCTTTCCCTGCCTTTATTTTCTCCCCCTCTTGGTTTTCTCGTTGTTGTTGTTTATAACTATAATTATATAATATCTTGATCAGAAATGTTTCTTATTTGCTATGTCGTTTTCCAGACTGAGATTACATAACTGCCACACATTGTCAAATTGTTATATTGTTAAAATTGAATAAAAATCATATTTTTAAAAGGAAAAACAACAACACCCAAACACTTGGAGGAGGTTTCAGGAGGTCTGAGGGAACCCCAACATTTGCAGAAGTACAAAATCCACAATGGGGAGAAGAAGAAGAGTTTGGATTTGATATCCCGCCTTTCACTCCCTTTAAGGAGTCTCCAAGCGGCTAACATTCTCCTTTCCCTTCCTCCTCCACAACAAACACTCTGTGAGGTGAGTGGGGCTGAGAGACTTCAGAGAAGTGTGACTGGCCCAAGGTCACCCAGCAGCTGCATGTGGAGGAGCGGGGAATCGAACCCAGTTCCCCAGATTACGAGACTACCGCTCTTAACCACTACACCACACTGGCTCTCAGGGGAACCTTCCCCTGAAAACAGCCCAGTGAGGGTGAAGCAGGCCCAGTGAGCATGGAATGATGGGACTATACTAAAGGAGAGACCCTAAGAACTGATAGAAGTGGTGAATGGAAAGGAAGAGGACATGGTTTATTGGCTGGTGCCCTGAGCAGGAATATTGCATGCTGCAACGTTTTGTTGCAAGCCCCACTTGCTGCCGCAGCAGAAATATTAGTAGTCGTAATACAGTAATATCTAGATGCTTTTCTGTAGACCCTTGGCAGAAACAGGAGAGGAGCAGCAGCCAGAAACAACTGCAGGTCAGGCAAAACTTTTGCCATCTCTTCCTGCTTTGATTTCCTGCTCTTCCCACTGATTTACAGCAGCTTGCTTTGACTTCTGGGTGGAGTGGGGAGTGAAAAACAAAAAGGCAAAGAAAGAAACAGAAAGTCAGGTTGACATGGCTGACTCTTCCGGACTACGGATTACTGGGCTAGGGAGGGGAGTGTCAGGGTTCAAGTTTTTATTTTCTTTTGCTGGAAATTGAAGTAGTAGCAGTTTTATCTGTTTAGCTATAAGCCATCCCTTTTTTTGGGGGGGGAAGAGTTGAGCCACAAATTTGACTCTTAATTTCCTGGCAACCAATACAAACAGAGAAACACGCCAAATAACATGATTTTCCTTGTCCAACTGAAATATACTCAGAATTTTATGCTCCTTATTCAGCTTGTAGTAGCAATGAATGATACTTTCTCCAAAACGTCTAGCTATATATACATTATTTACACAATGGGCCCTGCATGATTGGCTAATTCTGGGCTGCTCCTGTAGGCCAATCAGGTTGTGGATTCACTTCCTCCAGAAGCCTGATTGGCTGCTCTTGCAGGCCAATCAGGTTGCGGATTCACTTCCACCTGGAGCTGGATTGGGTGGCTCCTGCGGACCAATAAGACTGCTGCATTCTGGATCCTATTGTTCTAGGATTCAGCTCAGTACATAACACCGACAATGAAAAGCACACAAACTCACTTGATGTCACTAGTGGGGGATATAGTTTAATATTTCTATATTGTATGGAATGCTAATGTTTCTGCATCGTTGTCCCCCCTTTTCTATTTCATTTCTAAGGTATATATGTAAATAATTTTCTACAACGCAAGTTTCTTGGTAGAATGAGAGACTGAGATTGGTAAGCCCCATCAAACTCAGGCTTACTGGTACTAATTAGACAGGTATAGGCAGCGCTTTTTTTCTTTAAAAAAATGTTTAGGGGTACTCTCATTTTCCTACTCATATTGAAATACTGGCCTCAATGAGGCCAAACTTACGTAGATTCACAAAATGTTTAGGGGTATGCATACCCCTGCGTCCCCTCCAGAAAAAAAGCACTGGGTATAGGATTATGCTGCCGTTTATTTTATTTTCCTAATCCCACGCATGCCGTTGCCAGAGGCGAGTCAGATAGCAAGCCACCTAACTAAACTGCATGCAGCAGATCAATATCCTCACCTAACAGCTTCAAGTAGCTTTAATTATGCTGAGTGCTTGATGAACAAGTATCACTTCTTCCTCCAAACTGGCCTTGTGAAGAGTGGGAAATAGAGTTCACAGTTGTGTGTATTGCAGCATCAGTAAACAATATACTGAGTAGAACCGTCTTGCAAACAAGGCGTAAGAAACTAGCTCTTCTTATGCATCTGCAGAGAACAGACTCTCCTATAGAAGCACACACTGGACAGTTTATGGTATCACCAATTGCAGTACTTAGCTAGTTAAATATAGTGCTGTATAATCAATACCATTCAATTACAGGTATTCACATTTGGTATATATTAAGGGTTGAAGGTCCTAATAGTAAAAGCTATGGTTTTCCCAGTAGTGATGTATGGAAGTGAAAGCTGGACCATAAAGAAAGCTGATTGCCGTAGAATTGATGCTTTTGAATTATGGTGCTGGAGGAGACTCTTGAGAGTCCCATGGACTGCAAGAAGATCAAACCTCTCCATTCTGAAGGAAATCAGCTCTGAGTGCTCACTGGAAGGACAGATCCTGAAGCTGAGACTCCAATACTTTGGCCACCTCATGAGAAGAGAAGACTCCCTGGCAAAGACCCTGATGTTGGGAAAGATGGAGGGCACAAGGAGAAGGGGACGACAGAGGACGAGATGGCTGGATAGTGTTCTTGAAGCTACGAACATGAGTTTGACCAAACTGCAGGAGGCAGTGGAAGACAGGAGTGCCTGGCGTGCTCTGGTCCATGGGGTCACGAAGAGTCGGACACAACTAAATGACTAAACAACAAAGGGTTGAAAGCAAGTGTTGGACAAGTGGAAAGCAGCGGCATCGCAATGGGGTGGTGGCGGGGGTGGTGCACTCCCGGTGCCACGTCTGTGGGGGTGACAAGAAGGCGCCCGCTATGGTGGTGTGAGTAGCCATTGTGCCTCTGCATCCGCATGTGGAGGATCCTCCATTCGTGGCTGCAGCTGCGAGCAGAGGATCCCGGCGCCGGCGGCAAAGCACTATGTACAGCACATGTGCAGCGCTGTACGCATGCACTGTGCTTAGTGACGCCACGCATGCACTGTACATAGTGGTTTGCTGGTGCTGCCGCTCCAGCTTGGGAATGTGGCTTCTCAGAATAATGGCGTTGCTCCAAGTGAGACTCCACCTCCTCCCTCTCTCCCATTATGCGTCATTACTATGGGTGCTTAGATGTGCCCTCTGCCTCTGAGCTCTCTGCTCTCCTACTTTTAATGCCCGCTCGGTTCTGGGAGGAGGGGTCTGGAATGCTTTCTAAAGACGCTGAGTTCATCAGCTGTCTCTCCTCCTCCTCCTCCTCCTCCTCCTCCTCCTCCTTCTTCCTCTCCCTCTTCCTCCTCCTCCTCCTCTCCCATTATTTCCCAGCTTCCCCCCTCATCATCCTCTGAGTTGTGACCCCTGTTGTAATTCTGTCTCTTTCTCCGGAAGGGTCAGGCTGGGGAGGCGGTCTCCACCATTCCTCCTCTGCCAAGTTCCTGACACATGGACACAGAGGAATGGTGGGGAGAACCAGCTGGGGAACAACTATGGGAAGAAGGCTCAGAGCCCGGGGAATGGTGCTGGGACCAGAATGAGTAGCCAGAAGGAGAACACTGGGAAGAGGGGGTGTCGGAAGCTGAAGAGGTAACAGGGCTTAGTGAGATGGGAGAGTCCGTGGCAGAGAGAAGAACAGAATCAGAGGCAGAAGCTGAAGCAGGCAGGTGAGAGGAGAGAGGTTAAGAGGCAGGGAGGTGTCAGGCTGGTGAAGAGTCACAGGTGTCTCCCTCTCCACTGGGACCAGCTCCCCTCCTCCCTGTCTTCCAGAACCAGAAGAGGCATGAAAAGGGAGAGCTCGGATTCACACAGGCTCAGTCTCCAATTGCCTGGGGGAAACCCAGGGGGGAGGGGACTTTCAGTCTCAGCACCTGATCCATGGGGCAAGACCTACTGCTGTGCTCATTAGGCCTGGCACTCCACCAAGTCTGTGCAGATTGTGTTCTTGCTGATAAAGTGTCAGCTCTAACTTGCGCAGTGTGTTTTATTGCAGGCTCGTTGCTGTCACCAGTCCATCTAGCTCAGTATTGTACACAGGGTCTGGAGACCAGAGCCTTTGCCAGTCACATCTGGAGATGTTGAGGTCTGAACCTGGGGGAACATCTGGAGATGTTGAGGTCTGAACCTGGGGAACATCTGGAGATGTTGAGGTCTGAACCTGGGGAACATCTGGAGATGTTGAGGTCTGAACCTGGGGACCGTTTGCAAGCAGAGCATGTGCTCGACCACCGAACCTCAGCTCTTCCCAAACACCAGCAATTGTGTGATTGACCTGCTTTGCATTGTTTCAGGTGACTGGTGAAGTCCTGATTTTTTGAAAAGGCCTTTGGTTGAATGATCTTTTGCTGGTTTGGTTTAGTGTTTAGACAGCTGTTCTGTACTTCCATTTCCCCCCTCCTGTGTGGGTATGAAAATTGATTTTCGTTGTTCATGTTTATATTTTGATTTTGCGATTGGGTTTAATTTGGGGGTGGCTGTCTGTTTTTATACTTTGGATCTGTTGGCTGTCTTGCATTCCTTTGGGAATATAGGCAGGGCAGAATGGTTTTTTTAAATAAAATAAAATAAATGTGGTCCTTGTAACTGGGGTCTACTGTTTTACTTGGACTTACTGGCTTAAGGTAAAATAAATTAATATGCCAGCAGGCAGATCTCTCCTTCAGTCTACAAATGTTGACAGTGACATATGTACAAAGATCCATTGGAGTTTACGATAAGACATTTTCTGCTGCTTGGCTTTACTGAGGCATGGGAAAGCACACAGGGAAGGTAAATGCCAGAAACTAAATCTATGTTTATATTTCTGATAGGAAGCAGATTCTCTCTTGTGAGAGAGCTTGAATACGGCATGTGGTTTTCATCTGAATGCTATTACCGATGGCACCCACAGAAGCAGCAAACTGCATTGTTCTGGAAATCAAAGGGAAGGGAACCTCACTGAGTATACTGGAAGATGAGTATAGAATTTATAGTTATCAATTGCAGAGTTGGAAGGAACTCTGGGGGTCATCTAGTCCAACCCCCTGCAATGCAGGGATCTTAACTAAGGCATCTGTTATAGATGACCATCCAAACTCTGCTTCAAAACATCCAATGAAGGAGAGTCCACAACCTCCCGAGGGAGTCCATACTGTTGAATGGTTCTTAACATCTGAAAGTTCTTACTGATGTTTGGTTGAAATCCCCTTTATTGTAACTTAAAGCCATTGGTTCGGGTCTTACATGCTGGAGCAGAAGAAAACAAGCTTGTTCCATGTTCCAGTGTGGTGTAGTGGTTAGGAGCAAAGGACTCGTAATCTGGTGAACCGGGTTCGCTTCCCCGCTCCTCCACATGCAGCTGCTGGGTGACCTTGGGCTAGTCACACTTCTTTGAAGTCTCTCAGCCCCACTCACCTCACAGAGTGTTTGTTGTGGGGGAGGAAGGGAAAGGAGAATGAAAGCCGCTTTGAGACTCCTTAGGGTAGTGATAAAGCGGGATATCAAATCCAAACACTTCTTCTTCTTCCATGTGACAGCCCTTGAGATATCTGAATAAATCTCCTCTTTCCCATGTTAAAAGTACCCAACTCTCTCAACCGTTCCTCATAAGCCTTGGTTTCCAGACCCTTGATCATCTTGGTTACTCTCCTCTGTACATGTTTCCTGTCACCCAGAATTTGACACAATACTCCAAGTGTGGTCTGACCAAGGCAGAAGAGAGTGGTACTATTACTTCTCTTGAGCGGACACTATACCATATTTTTCTGAGTATAAGACTCCCCCGTGTATAAGACGCCCCCTATTTTTGGGGTCTCAAAATTAAGAAAATTGGGGAGATTGTGAAGAGTTGTTAAGCTTTTTTGGGGGGCATTGCTGAAAATCGCTCACCCACCAGACAACCGCAGACAATATCATGCGTCGCCAAAGCCACCAATTGTCTGACAGGTCGCCACCAGCACCCGTCAATTGCCCACTGCAGCAGCAGCCAATCGATAACAGCCCTTGCCACAGCCACAAATCACCCGCCCGAGTGCCGATGACTATTTCCTGCTTGCGGCAGCAACCAATCGCTCGTCCCCACAGTGCACTATCCGTGTATAAGACAACCCCTGATTTTTAACTTTTTTTAAAAAAATCTTCATCTTATACACGGAAAAATACGGTACTTCCGTTTCATTAGCTTTTTTTGCTGCAGCATCATACTGTGGACTCATGTTAAGCTTATGGTCTGCTAAAACCCCTAGATTCTTTTCACATGTACTACTGGCAGCCCAGGAGGTGTCTCCCATTTTAAATGTGTGCAGCTGGTTCTTCCTGGTTGTATACTGAAGGGGTAGATAACAAAGTAGAAGGGGGCTCGTGCCTCTTTAATAGTTGGTCCCTCTTCTGCACAACTATTAAAGGAGCACGAGCCCCATCCAGTTTTGCATCTGGCCCCCCTAAGTTGCACATTCAGATATTGCACCTCAGCATGTCTTTGGCAGTACTTTTATCCATTATACCTATAAGAAATGGCCATTCCAGTCTGTCAGAGAAGACACGCAGGTGCTGGTTTTTTTTTGGGGGGGGGGGGGTTCATTGCCGGTAGGGGTGGAAGGATCTGTCAGTTTCAGTTCTCCAGGCTTCTAATTTTCCCAGTCTTAAATTCAGTTCTCCATATTTCTGCAGCCATATTCATTTATTTTTTTAAAAAAAATCCCTCATGAAAATACTTTGGCTAATACGCACATTTTTGCAAACAGTTCCTCCTAATACTTGGCAATTATGTGTGTTATTTTGACTCACATATATTCATATTTCTGTGCACTTTTCCCATTTATATATTCATCTTCCTGTTTCCTCCTTCCAGAAGCAAGCCAAGCCAGCTTCGTTATCAGGCCTGGGGATGGTGAGGCAGTATAAAGAAAAGGACAGCCTTGGGTGGGGGGCATCTGAGGTGAGGGGGTCAAAGTGCTAGAGAAGGAACAGAGTTCTCCCAGAACCTCCTTTGCCTGGAGAAGTTTGCACTTTTCAAGTGCTTTAACAGCTCCATGTCCAAGTAACAGCTTTGGCTGACATTGGAGAAACAGCAGAAAATAATAATAATAATAATAATAATAATAATAATAATAATAATAATAATTTTATTAGTTATACCCCACCCATCTGTCTGAGTTTCCCCAGCCACTCTGGGTGGCTCCCAATCGAGTATTAAAAACAATACAGCATTAAATATTAAAAACTTCCCTAAACAAGCATATACAAAAAGCAGCGTTTCCAAAGAAAGAAACGATAACTTCCTAGAAAGGCCATAAGTGGTATGGAGTGATGTCACCTGTGATAAATTCCCTAAGTTCAGGAGATTTCCTCATTCCTTGGGCAAAGCACACACTCTCGGTGAGGCTGAGTCACATCACATGGAAGGAATCTCAAAGGCTGGCAAGATATGAATTAGCTGCAAGTCTCCCGAAATAACAAGGAGTCTCCCGAAATAACAAGGAGTAACTTGAGTGTGTCGTGGGTGCTGGAAGAAGCCATAGATGGCCTCCTCTTAATCACTCATTGGGGCAATGTGGATCGGTCTACAGGGGTAGCCAATGCAGTGCCCTTCAGATGTTATTGGACTACAACTCCCAACATGGTTGCATAAGGTGTTCGAAAACCATCTTTGAGCTCCTCTCTCTGGGTGCTTCCAGTTAATGGGCTGCTCGTGCAAGTGAGCAGCACCCACGTGATTTTGTCATTGTCAAAATGCTGTCCCACACTTCTGATTTGGAACAGCAGCCCATGCCAATTTCTTGTTCGCTGACAGCCTCCTGCTCCACCCCTTGCTACATGCTCCTGATGGAGCTCTGATATTCTGTTTTATCTGGGGCAAGATGGCTGCTGAGAGGGCATAGCAAAACAACATGGCTGCCATTGCACGCATGGAATAACACAAAATTAGAGAAAGAGCAAAGGCCTCACTGCTCTCTCTGGGATTGCCCCCCCGCCCCCTATCTCACACAAAGAGGCTGTCGCTGTCTAGTCACAATGAGGAGTGGTACCAGGAAATAATAAACAAGGGGGTCACCCCACACTTTCTCACATGTACATGTCACATACATAGAGACTGCAGACACACATGCTTCTTTCTCTCTCACACATACCACATACTCATACATTTCACGCATCTCTCCTTTCCCCTCTTCCCAAGTATATCCTCTTTTTCACAGACCACACATACCTCGCACCATGGCAATCTCCCTGCCATCCCTCCCCTCACCCTAGGTAAACAGCAGCAGCTCAGTTACAGAGAGATCAGGTGAGCAGCACAGACAGTCCACTAGTGATACTAAATAATATCTTGGTTGTGATTGGTTGGAACATGAAATAGATCATTTCTGATGACTCTGGATCTCCCTGCCTAGCAAACTTCACCTTCCTTGTTCTTCCACCAGCCCATTAAGGCCTGCCGAATTGTTGAACATTTTTTATGTCCTTGAAATATTAGCTGTTGCCTCTCATATCCTCTTACAGCTTTAGTTTGTAGCTTTCCTGTACTTTATTGTTTTAATGGTTGTTCCAAGGGAACACGGACATTTTAAAAGAGAGGTGGAGTATAAACATGGGCGCAGCCAGGATTTATGGGGGGGGCAGACTTCATGTTAAGGGGGCAGAACATCAATTACTTAAGTATTTTTATTGATTTACTTGATTTAGGGGGGGGACGGCTGTCCCCCTTGCTCCCCTTGGTTATGCCCATGGGCATAAAGTCCCCCCCCAAATAAATAAGCAAACATTTGACCTTCTCAAAGACATCCAAATACTTAGAGGTATACAGTCTGCCAATATTTCCCTTTATGACTGCTGTTACAAAACAGTAAACTAGATCTATACTTTGGAACCATACTGTTGAAACAGTCCATATTGTCATAACCACCCATATTGTCATAGCAGCCCCAGCTCAAGATGGTTTGCTGCCCTGAGGTGGGACTGTAAATAAAACCCACCTCCAAAGTCAAAATACATTCAGTGACCATGGCAGAAAATACCACAAGTGCATTTCCTCATCCCTGCCAGTAAAAAACACAATACTAAGTTAAGTAACGATTCGTTGCCCTTTCATGACACCTAAAATCTGCTGCCTGAGTCAGCCACCTCCCTCTGCCTAATGATAGGACTGGCATTCAGTTTTAGCAGTTTTCAATAAGTATTTGAGGAGGCCCTCTCACTCTAGGGGACACGGGTGGCGCTGTAGGTTAAACCACAGAGCTTAGGACTTGCTGATCAGAAGGTCAGTGGTTCTAATCCCCAAGACGGGGTGAGCTCCCGTTGCTCCGTACCTGGGCTCCTGCCAACCTGGCAGTTTGAAAACACATCAAAGTGCAAGTAGATAAATAGGTCCAGCGGGAAGGTAAACGGCGTTTCTGTGCGCTGCTCTGGTTTGCCAGAAGCGGCTTAGTCATGCTGGCCACATGACCCAGAAGCTGTACGCCGGCTCCCTCGGCCAGTAAAGCGAGATGAGCGCCGCAACCCCAGAGTTGTTCACGACTGGACCTAATGGTCAGGGGTCCCTTTACCTCTCACTCTAGTCTAGCTTTCCCAAACCTGGTGCCACCCAGATTCTTTGGACTACAACTCCGACCAGTTCCAGCTAGGCTGGTTGTGCTCATGCAAGTTGTAGTCAGAAACATCTTGAGGACACTGGATTGGGGATCTAGATTAGGATGTCTTCTCAAGGTATTCGGTGTTTCATCATGATCTTTACTTGCACTCACACTGGTATTGCTCATGTCTTCCTTTATTTTGACTTACTGAGAGGTCAAGTAAGTTGAAACAAAGTTTTATCCACAGTTTGACGCTGTGTATGAAGCTTGTACCTTTCATAAATCTCATTCATCCCTGGCATCGTGGAGCCATTGAGTTATCAAGTTCATTCCGACTGAGGTCGGCAGTTAAATAATGAGACAGTTTCATTGCTTGCATTGTTCAGAAATATTGCCGGCTTTTGGACCTCTTCCTGCTGGCTTTCCTAAGCAAACCAAACTCCTGCGTGATATACTTATAGTCGTTAGCAGCATTCAGAGTTAAGTTTACATTTCTAGGTGCATTTGGCTGCTCCATCGTTCAGAAATTGTCACCTTCACTTAACCAGCCTGGCTTGCACGTAATGGTAAGCCTGAGTTAAACAAACGGTATTCAAATTGAGTGTAAACATGAGTCTCGAAGGGATATGTGAAATAGGTAGTTTAAATATATGCCTACGATTTAGGGGTGCTTAAAAGAAATGGTGCAGGCAAGGGGAAACATATACATGAAGATGTTTTGCAGAAAAATACCTGTCAGAACTTCACACGTATTTCTTAGGTTTACTGCAAATGTGTTCAGTATTAAATATTCATGCAACTAAATGACACAGTTCTGTTGCAGATAATTCAGAGGGAATTTGGAAAACAGTATTAGGCAAAAGGTCACACGGGAAGCCTGCTTTATACCTCAAATAGAAACCTGGATCTGAGAGCCGATTCAGAGGCACTGTAGATGACTGCTACAGGACTGTAATGCTTTGAAGTGTTGAACTAGAACAGGGGTGAGCAAACTTTTTCAGCAGGGGGCCGGTCCACTGTCCCTCAGAACATGTGGGGGGCCGGACTATATTTTGAAAAAAATAATGAATGAATTTCTATGCCCCACAAATAACCCAGAGATGCATTTTAAATAAAAGCACATATTCTACTTGTGTAAAAACACCAGGCAGGCCCCACAAATAACCCAGAGATGCATTTTAAATAAAAGGACACATTCTACTCATGTAAAAACACGCTGATTCCCGGACCATTTGCAGGCTGGATTTAGAAGGCGATTGGGCCGGATCCGGCCCCTAGGCCTTAGTTTGCCTACCCATGAACTAGAACCTGGCAAAGCAGTTTTCGAATCCCCACTCAGCTATGAAGCTCATTGGGTGACCTTGAGCTCCCAACCCTTCAGAGCTGATTTTGAGGACATGTGGGGCTGGAGAGGAAGAGGAAGTTCAACTGCAAACATAGAAGTCTCTTATGGCACATAAGCTTTGGAAAAACACCCCCCTTCCTTTATAATATATTTAAATGATTTGTTGAATCATTCAGAAACTGTAATAGTTTGGAGCATTAGAAATTCATCCCCAAAAATTTAAAAATGGAAACAGAAACTTGCGGGACAAAACAGGACAATCTCTCATTTCTGCTCTAAAGGGAAAGAAATTTAGAAAGGAATTGTTTCCACAAGCTATGACTGCCCCCCCACCTCTACAGCAGATATTCCCAAAAGGTTTTTTTCTAATTTCCCCACATGGTTTTGTATGCCCATGTCCAAAATTGTGAGGAACCTGAGCTGCCTCTTGCATGCTGATTTAACCTTTTCAAAGGTTGGAAGCTTATACCCATGCAAACACAACTTTTGTCAAAGGTAACTTACTTCCAAAGATTTAAAACACAAACTATTTGCTGTAAAGGGCTTGTTTTCTGTGGAATAATGATTATATATTAGCTTGACTGATGGCCCTATCCTTTCAGTCTAACAACATATGGCTTGGCTTTAGGGAGAACAATTCCTCAAGATGCCCACACTCCTGAAATCTTCCCTTCAGTCAGAGACGGGGAACTTGTGGCCCTCCAGATGTTGACAGAGTACAACTCCGATCCCCCTCGATCCCCCTCCATGCTGGCTGGGGCTGAGTCCAAGAACATCTGGAGGGCAGCAAGCCCTCCCCTACCCTTGCCTCGGATGGAAAAAGAGCAACAATGGGGTGTGTGCAGCCGCTTTGAAGAGACCGAGTCTTTCACAACATGCCACTGTCAATTAAAGATCTTTGAGCAGGATGCAATCAACTGATCTGCACTTAAAAAAATGGACCATGGATTGCCAAAAGAAACACCGTTGTTTACGAAAAGCTCTTCCTACAATCCGTGGCTCAGCAGCGCAACAGCATTCAGGCGGACACGCTGCCAAACATGAAAGCAACACACATTCTGCACCTCCAGATGCTCACATTTGTGCGCAGTAAACACACAGATGCACGAAAAGACGACACAATGGCAGGCTTATGCATTGTGTATGCGCTGACGAGTTCAAATGAGACGATTCACAAATCCCAACAAAGAGGAACCCGTTATATAAATACTATTCTGCATATCTCTCTCCCCCTCTCTAAGTTTTGCAGCTTTCCTGGTTCCTCCATGGGAAAGTTCTCTGCCTCTTGGGTAAGCAGCACTGCTCCATGCCATTCCTTCAGGGACCTCCGCCAAACCCTCTCTCTCTCTTACGAAACGCATGAAAAGCCTCTAGTGCAAACGCTGCTCCTTTGGGAATTCCTCACAGAAAGTCATGCAAACAAGCCTTTTTCTCCTCCCCAACCCCCACGCCTGCACTTACCGCCTGTCAAGTCTCGGCACCTCTGTTTCGGGCTGTGTGGAGCGAGAACTTCATATGATAGCTCCTCTGCATTTACCAGAAAGAAAGAAGTTTGGATGCTTGTCCTTTAAGTGTCTCTAAACATGGTTTGCATAGCTGGATAGCGGCTTATCTCTGCTTTTCTGCTTTCGCTTCCATACATGGATCTGTTCCCAACAGTAACTCCAAGCTGTCGAAAAGAAGCTATCTGGCAGCTTTAGGCTTCATCAGACACGTAATATATATATATATATATATATATATATATATATATATATATATATAATTTTAAAAAGTGCTAACCCTTTCTCTCCGTCACCTTTTGCAACCTTTAGCCCGTGCCACAAAGCCTCCCCCTTTTGCCTTTACCCCCTTCCCAAATCAACTGGAAGACAACATATTCCTTTTTGTGGCTTGCTGGAACAAATCATTTGAGACTAGTATATGCAACCATGAAAAATTGATGCTTAGGCTCGCACTGTGCTTAAAATGGCTTCAATCTCTAGTGTATCTCCCGACCGTTTGGCTGCTTCTTTTCAAAATATTTGTACAGTAATCGTCAAGACCCACTAAGTATACATGGAAAAGAAATACACCACCCCCCGCACACACACACACACACACACACACACACACACACACACACACACATCCCTTCCCTTTCAAAAGGTTCCCAGCGGTTCGTCTCTAAGAATACCTTTCCCCCCACTTTAAAAAGGAATACTTTCCTTAGAGGTCAAGGGTTTTGTTTGTTAGGTCTCTTGGAACGGTTTCAAGACAATATACATCATGTCTGCAAGGATGGGAGGTTAAGAGTCGCATTTTTGTGGAGAGGCAAGAAACACAGAAGGGAAGGGGAGCCAAGATAATCCTGGTTTAAGAGGAGGCGCTGCTGCTGTCATTACTACTGGGCTAGGAAGGGGCGAAATCTGTCAATTTTGGTTTCTCTCGCTTTCTCATTTTCCCATTCTTCAGTTCATTTCTCTACATATCTGCATCAGTCTGCACGTTTTTAAGTCCTCGTGAAAATTCATTAGCATTTGGGGACAGATTTCTCACAATATAAATATGTTTGCCATTTTGCTGAATGTATATATTTTTTGCAAAGCGGTGCTCCCTAGTATAATGGATCTGCCTACGTTATTTTTTTTTTAAATGTGCATTTTCCCTTTACCTTAGTGCATTTATTCTCACACACGTTACTTGGCTGGAGAATGGCCCTGCAAAATTCAGAGAAGTGCGAATTGTGGTACAGTCACATTGTATATTATTTCAGGAAGTGCAAATGTGGTACATTGTTGTTGTTTAGTCGTTTAGCCGTGTCCAACTCTTCATGACCCCATGGACCAGAGCACGCCGGGCACTCCTATCTTCCACTGCCTCCCGCAGTTTGGTCAAACTCATTCTGGTAGCTCGTCCTCTGTCATCCCCTTCTCCTTGTGCCCTCCATCTTTCCCAACATCGGGGTCTTTTCCAGGGAGTCTTCTCTTCTCATGAGGTGGCCAAAGTACTGGAGCCTCAGCTTCAGGATCTGTCCTTCCAGTGAGCACTCAGGGCTGATTTTCTTCAGAATGGATAGGTTTGATCTTCTTGCAGTCCATGGGACTCTCAAGAGTCTCCTCCAGCACCATAATTCAAAAACAAACAAACAACCCCCCTGCATTGCTGTGGTGAAGGGGCTTGAATAACTCAGAGAAGCTATGAGCTATGCCATGCTGGGCCACCCAAGATGGACAGGTCATAGTGGAGAGTTTTGACCAAACATGATCCACCTGGAGCAGGAACCGGCAAGCCACTCCAGTACCCTGCCAAGAAAACTCCATGGACAAAGACAAAATGTGGTACAGTCACCTCTAAGCATGAACTGAATTGAATTCTTGCCCCATTCCTGTACAGAACTCATGTGTGCCAGTTTAGCAAAAAAACAGCAACCCCATTTCATGGGGTCTCTATCTCAAAGACTATGATAATTTAACAATACAAAGGAAAGCTTTACATGTAAATGCATTGAAACAGGAGACAGACAAAGGGGATCACCACAAACCAGCAAGGAATAAGGGGAGGCAGGAATTCAGCATAGCGGAGGCCAGGCGTCCAGCACAGCATGTGACCTGGAACATTAACCACAGCCACTCAGCTGTATATTTGGGCCTGCCAAATGCTTGATAAGCTCACCCTCTTTATTTTTTGCCATCTCTGGCCAGTGTAGGGCTGGCCAAGTGTCCTGCCTCAAAGAGGAGAGTTCTCTAGCTACTGGACCAGTTTTAAGGTCCTGCTACTCGCACATAAGGATCTAAAGGAATACTGGACCAGGTTATCTGAAGACACAGGTGGTGCTGTGGTCTAAACCACTGAGCCTCTTGGGCTTGCTGAACGTAAGGTCAGCTGTTTGAATCCGCGCCATGGGGTGAGCTCCTGTTGCTTTGTACCAGCTTTTGCCAACCTAGCAGTTCGAAAGCACGCCAGTAAAAGTAGATAAATAGGTACCACTGCGGTGGGAAGGTAAATGGCGTTTCCGTGCACTCTGGCTTCCATCACAGTGTCCCGTGACACCAGAAGCGGTTCAGTCATGTTCGCCACATGACCTGGAAAAACTGCCTGCTCCCTCAGCCTGAAAGTGAGACTAGTGCTGCACCCCATAGTCAAATTTGACTGGACCTAACCGTCCAGGGGTCCTTTCCCCCTTACCCTATTACCCCATCTGAAGAAAGGGGTAGCTCTGGCACTGTGAGGAGGACATTCCTCAATGGCAAAGCCCATCTTCTGCATAACAGCTCCTGTTTCAGTTCCAAGAAGGTCCAGGATACGATAGCAGGTGACGGGAAAGACCTCTGCTCAAGACTTTTGAGAGTTGCTGCCAGCGGACAATTATGGGCTACATGGACCAGTGGCTGACTCCGCAGCATCATGCTTCCTTGCAAAAGTTCACTGTGCCCAGAGAAGCATATCTCATAATTCAAAGCCTTAGCCCCTCCATGCCACGTCCAGCAGGCTTTCAGATCTCGGGTCTTTTAGTTCAGTCAGCCCACACTACCTCCCTCTGCTGCTCTTTATATATTTATTACTAACTTAATGCATAGCCTTCCAATTAGCTCTCTGGAGCCCATTATATGGCTGCCCTGAGGGGGCCTGGTGCTCTTTGCTGCCTAAGGCATGCCTGCACCTATCCTTTCGGATCTCCCCCAGCAATAAAGCACTTCTCCTCCATACTGTCTACACAGCCATTTTGTTTGCAGAGCCACCTATACCCATTATATTTCAGCTTCCTATGACTGATGGTCATAAACGTACCTCTGCCCCATATGGCAAGCCACAGAACTGCAGCCTCCCTGCAAAGAACCTTCTGCCAGGAACCGTATTTTTCGCTCCATAGGACGCACTTTTCCCCTCCTAAAAAGTAAGGGGAAATGTGAGTGCGTCTTATGGAGCGAATGGTGCTGCGCAGAGAGGGAGAGCTGTGCATCAACGCCCCTTCAGCAATGCTTCTGTTCCTTCTCCAGCTTTGCTGAAGGGGCGCCGCGCAGTTCTCCCTCTCAGAGAGGGAGAATTGTGCAGCGCCCCTTCAGCGATGCTCCTGTCCTGGCTTCTGTCTTAGCCGTGCTAAGGGGGAGCCTTCATCCCGCTGCCCTGAAGAGGCTTGGCGCGGTTTTCCCAGAAGCCAGAACAGCCACACGGTATCCCTGAAGACAGATCCCTCTTGGTGCTTTGGCTTCTGGGATTCAGAACACTTTTTTCTTGTTTTCCTCCTCCCAAAACTAGGTGCGCCTTATGGTCTGGTGCGTCTTTTGGAGCGAAAAATACGGTAGATTATCAATGGTTACTAGCCATGATTGCTACACAAATGTCTACTGTTAGAGGGAGTATGACTTTAGGAACACAGGAACAGAGGAGACGGCCTCATATTGAGTCAGACCTTTGGTCCATCTAGCTCAATATGGCCTACGAGTGATTTGCAGCATCTCTCCAGAATTTCAGACACGAGTCTCTCCCAACCCTACTGGAGATGCCAAGGACTGAACCTGGGACCTTCTGCTTGCAAGGCAGATACTTTCCCACTGAGCCAGGGTTTCCCCCCGTACCAGTGGCTGGGAATCCCAAGTGGGCCGAGCTCTGAAGCAAACAGACTAGAAGCAGCTGTGTATTTCCTCGCTGCCTGTGGCTTCCCGCCAGTGAAACTGTGAGGAAAACAAACTTCAGCTGCTCTGAGGACACTCAAGCCTAAACAACGGCCCCAATCCTCACAGAACTCTAGCCCAATGCTTGCCATTAATTTGATTTTGAACTGATTTTAAAATGAATTGATTATAGAATGTGTTACTTTTATTGTTGTTAGCCGCTCTGAGCCCAGCTTTTGCTGGGGAGGGTGGGATATAAATAAAATTTTATTATTTATTTTATTATTATTTATCTGAAAAAAATGTCTTCTCGCTTTATGTTTGGTTAGGGAAGACCTGGGCTTAAAGAAAGTGGTTTTCTGTGGTGTCTGTCACCTGTAGCTCTATAAACCAGCCTTCCCCAACCCAGTGCCCCTCCCATAATAATAATAATAATAATAATAATAATAATAATAATAATTTATTTGTACCCCTCCCATCTGGCTGGGTCTCCCCAGCCACTCTGGGCGGCTTCCAACAAAGATTAAAAATACATTAAAATGTCACACATTAAAAACTTCCCTGAACAGGATGGTTTGGACTAATGGGGCAGATGTAGTTCAAAATGTCTGGTGGACTCCAGATTAGGGATGCAACGTTGGAGAGTATAATTTATAGAAATTCCCTTAATACCAAGCTCACAAGACACAAGCAAGTTTCAAAGGTTGTTTCACAAGGTTGTCTTAGAAGCCGTGGATAATTGTACCAAATTTGTACCAGGCCATTTCTCATTCCTCTTGTCTGTCCATAAACTCAGAATCATTACAGAGCAAACTCCCATAAACTGTTTCATTTTTAGAACTCCAGGGGGAAAGGTGTATCTTTACAAAGTGGGAATAGAACAGCCAATTCTCTTTCTCACTCCAACACACACACACACACACACACACACACACACACACACACGCGTACACATGTGTTTGTGTGTGTAATGGGACACTAGATAATTGATTGCATTTTTCCTTTAGATGTTGCTGCTCTGTTTCTTAGTTTCTATCCTTTGGTTGTGTCCTGTTCCTGTTCTGTAGAGCAGCGTTTCTCAGCCGGAGGCCCCCCAGGATATTCCAAGGGGGCCACAGGTGAAAATCACGTAAATGGGGCACAGCACACGACTAGGGGGGCCACAGAGGGAAGTGAGAAGTGAAGAAAATGGCTAATTACATACATGGCAACCACAAAATTAATCACTTTGAGAGCATGTGATTGCTTTCAAATGTTTTCAGAAGTTCTGTTTTTAAATGTTTTAAATTGTTTTCAGATCCTTTATATATGATTTTATTGAGTTTTAAAAACATGTACTGTTTGGACATGTTGATGTTTTCCACCCTGGGCTCTAGATTAACTAAGTAAATAAATAATATTTGGAAGTAAGTCTCATTGAACCTAGTGGGGCTTACTTCTGAGTAGACAGTTACATGCTTGCACTATAAATAGGTCTTCTGTGGCTGCAATTCTATGCACACTTAATCTAGGAGGGCACTCCATTAAATACAATGGGACTTAATTTGGAGGACAAATGTATAGGATTGTACTCTTAAAGCTAAATATTTGCACCAGGTGAGTGCATTTAAGGTGGGGAGGAGGTCTTTTGTCTGATTTCTTTTTTTAACCTCACTACAATTTCTCATTTCTACACGAAATCAAAACTGCAGAACATTCAGTGCAGATGTAGTGAAACCTGGTGATCTCCTTAAAAACAAAACAAAACCAAAAAACCCCAAAACATTCCTCTTAAGGAGAGTAATGGAGTGCTTGACTCAAAATGGGCAGCATGTTCCTGTGCTTAGGCCAGGTCTCTGGGCAAAAATGGGCTATAATGATTCCCCTTTTACACCAGCGAAAACTCTGGGCCCCCTGAGAGTTTTTAGTGACAGCACCGGCGCTGTGATGTTTTCAAGCCAATTAAGGGAAAGCCTGCAACCCTGCTCCCTTTCCAGCCGCAGTATTATTCACACTGAGTGGATTTTGCTACATTATAAATTGTCTACAAATAATTTAAAAAGTGACAGAGTTTCTTAAATTATCTTATCAAGCTCTTTAAATATTGAACGGCATCAAATATTCATGCCGGCCAGTCCTGGCAAATTCCTGGCCTCAATTTGCTGCAGCTGAGAGATGCTGTCGACGGGCTCAGAGAGTTGCCAAGGTGCTCAGTTCAACTGGCATTTTGCACATGGCCCGGACCTCTCTGACTCCTTTGGCTTGGCAGGTGAATGTGCAATGAGCGTGGGAATCGCGGCAAACTTCCCAGAGGAGAACCAACAATGTCTTACGCTGGCATCTCTTCCCTAACATTGTGCCTCTTTTGGGTCACTCCTCAGGCCTGGAGGGAACAAAGGTTCACAGAATCTGTCTATTTCAGTTTCTCTGTTTCTCATCTTTTCAATCTCAAGTTCAGTTATCATCATCACTGATATTTTTATTTATTAAATTTATATACCCCCCTTCATCCGAAGATTATTCACAAGATAACTTGTTTGCCACACATCCACACTAATTTGCAATTTTTTAAAGTCCTCTAGTAAATCCCTTAGCATTTTAGCATGAATTCCCCTGCCTGCCCCCCACATTTTAATGCAGTTTTGTTTATTCATTAAATAAACAATGACCACAAGATAAAAACATGACCCCATGATAACCCCAAGATCATTTTTCTGGTTTTTCATAGCTCATTCACCTTTTCATGACCTGATGCTTTCTTTCTTTCTTTCTTTCTTTCTTTCTTTCTTTCTTTCTTTCTTTCTTTCTTTCTTTCTTTCTTTCT
>JAXCMG010000003.1:83512720-83572865 GCA_034642415.1 Podarcis siculus | reverse complement strand
CTTTCTTTCTTTCTTTCTTTCTTTCTTTCTTTCTTTCTTTCTTTCTTTCTTTCTTTCTTTCTTTCTTTCTTTCTTTCTTTCCACTGCATTCCTATCCAAGCAAGCATTTGTGGTCTGTATAGTTAAATCCTTATTGAAATGGGATGATGATGATGATCTACAACCCATGCCTCATTAATGTTGATACCAAGGTGGAGTACAACATAAAACAAATTACTTACCTGAAATTATACATAAGGGGAAGAATATGACATAACATTACGGTGATTGTTCCATCAAAGTAAGCATTTCAACTTGCCAGAAGTAACAAACTCTCATTCCCTGCACACTCTTCTGGGGATTATCTCAACCATCACTCCCCAGAGCCAATTCTGGGGATTGCAGGGGTACACATGGGAAGGAGAGGTGTATGCACAAGTGTATGGGCTTGCACAGGGTTTCCATTGAAACGAAGGCTGGTCCTAGGGAGCAAATTGGACATTGGACACTGCCCCACCAACATCATTTTGCCCTTATTTTCTTTCTAACAACCAGCCTGTGGGGTGGCTCTGTCTGATGTTAGCTCTGGCTCCCCCTACTGTTGGGCTCCATGTCTTCTACCCTACCAGTTCCAGTTGGTACCAGCCACCACTGGCAGTGTCAGTACCTGTTTTCCTTTTCAGGTGAGGACATACCACAAACAGGGCACCATCACAGAGAAGGCTCCATCCCACATCATCACTGATATAAATAGAGGCACTCCTTCATGTATTTGGTCCCAAGCAATACAATGAATTTAAGATAAGCACCAGCACCTTGAATTGTGCTCAGAGATGTATAGGCAGCCAATACAATTTTTCCCCAGGATTGGTGTACAGTGGTACCTCAGGTTACATATGCTTCAGGTTACATACACTTCAGGTTACAGACTCTGCTAACCCAGAAATAGTGCTTCAGGTTAAGAACAGTTTCAGGTTAAGTACGGACCTCTGGAATGAATTAAGTACTTAACCTGAGGTACCACTGTAATGTGATTCTGTATACTGGTAAAATTCTGGAAGCCTCATTCTGCACCAACTGAAGCTTCCAAGGGCAGCCCCATATACGATCCATTACAGCGATCCAATCAGGGTAAGATTACTAAGTTATCCAGACTACCAAGGGAAGTTGAATGTATTGGTGACACAATTTCAAGAACATAGTGTGAAATGGTGGACCCAGGAGCCTCTGGAGTTGCTTGTCGTATAGAGAAGACTTTGGGGAAGTACAAAGATGAAGCACCTTTAGTGAATTGGGGTGGGAGCTAGGCCCCCATGGAAAGTGTGAGTATCACAAAGAATTTGGAGCTACCTTTGCCATTTGCCATGCTTTGTTCCCATCTGTCACTTTCTAAAAATGAAATGGTTCACTAATGGCCTGCTTTGTGACTCTTTGGCGCACAATCAAACCAAGGCGCCTAATTTTGCCTTCCTTGTTTGTCTGCTTCAGATCCCTTTTTGGTGAATCCACATTTGAAAAATACCTTTGTTGAATTCGAAGCAGAAAGATCAACCGGCATTAGTGTTAATCTAGTGAAAGGTCACTGGTGTACTTCCTTGAATTTATCTGATGAAAAACCCAAAATAAAATTGCATCTCCCCCGCTACCCTGGCTTGGAAAAGGAAAATATTTTTTGTACCTTATTGGGAGTGGAGATAAACTTAAAGCAGAATCCAAGAACTGTAGCTTAATCTGGTTTTTGCAAACTTCCCAATAAAACAACCCACAATTTATTCAACACGGATTTGTAATGTCCGTTGTGAGCCTTTTTGACAGCAGGATCTTTGCAGAGCGGCTGTTAACTTCATGCTCTGCCACTCATCAAGAAAACGATGTCCGAGTCAGAGTCCCTTCAAATGTGCCCCCAACACAATGCTCATGGGTGGATTAGTACGCAGCAAGTGACCTTCATTTTCTCTGAGTAATAAAGGTATGCAACGTTCTACAGCATGCAGGCTGCTACAGACATACACAACCTCTATGGACTGTGGGAAATGTTTCAATTGTGAGCAGAGGCACACTGCAGTTGAATGCATTGCTAGATCATATCAACAGTCCTTTTCAGTCCAGCGTTCTCTCTCCAATATTTGCAAACCAGATGCTTTTGGAGACTCACAAACAAAAACAGGTTGCTCACTCGATGGGGTGGGGCAGCAGTGGAGCAAGCCAATCAGGCGCCTGGGGTGGTGCGCATGCCCTGCACCCACGGGGCGGGGCCAGCCAGGGCAGGACGCTCCGCGGGGCCTCCGAGGAGCCTGCCTGCCTCCTCCCACTCAGCTGCCCTACAGCAGAGGGGGAGGTTTGGGGCGGATTGTTTGGGGCCGCGCAGAGCCCGTAGGCGCCCCACTGTGTCACTCCCAGGAGAGACGCGTTGCTCGGGCACGCTGCAGGCCCCAGGAAGAGTGCTGCCTGGCATTTTGTCACCTCACCCCCCTCAGTGGTGACATCCGGGGTGGACTGCCCCCACCGCACCCCCCTTTCTCCACCCCTGAGGTAGGGCTGCCATGCTAGTGTACAGGCAGCAGCATCACTGTTGCTTCCTAGGAGAGGTGAAGTGGCAGGGAAGTCAGCACGGTGCAAAAGCAGTGGTGGAGCCAATCCACTGTTCTTGCTGGCGCACCTACACCACGGCAACCTTTCCCACTCTTGGTAAACAGCAGTGACTTTGTGGCTTCATTAGGGGAACAGTCAGAGAGAATGAAAAATACATGCTATTGATTATTATATGTAGTTTAGCCTTGAGCAGAGCCTTGAGCAGACGCTCTGTCGGTGTGAATTCCCCCATCTTCTTTATAAAGGTCAGACCACTCAGTCTATTCTTCATGTTAATTTTGCCTGGTTTTATTCATAAATCTGTTCTGCTCCGTATTTGTGACTTGAAAAAAATCCTCATGAAAATTCACATGTACTATCCATTTAATAACATAATAATTTTAATCACTTGCATCCTTAAATATGCATTTTAATGCATTTCAATACTATTTTTTAGCCAAGAAGTGCATTGTGAAATTTGGAGAAGGGCGAAATCTGAAGAAAACCTGCATGTCAATCTGGGAGGTGCAAAGCACGTGCTATTTGCACAAAATCCACATAAATCAAATTCCTCAAGCACCCCTACTTTCTATGCATGCTTGCATTTGAAGGGAGGATTTGAATCTACCTGAACAATGGTGAGCACAGAATTGGCAAGCAGCAGTGATTCCTTCCTGCCTGGTGGGTGCCAGAGTACGAGGTTCTTCTATCATTGCTATGGATGCCCACAGATGATCAGTGAAAATCTGATTAGTGCCCTCTTAACACCACTTAAACAACCCAGAAAAAACAGTAATGTACTTAGAGATTTATTCCCCCACCCTTCCACTGCATGTTTATGCAAGATATGGGGATTTTCGCCTCTGTCAATCATTGTGCTGATGGGACTCTGGGATGACGGTTATTGCAGTTGATTGTGGAATATGATCCTGAGTGCGTGTCATACTTTCCATTCTTTGAAATCCCTGCTTGAATCACTTACATTCATCTGGTTTATTACAACGTCGCAATCAACAGTCACTGTGTTCTCCCTTACATAAACATACTGAGTGCTCGGAATGATTTATTTTTGCTGAGTTTTAAGGTGTCCTCTAAGCTATTCATACGATATGTACATGTCCGACAGAATTAAACTACACTCTGGAAGGCAGTACTAACAACAGCCATGCCTTGTAGTTTGATTATGTCGAATTAATATTTCCTTCCCTCGGGCCTCTTACTTTCTAGCCAACCTGCTAAATATCTGCCTGCTATGATGCACGCAGGTGGCGCTGTGGGTTAAAGCACAGAGCCTAGGACTTGCCGATCAGAAGGTCAGCGGTTCAAATCCCCGTGACGGGGTGAGCTCCTGTTGCTCAGTCCCTGCTCCTGCCAACCTAGCAGTTCAAAAGCACGTCAAAGTGTAAGTAGATAAATAGGTACCGCTCCAGCGGGAAGGTAAACGGCGTTTCCGTGCGCTGCTCTGGTTTGCCAGAAGTGGCTTAGTCATGCTGGCCACATGACCCGGAAGCTGTACGCTGGCTCCCTCGGCCAATAAAGCGAGATGAGCACTGCAACCCCAGAGTCGTATGTGACTGGACCTAATGGTCAGGGGTCCCTTTACCGTTTATGTTGCAGCATGTCTATCAATAAAAAGATTGGGGGCACCTCAGAAATTGACCTGTTGTGTCTCGGGAGTCCCGCTGTGACCTGGACATTGTCTCAGAGGTGCCAAAGGAGGAGATGCACAAGCAACATCACCGAATTAGAGACTCCCCAGGTCAGCAGTGATGATTCCTTCTTGCCTGGTCTTCACATTCCGAAAGAGATGGTGCACCAATGCAGGAAGTGTGTCTGGCAAGTGCTCCTAGAGAGACGCCAGAGGGGCAGGCCCCAAGCTCCTGCTTTTTGAAGAGGAGATGGAGACTCAGAAGGGAATTATGGTGCCAAGGCATGTCCAGTCCTCTGCGGCAGTGTTTCTCAACCTTTTCCCAACCGTGGCCCCCTTCCGACCTTGTTTCCTTCCTGTGTCCACCCCCCACCCTCCACCCTACCAGTAGAAAAGTAGCTATTTAAATGTTTTGTTTGTAAATAGAACATGTTTTCTTTATATTTTTTTATAATTTATACAAAATGCAATTACATAAAATTTTATACTTTTAAGTATTTCTCAGCCAATGTGACCCCTAGTTCATTTAAAAAGGAAACAATTCTGATTCAAGTTCAACATGTACCGAAAGGGACTAATTCCAACTCACATTTGTCCCTTTGCCAAATGAACTAGTTCAGTTCATATTCAGTTCAATTCAAGTTCATCTAAATGATCACCGGCATTCCATCCCGTCCCCCGTCCCCCAGCATTCAGAATGTTACAAGCAGCCATGATGAAGTATAAAATATACTTAAGACCAAGAAAACATCCAAAAACACATACACTGGAATGTGGGTTTCTGAATATTTTTATTATTCAGCGAAGTTTTTAATAGCTGATGTTTTATTGGGTTTTAAATATTTTGTGGGGAGCCGCCCAGAGTGGCTGGGGCAACCTGGTCAGATGGGTGGCATATAAAATCATCATCATCACCCCAACAATTATGCTTCAAGCCCCCAAAGGGTAAAAAACACATATAAGAGAATGACGTTGAAGATGAACTTGAAATTGTTAAAAGTGCTATTTCCCACAAGTGAGCTTCATTCATGTTCAGTTCACTTGGCAGTTATGGGAACTGCTTCCAGCTGTCGTTCAGAGATTTTTGTATTAATTCAGTGAACATCATTAAAACAAACTAGTTCTTTCTAAGCACTGGATACGTTGCTTTAGACTTCATGTGGTTTGGGGCCTCCTCTGAAATCTCATTGCTATCCCCTTCACTGAAATGATAACCCCCACATAACTCCTTTTTTAACTTACAGAACTGGCAAAACAAGGAACACAGGAAGCTACTTGATGCCGGGTCAGGCCACTGGTCTATTTTTGTTCTGACTGACAGCGATTTCCCAGCATCTCAGGCAGAAGTAAACATAGGTTTAAACAGAGGGAGCTGCCATATACAGAGCCAGTCCATTGGCCCATCTAGCTCAGTCTCATCTAGAAGAGTTTGGAATTGATATCCCTCTTTATCACTACCCGAGGGAGTCTCAAAGCGGCTAACATTCTCCTTTCCCTTCTACTCCCACAACAAACACTCTGTGAGAGGAGTGGGGCTGAGAGACTTCAGAGAAGTGTGACTAGCCCAAGGTCACCCAGCAGCTGCATGTGGAGGAGCGGGGAATCGAACCCGGTTCACCAGATTACGAGACTACCGCTCTTAACCAGTACACCACACAGGCAGTGGTGTTCTCCAAGTTGCAGGCAGGGGTCTTTCCCAGTATCATAAGGTGATGCCAGGGATAGAACCTGGGCCCTTCTGCAAAGAAAGGATGTGCTCTGCTGCTGAACTTAGGAAGGCCTTTGCACAACCAACATGCAAGTTAGATGGCTGAGTGTGTGCAAATGGCAACTACCCCACAGAGAACATAAGAAGAGCCTGCTGGGTCAGGCCAATGGCTCATCCTGTTCTTACAGTGGCCATGCCCATTGGGAACTCCCCAAGCAGGATCTGAGAAGAAGAACACTCTCCCCTCTTGTGGCTGCAAGCAACTGTCATTTGGAAACCCTGCTGCCTCCAGCTGCGGAGGTGCCAGGAGGCAGAGTCAGGAACAGGTGAGAAAACACCAGAGTCAGTGAAGTTTACTCTTTATTCAAAGAAACCAAACCAGGCCTAGTGATCACAGCAACTCTTCCCAGTAGGTCTTGCCCCATGAGGCAGTTGCAAGGACTGAAGGTCCTCCTTGCCTTTGTTAGTATTTCACTCCTCTGATGCTACAGATGAGATTGGTGTAAGTCACATGCCTGTCTGGGAAGAGCGTGGGAACGGAGGACAGTCTTATGTCTTCTGCTGTATGTACTATTGTACTGTACTTTTGCTTTTACTTGTTTCTGGTTTCCCTCTCGGAACTGGAGAGAGAGGATGCCGTGATTCTTTGGCTGTACATAGTGTGTAAATAAAAATGTAGATTAGCTCTATGATGTCTCACGCTTCTTGCTGTGTTATGCTAGAAGATTAGTGTGCATCTATCATTTGATATATGTCGCTGAAACGCACTGGAGAAGAAGGGAAATGCCTTTTCCAGAGCTGCACATACCGAAGGATGCTCGGAGTTCGGGGCTGCAGGGGCACCCCCAAAGTGTTTTCCAACAGCCTTCCCACCGATCTCTGAGGCCCCTCCCTTGGTTCCTTCCCCAGCAGCCTAAGTCTTGTCTCTCTTTGCTTTGACCTCTTTATACCTCTTTGGGTTCTTGGATACCAGTGGGGAGGGAAGATGGTCGCAGCAGGAGGGGGAGACTCCCTGGATTCTTCAGAAGCCTGCCTCATCTCTGTCTCCTGGCCCACCTCCTCTTCTGCCTCTGAGTCTGAACCGCTCTCTGTCACAGCCTCTTCCTGCTCACTAAACCCTGTTCCCTCTTCAGCTTCTGATACCGCCTTCTGTCAGTCGGCTCTCTCTTCTGCCTCTGACCATGAATCATCATCCCACCACCAGTCTCCTGCCACTTAACCTTCTTCCCCTGGGGGTTCCCTTGGGGGTTTCCCAGCTGCTGCCTCCTACCACTCCTCTGCATCCAACCAGTTCATGACAGGGGCAATTGGCTCACACTTTTAGCTGGTTTTAACCACCGGATATATCCAGAAAGATGTCTAAGTTCTGTGACAATTTCAGAGGCCCAATTTCCCCCACCAAGACTTTGTCAGAAGTACTCAAGCAAATTTCTCTAGGCTCCTTTAACTCTTGATGCTTTTCTCATTTGGGATCTTCCTAACTGATTCCCATCCATCAGCCTTTCAATTTTTGGGGACAGGAAGGCAAGCGGAACCGAATTTGCAGAAAGGTCAGCTCTGAAGTGAGTCTGGGCAGCGGCCAAAATGTACTTAGCTGGATTGAAGCTGGTGTAACCCAGCTCATTGTTAAAGTCATTATTAATATCATCAGAAGAGGTGGCTGCGCTATTTATGCAGATATTTTAAACTAGGTCTGTGACATCAAAATTTGTGTCAGCTGAGAGGTCAGGCTTACCAGCTCTTTCCCTAAGTGGTGCTTAATGGGGTATGATTGCTGGATTCTGTTCTGGCAGTTCTCAGCACTGGCATTGTGTTGAGTTCCACCCACACCCACATAAAGATGTATGTTTAATTTGATAGAATTTGATTTTGGCATTTGATTTTTTATTTTATCTATAAAAGTATTTATATACTACAATATTAGGGTGGTGTACAACTAAGGCCAACCCAAAACAAAATGGGTATGTTTAGCCTGGAGAAGAAGAGACTGAGAAGAGATATGACAGAGCATCTTCAAATATTTAAAGGGCTGTCACACGGAAGATGGAGCAAGCTAGTTTTCCCTTGCTCTGGAAGCTAGGACCCGAACCAATGGATTCAAGTTACAAGAAAGGAGATTCCAACTAAACATCAGGAAGACCTTTCTGACAGTAAGAGCTGTTCGACAGTGGAACAGTCTCCCTCAGAAGGTTGTGGACCCTCCTTCCTTGGAGGCTTTTAAGCAGAGGTTGGCTGGCCATCTGTCGTGGATGCTTTAGCTGAGATTCCTGCATTTCAGGGGGTTGGACTAGATGACCCTTGGGGTACCTTCCAATTCTACTTTTCTATGATTCTAAGATTGTATGGTGCTCCCCTCCAGGGTAGATCTACATCAAGAACGTGTGTGTGTGTATAGAAAGATCAACATTGTATCTGCTGCCCCAGTAAATTCTGCCACCTGAGGCAATTGCTTCACCTTGCCTTATGGGTGGGCCAGTGAGCATGTGGCCTGCAGTGAGGTTATGGAATGACGAGAGTCCTAAGGACCAGATAATGAGATCTGGAGGACTTCATTTGGCCCATAGTCCTGTGTTTCCTCATGTCTGCACTAGGTTTTCTTGGATAATCCGCTATTTCATCCCCCACCCCATTAACAACAGGGCAGTCTTCAGAAACAGATTGCTTGTTAATATGGGGTAATAATACTCAAGAAGTTTGCAGCATCACACACACACACCTACATGTGCCAATACCCTTACTATTTCTGTAGTGAATCAATGCCAGATGTTAATGGAGGCTAAAAGGGATCACCAAACCAAAGATGCACTATATTAAGGCGTGACAGCAATTATCTTTCCTCTGAATGGGGGGATATATGTCATGTCAGAATGTAGTGACTAGATTCAGCTGCTCCACACTATAATTGCTACTCACTCTACTTAACATTTGGTGTCTCTAATGAAAGACAAAAATTGCTTCCCCTAAAGGTTTATGGAATGTTGGACTATGGCATTCCTTTCCTCTCCCCGAGGCAGGTTTTAAGGCTGGGTGCCGGCCTCACTGTAGACTGGTTCAATCCACCCAGAGAATCTGGATGGGCAGCGAAACTGGCATGAAAGCAACACACACACACACAAACACACACACACCTGTCTTAAAGTGATACTGCTCGTGATATTGATCCTCATAAATGGATATGGATCGGGTGGCAATTTTTATGTCTGAGAAGGTATGAGGTGACAGAGTTAAATTTAAGATACAAAATTAACAGAGTTAACAGAGAGAGAGGGACAGCTTGCTGTAGTGGTTAGAGTGTCAGACTACAACCCGGGAGACCAGGGTTCGAATCACCACTGAGCCATGAAGCTCATTGGGTGACCTTGGACCAGTCACCATCTCTTAGCCCAACCTACCTCAACCTATCCATTCTGAAGGAAATCAGCCCTGAGTGCTCACTGGAAGGACAGATCCTGAAGCTGAGGCTCCAATACTTTGGCCACCTCATGAGAAGAGAAGACTCCCTGGAAAAGACTCTGATGTTGGGAAAGATGGAGGTCACAAGGAGAAGGGGACGACAGAGGATGAGATGGTTGGACAGTGTTCTCGAAGCTACCAGCATGATTTTGACCAAACTGCAGGAGGCAGTGGAAGACAGGAGTGCCTGGAGTGCTCTGGTCCATGGGGTCACGAAGAGTCGGACACGACTAAACGACTAAACAACAAACCTACCTCACAGGGTTGCTGTGAGGATTAAATGGGGAGGAGTTGAACTATGTACTTTGAGATGCTAGGCAGAAAAGGATAAATAAATAAATAAATAAATAAATCCTTAAAATGGGAGGGGGCACTTTGGGGGAACAACATGGAATCACAGCGGGAACACATAGGAACAGTATATTTTTTGGTCCACAGGCCATAGGTTAGACACTCATAGTAGATGGGTACCCTAAACAAATATTTAAGAATGGCAAGGAAGACGCTGTAAAGAAGAGCTGCACAGCTATGTTAAAGGCATTGTTTAAATTAAATGGGATGGTGTCAGAGTCGCCTCAGGTCCCAGCTCACAAAGGACCAACGCCAGAGTCTCTGTGTATACGAAAGACTTTATTGAAGTTCATTGCTGCTGTTACATCCGTGGCGCGCAACTCTACGTCTGTAGCCTTAGACCGCCGAAGCTCCGTCTGACTCCTCCCCTCCTCGGCACCAGTTTAACAGCCGAGCTTTGCCCCACCTTTTCCGTTTCTCCCTTTGCTCCTTTCTCCTCTGGGTCCTCCTGCCCTCTGGGGTCCCAACCCTCCTGGACTCTTCGGAGGCGGATTCCTCCGACTCCTCCCCCTGTCTCCGGCGGGCTTTGGGACCCGGCTCCCAATCCGGATTCTCTGCTGGCTCGCGCGCCTGCACATTTGAACTTGGCGCGCGCGCCCAGCCGGTCACCTTCCTCCTAACGACCACACTGCTTCTGTCACTGCTCTCCCCCTTGGGGAGGCTAGCTGGGCTCCCTGCTGGCGGAGACGCTGGCCCTGATGCATGGGACTCCTCCCCCCCACTACGCTCTGGTGGGAAAGCTGGTCCTGATCTCCAGCTGCTGCTTTGAGACTCACCGCTGGCCCCCCTTGCCCTAAACCTGGGCACCTCTTTCTGGGAATCTTCTGATTCACTGGAGATACTCATTGAACCTCTCGGGTCACTGTCATACCCTCCTACGCTCCCCTCAGATTCACTCTCCAATTCCTCTTTCCCCTGTGGCTCTTCCCCTGAGCCCCTGACAGATGGGTTTTTTTTAAAAAAAAAATACGCAAAGGATACTCCAGATAAAGGGGAGGGGGGAATTTGGAGAGAGACGCCATTTCCGACAAGCTAAATATAAAGGTCTACTGATGCAGGCCAAGAGGGATTTCAGGGGCAGCCAGCAAAAAGACATTAAAAGCAAACAAACATCCAATAACAAGATAGAAGGAAAACATCGGAAAGAGGATACTTGCCAGGGAGCTGCTGGACCACCAAAGGTGCTGGTGGAGAATACTCTGTCTTCCCATCCATGACTTTAATTGGGTTTCCAATGAAACTGTTGGAAGAAATTAACATCTGGCATGCATTCCTTGCAATTGCAATAACCCCCAGCCCCTGCCACATTCCTGCTCCCTCTTGATATAAAGAGGAATAATAACATGGTAGCAGTAGATCTGTGTTTGTTTTCATATGTCACCAGTCCCTAAAGTGCTGCACTGGTTGTTGGTGAGATACCAGGTCCAATTCAATGTATTAATGCCAGCAGACAAAGCTGTAAATACCCTAACATTCAATTTGTATAGAAGAAGAAGAAAAACTAGACCCCCAGGAGATGGGCATTTCTATTTCATGACTGTAAACATATATAACAATAAAAATAGCTTTAAAATAATTTCATTTGGTATTTACTAGGCTTGAATTTCTCAGTAGAGAATGTCTGGGGATTTTTCATTTTTTAAAAAATAATATCTATATTAATTGATACTTGCCCAAAGAAATAAAAAAAAATGTGCCTAATGCAAAGTATCTTTTTATAATACACTGGAGTGAAAGAAATGCTTTTAAAGTTTAATCTAAAAATGAAGGGAGATGGAAAGAAGGGAAAAGGGGGAAAGGAAAAGAGAGGGAAGGGGGAAAAAACAAGAGAGGAGGGGGATGAAAAAAGATTTAAAAACTTCCAATTCTCTGTCTCGAAACTAAATGTAGTATTCACTCATTAACATCCATTTCCTGAAAACGTTTGTTTTCAAGCTCCTCCTAAATGCCGATTGGAGAATTCCACCTCTCCGTGGAGAAGGTTCAGCAAAATCCCACCAACGCAAATTTCTCTGTCTGCAAATAGGGTGGAGACTTTGGGGAGACCATTTTAGCAACCCATTGAGAAGTCTTTGGCCCAAGATGCTTATTTCTACTCTGTCCCTGATACATCCCTCCAAACCCTTCCAGGTTTCCACCATCTCTTGAAGGAGGTTCACATGACCCTACTTGTTGTGAAACAGCCTGTGAGGTGCTGCTGCTGCAGGGGCTATGTGGGTTTAATCCTGCCATAGCCTTCCACCGGTGTTAAATTCGCGGCATGTAATGCCTTAAGAGAAAATATTATGAAAATGATCTATAGGTGGTACATGACTCCTGCCAAGTTAGCGAAGATTTATCATTTGCCCAATAACAAATGTTGGAAATGTAACGAAACGGAGGGGACCTTCTATCACCTTTGGTGGACCTGCCCGAAGATTAAGGCTTTCTGGGAAATGATCTATAATGAAATTAAGAAAGTTCTTAAAAGAACTTTTCCTAAGAAACCAGAAGCTTTTCTCTTGGGCATGGTGGGCCAAATGGTGCCAAGGAAGGACAAGACATTTTTTATGTACGCCACAACAGCAGCAAGGATCCTTCTAGCAAAGTATTGGAAGACACAAGAACTGCCCACGTTGGAAGAATGGCAGACGAAGGTGATAGACTATATGGGACTGGCAGAGATGACTGGCAGAATTCGAGACCAAGGGAAGGAGACAGTGGAGGAAGATTGGAAGAAATTTAAAATATATCTTAAAAACTGTTGTAATTTGGATGAAAATTAGGAGGTCAGGGAGATAAGAAACAAAGAACTACAGCTGTTATTAATAAGTTAATGAAGTTAACTTTATGAAATGACCAAAACAAGTTGATGGCTGAAGGGTTGCTGGGAAAATTTGAAACAAGGATGCAGAAAAGGGGCGGTATGGGGAGGTCCATTTTATGTTTGTTAAGTGTTTTATGTTTTTGTTGTTTGTTTAAATTGTGAAAAATTAATAAAATTTATTTAAAAAAAAATAATCCTGCCATAGCCTTGCTCTGTATAAATACTTCCTTGCTGCTCAGTCAGGGTCCTGGTGGTGCGATATGGAAACATGGGTGAAATTGCACTAAGTGCTTGGTCCATGTCTTGAGCAGCTCACCTCTCCCCCATGTCTGGATTCTGTTTAGAGTTAGCACACCACCCTCCCTTTCTCTAAGGAATGTGTGTATGTCCAGAGGTAGGTAGAAATCCAAGGCTGTGTTATGTATTCAGTGGTCTGTGTTCGCCTGATCTTGAGACATGGATTCTGAGCCCCTGTGTTCTGATTCGATACATGATATCCAATCACATAGCATTTCAGGGTTGGGGCTACTGGCATTGGTTCTTAAGCTCTGAGTTATGATTCGCAGCTTGGGAGTTTAGACAGCCAATCACGTTGAGAGTGGGAGTGGCCCAGGGCTTCAGAAATACATATGAGCAGTTGCTTTGCCCCTGTTGTTCAGTTCTGTTAGCTCAACAAAGTCTCTTGCTGTTATCACTGTGTATCGCCTCGTAGAAACCCAAGTACACTTCAGGCTGCATTCAGCAGTGACGACAGGAGTGTGAGGTATTCACCAATAAGACGTTTTGCTCAGTACAAGGTATCAGCAGAGAAGCTGAAGGTTACATGCAGTGTAGCATGGTAAAGTGCTAGTGGATCTCTCTGTATACTTGTATCCTTACATGGTTTACTTTTAAGACCAGAAAAATGGCATTCTAGTAGATTAGATCATGCTGTACCAGCGTCTCTTAAAGGTTATGTAGCTTATGCTTGTCTTGTGCCATGAGACAATAAACACTTTATATTCTAAACTGAATTGAGTGGGAAAGTAATTTCCTTAACCGGGAACTCTGGAAAAGGCAGACTACTGGAAAGCAGGAAAACTGGTGTTCTGCTGGAAGACTCTACTGGAGCTGTGCATTTTCTGCTGATCACACTGCCCGAAGTGTGGTGTAGTATCAACAAAGGGATGGTGGGCCCGAGTTATGGGCCAACTGACTTCTATAAATTATAACAGGTCCCTCTCTCCCCATCAGGACCCATCCCTGTGTAGAGGATAATAATAATCCTCACAGTCTAAAATTAAAAAAAGAAATTCTGAAAGGACCCTGTGAATTGAGGCAGAGAAACAGAAGACAATTTTGCAAGAGAGGAAAACTGCCAAGAAGATGGAGGGCAGGAATTAGCACACTGCAAGCGAAAACAGCAGAGGAGCTGTTATGTAGTGCGGAGTTTTGATGTGGGAAAGGAGAACGTGTAACACCCATCTTTCCTGAGGTTGTTTGACTGTTTGGTCACATGCATTTAAAGCACCATTGTACCATGTGACTCTCTTACCATGCTCAGAGTTGTTAGGAGGTTTCAGTTCCCATCACAGAGCTACCATTACCAGAGTGGTTTAACAATCCATCTCTGAGAATTATAACTCTGTGAGGGGTGAACAACAGGGTCCAGAATTCTTGGAAGAGTGAAACATGCCTCAAATGTATATAGTGAGCACAAAATATTTTGGAGCCAACACAACATTTTTTATTTTTTTATGGAGCCAAGTCAAGACAATTTAGTTTTGTTTATTTTGGTCAGGCATTTTATTTTTGTCCTCTGGCCGTTTTGCAGTTTGATCATTTGTGGCCTCTCTGTTTTATTACTTCTGAGGTTTATTTATTGCGTGTCGGTTTTGTTCATTATGTAAGCTGACAGTGAGGATAACATTTATTTATTTATCTACCCCTCCGATGCCAAAGTGGCTTCTAAGCAGTTTACAACTATTAAATCAATACATAATTAAAATCCACAATAACAAGTCCACTGGGGTATTAAAACATCCTTAATTGAAATATTCAATAAACCAAACAGTTAAAAAGCAGAACAGTTGAAATAGCTTTAAAAAAACAGATAAAACAATAAAATGATAAATTAAGTTCAGGGAAAATAGAGTATACTTCTTACTGTCTGTTCTATCTCAGGGGGGGAAAAGGAAGCAGATCTCTCTCTGTCTCATCCTCTCCACCCTCCTGGTTTAGGAGCCACATGTAACACTAGTCAAAATCATAGGTAAAGGTAAAGGGAACCCTGACCATTAGGTCCAGTCGTGGCCAACTCTGGGCTTGCAGCGCTCATCTCGCTTTACTGACCGAGGGAGCCGGCATACAGCTTCCGGGTCATGTGGCCAGCATGACTAAGCCGCTTTGGCGAACCAGAGCAGCACACAGAAACACCATTTACCTTCCCGCTGGAGTGGTACCTATTTATCTACTTGCACTTTGATGTGCTTTCAAACTGCTAGGTTGGCAGGAGCAGGGACCGAGCAGCGGGAGCTCACCCCATTGCAGGGATTCGAACCGCCGACCTTCTGATCAGCAAGTCCTAGGCTCTGTGGTTTAACCTAGTCAAAATCATAAAAATCAAATTAAAAAAAATGTTTCTTGCTTTCACATGCCAATAGATAATACAAAACATGGATACCTTTGCTTGGATCCTGGAAAACGGCATTATTATTATTACAGCAGATTGGTATTTAAACAACTGAACATATGTGGTGTATTCAGTCATGGAGATTACTCTGAAGGGTGTTTAGCATTTTATGATTTGTAAATTTACCCTGTTGTGATTATTTATTCAATCTGTTTGCTTGGTCTTTTTTTCAGAAAAGAAATGCTGCAGCCCTACCAAATAAGCTGGAGCTGAAGATCGAAAGCGCAGGGCCAAGGACCCACGAAAGCCTACGAGAGCATAAGGAGGGCTAATGGCTTTTCTTAAAACGGGGTGTCATGCTTGGGCAGAACGGGAGTGCGCTCCTTTGGGACAAGTCTTATCAGTTCAGCTCTGTTTCTCACTCTGACAGAACCATGAAGGGCCGGATTTACAGAGCTGCCTACGGTTCTTCTAGCTGGGTTCTGCTGAGCTCACTGCAACATGTGGCAACTTGGAACTAATTTCAGCTGCTTTTGCAAAGAGATGCTGCGACAGCAAATCCCCCTAGAGCTGCTGCTCAGCCAGGAATGGAGCCAGCTGTGGCTGCGACTAAGAAGGGATCAGCCAGAGTGTTTCGGGACAAGCATGTCCTCCATCAAAAGGCACCTAATTTTTCTACCTCCTTGTTAACTTTCTGCAAGTTGACTTGGGGAGAAGGCCACCCCTTTCATTAGCCCTTAATAAAGCCCTCTGTGACTTTGGAATTTCAAGCATTTTTTTGCCACAGCAAGGCATCGTTCCTTCTCACAGCCAGCCTGGGGGTTGGGATGCCTATCACTGTGGAAGCAACATGTGTGGGGTATTTAAAGTGCAGTCAAACCAACAATTCACATTTTGCTAGATAGGCACTTGATAGGAGCTGAAGCTCACAGAGTTTTCCTGTAAGTTTGCTATAGGGGACTCTGTGAGAGACACCCCCATCTCTTTCCTCACCAAGCCAGCAATGTGAGAAATTGGGTCCTCCCTTAAAGAGGGCACATGTTGTGGTGAGACCTGGCAACCAAACCCTGTGTTGTGGGTGGGTTCGATTGAATAGCCACAACACCCAATTGGTAGGTCCCTTGACGCTGGGTTTAATCAGGCCAATGGGACGCATGCTAAACGGATCAAGGGACCGATATATACCTATGCACGTGACCCAGAGCTTCCTCTTTAGGTGTGTGCATTGGAACACCCGCCCACCTCTCCCTATATTTAGGGCTGCGTGCTTGACCTTGCTATGCCGTCGTGTGTCGTCTGTCATTGGGACAGGGGCACGGCAGGATTTTCCCCACTTGGCTGATTGGCTGTTGCCATTTGGGTTTCGCCTGCCGTGTAGCAAATCGTCACAACTTGTAAGGTTGCGGATAGGCTCTGGTTCAGGTGATAGAGATGGGAGAATGCTCTCGCCATCCCAATGTGAAGGGTATTCTGTTAAAGGAATCCAGGGACTCGATGATTTGGTCAACCCCTGTGAGGGGGTTGTGCCAGTGCCTGAGTCCAGGGGGGCATTTGGGTGGCAGAGATAGCCTTTTCCCGGCTTTCTGCTTATCCAGGTGTTCACCCTAGGCTGACCTATGCTGGTGCCCTGGGTCAGCGCTACCTGCAACGGTGCAGGGAGCTAGTCGAATCAGAGCCTATGCAACCACTCACTTGCTGTAATTTATTGATTAGTTGTGGCCTAAATCCTGCCAAAAACCAAACCAAAATTTGGGTCTTGTCTGAATTTATTTAAGGGGGAGGTTTAAAGGTCTGAACACGCAACATCTGCTACATGCTCAGACTATAATTTAAGATACTATATCTTTGTAACCCAATTACCATTTTAAACCTGCCTGAACAAAGCTTCGTCTGTTACTCTTCAACAAGTACCCCGAGTGAGCGAATGCAATGTTTATCTTTTACAAGACCGTGTTTTACAGTGGAACCTTGGTTGTCGAACGTAATCCATTCCGGAAGACCGTTAGGCCTCTGAAATGTTCGACAACCGAGGCGCAAAAGGCTGTCAGAAATTTCAATGGTGAAAATTGAGAAACATGCCTCAGAAGCTGTTCGACTTCCAAGGCATGTTCGAAAATGGAAGCAATTGCTTCCGGGTTTTCGGTGTTCGGATTCCGAAACGTTCAGTTTCCGAGACACTCAAAAACCGAGGCTCCACTGTACCAGAAAAATCTAGTCTGCCTTAAAGCACCTTTGATTACTTAAACTAAAAAGGCTAAAATTAGCCAATCTAAGCTTTCCCTTTAAGCTGCAAAGGAATGCCACTCTGCTCAAAACTTGAGATGCCTTGTCAGGTGTCTGATGATGTTGAGTCCGGATGCTACATTTTGCTCCAGAGATGTAGAATCTTGCTTTCTAGAAAGTTTCCGCTGAATCACGCTAGTCTTTTTCAGAAATGGGTGTGTTTGGCTAAGTCTTTGTCATTTGTAATTGTCTAGGTTTTGTCACAATTTGCATGATGAAGTTTCAGTGAAGCTTGGCTGTGCCATTACTGCAGCCAGCAGCAGGAACTCTCCATTCCATAGAAGAATCATGATGAGAGCAAAAGGGAGGCCGTGTACATGGATTAGAGCTGAGCAAAATGCTGCCTACAGTTTTTCTCACATTTCTTTTTTGGCAAACACCCTCCCCCCCCTCATGTCTCTCCTTTTCAATTACTTTTTAAAAAATTGCTCCTTGCCAAAATGAACACATAAAGCTACTTTATAGTGAACCAGACCCATATTATCTAATTTTCCTGGTCCTCACACACCCTCAGTGATGTCATCGCATGGCCAAATATGATCGGCCCATTCCTGTTACTATGAGGTCTCCTGGTTCACAACATGATCCCTAATTGGGTGGAACCACTCATCTGAAGAAACAACTAGGAAAAACAACAGTGCCAAACAGACTGATTAATGATGGATATGTGCACAATCTAAATACTTTTCTGCCAAAAATTATACCGCAACAGAATTCCAGTTATTCATATTATTTTTAACTACAAAGTCAAAGCTAGGTAAGACTTAGTACAGCTCCACCATAGACAGCGTCCCGGCTCTTGCTGAACTCATTTTCATATAATTTTCTCTTAAACCATAACATGCTGTAAATTTTATATCCATATTCCATGCTTCCATTGTTCCCATGCTTCCATATCTATATTATGACTAATATCAATTGCCCAGTGTATCATTGAGGATTTTACTTGCTCATCCTTCATCTCCCATTCCAATAATATCGCAAGAGAAGGAGAAAAACTTTTATCTACCCACTTTTATCCACTTCTACCATGTCCCCTCTGATATGGAGGTGAATGGTTCGTCTGACCAAGGAGATGACCTTCAGCCTATGCTGGACGAGGTTCCATGAACCCTTAAGGATGAAATCTGCTGCTGGAAGATGCTTTCAGATCTGGGGAGCAACTGCAATTCAGCGGCAGAGGATCTGCTTTGCATGCAGAAGGTCACAGGTTCAATCTTTGGCATCTCCAGGTAGGGCTGAGGAAAAGTCCTGAGTGAAAGCTTGGAGAGCTGATAACCATCAGCTGGAAACCACCCAGAGTGTCTGGAGCAACCGAAAGTGGGGTAGTCTGGGAGTAGATCACAAGTCACTTCTGCCAGTCTGTTTTAATCTGTTTATGCATACCTAAGAGTACAACCCTTCTGCTGCATTGTGAATGAAACTGAAATATATGCAAACAGATCTGGGGATCTTTAACTGCTTTACAAGACTGGGTTAAAGGCAGCATGCATGAAATAACTTGGAAGTTTCAAAAAAGAAGATTTATTATCTGTGCAGATCTGCTGCCTGGGTTTGAGAAAATGGAACTAAAAATAGATTTCCATCTGAAGACTTCTGGAAAATTATTTATTGATCCTGTCTATGTGTGTTTTAAAAAAACAACAACACAAAAACCCTGAGAATGTCTAATGCTGATTTTTGGTGCAAGAAGGTCTAGGGTTCATTATATCCGTGTTTGGTGACCAGTTCTCTCTTTAGAGATTGTAAAGCCCATTAAGGTTCTGTGAAATGATGCTGCACTCGCCTACTTTCCTTATTTCAGCCAGTCATAATTATTACAGTCTGTGAATCTCCATCCTTCATTAAATTGAGATACAAGCCCTTGCTCCAGAGAACTGATGCTTCCTTGTTATGACTTCCTTCTGTGTGAGGAAAGCTGAAATCCAACACTTCTACCCAATTATGTGTCTACAGGTTTTTTATATATAAAAAAACACTTTATCTTGCCTTTTTGAAGGAGAAAAAAGGGTAAAAATTAAAGAACATTAAGCTCTTCATCCAATTGGTCATGAAACCTCCCTTTATTCACACCACCATTTCAATGTATAGAGCTATATGGAAGAGACATAGCTCAGTTGCAGAGCATCAAGTGGTCCCTGGCTCAATCCGCATCATCTTCAGGTAAGGCTGGTAAAACCTTTGTTCCAGGGCTGAAACACTGGAAATATATAGCTTCATTTCAATTTATTGGGCCAGTTGAGAACAGGTCCATGGGAGTCAGCAGAGGTGCTCAGTGTCTCTCATGGAGGACTGGCATCAAAACTGGTTCACTCAATTGCACTTCCCAGCCAATCCATGAATTCCTTAGAATTTCTCCAAATTTTGAAGAGAGGTGCATAGACTTCCTGACTCAGTGGAACTTTACAGAAGCAGGACTTTCACCCTGACCCATTCATTTTAACATAGGGTCAGCTCAGCTTATGCAGACTGGCTGTGGGCTGAAGTGGGAAAATAAGGAAGATGTCTTGCACAGCACTTCTGTATGTGAATAAGTGCTCATGTCACAAGGATGAGTGTTGCTTGCCATTTCAGCCCCGCTTCTCCAGGAGTGCTTCGTGATTTCCCGTATTTTTCCTCAGTGAAAGAAAAACGCCAAATCCTGCAGGTGAATGGGTGGGCGTGCACATGTGTGGGGGTGGATGCACAGTGCGAAATGCCTTCGGAAACGATTCCAGACTTTGGAAATCGCCCCAGGAAGCAAATAAATCCACACACACTCTTTTGACCTGCAGTATGTGTGCGTTGCCCCTAGCAAACTTTGCAGAAACTGTCGGCAACGCTTTCATTCAAACCTGGCAAAAGGTGAAGCGTTGCATGCTAAAAGCAAGAACTGTTACTGTTTTAGGGCTGTCACAGATATTTGCTCATTTCAGGCTTAGGGTTGAAAACATGGTGGTTTTTTTGCATTCTCTCTTTTTCTTTAGTGTGCCTCTCTCTCTGCAGTCATAGATCTTAAGGAAGCAGCATACTTTGTTATTGTTTTTAGGTGTTGCACACATCCCATTCTCTCTTGCAAAAAAGAAGGAAGTGTCTTCTAGGCAAATGTTTGCTATCTGCAAGTTGTCTTAGGACTTTTATTTGAACTATTAATTTAAAAAAATTCTTTTAAAAAAGCATGCAGCCCAATAACACGGAACAACTTATCGTTAAAGGAGGGGAGCAGTGGCGTAGCGTGGGTTGTCAGCACCCGGGGCAAGGCAAGTAATTTGCGCCCCCTAACCCTGAGTGAGCCAGGTAGGGGCAGAGAGCTGCGAGTGCGAGCGCCCCCCGGTGTTGCGCCCGGTGCAGCCGGCCCCCCTGCACCCCCCACGCTACGCCACTGGAGGGGAGGCAATCAATCTAACAGAGTAGCTCTGATTGACTAATTAATTTGTATACCACTTTATATTCCTAGATTGTTCAGAACAGACCCTGTGATAAGATGGTACCTGCAGGAGTCCCTCACTGGTAGAACACAGTGTCTGGTTGGTTTTATAAGGGGCAGGACAGATTTTCAGGTATCCTGGTCCCAAGCATCAGAACCAGCACCTTGAACTCAGCCTGGGAGTTCAGTTTCCCTTAACGAACAATGATGCTCCAAGAACAACTTTTTTTAAGGACAAATACCAATGGCTAACTTACACACCATTTGGCTAAACACCACAAGCCATATTCCACTAAACAGTTGTGGTAGTGGAACAAGTCCCCCCTATGTGCCTCACATCCTCTCTTAGCTCTAATGAGTCAAGATAACAGCACAGAAGAAGAAGAAGAAGAAGAAGAAGAGGAGGAGGAGGAGGAAGAAGAGGAGGAGTTTGGATTTGATATCCACTTTATCACTACGCTAAGGAGTCTCAAAGTGGCTAACATTCTCCCTTCCCTTCCTCCCCCACAGCAAACACTCTGTGAGGTGAGTGAGGCTGAGAGACTTCAGAGGAGTGTGACTAGCCCAAGGTCACCCAGCAGCTGCATGTGGAGGAGCAGAGAAGCAAACCCGGTTCACCAGATTACGCCCTTAACCACTACACCACACTGGCTCTCACTGGAGAAGGAAAGGGGAGACCATTGTCTCCAGCATTCATAAACTTATTCCAAAGGCCATTGGACTCTGATGGAGCTACAGGCTTTTGTGAACCTTTGGCTGACTTTCAGTGGTGCTCTTGTGGGCAGAGCTGGCCAGGGGAAAGCCACCCATTGCAAAAGATCTGAGTTTTGTGGTGATATTTTGGTGTGCTATCATGACTTCCCCCAAAGAATCATGGGAACTGTAGTTTATCTCTAACATAGCTACAGTTCCCAGCATCCTTAATGAACTACCGTCCCCAAGATTCTTTGGCGGGGGAAGGTATGTCCTTTAATTGTATGGTTTGAATGAAACATAGTTGAACTTAGGTCCCATCAAGTCCATGGGCCACGTTAATCTCAATTTCACTTAGGTATCATTCATAGAATCATAGAATTGTAGACTTGGAAGGTACCCCAAGGGTCATCTAGTCCAACTCCCTGCAATGCAGAAAATCTCAACATGTGGTCCCCCATCCAATTTGAAGTCATGCTGACCCCTGCTTAGCTTTGGAAATGTGCTAGCTATTTTATTGCAGCACCATAATGAGCTTAAGTTTGGATCCACCTCTATTTAGGTCAGCTTTCCCTCTGATGCCCTCCAAATGTGGTTTCATTTGTGCTTTTTTAAAACTACAAATCTCATCATTACCCATTGGAGTTTCTGTCCAAAATATTTGTAGGGTGGCAGGCTAGGGGAGACCGCTATATGTTGCAGTCCTGGGAAAAGGTGTATGTGCTTAACATCTTCACTTTTTTAAAAAAATGGAAATGGCAAACTGTTTATAACATTTGGATCTCTCCTATTCATTTTTTCGCAGGGGTGAGGGGAGAAAGCCTGTTTAACTCCTGCTTCAGCACAGTATTAGAGGGAGAGAGAATGAATTATTGAATGAGCGGTCTCGAAATGTTCCCTGAGGCTTGTGTCAACTCTCATTGAACAAGCACTTCCTAAGTGCTGAGTGCCTTCTGTTTCCAGATAATCTGCTTGAAAGCCTTAAAATAAAGCATTTATGGGGCAAATTCCTTAGGTCCCTCTATTTTGAACACAAACGTTCAGGTGCCTCCAAGGGTGGGGGCAGGTGGGTGGGTGGGGTGTGTATTTCCATTTTTCACAAGTGCTGCAAGGATCTCCTCAGTCTGTTTTTAAGAATGTGGCAAGAGCCTGCAGGATGAGGCCAGTGGCCCATCTGGTCCAGCATCCTGTTCTCACTTCTAAGCAGATGCCCATGGGACGCACTGGTGGAGGAAGAGGAGTGCAGGGGGAGCGCACTGCCCCCGGCAGCGCAATCCCAGTAGGGTGCCATCGCAGCTCCCCCCCCGTGCGCTGGGCGCCCCACCCCCATGACATGCGCCCCGCCCCCAGGATGCGCACCAGCCCCGCCCCCGCTCTCCGCCCCCCCCCCGTGCCGGAGCATGAAGCTCCGTCACTGATGGGAAGCCCACGAGCATTCTGGGTGCTGTGGTTTGTTAAGGGTGCTGGGAATGATTAGGAGGCCCCTATTCTCCCCACAAAGCCACAGTACTCAGAGCACCTTAACAAGCAATTCACAGAAAGCTCTGGGAACTGTAGTTCTGTGAGAGGAATAAAGGTAAAGGTAAAGGGACCCCTGACCATTAGGTCCAGTCGCGGACGACTCTGGGGTTGGGGCGCTCATCACGCTTTATTGACCGAGGGAGCCGGCAGACAGCTTCTGGGTCATGTGGCCGGCATGACTAAGCCGCTTCTGGCGAACCAGAGCAGCGCACGGAAACGTCGTTTACCTTCCCGCCGGAGCGGTACCTATTTATCTACTTGCACTTTGACGTGCTTTCGAACTGCTAGGTTGGCAGGAGCAGGGACCAAGCAACGGGAGCTCACCCCATCGTGGGGATTCAAACCGCTGACCTTCTGATCGGCAAGCCCTAGGCACTGTGGTTTAACCCACAGCGCCACCCTCATCACTTGTGAGAGGAATAGGAGTCTCCTAAAAAAATATCCCAGCACACTTAAGAAACTACACTTCCCATGATGCTTTGGGGAAGCCACATCTGTTTAAAGTGGTATCATAGTGCTGTAAATGTTCGGTATGGATGAGGTTTTACGTTTATGGTCACAGTGTGCTTATCATCTCTTTATGGATTCTGGTCTTGCACTTTCGGCAAAGTCTTGTTAGACACCGCCCGATGAAGGGCAAGGAAAGGTGTTCTTTGCCTTGGTCAGATTGGTAATATTTATGCCTGCAAATCCCTGAAGGTGAATATAAATTTAATAGGAATGCAAGACGTGTCGTCCTCATTCATCAAGGCAGGGGACAA
Source organism: Podarcis siculus (assembly GCA_034642415.1). Classification (NCBI taxonomy): domain Eukaryota; kingdom Metazoa; phylum Chordata; class Lepidosauria; order Squamata; family Lacertidae; genus Podarcis; species Podarcis siculus. The sequence continues at coordinate 83,549,074 of JAXCMG010000003.1, read as the reverse complement.
AACTGCAGTACAGCCAATAAATATTTTTTACATAAATAGAATAATAAATCCAGTCATATACAATCTAATCTGTTGTTCTATATCTATCTATCTATTCTGCTGCCTCTCTTATTTTTGCTATGGTCCATCAGGTAGCAAAGGCATCCAAAATAAATTGTTTAAAAAGAGCTATTTGGTTTGATTTATGGGCTGGATCCACAGTGGGAGCTGGAGAAATTAATTGGAAATATTTGTTTTATATTTCACATTTCAACCGGGGACGAATGGAGACTTTGCACAGGCCGATTAACAACAACAAAAGTTGCATGTTGTAACTCATGCATGTGTAGACATTTCAAATCAGCCTAATGGCGAAGCTGAGAATGAATAATCCACAGCTATTTACCAAAGTCACTTGGCACAATCCTGAACGATAAGCCAGGTCACTAAAATCCCATTAAAAACAGAATTCAGGCATATGGTTAAGTTCTTAAATCCATCAATGTCAATGAGATTCAAGTGTATCTGACTTCTCCAGGACTGTATTTTTGTACCTACTAAGTAGACCAGCGAGGGACGTGGGTGGCGCTGTGGGTTAAACCACAGAGCCTAGGACTTGCCGATCAGAAGGTCAGTGGTTTGAATCCCCGCCACGGGGTGAGCTCCTGTTGCTAGGTCCCTGCTCCTGCCAACCTAGCAGTTTGAAAACACATCAAAGTGCAAGTAGATAAATAGGTACCGCTCCGGTGGGAAGGTAAACGGCGTTTCCGTGCACTGCTCTGGTTCGCCAGAAGTGGCTTAGTCATGCTGGCCACATGACCCAGAAGCTGTACACCGGCTCCCTTGGCCAATAAAGCGAGATGAGCGCCGCAACCCCAGAGTCGGTCATGACTGGACCTAATGGTCCCTTTACCTTTACCTTTAAGTAGACCAGCAGCTTGCAAACCCAGGGACCATAAAGCTATGCATGATGTGGATGGAAATAAATTTCTCCACACTATCCTAATATTAGAACTTGAATTCACCCAATCACTACCACCACCACCATTTATCTATTAACTGCAAACACAGTTTTCTAAGTGCCACCCCTTTGTAGCCCATCTGTGAACAGACTTGGGGGAACCCCAAGGTTTTCAGAAATAGAAAATCTATAGGTGACACCCTCCCTACAAAAGCCTGCTGAAGACTGAGCATGCTCAGTAATAACTGAATGCTGTATGTTTGGGGAAGGTGAAGGAAATCTCCCGGAATGGAATGGAGCTGCCCTGGTGCTAGGAAAGCTCTTTCCCTAGGCCTGTTCTTTGCTTCCTACTTCTTCACCTGTTCTCAGTTGTGTATTGAAATATATATAGAAAGGCAGTATACAAATTAAGAGTGAAATGAAAATTGAAATATTACTTGAAGCACCATGCCAGGAAAGAAGGCCTTTATTGCAAGTGAAGCCAGCAATTATTATTTTATTAATCTGGAAGGTGCAGGTTGGGATTGTTGTTCCTTCGATGTAGAAAGGAGGGAGCAATTTTACAAAACATTGCCCCTTTAACATGCAGACAACTTAAAATTACGAAAATAAGGCGGGTCTTACAAATATACATCTCAAGTATCAGAAGCCATGTAATCCATAACTGGTCCAACTTTATGAGCACCCCGTTCTTTTTTGTCCTAATAACGTCTCAGATTGAGCCTTTGACCTTAAATGACCATTAATGCAGCATAATATATAGCTTTGATCTTGAAATACTCCTGGCACTGTCTCTGCTTGCTCCAGTGATCAAGTCTGCCTTTCTCTTTCAGCCTGTCCATTAAGTCCTGCAGCCTGGTTTTATTGAGGCATGAAAATCCAACACCTCAAACTCCATGTAAAAAAATAGCTTCTCACAGGCACACACTCACACAGCTATAAAAGCACGGGCCATTGGCAGCCTAGCTAATCTTTGAACAGTAAATATGGCTTTAAAAAAAGAGGAGAGAGAAAGGAATGCTTTCTCAGAAAAACCAAAGGGCTTTTCTTCTTGGCAGTGTGATGTCAACACTCTGTCAGTTACCACCTCCAGGATGTAATTACAGTGAGTACTAAATGATTTTGAACTTCTGGTGATGGGCTGCCTGGTGAGCAAAAGAAGCCAAGCGTTTTTAAAAAATGTAAAAGCAATTGTCATATTCCGAAATTTATTAATACTGCCTTGCTGCTTAATTTTTCAACATGGTAATGGATTCTTCAATTCAGCAAATATTATTATTATTATTATTATTATTATTATTATTATTATTAGTGAGGGGTCTTAGGTAGGGCTGTGCGCTGGATCTGGCCACCTCTTGAGCCAAATCGGGCAGATTCAGAGGGTCCCAGGCATCCGATGAGTTGGGTTTGGACAGCTACAAGCAGGTCAGGTTGGATGGCCAGAAGGGATCTATGGCTGTCAGGAGATAAGGTGGCAGGCAAGAAGGAGAGGCAGCTGTCAGGTGGAAAAGCCTGCAAAAAGGCTGATACCTATCCTGATCTCTAGTTGCATTTCTGAGATGAGGTAGGAGCCCCACCTGACTCCCATCCCTGGCTGGTGCAGGGCACTCCTTTGCAAGAAGCTTCCCCCCCTCTGCTGACCAGCTTGGTCAGGAGTAGTGGCGAGGAAGGAGACCCAAGTCTAATTGAAAACAAAGAACCCCTAGTTAAACATTAGCCCTGCCCCTGAATTACTTTGGGACTGGATCATGGATGAGGTGTGTGGTTGGCCCAGGGTGGGTCATCTTGATTCTGAACCCCTGAATTGAGGCCACAGGGTGAATGGGGTGTGTGCTGTGTTCTAGAAGAAGAAGAAGAAGAGGAGGAGTAGTAGTTTGGATTCGATATCCCGCTTTATCACTACCCGAAGGAGTCTCAAAGCGGCTAACATTCTCCTTTCCCTTCCTCCCCCACAACAAACACTCTGTGAGGTGAGTGAGTCTGAGAGACTTCAAAGAAGTGTGACTGGCCCAAGGTCACCCAGCAGCTGCATGTGGAGGAGCGGAGACGCGAACCCGGTTCACCAGATTACAAGTCCACCGCTCTTAACCACTATACCACACTGGCTCTCAGTCTGGGGCAGGGGTGGGGTAGGGAAGCTCAGACCTGGGGTCCAAATTCTTCTCTGTCTGGCCCTCTGGATTGTACCCACTCCACACACCCTCCCCAGCCGTATCCCCTCTCCCAAGGTCATGCCCCCCCACAAGCCTTGCTTCTCGCCTCCTTGAGTGCTTTTGCCCGGCTGGAACGTGTCCTCGAACTCTGATCATGTCTCTTGCTTTCCTGGACGGAGGACACAGAAATGCAACATTTACATCTGTGGCTCCGCCCACTTTGGCTTCTGGTTCCACCCACCACTGCCAGGAATGTTGGCAAGAAGGGAATGTGCCCCTTGGACTGCGAAAGGTTCCATACCTCTGTTCAAGAAGAAGAAGAAGAGGAGGAGGAGGAGGAGGAGGAGTTTGGATTTGATATCCCGCTTTATCACTACCCAAAGGAGTCTCAAAGTGGCCAACATTCTCCTTTCCCTTCCTCCCCCACAACAAACACTCTGTGAGGTGAGTGAGGCTGAGAGACTTCAAAGAAGTGTGACTAGCCCAAGGTCACCCAGCAGCTGCATGTGGAGGAGCGGGGAATCGAACCCAGTTCACCAGATTACGAAACTACTGCTCTTAACCACTACACCACACTGGCTCACCTCAAGGGACAGCTTTAACTCCCTTTGCATGACAGAGCCCTGGAGACCTTGAGAGCCTTTGTAGTGCTTGCTGTAATGACAAAAAGGAGCGTAAGTGAAGTCCTTGTAGCAGCTTGTAGCAGCTGCCAGAGCTAGATCTGTGACCCCTGGGTTTATGTGCAGTTTCCCTATGCAGTTGTTCTACTTGGACTACTCTGTGGGCAGTGGAAGATTCCCAAGTCCTAGAGTGGCTCCACCTGCCAAGCTGGCCACTGGTTTTATTCAATGAAGAAGGGCCATAGCTCTATGGTTTAGCATCCGCCTTGAATGTGGAAGGTCCCAGATTCTGTCCCCTAAATCTCCAAGTAGGTCCCCTGGAGAGTCACTGCCAGTCATACTGAGCTAGAGACCAATGGTCTGACTCAGCGTGTGACAGTTTCCTATGCTTCCTAAGTCTATGAAGACCTCCTGTTCAGGCTGATAGTTTGTCTGGGCGGTGACGTTCTTTCCTGGCTCTTGTCTTGTTCTGTGGTTTGACTCCCTTGACTCCTCCTTGACTCCTTGCCAGTGGCTCAGTTTTGACAAAGGCTGAAGATCCCCCAAAGACAACTTGGGCAGCCTTCCAAGGCACGCTTCAACCCTCCCTCTCTCCCTCCCCCTATTTCAATTAACTTCAGCTAGAAATTCTGCTTCCACTGTCTGCTCCAGCCGCAAATGGCACACCAAGCACCCTGCTTCTACAGCCAATGGGGCTGTGTGTGCACCCACAGCCATTAAAGGCCCATAAAAGTATTTGTGTGTCGAGGGCTGTGACCCACATCCAGTGTTATTTTAGGTGAGCTGCAGAAAACCTGTGGCTCTCCAAATATTGCTGGTGGACAACTTCCATGATCCCTGAGCATTGACCATCCTGGCTGGAGCTGAGAAGAGTTGGAGTTGGACATCTGCTTGAGGTCCACAGGTACTCAATGCCTGCTTTAGCTTAAGCCACTACGACAGACTCACAGAAATCAGATAGCCAACTCTTTCTTATTTTTTTGCAAGCATGCTCATTACTGCTCCTTGGCAAGAAGTGTTATTGTTATCCTCGGTTTCACTGGAAGAACATTTGGGTTGGTGCTATGTCAGAACAAATAAATGGGCACCAGGAATCCTCGCACAATGTGCAGGAACTGGGTGTTGGTTGTTGTTGTTGTTTTCCTCTTGGTGGCACTTGGTTTTCATGCCAGGGGCTTCCAGGAAAATTCAGTGCTGGACCTAAACTCTCTTGACCCGAGCAAGCCAGAACATGTAACATGGGAGTGGAGTTTGGATTGTGCCTTTGTAGTTAACTGCTTTGTCACCAGCATTTCCAAATTTGTCAATCAGAGTTTCGTGGAGAGTTCTTTAGAAACTCAAACAGAAAACTTACTCATGTTCAGCAGGAAGTTATGGGGAGGAGGGGAGAGCAAGACAAACAGGCGTGCTCCATCCTGACTTTCCACATCGTCATGATATGGGGAAATTATATGAAAACTGTTACAGGGATGAAAAAAATCTGTCAATTCCAATTTCTCATGTTTCCACTCCTAAACTCAGCTCCACATTTCAGTATCAGTTTGTGGATTTTTTTGGGCAGCATTTTAGTGCAAATTTCTTCAGTTATACACATCAGACCTACACTGGCTCCCAGTATGTTTCTGAGCACAATTCAAAGTGGTGGTGCTGACCTTTAAAGCCCTAAACGGCCTCGGTCTAGTATACCTGAAGGAGCGTCTCCACCTCCATCGTTCTGCCCGGACACTGAGGTCCAGCGCCGAGGGCCTTCTGGTGGTTCCCTCACTACGAGAAGCCAAGTTACAGGGAACCAGGCAGAGGGCCTTCTCGGTAGTGGCACCTGCCCTGTGGAACGCCCTCCCACCAGATGTCAAAGAGAAAAATACCAAACTTTTAGAAGACATCTAAAGGCAGCCCTGTTTAGCGAAGTTTTTAATGTTTAATAGGTTATTGTATTTTAGTGTTCTGTTGGAAGCCGCCCAGAGTGGCTAGGGAAACCCAGCCAGATGGGCGGGGTATTATTAATAATAATAATAATAATAATAATAATAATAATAATAATAATAATAATATATTATTATTATTATTATTATTATTATTATTATTATTATTATTATCATTGTCACTGTATATAATTTTGCCCAATAATGCATGTTTTTGCAATACAACCCATTTTAATGCATGGTTGTACGCTATTTTCATGAATATATGCGTTTTAATGCATGTTTTGCCCTAGTGTATGCATTTTTGAACACATTACTTGACTATGGGGAAGGTTTGAGGACTGTGAGCTTAAGGCAGCTCCAATGAGCTTCTTGGCAGAACATGGATTTGAACCCTGGTCTGTTCTCTCCCAAATCCAATTCCCCATCCATACAATCGCACTGTGGAATACTGGATAAAATGTATGTTTCATTTCTGTGACTGTATCCAACCACCTTACAGTTTTATATAAGAACAGACCTCCTCCCACATCCAATTATTTTGTTAATCTTTTGATCTTTATGGGCCTGGCTCATGATTTTTCAATATTTGCAGCCAGGAACGCTGCACGACATGCCAAGGGAACAATGCCCCGGAAGACGAGAGCATGATTGTGGGGGGCCCGCATTCAAAACAAAATATTATTTAATTAAGTTCTTGTGCTGGGGAGCCGTTAGTCTTCTTAAAATAGACAGCAATGAAGCAGAAACCCTGTCGGGTAACTAAAGAAATGTTGTAGCTCATAGGCATTCTTATTATTCTTTTTATTTCAAATAGAGGAGATAAATGAAAAAGCTTTTCTCAGCATGTTTGCAATTAATCTGCATTTAAAAAATAAAAGTGCTCTTTCTGTGCTTTGATCAGATAAAAAGAAGCCTTTTTCTCATTCCTTCGAGAAAATAATTTTTTCACCCCACCATGTTTTTGCTGGGAGATTGCCAAGATAAGGCAGAGGTTCGAGTGAGCTTGTTTCCACCCCTAAAGCAACAGAGAAGCAATGCTGAACCTTGTTACAATTAGTTTCCCTTCCAGTAGCTTTAGTTAAGAGGGTGAAAGGAAATGGGAAAGAATGACTGGGTTTAACGTCCCTGAATTTCAACAATAGCTCAGGCGATCTGAGAAATCTCCATGCTGCCCTGTTTTATTATTATACAGTGGTACCTAGGTTTAAGAACTTAATCCGTTCTGGAAGTCCGTTCTTAAACCAAAACCATTCTTAAACCAAGGCGTGCTTTCCCTAATGAGGCCTCCTGCCGCTGGTGCCCTTCCACTGTTTGGATTCCGTTCTTAGACCGAGGTAAAGTTCACAAACTGGGACACTACTTCCGGTTTTGCAGAGCTCGTAAACCGAATAGTTCATAAACAAGGCTGTTCTTAAACCGAGGTAAAAAGGTAAAGGGACCCCTGACCGTTAGGTCCAGTCATGGATGACTCTGGGGTTGCAGCGCTCACCTTGCTTTACTGGCCGAGGGAGCCGGCATACAGCTTCCGAGTCATGTGGCCAGCATGACTAAGCCGCTTCTGGCGAACCAGAGCAGCGCACGGAAACGCCGTTTACCTTCCTGTCAGAGTGGTACTTATTTATCTACTTTCATTTCGTGCTTTTGAACTGCTAGGTACCACTGTATATTAAATTTGGCAGTTGCTGTATCTTGTCCAGGGCAACCCAAAGCAACTTACAACCAATGAAACAGACAATAAACTCCACATAAATACATTAAAACCAAGAGGAAAAAGAAGTACTGCACATTAAAAACATCCTACCCAGTTCTAAATGGCCACAGATAGTTAGAGGCCAAATAACTGGCTATAGAGGAAAGTTTTTGCCTGGCGCCTGGCACCTGAAGATATATAATGCTGGTGCCATGATGGGGTATAACTGATTGCGATGTTCACTCATCACACAGCTTCATGCCCTGCCTTTCCCACTGAACTGACACTGAATTTCTTCCTGCGAATTCACCTAGAAGGGGGATGGGTTTTTTGCTAGGCTCCACCAAGGCCTATATACACTCATGTATGTGTTTGGCTCACTGGCTTATTTCTGCAGAAACTCACACATGTTGATTAGGTGTGTATGTGTAGCTGGCTGCCTTTAAGGATGTTGGAGAATTCTAACGAAAACAAAAACGGGAGCAGAAATTGATGATATTTGTCCTTTGTCTCATGTCCAGGACAGAAATCAGTCAGTTAAGTCAGTCAGTCAGTCAATCAATCAATCAATCAATCAATCAGTGTTCACTGCTTTTGTTGCTTTCCATGTGCAAATGATATTTAATTGATTACATTCCTCCTCCCCCATTTGCTTTGTTTTCTTTGCAATGAAACGAACGGGGTGGTGGTGGTATGATGTGATGTCAATGTAATTTATGTATGTAATTTCACCACAACAAACAGTGAGATTGATAGCATAGTCTTTGGTGGAAGATGAACTGCAGCAGAGCAGAAACGATGCTGCCTGCAACAAATACAGGGCGGAACGAGAAATGATGCCTTCCCATATCCCAAGCTGCTGTGATGCATCCTCCTGCCTCTGTGTGCTAATAACTAGCTCATGGAGAACCAGTTCTGGAGGCTACAGCACCATGTATGGGATACAGCTTTGGGTACCCCATTGTTGTTGTTGTTGTTTAGTCGTTTAGTCGTGTCTGACTCTTCGTGACCCCATGGACCAGAGCACGCCAGGCACTCCTGTCTTCCACTGCCTCCCGGAGTTTGGTCAAACTCATGCTGGTAGCTTCGAGAACACTGTCCAACCATCTCTTTCTCTGTCATCCCCTTCTCCTTGTGCCCTCAATCTTTCCCAACATCAGGGTCTTTTCCAGGGAGTCTTCACTTCTCATGAGGTGGCCCAAGTCTTGGAGCCTCAGCTTCACGATCTGTCCTTCCAGTGAGCACTCAGGGCTGATTTCCTTCAGAATGGATAGGTTTGATCTTCTTGCAGTCCATGGGACTCTCAAGAGTCTCCTTGAGCACCATACGCCTTCCGACCTGAGGGGCTCATCTTTCAGCGTCATAACTTTTATATGCCTGTTGTCTTTGTCCATGGAGTTTTCTTGACAGGGATACTGGAGTGGCTTGCCGGTTCCTCCTCCAGGTGGATCACGTTTGGTCAAAACTCTCCACTGTGACCTGTTCATCTTGGGTGCCCTGCACGGCATAGTTCATAGCTTCTCTGAGTTATTCAAGCCCCTTTACCACGGCAAGGCAGTGATCCATGAAGGGGGGGGTACCCCATTGCAAGTGTGCAAATGTTTGCAGTGGCTTGCCAAACATCACCAGGTAGCTGCACCGTGGCATCTCCCCACCAGATGGGCCCAATTCTTCTTCTTCTTGTTTAGTCATTTAGTTGTGTCCGACTCTTTGTGACCCCATGGACCAGAGCATGCCAGGCCCAGTTCTACCATTCTGCAATTTCACTTTGCCTTCTTGATTGGGCGATTGTGTTGAAGCATGTTTGGGGTTAGCTAATCCATAAACATGATCTCGAGGGTATGCAGCCAGATTCCTTCCTTGGCATGGGAAAACTTACAAAAAAAGAGCGCATTTGATTTTCTTTGCTTCGGAGAAGATTAAGTCAGCTCTTCCCACTTCTTCTGGAAAGCACAGGATAGTAGACCAGCTGTCTTCTTGGCAAGGGCTGAGTGAGAAGTCCCTCCTTCTTTGATTGGAGATGATTAGAAGCTATAATAAATCCTTGCCACATGACAGAAAAGCAATGAACAACCCAACCCTGACAGTGCCAGATATGTTAAATGCAAGGCTGACCAGCTCATTCCTCTCTCTCTCTCTCTGGCACTCATCTAAGAGGACGCCTCTAAGAGGAAACTTCTTTCTTGTTCATTGCTTTTTTACAAACTTGTATGTGTACAGAATGCTGTAGTTCTGGTTCTGTTATGTCAGAGGTTGCCAATGTTTTTAGGCCTTTCATTTGGATTTTTCAGCAAGGGCCACGGGGGGCATTCTTCCGGTCACTTCTCTCAGCTCCTCCCATGGCTCAGCCCCTCTGCCAGTGAAGCAGAAAAAGTGAAAGTGTGGGCACAGATACTTTCCTTTTCCAAAGGATTTGGGTAACAGCTAGACGCAGTAGAATTAAACTGAGCCTTAAAAAGCACATAGAGAAGGAGGAGGAAGTGTGAAAGAGTGCCAGTCTTTCAACTTCCTCCTTTAGTTCTATGGATTTTTCAGTGGTAATCCCCCACACCACCTCATGACCAAGAAGGGCAGTGAAGGGGGCTCTGAAGTTTCATGGGCACCAGGGAAAGGTTTCATGGTGCTGTTGTGCCCACAGGCACCACGCTGGCAACCCCTGCTTTATGCAATGCAGTTTTAAAAGTGTTGGCTTTGGCCCAGATTTCAGTGTTAGCCAAGAAGCTGATGCATCAGCCTTCTGCAAACCATTAACTGCTTACCTAATCTATAACATGGGTATGTGTCCCAGTGGCGTAGCGTGGGTTGTCAGCACCCGGGGCAAGGCAAGTAATTTGCGCCCCCTAACCCATGGATTTGCGCCCCCTAACCTGTGGATTTGCGCCCCCTAACCCATGGATTTGCCCTAACCCCAGATGTTGCGCCCGGTGCGGCCGGCCCCCCCTGCCCCCCCACGCTACGCCACTGATGTGTCCTACTAAATGGAGGACAGTCCTCTCTCTGAAGGCCTATCAGAAACCTGTTTAGAGGACTGTCTGGTCCAAGGCTGGTTTCAAGACAAAGTACCCTGAGAAGGGAGGAGAGCAGGTGGATCCTTGCAATTGCCCATCAACAGTTGGCACCTTGATAGCAGGAACAAGGGTCAGCTGGCCCCAGTTCACACACACACCCTGCTACAATGTGATGTATTGTCTTTCTATTTAAACTATAGCAATTGTTTTTAAAATTGCATCCACATCTGTGCCCTCTCTTTTGTCCTATTTTGGGAGATGTGTAAATGGCCATGCTGCTAACTTATCTTGCAGGGCTCTTTGGGGGATAAATGAGTTGGGTATGTAATAAACTTCTTGTACCGACAATGGCAAATGAACCGAATGATGATGACAGTGACGCACACAATCTAGCTAAAATTCAGCACTTTTGGATCCCATTGATTTTAATATTCATTTCTAAAAATCAAAGGCATCCTTTGAGGCAATATAGTAAGAATAAGAATAAGAATTTATATACTGCCCTATACCCACAGGTCTCGGGGCGGTTCATCTCTAAGGATAGGTAAATAAGGTTTCTCTCCTTAATCCTCATATTTGGTCAAAACAGAGCTGAGTCATTGTGGACTCAGCAAATATAACATTTTAAGTGCATTATACAAATGTGACATTAGATGGCGATGGTGAGCTAATGGCAAATTCCACATATATTTCAAAACTTTTTTAAAAAAGCATTTTCACGGCATTTTTTATATGCATGTAGATTCAGCTTGTGTCTGTTTGCATCCTCTGCTCATTCCTACCTTTTCCAGCCTCACCTCTCTTTCAGTTATTTCCTCCCCCCCCCCACCCCACCAGCCATATCATAAAATGGAGCAGACCAATATCAATGGCTATTAGGCTGTTCTGCTAAGCCAGACAGCTTACCCTCCCTGTGGCTTTTCCAAGTCACGGAAGTGCTACAGTTCTTGGGGGTTAAGGGCTTACCCAGAAGTACAAATTCTGAATGATAAATATCTTTGTAGTTGTCCTGACAAGCCACCCACACAGCAGTCGGAAATCCAGAGTTCAAGGTGGGGTTTCATGTGTTGATCCCTGCTCTTCCCTCGTCTCCATTAGTGTCCCACAAACTGAGGTTGCTGCTTGTTGTGGATTAAACCATGAATCTGTTTAGCTGCAGCTGCCTGCCATGTTGCAGTCCTCAGTGCCCGCAATGTAGTTCCCTTTTCTTGAGAGCTAATATACTGAAGTGTCGAAAGATGTGAACTCTGAGACAGGAGATCCCTAATTAAAATCTCACTTCAGCCTCAAACTCAAAGTCCAGTTCTATACATTTCCACTCAGAAGTAAGACCCACTGAAATGATTTATTGAAATCAGTGGTGGTGATGATGATGATGGTGGTGGTGGTGGTAGTGGTGGTGATTTGTTTTTTGTACCCTGCCCATCCTACTGAGTTTCCCCAGCCACTCTGGATGGCCTCCAACAGAATATACAAAAACACAACAGATCACCACACATTGAAGGCTTCCCAATACAGGGCTACCTTTGGATGTCTACAGAAATTTGTCAAATTGTTTATCTCTTCAATACCTGATGGGAGGGTGTTCCACAGGGTGGGCGCCACTACGAAGAAGGCCCTCTGCCTGGTTCCCTGTAACCTCACTTCTTGCAATGAGGAAACTGCCAGAAGGCCCTCATAGCTAGATCTCAGTGTCTGGGCTCCTTCAGGTAAACAGTGAGACTTACTCCCAGGTAATTGTGTATATGACTACAGCTTAAATGGTCTTACCAAACCCAGCATTCTCTCAGCTCGACCCTCTTGCAAATATATAATCAGGGCCATCTCTGCCATCTCGGCCCAGTATACCTGAAGGAGCGTCTCCACCCCCATTGTTCTGCCCGGACGCTGAGGTCCAGCGCCGAGGGCCTTCTGGCGGTTCCCTCATTGCGAGAAGCAAAGCTACAGGGAACCGGGCAGAGGGCCTTCTTGGTAGTGGCGCCCGCCCTGTGGAACGCCCTCCCATCAGATGTCAAAGCGATAAACAACTACCTGACATTCAGAAGACATCTTAAGGCAGCCCTGTTCAGGGAAGTTTTTAATGTGTGATATTTTAGTGTTTTTTGGTTTCTATGGAAGCCGCCCAGAGTGGCTGGGGAAACCCAGCCAGATGGGCGGAGTACAAATAATAAATTATTATTATTATTATTATTATTATTATTATTATTATTATTATTATTGAGTAGAGTGAAGCTGCACCCCAAAATGGCCGCCATGCTGTCATGAAAAATAGAAGACGGTAATATGGCATCTAGTAAGATGGCGTCCCAGATTTTGGCTTCAACGTGTTGCAGGGTATGCCACGGGCAGCAAAAAAAGAACTCCTTGTATTGCGTGCTGTTGAGTGTCGTCACAAAAAATGCCATAATTATAACAACAATACACTCAGAATGCCCTTTCTGTTATACTCCGCCACATTTCTTTTCCGAGCAATGCCTTTCTGCCTTTGTTGCGGTATATTTTCCTGAGAACAGAAGCACGGGCCTTGAAGCATGAAACTCTTGTAATCAAGAGAAAACACAGACAGGCTTGGAGCAGGAGAAGCCCTGTTTGCGGTCCAGCTTCTTAAATGAAAGGCATTGTTCAACGTGGGCCTTGTTGAGGTTCATCAACAGTGGAAGCAGGCAGGCAGGTGGTGCCAGCTGGTCCTGCAACCCCCAGTGGGGGCTGGTGGCCGCATTTGTGTTTCGCTACGATAGGAGGACTCGCCTGTGTTTCTGGGCAAGAAACAAAAGCTGGGCACAGGTGATAGACTAATTCAAAGGAGGGCGGGAGGACAAAGCAGAAACAGCACGTTACATCGGAGGCCAAGGCAAGGAACTTGTTTCACCGCATTGCCCGGCACTTGCTCTGGCGGGTGGTCCCATTCATGGCGGCAACAGCACTGCTTACCTGCATGATTGCTTTCCACTGTCAAAGGAGGGATCATGGGCTGGGAAGCAGCAGGACACCCCTCTCTCAGAAAAATGGGCTCGTTCCCTCTGCCTCCACAATGTAAACGTTTCAGGCTGACAAGCGGCAGACATGCTGCTCTTTTCATCTTGGCACTCAGGGAAGGAGAACGTCTTTAGTAAAGCATTGGGGTGGCCATGGGGATGTTTGCTGTAGGACTGAGCAGCTGCCCTGTCAAAGGAAGGAAAAGGAGAATAGGGGGTTAGGGACGCCGCAAGTACTCATGTAGGTCAGCCACGATGATTCTGCCTGTGTGCAGAGGGAAGACTCCTGAATTTGCAGGGAGCGGGGCACAGCCTGTTCAGGATATTGGGACTAGATAGACCTGTGACCTGACCCAACAGGGTTCTTCTCTCCTTATGTTGGAACCTGCAGCCTTCTGCATGCCAGGCATGTGCCCTAACCACTGTCCTTCCTCAAGATCAAAGGGATGTAATAGCGAAGCAGAAGGACTGGCTCCTGTCATTTGTCATGTTCTCTCCTTGTCTCTTTCAATTTACTTTTTTCTAGGGATCCCTCAGACAGCAGGAGGCAAGCTTTTCTCCCTGCCCCTAGAGTGGGTGTCTTCCCTCTGAGACCTACCCCAAGGTGTCTCTTGCCCCTTCTGCAGCCTGTGATGAAGAGAGTTTGGCCACACACCTGTATCCTATTGGAGTTCTGTGCAAGTTCAGGGAGTGACAGGATTCTCCTCCCCCACTTTTGAGTGGATTCCATTGACTTGGGGAGGGCCATCGCTCAGTGGCAGAGCCAGTGTGGTGTAGTGGTTAGAAGCAGTGGACTCGTAATCTGGTGAACCAGGTTCTCATCCCTGCTCCTCCACATGCAGCTGCTGGGTGACCTTGGGCTAGTCACACTTCTCTGAAGTCTCTCAGCCCCACTCACCTCACAGAGTGTTTGTTGTGGGGGAGGAAGGGAAAGGAGAGCCGCTTTGAGACTCCTTAAAAGTAAAGGTAAAGGGACTCCTGAGCACTAGGTCCAGTCGTGGACGACTCTGGGGTTGAGGTGCTCATCTCGCTTTATTGGCCGAGGGAGCCAGCATACAGCTTCTGGGTCATGTGGCCAGCATGACTTAGCTGCTTCTGGCAAAGCAGAGCAGCGCACGGAAACACCGTTTACCTTCCCGCCAGAGCGGTACCTATTTATCTACTTGCACTTCGTGCTTTTGAACTGCTAGGTTGGCAGGAGCAGGGACCGAGCAACGGGAGCTCACCCAGTCGTGGGGATTCGAACCGCCAACCTTCTGATTGGCAAGCCCTAGGCTCTGTGGTTTAACCCACAGCACCACCCGCGTCCCTTGAGACTCCTTAGGGTAGTGATAAAGTGGGATATCAAATCCAAACTCTTCTTCTTCTTCATATGCTTTGCCTGCAGAAGAAGTTTCAATCCCTGGTACCTCAAGGTAGGGTAGGGAAAGACTCCTGCCTGGAACCCTGGAGAGCCCTTGCTAGTCAGAGTGGACAGCTCTGAGCTAGACACACTGGTGCAGTTTCCTAGGATGCTAGCAGGAGCTGGAGACAGGAGCACGGCAGCAGTAAAACACCTGGTGTCAGTAATGTCAACACTTTATCCAAAGAAATTAAAACAGCTCAGGTCTAGTGATCACAGCAACTCTTTCCAGTAGCTCTTGCCCCAATGAGGCAATTGTGAGGACTGAAGTCCCCGCCTTCCCACTGCTCTCTAAGTCTCCTCCTCCCCTGGGTCCTTCCCTAGCAACCTGAGGCTCCTTCACCTTTCCTCTCTCTGCTCCACCCTCTTAATTCCTCTACATGTTCAGGGAAACATCCTCTCCAGCCTCCGCTTCTGCCTCTGAGTCTGGACTGCTCTCTGCCACAGCCTCTTTCTGCTCACTAAACCCTGTTACCTCTTCAGCTTCCAACGCCTCCTCCTCCCAGTCAGCTCCCTCTTCTCCCTCTGACCACTCATCGTCATCCCACCACCAATCCCCTGGCACTGAGCCTTCTTCCCCTGGGGGTTCCGTTGGGGGTTCCCAACTGGTGCCTCCCACCGCTCCTCTTTCATCCCATGAAAGACTCCCAGCTTCCCCACACAGCTGGGAGCCCACCACAGTTAAGGTGACAAACTGTTGTCTGCATTTACCCTCTGATTCCTGCACACCAAGGCTATCCATGACATCACCGAGGCTTACCTTTCTGTGGCTGCATTTAACCTGGGGGGGGGGGAGACGGGCAGGGAGAGAGGAGGAACCTGTAGGTACAGGTTTGATATTTCCATAGTACTTTCCGCTTGTTGATCCTCTCGGCACTTATTTCAGAAGATGGAAACACCGAAGGAGTGCCATTCTATCCCCTCCAGGGTCATGGATCTCATTACTTCGGCCCGAGAAGCACCTGTAGTTAACGCAGTATCTGAAACTTGGATCTGTCACCTCAGGACCTCAGTTCTATTTCAAGCTCTGCTGTCCGTTTCCCGAACGACCTTGGGTAGGTCATGGAACCTGTCAGGAAACTCAGTGACTCCATCTATAAGACGGATGGATAGCTTGCATCCTGGTTGGGGGCATGCTGCTAGGCTTAATAAAATAAGGGCTGCACCTCTCACACACCGTCATTATGAACACCCCGGGGAGGAACATGGGATGTGCTGGCTTCCTGCCCAGTGTTCTCTTGCAAGGAAGGCTATTTGAAGAGTGTCAGTTTCTTTCAGACGGCCTTTGTATGCTGGAGGTTGCATTGGATTCTGCCCAGCCAAGCAGAGCTGATGAATTGATGGACGGTTAGCTTGTTATTCATTAAAGGTCTAAGAACATCCACCCTCCATATTCAGGGAGAGTCTTCTTTTCTTTGGCGATCACTCGTAGCCAAATAAGATTGTGTTCCATGAACACAGTTTTAACAGTGGGTCTGTGAGTGACTGCGGAGGCCAATTCTGGATCCACACGTCCTTCCACAGTGGGGACATAGGTTTCCAGGCAGGAGTTGATTGTGGTGAGGGTTTGCCAAGCGTGCCTTCCTCTTAACTCGTTTCTTCCTTTCGTCCTGAGTTCGTGCTTCTTCAAAGACCATGACACCTTTGGTAAAGGCTGCTCTCCAATTGGAGCGCTCGCAGGCCAGTGTTTTTCAGTTGTCGATGTTTATACTACATTTTTTTTAGATTTGCCTTGAGAGAGTCTTTAAACCTCTTTTGTTGACCACCGGCATTATGCTTTCCATTTTTAAGTTTGGAATAGAGTAGTTGCTTTGGAAGACGATCATCAGGCATCCGCACAACATGACTAGTCCAACGAAGTTGATGCTGAAGAATCATTGCTTCGACATACTTCTGAGCACCACATGCTGGAGAACAAACCAGAGGGACTAGCCATCACCACCCATGGTGTAGCATTTGCATCCCTGGTTAAATCCTTGGCATCTCTAGGTAGGGCTGGAAATGCTCCCTGTATGAAATCCCAAAGAGCTGCTGCCAATCGGTGTAGACAGGACTAAGCCAGAGGGGCAATTGGCATGACTTGATAAAAGGCATCTTCTTCGCTTGTCTCATGAACACCCAGAAGTGTTTAGCTGGCTGCTTTTGGAACCCATGCTAGGCTAGATGCCACCTAGTCTGGTTCATTGAGGCAATTCTTATAGTCACATGAGTCTGTTGGTCAGGTGGAATACAGTGTCCTATATTAGGTAATGTGTTGTGCACGTTTCCTACCCGAGGGCAGTTCTGATTCCAGGTTTTGTGAGCTTCTTGGGCAAAATATCACTTGGGAACCAAGGAAGCTGACTTATACTGAGCCAGAGCATTGTTCAGTCTAGTTCAGTTTTGTCTGCACTGACTGGCAGTGCCTCTCCAGGGTTTCAGAGAGTCCCAGCCCTACTGGAGATTGCAGCTGGCAATTTCTGCATGCAATGCATGCACTGAGTTGTGGCCTTTTCCCAAAACCAGGGGAGACAGACCCTGCAAATGTTGGTGGGCTACAACTCCCATTATCCCTAACCATTGGTCCTCCTGGCTGGGGCTGATGGAAGTTGAAATCCAGCAACCTCTGGAAGGCTACAGGTTCCTCATCCTTTGACACAGAGGGTTCTCTTCCCTGAGTGACCACCTTCTCTTCATTGTTGCTGGCTGTTGCTCATATCCTTGGTTCTTCCTCTGGGCTTGATTTGCATCTTCTCCAAAAGGGAGAAGACAAGGCATGTGGTAGCTACTGCACATTGGTTTCCTCCTTGCTTGCTTGCTGACAGAGGGCAGGGACAAGAAGGAAGAACACCAGTGGATCCAGGGGTACTAGGAAGTGACAGTGAGTTTCCCACTGGTTTGTGGATTTTCTGGCAGGTGCCAAACAATGCTTTCCCTGAGGTCAGCTCTGCCTGAAGGCCTATATCGGGTGTACGACCAAATCATTGCCAAAAATCAAAAGCTGGCAAGCATAGTTGCACATGTAAGGAATAAATAACTTAGCCTGCAAGCCTAGCCATGTCTACTCAGAAGCAAGTCCCGCTGAATTAAGTGGGGCTTAGTCCCAGGTAAATGGGGTTAGGATTGCAGCCCTGCAGTCCTTTCAGCAGTGTCTTAATTAATTCATAGCTAATGAAAGGTTAGCTCAGTCCCTGAGCATTTCCTTGTCTGGGTTTAGGAAAAGATCCATACTGGTGTCGAGTAAGGGATTCTGCTCAGTGCTGATGACAAGACCAGGATATCCTGAATTTGTAATTCTTTCCTGGCAGGAATTAAAGCAATCGATACTGATCAATCTGCAAATATATTAATAAATAATATTCTTTCAGACAAATGCCAAATAGAAAAAGGAATGAGACAAGGCTGTCCTTTGTCTCTGCTGTTGTTTAGAGTGGAAATACTGCTTCAGAATATAAAGAGAAACAGGGAAATTAAAGGTATTGAGGTGGGACATAGTCTATAAATTAATTATATTTGCTGCTGATGTAGTGTTGACACTAGAACAACCTTTGGAGATTGTTCCCAAAGCATTAGAAGAAATTAAAAGGTTTGGAGAAGTGATGGGTTTCAAAATAAACTCAGATAAAACCAAAATGTTGGTCCAAAACATGGATGAGCAGCCAAAAATATATTTTTTTAGAAAGAATGTCTGGTTTAAAAATAGGCAAAATGTTAAATATTTGGGAATTTGGCTGACAGTAAGAAATCTTAACTTATTTTAAAATAATTATATTAAATTGTGGAAAGAGTTTAAGAAAGTTGGAGATATGGAAGAAAATGAAACTCTCCCTGTTAGGTTGAATTTCAGCCATTAAAGTTAATATACTCCCCAGGATGTTGTTTTTATTCCAATCAATCCTGATTGTAAATAATTTAAGCTGCTTCAAAGAATGGAAAAATATATATCTCTAAATTCATATGGCAAGGGAAAAAACCAAGAATTAAAGATAAAATTATGGTAGATACAAAAGAAAGCAGAGGCTTTGTCCTGCCAGATTTGCAACCGTATTATGAGGCAACTTGTTTTTGTTGGTTAAAAGAATGGATTGTATTGGATAATGCAGACATTTAAATTTAGAAGGTCATGATTTAAAATTCAGCTGCCATGCATGTATTTGATATGGGAAGGCTAAAATCTATAAGAGTTTTATGAACCACTTCTCTTGGGCATGGTCGGCCAAATGGTACCAAGGAAGGATAAGATCTTTTTTATGTATGCTACAACAGCAGCAAGAGTTCTTATAGCAAAGTATTGGAAGACACAAGAACTACCCACACTGGAAGAATGGCAGATGAAGGTGATTGACTACATGGGACTAGCCGAGATGACTGGCAGAATCCGCGACCAAGGAAGAGAAACGGTGGATGAAGATTGGAAGAAATTTAAAACTTATCTTAAAAATTATTATAAGATTAATGAATGCTAAAAATGTCAAGGGTAATGTAAAAACCTAGATTACAGCTGTAAATGATTGGGTAAAATAAGAAGAAATAGAAAAAAGCTTTAAAATTGGCAGAAGTGAGGGGTTGCTGGAAAAATTACTAACTAGAGATGCAGAAAAGGGAGGCATGGGGAAGTCGGTGAAAGAGGGCAAATGAAAAGAGGGTTATGAACTTATACATGTTTTATATGTTTTGTTTGTTTATGTATTGTGTTGTGTATGTTTAAAAATTTATGTTGGAAAATCAATAAAAATTTTATATATAAAAAAGAGTTTTATGAACCACATTCTTAGGAAGAATCTGTATAGAGTCTGGGAGAAATATAAAAATCTGCTGGAAAGAAAAGCACTTTTATGGCTATCTCCTACTGAAGCAATTACAATTAAGAGAGTTAATATGGATAGACAATGGGTGACTTGCAGGGAACTGCTGGATTTTACAGGGGGTGAACCCAAACTGAAATCAATGGAAAACTTATGGAGTCAAGTTACAGATTGGTTGCAATATAACCAGATATATAACATGTTTAAATTAGATAGAAAGATGGCCTTCTGGACCAAAGCTCACAATTTGAAAAAGAACTCTTACAAAATAAGGATAAACTTCTGTCTAAAATGTATAGTTTTTGTATTAGAATGGGAAACAAAAGATGAGCTTGTTAAAACTTCAATGACACATTGGGCAATAGATATAGGACACACTATAGATCTGGGAGAAACTTTGGAAAAGCGATCTGAAATTTACTGCATGTTATTCATTGAAAGAGAATTATTTGAAAATGATTCATAGATGGTATTTAACTCTGAACTGGTTGGCTAAGATTTATAAAACAGAATCAGATATGTCTTGGAAGTGTAATGAAGCAGAGGGAACCTTTTTTCACATGTGGTGGACTTGTAAAAAGGTAAAAGTATATTGGGAAATGATTTATAATGAATTGGAAAAAATGTTTAAAATGGATGTAAAAGATGAAAACCAGTTTGAATGTTTATAGTAAGATATGCAGAAATGTATGATACATAAAAGGAACCATGGAAGGAGAAGGGAAGTCACTGGATATTTTAAAGTTTGTAAAATGTTTATTTTGAAATGTAAAATGTAAAATTTAATTAAAATTATTATAAAAAAGGATATCCCGAATTTGTGTGCAATTTGTATCCAGTTTAGGTGCAGATCTCTGCGGATACAGAGGTAGCAGGGTGAAAACAAGCAGAACAAGGGTTTACAAAATGACGTGAACAGGCTTCAGCTGCTAATACTATTTTTTAATTTTTTTAAAAAACACAATGGACATTTGTGACAGTTACAAATATACATTGGCTTAAATTTTATATGCATCGATTGCTATTGATCTGTGTAAAAAAAAACCTCAAAGAGGGCAACATCTATTGTACATTGCAGTGTTTGGATGGGGCCTGTCATCTCTGCTTGGTTGTGGCTTCAGAGTGTTTTCGTGCAGGAGCCTTAAAATAGTTTGATGGCATCCTTCTTCCTACAATTAGTTTGTAACGAGGCTGTGACACCTGCATCGGGCAGAATGTTCATTTGCATTACCAGCGCCTCTCTTCCCTTTTCTCTTCCATGTGAGCAATGTCCAAATCAATAGCCTCAAATGGAATTTATGCCACTCACATGAAAACGCTCGAGGGGATCTAGCCATAAATCTGAAAGGCAGTCTGCCAAGCATCTGCCAAAGGAGGATGTAGAAACCACTGCGTCTCCTAGGAGCCAGGCACTGGTCCTCAGCTCCAGCTACTTATATGCCTGTTTTCACACTGCAAAGGTGCTGCGTGCGACTGTGACTTGGGGAAATGAGAGACTCCACATATAAAGCGGAATGCATCTTGGAGATCCGTTTGTTCCTCACTGTTTTCTGTACTAATTTGTTGCAGTGCAACAGTGGACCGCTAGATGTCTCTGTCTTCTTTGAAGGGATGTAGGCAGAGTTTCAGTCCAGGGCCATGGAAAAGGGAGAGCAATCTGGGACCCAGGTAAACGATGGTTCACTATATCTTCTTCATATTTAACAAATGATTCATGGTTAAAGCAGGCTGCTGGGGAGAGATCCTAAACACACTGCATGCAAAGAGTGACTTCAACAAAAAGTAATTCTGAAAACAAAGGGCTTTGTCTTACGTTCACCTGCTCTGCCTTATCTTCAGGTTCCTTCCAACTCTATGATTCTGTGATCACACCAACTGCTACTTGTATGGCAGCTTCTTAGATTGGATAAAAGGCGAGTAAGAGGTGAATTAGGGACGCGGGTGGTGCTGTAGGTTAAACCACAGAGCCTAGGACTTGCCGATCAGAAGGTCGGCGGTTCGAATCCCCGTGACGGGGTGAGCTCCCGTTGCTCGGTCCCTGCTCCTGCCAACCTAGCAGTTCGAAAGCACGTCAAAGTGCAAGTAGATAAATAGGTACCGCTCCAGCGGGAAGGTAAACGGCATTTCCGTGCGCTGCTCTGGTTCGCCAGAAGCGGCTTAGTCATGCTGGCCACATGACCCAGAAGCTGTACACCGGCTCCCTCAGCCAATAAAGCGAGATGAGCGCGCAGCCCCAGAGTCGGTCACGACTGGACCTAATGGTCCGGGGTCCCTTTACCTTTTACCTTTAAGAGGTGAATTCTTTCAGGCTCCCTTATGGAATGGATGTCGGAAGGAGATAAGATCTAGAAGAGGACAGGGCCAGCCCAAAACACATTGCTGCCTGAGGCAAAGGACAAAATGGTGCCTTCTCCTATTCCTTGTGAAAAACTGACTGGTAGTTTTCTGCTGACAGCAGAGCATCCCCACTGGTGCAGGAGGGCAGAAGGCTAAGTTAGGAGATGAAGGGCTGGCCACATGGTGGGTTCACAGCCATGTCTGCCCACACCTTTCCACCACTTCCCAGCGTCTTTCACCTGAGGCAGCCACTTCACTTTGCCTAATGGTGAGGCTGGGCCTGAGGAAGAACCCAGCTGAGTCAGGTCATGAGAGTTGTGAGAGCCACCATGACAAGAGGGGTGCTCGATTCAATGAGCCAGTGTCCTGATCCAGAAAGCTCTTCTTGCATTTTTTTTAAAAAAATGTCTTTCCCATCACCTGCTACCTGATGGTTTGAAGATGCCTCGATTTGAACACAGATGCCTGAATCTGAGAAGGCTATTTTAAGCTGGTCCCGGACCAGAAGAAGGCATCTAAGTGGTGGACAAGCTTTGGACTAAGCAGCTACTGCAAGTTGCTCAATGTGGGGGAAGGATTACTTTTAAACATGCTCATTACATAAGAACTCCTTCCCTCCTCTGCATCTCATCAGGTTTAATACAGAACACAGCACTTAAAAGTAATGGCTTCCCAGCCATGTGCCTCTTGGAGGAACACGTAAGAGCACAATTTGAAATAAAACAATTGCCCAGTCCCCTCCATGCCACGTGCTGGTGCCAAGCTCAGTAGAACTGGTTTTGTGCAGCCTGCAGCATCTTAGGTAGAAGGGATCTTATTACATTTCATTCCCTTTCTTGGCATTGTCTTGTTCCTGTCAGACTTCCTGATAATCCATTTTCCTTTTCATTTCGCTGTTTTGTTCAGCCACTTAGGTTTACTTACAGCAAAAATCAATCTTTGGATTGCTGATCACTCATCCCGACTCCATTCACGTTATTGGGACTATAAATGACTTGGAAAAGTCACTCCTGATTTATATTCAAAAGGTCATTTGGCAATATGGGAACCTAATCAAATCTGGTCTTGTACCTTGAGAAGTTGGAGGGGGGGACTGTTGTGTGGTTGTTTTTAGAGTCCCCCTCCCCATGCAATTAGACACAATAATTATTTGACTTATATTTTGACATATTTTTTTTTCACTGTGCTCCAGAAGACTGATATGCATTTCTGTAAAAGTTCAAAGGTCACCTCACGTGAGGCTGAACAGCAAAAACCGGTTCACTCTGCCTGTTTCACGTTGACAGTAATGGCATCAGTATTATGACAGGTTTGTTTTAAATCAAAATCATCTGCCTAATTTTGGCTGGCACTTTAATTGACGTCTTCGCTTTTTTATTTAGCTGCTGCTGGCAGCTGCTTCTCTTCTTTTGGAAACAATCTGTTTAGTCCTTTTCTATTAAGTTAGAAACAGTGGAATCTGACCAGGAACATGGCCTCTTGCACATTTGAATAAAGGCTACAAAAGTAGATATATAAACTATTCTCAAGCCAGAGCCCAGTCATTATAAATGGCTTTAACTGATTTTAATATTGCGTTATTATATTGTTTTAACCCGTCCTGGGACCTTACGGTAAAGAAATTAAATAAAGGATGATGTCAAGAAAATTAATAAATAATTTTGAAGATGATAGGAAAATCAATAAATGTTGATGCTGGCAAGAAATTCAGTAAGTAATGATGATAAGAAATTCTATAAATGATTATTATAATAGTAAGAAATTCAATAAATGATGATAATAAGAAATTCAACGAAAGGTTAATGACGAGGATAAGAAATCCAATAAATGATGATGACAGCAAGCGTAATTCACAAATGAATGCTAACAATTCTGGATAAATTTTGTGAGCACCCCAAATAGGCAAATACTTCTATTCCCCTACCTTTTTTTACTGAGAAAAAACATCTGTGCATCTAATCATCCTTTCTGGATGGCTGCCGACATTCTCCAGTATATCTCTGCATGTAGGGGGCATTCAGGAAATTTATTGGGCTTGTGAAAATGGGCCTATAAATTCATTCATCTGCTCCTTTACTTATATTCCGCTTTCTCCAAATGATGGAGGCCAAAGCCGCTTACAATTTATCAAATGAGCAAGGATACATAACGATTCAAAACAAAATATTGGAAATGACCGCTCCCCGCTTAAAACGGGGGACGCCCTTTGCGTGGACGCACGCAGCCCCTAGATCTGGAGCGGCTCCATCAGCATAGGCTTGGCTTTGCCTTCCCTCAGGTGGGATACCTGGAGGTCTCCGCCTACCTCAGTCAGTTGTCCAATCCCACCTGGGGAAGCGTTGCCAAGGAGACCAGGCCAGGTAGGGGAGGGATTACTTGCCTACACAATAGAGGGAGGATCTTACCTGGGAATCCTCACTTGTCTCCAGAGCGTCTCACACCCTACCCACCCTCAGTTAATGTCTTCTGTTGCAGGTTAACTTTTCTTCACAGGTTTTGCAGGTTAACTTTTCTCCACAGGTATGCGGGCGCTGCTACGATAAGGTCGCTGTTAAAGGGCCAGAAAGGAATTTCCCTGCATTGGCAGGTTTCGCCTTTCCCGTAGCAAAGTGTCACAACTTTGGCGGTATCAGGCCTTGGGCGGAATCCTTTAGTCCATCTTCCTCTTTGCGGCAGCGATACCAGGGTTCCCCATTAAAGGGGTTTCTGAAGGGAGGCGTTGACCGTACGCTGAAAGGTCGTCATTGCTCTCCCCTGCGGCGGCGGCGTAACGGGGGCGGCTATCTCTGCTTGAACATATGTTCTCCAGAGCCGGCCCATTCCCCCCCCCACACACACTGGATAACCCTGATGCTCCCTAGGTCCCCGGCTGGGGACTGGGGAGGGAGAATGCCCAATGCCTGAGCCAAGGTCTACCCACATTTGAAATTTAATAAAGTTGTGGCCAATTTAATCCCATAGCACGTTGTCTTGAGTCGTTATTCCACATGACGGGGGGGACCGCTTGGGATCTGGGGACTCCGCCTGTCCACGCAAATATGAATGACAGGGTCAAGTGAGTCTATACGCAAACAATATCAATAGATTTCAGCATAACGAAAGCAATGGCACTAAAGTCGCAATGAAACAATTATTTAGCTGCTTGAATGTCAGGATGCATTGTTGCTGTATAGCTGGCCAGACCTTGCGCTGTGCCAAATATTTCATTTCTATTTTTCCCCCTCTTTAATTAATCAGAAAACAGACTGCATTCAGAAAATAACAGAGGAGAGGAATTTGTTTTGGTGAAATCCTAAGGGGGGGCAGGGTTTTTGCTGCAGTTGTTGTGACTCTCACTTTTGACAGAAGGAGAAGGAGCAGCTGGTCCAGGAACTGACGACCGCCTCACCCAGTGAGCCCAACTCTTGATGCCAAATCCAGCATATGTCAGCTCAGAAATGACTTCCTTTTGCAGCAGTAGCTATGTGCAAACCCACAGCTGGTGGGCACAAGAGATAAGGCCTTCTCTACCCTATGGACATCCCTTCTAAGAGATATACAGCTGGTTCCCTCACTTTTGATTATTATTTGATTATTACTTTTAAAAACACACACCCGTTTTCTTCGGCTTCTTAACTGAAATGTCTTGTTGCATGGGTGACTGCTGGAATTTTTTATTGGGCTACTGTGATTTGAATGGTTTGTTTTTAATGAAATTGTATTCTGTTATTAATGTAAGCTGCCTTGGGAAGACTTTAGTCTTGAAAGGGGACTTAGAAATAAATTAATGTGCTGGTTCTGACCTATAATGTGCTATAGGACTCAGGATCCCAATATCTTCCAGAACCACTCTCCCAACATACCCTCCGACATTTCTCTGATGAAAATAGGGATGTCCTATTCAACAACAACAACAACAACTGTTATTGTTTTATTATTTATACCCCGCCCATCTGACTAGGTTGCCCCAGCCATTCTGGGTGATTTTCAACACACTGTATATAAAAACATAATAGAACATTTTTTTAAAAAAACTTCCCTATATAGGACTACCTTCAGATGTCTTCTCTAAAGGTTGTATATTTATTTCCTTTGCCCAATACAGCTTCTTGGGACCTCTAATTTCCTCAGGGATGGGGGACCTATTAACATGGCATTGCCACAATCATGCACAACTCTGTCCAGACCCCCTTGAAACCATGGGAAATGAAACTCCCATGGTCCCCAGAATCTCTAGATCGGGGATGGGGAACCTGGGGCCTACAAATGTTCAACTCCTACCAGCCCCAGCCAGTATAGCTAATAGTAAAGGACATATACAATTCAATTCTAGGGCTCATAGATAGACTCATATATTTGTAGAGTTGGAAGGGACCTTGAGTTATCAGGTTGGCTCCATCTTTTTACCATATGTTTTCAAGCAGGCTTTAAGGACTTTTTCCCCCTCTGTATTCTTCAGGGGCTGATATTGGAGTGCAGAGATGATGTTCTCAGTTGCTGATAGTCTGCTGAGTTTATGCTAGTCTCCCTGATTGTTTTGGGCAATTATTAGTATTATTGAGTGACAGCCAACTAAGTTGTACTTAGAGTGGACCCACTGAAATAAATTTGTAGACTGCTCGTCATTAAATAAATCACCGAGTGGCTTACAAGATTAGAATGATAAAACCAATATACCAATTTAATTACAAATGTGTAAATCAGCAACACAGAACATGTCATTACCTATAGGAAGTGGCAGATATAATACACCTGGTTCAGCGACTGATCTCCAAAAGTCCCAAAAGCTGTGTAAACTAGTACACCTAGTACAACTAGTTGATGGTGACAGGAAATCACCAAAGAGGCTCTAGTTCCGTTCCAAGATGGCGGCGCGTTCATACGCTGCGGCTCTGAGCTCCCAATACTGTGTAATCTCACTGTATACAAGTTGTACAAGTGACAATAAAGTATTTCAATTTCAATGGACTTCCAGTGGCAGGGAGTTCTAAGAGTGGCGTGCTATGATGGAGGAGGTCCTATGCATACTGTAGGATCTCTCATGTATATCTCAAAGGCTCCACTGGCAGATAACGGGAGTGGCACTCCTTCAAGTATTTGGGCCCCAAGTTGTTTCAGGCAGTATGAACAAGCATGGACACCTCAAAGGCCAAGAGGATCTGCGCAGCCAGTGTAGGTCATGGAGGACTGATGTGAGGTGCCTCCAACTTGGTGAGCCCCTTAGTACTCTGGAGACAGCATTCTGCACCAGCTGCAACTTTTGAACTACCTTCAAGCGTAGGCTCATATTGCAGTAGTCCAAACATGGAGTTAAGAGAACATGGGCAGCATTTCATAGAATCATAGTAGAGTTGGAAGAGACCAAGCAGGTCATCTCGTCCCGTCCCCACCCCCTTGCAATGCAGGAATCTTTTGCCCAGCGTGGGGCTCGAAAATAATAATAATAATAATAATAATAATAATAATAATAATAATAATAATAACAACAACAACAATAATAATAATTTATTTATACCCCGCCCATCTGGCTGGGCTTTCCCAGCCACTCTGGGCAGCTTCCAACAAAGTATTAAAATACAGTAAGTGATCAAACATTAAAAGCTTCCCTAAACAGAATTGCCTTCAGTTGTCTTCTAAAAGTCTGGTAGTTGTTGTTCTCTTTGACATCTGGTGGGAGGGTGTTCCACAGGGCGGGCGCCACTACCGAGAAGGCCCTCTGCCTGGTTCCCTGTAACTTGACTTCTTGCAGTGAGGGAACCAGTAAGGGAAGCCAGAAGGCCCTCGGCGCTGGACCTCAGTGTCCGGGCTGAATGATGGGGGTGGAGACGCTCCTTCAGGTATACTGGACCGAGGCCATTTAGGTTTTAAAAGGTCAGCACCAACACTTTGAATTGTGCTCAGAAACGTACTAGGAACCCATGACCCTGATATTAAGAGTCTCATGCTGTACCAACTGAGCTATACAAGTCCAGCTTATTGCAGTTAGTTGCATTTAGTGTTTTTAATAGGTATTTGTATTTGTGCTTGTTGTCGTCTTTAGTGTTGCGAAGCATGCTGTCTTTAAAAGCAGATAATAAATTTATAACATTGTTTGAATTTACTGTAGGGTCGAGGTTCCCCACTCTTGTCCTCAATGCTGCTGTGGACGTACAGCAGAGTGTCGAGATTCCCCTGGGAACTATGGGAAATTACATTCCCCATGCCTCCCTGGTGCCTTGTTGAACAAATTTGCTGCAGACTGCAGGGCCTAAGAAAGATGGCAACACGGTGCTTGCTGCAAGCTTTCCCTCATGTTGTTGCTTCCGGGTAAATTTGATTGATTTGGGGATTGATCTGTACTAAGCCCAGTTTCAGCCTTGTCAAGTATGTGGAAATGTGGGTGTCTGTTTGAGCCCATCCCGATTTCTGTGAGCTTCTATGAGCAGCTACTTTTCTTTGTTGCCGAGTTCTGCCCCTGCCCAGCATTTACCTCTACACCTCCAGCTCTTCCTAGCTGTCATGTTCTGATCAAGTGAGATATTTAGTGTGGATGTGGAGTCTAGATACTCTCTTTATAATAAATGAAGGAAGAAATCAAAGGCAGAAATCTGAGAGAAGGCACCGGCCGTGCATTGGCAGGCACAGCACTCATAAAGCCTAGGGACTTCCTCCCACACACTGGCAAATGCAGCTATTTTTCATTGGTAGCAGATGTATTGGTGTATTTTTCTGAATTCTTCCCCTTTCATCTGTAGAAGTGACGGCTGGTCCTTCGTTTCCTCCTGCCAGTGGGAGCCAAGTGACAAAGGAGCTTTCCTGACAATTCTATTCCGCTGCATTCTAACCAAACCACAGCTCCTCTCCTTCTAATCAGGGGGACTTTCATTCCTAGCATCTCAAGTGCGAGCCATTGATTTCTCGGTGACAGATCTATATGTCATCTTCTTTAGATGTTCTGCTATAGAACACAGGTGGGAAAACCTTCCCTTCAGTCCTAAGTAGCTGCATTTTGCTTTGAGCAACC
The DNA here is from genome assembly GCA_034642415.1 of Podarcis siculus. NCBI lineage: Eukaryota > Metazoa > Chordata > Lepidosauria > Squamata > Lacertidae > Podarcis > Podarcis siculus. The sequence continues at coordinate 83,520,258 of JAXCMG010000003.1, read as the reverse complement.
TCCTAGGACCCACATGCTAGGGGCGGGTGGAGCCGGAGGCTAATGTGGCTGGAGCGACAATATGGTCTGAAGCTCAACATCAAAAAAACTAAGGTCATGGCCACTGGTTCCACCTCCTGGCAAATAGAAGGGGAAGAAATGGAGGCAGTGAGAGATTTTACTTTCTTGGGCTCCATGGTCACTGCAGATGGAGACAGCAGCCGTGAAATTAAAAGACGCCTGCTCCTTGGGAGAAAGGCGATGGCAAACCTCGACAGCATCTTAAAAAGCAGAGACATCACCTTGCCAACAAAGGTCCGTATAGTTAAAGCTATGGTTTTCCCAGTAGCGATGTATGGAAGTGAGAGCTGGACCATAAAGAACGCTGATCGCCGAAGAATTGATGCTTTTGAATTATGGTGCTGGAGGAGACTCTGGAGAGTCCCATGGACTGCAAGAAGATCAACCCTATCCATTCTGAAGGAAATCAGCCCTGAGTGCTCATGGAAGGACAGATCTTGAAGCTGAGGCTCCAATACTTTGGCCACCTCTTGAGAAGAGAAGATTCCCTGGAAAAGACCCTGATGTTGGGAAAGATGGAGGGCACAAGGAGAAGGGAGCGGCAGAGGACGAGATGGGTGGACAGTGTTCTCGAAGCTACCAATATGAGTCTAACCAAACTGTGGGAGGCAGTGGAAGACAGGAGTGCCTGGCGTGCTCTGGTCCATGGGGTCACGAAGAGTTGGACACGACTAAACAACTAAACAACAACAACAGGCTGGTTTCTGCAGACACTCATGAACCTCTCTCTAGCCACCCAGATAAGCAAGAGGCATGATCAGAGCTAAAGGTTGCAGTCAAGCCAGGCAAAAGCACCCGTGGAAGGTACAAAGCAGGGCTGGTGAGGAACGTGGTCTGGGAAGAGAGAGTGTGGCTAATGAGGGGGCAAAGCCTGAGGAGAATCCCTGGGGTCAGGCAAAGAGGCCAGAGGGACCACATTTGTTTCCTGTACCTGAGGTTCCTTGTCCCTGTTATAGAAGACGGTGGAAATTTGTGTGATCCTTTTGATCCTTTTGATGGCACAGGAATATAACAAGTACGCAAACATTTCCAAAGTTAGTTTTGAAAGTACTGTGACTGTGACAAATCTCTTATTTTGCATATCAGATGAAATGCAAGCAATGAATCATTGTTGTTGTTTTGTTTAAGCTGCCGATAGATTCAGAAATCACCGGTTCTCCTGCTCCGGTCCATTGCAAGCTCGTTTGATGAGAAGGCACCTTTACAGTAAGAGTCACTCAAGATGATAAAATACAGACAGTAACAGCCAAGGAGTGGTGCCAAGTGCACAGGAATATCTGCAACATTCGGCACTTGAGACACATGATAGGGGCTCATAATTAGGAGGAGGATAAAAAGGCAAATCTGCTTCTACTTGGAAATCCATCTATGCTATTGGCATCGCAGCATGCTGGGGGAATGAATCAAGCCCATGTTAATTATGCTTTGCAGGAAGCCGCAGGTTTCCCCCCCCCCTCTCTCATTTAAAAATAAGTTGCCCTGAACTTACTGCCAATAAATGTGATGACCCTGAGGTCCAGTGTTTTGAAAGAGAGTCATTTCCTTCAGATAATGATCTCTTCATCATTCATAATTGTATAAACGTCTGTCGTGGCCCACCTTGGGAGAATCCGTAGTCAGCTTCAGCTCTGGTCTCACTGTTAGATAGGGTGGGCACTGAATTCAGGGTAGCTGGTCTGTGTGGGTGTCATTGTTCAACCCATGGATGGATATCCAGTGCTCTGTGTTGTATCTGCCACAAAGCTATCCCAAGAGACAAGACTGTGCAAAGCCGATAACGTATTTTTCGCTCCATAAGACGCACCTGACCATAAGACGCACCTAGTTTTTAGAGGAGGAAAGGGAGGAAAGCCACGTTTTGGGGGGGATCAGCTCACAGTTGTGCAGCTTCTTTTGCAAAGGGAAAAAAATCCTGTTTTTATGGGGTTCAATTCACAGTTCTGCAGCTTCTTTAAGAAAGGAAAGGGAGCCATTTCTGCAGTTTCCAGACAGATAATCTAATCAGCCAGTCACACGTCGCTGGGGAAACAAATGGCCTCCATCTGCAGAACATTCAACAATGGAGGCCTGGGCAAGGGGGCGGGGCCAGAAAGGGAGCCAGCGATCGACCACACATTTGCTCCATAAGACGCACAGACATTTCCCCTTACTTTTTAGGAGGAAAAAAGTGCGTCTTATGGAGTGAAAAATATGGTAACTAGAATCTCATACAGAATGTAAAAGTCCTTTTATGGATGACTGTTTTGATGCAGAATTTATTGTCTTTAATGTTTTCAGACATGGGAACGACCCCCTGTTTCATAGAATCATGGAACTGTAGCACTGGAAGGGGTAGCCAAGGGTCATCTAGTCCAACCCCCTGCAACACAGGAAACTCAGCTAAAGCATCCATGACAGATGGCCACCCAACCTCTGCTTAAAAGCCTCCATGGAAGGAGAGCTCACCGCCTCCTGAGGGAGACTGTTCCACTGTCAAACAGCTCTTACCATCAGAAAGTTCTTCCTGATGTTTAGTTGGAATCTCCTTTCTTGTAACTTGGGGGGTTATTGTTTTGTTTATTTTGTGTGTTTTATCTTGTATTTTATTCTGTGACTATCCTGAGATCTTTTGATGAAGGGTAGTATATACTGTTTAGGGAAGCTTTTAATGTTTAATAGACTATTGTATTTTAATATTCTGTTGGAAACCACCCAGAGTGGCTGGGGAAACCCAGCCAGATGGGCTGGGTATAAATAATAATGTTTTAACCTGATATTGTTTGGCCACCCTGGGTTCCTTCTGGGGGAAGGGTGGGGTAAAGATGATGATGAAAATGATAATCTGCTAGCATCCCAGGCATGTGCAAACAATCAGGCTACTGGATAGGTTCATAGGCTAGCATCTTTTGGCAATCTGTTTGCAAGATTCCATTAGTCACCCAGTGATCAAGGCAGAATGATAGGCTATGGGATTTTTGACACCAATCTGCACCGGTCTAGGAGTCATTCTTATATAATTTGAACCGGTTAATATATATAGGATAGTTAACAGAGAATTGGTTTTTGTGGAGCCATGAATTGTAATGTTATCATTATTCAATATTTGAGAAAGATTGCACAAATGGAAAATCTTTGAGACACGGTTCAATTGGAGGGTCAAATAATAATGTAAAGTCTCTATAAACTTAGAGGTTCTTAATGACAGGCTTTCTCTGAGCAGAAATTGGGCCATTAAATGTCAAAGGAAGACATGCCAAAAAGGGGTGGGGGGCAAAGCATGACCAGATCAATCTGTGTGGTTTTCAGTAATTCTCTCATAACTCTTGCATAAAGATTTTCTCATGCCCTTGAAAAGCAGAGGATGAAGGGCAGACTCCTACTGGCATTGAAAACAAAAGCTTGGAAAATCTTACAGCTTGACTGTATGCATGCTTACTTGAAAGTAAGTGTCATTTTGTTCCATGCAGCCTGTATTTCCAGCTAAAAATATGTGTAGGATTTCAGCCTTAGGTTGCATATGTAGTATACTACACTTCCCAAGATTCTCTTTGTGTGTGTGTGTGTCGCTTTAAATGTATGGTGTGTACACAGCCTTACTCCGTTATTTCTAGGGCTCTGCCATTCCCCCCCCCCCCAAGTTTCAGTTTTGGGGCGATAAATAATTTTGCCCATGGGGCACATTGATTTATTCCAACATTATTTATTTATTGTTACATTCTTTACTTATTGCATTACCCAGTTATGTTGTTGTACACCGCCCATGCAGCAAAGTTTATTTATAATAGTAAATAAATAGGTTCTCTGGGTGGTTTACAGAAGTATTAAAATGCAAAATACTTCCCTTGCCTTTTCACACCAAAGCCCTAAAGGATATCCTCCTCCACCCAAAAAACAACTTTTATTGTGCAAATACTAATCTTTTAAACATTCTGTTGCCATATCCCCCCCCCCCGGTGTTTCTGTTTCAGCATTGCCTTTTCCTCCAAGGTGCCACATTTAATGTTCAATCTGAAGGTGAATGCCAGACATTCTTGGGATGATAGTGTAGCTAATTGTATTTGGCTGTATGTTGCCATCACTAAGGGCTCATCCTGACTTCCTTTTGTGCTGTGTCTCTAGGCACAGGTCTGTGCTTTATGCTCCATCTCTGAGTGTTTGTTTGTTGTCGTTGTTTTGCCTTGGCACTTTCATGCAAAACCTCACTCTTTAATGCTCAATTGGAACAAACAGCAGTTTCGGTTTTTCGCGGATTGCTGCTTCCTCCAATACAGCAGTAGAGAGTGGATTTTTGCATGAAAGTGGGGGGGGGGGCAGAAAAAAGCACTCGGGCTTGAAAGCCCTGACCTCTGCCTTGAAAGCACAGCACACAAGGTAAGTGTGGATGAGCCCTAACAGTAAAGGAAATGGCAAATGGTGTTTTGGAAAGTGGGGTCTTGCAAGGATCAGTATTGGGACCTGCAGTTCTTAACTGGTAAAAAGGTAAAGGTAAAGGACCCCTGGATGGTTAAGTCCAGTCAAAGGAGAATATGGGGTTGCGGCGCTCATCTTGACTGAGGCTGAGGCTTGACTGAGGCTGAGGAAGTCGGTGTTTGTCCACAGACAGCTTTCCGGGTCATGTAGCCAGCATGACTAAACCACTACTGGTGCAACGGGACATTGTGATGGAAGCCAGGGCACATGGAAACACCATTTAGCTTTCTGCCGCAGCAGTACCTATTTATCTACTTGCACTGGTGTGCTTCCAAACTGTTAGGTTGGCAGGAGCTGGGACAGAGCAAGGAGAGCTCACCCTGTCGCGGGGATTCGAACCGCCGACCTTCTGATTGGCGTGCCCAAGAGGCTCAGTGGTTTAGACCTATGTCCCTTGAGGCCCGTGTCCACCCGTGTCTTAACTGGTACATTAGGGCAAGGAAGAGCAAGGGATACAAGTGTCCTGAAGATACCAGAGCAGTTGGCCAAAAAGGTTTGTGAAGCGCTCCAAGAGAATCTCTCCAAATTGGATGAATGGGTGGTAAAATAGCCCTTGCAATATAAGCAAGTGTCAGGTGATGCACATTAGCGTGCACACACACAAAAAATCTAATTTCACATATATGTTCATATGATGGTGACTGACCAGGAATGAAATGTTGGGGTCCTTAATGAAGATGCCATCAGTGTGCAGAAGAAGTAAGGCAAATTCCATGGTAAAGATAATTAGGGAAAGGACTGAGAATAAAACACAAATGTCATCCTTATACAAATCTATTACACTTGGAATGCTGTGTACATTATGGGACACAGGTGGCGCTGTGGCCTAAACCTCTGAGCCTCTTGGGCTTGCCGATCAGAAGGTTGGTGGTTTGAATCCCTAAGATGGGGTGAGCTCCTGTTGCTCCTGCCAACCTAGCAGTTCCAAAGTACACCCGTGCAAGTAGATAAATAGGTACCACTGTGGTGGGAAGGTAAACAGCGTTTCCATGTGCTCTGGTTTCCGTCATGATGCCCTGTTGCGCCAGAAGCGGTTTAGTCCTGCTGGCCACATGACCCAGAAAGCTGTTTGCAGACAAACACCAGCTCCCTCAGCCTCAAAGCAAGATGAGCACCACAACCCCATAGTTGCCTTTGACTGGACTTAACCAACCAGGGGTTAAGTACATTTCTGTTCACCCCACATCGAAAAGAATATTGTAGAGCTAGAAAGGGGTCAGAAAAGGGCACACAAAATGATCAAAGAGGTGGAGCAATCCCTCTGTGAGGGATGGTTACAACATGGATTGTTCAGTTTGCTCATAATATTTATTTGGGGAGGGGGAGAAATTACAACAAAAAGATAACTTCAAAATCTGCCTTACTCCTAATGCATTTTGTGTGTGTTCCACCCCACCCCTTTTTAGTGGGCTTGATGGATTGCCACACATATCTCCTGTGCTTTGCGGACTCTAAGTAGGTCTGGCCAGGGGAAGGCAAGTGAGCAGGCTGCTGGATATTAGCTGGAGCTGCATGTGTCTCTATCACTCATTGTGCACTTAATGGACCAGATTCTCAGTGATGACTGCTGACTGCTCTGATTGGTTGTGGTTTTTGCTACTCTGGCAATCCGAATCATCTAACAGGGCAGTTGCTTAGCTAGCTCAGATTTCCAGCAACTTTGCAGGCAAACATTCGTTTGTTTGTTTGTTTGTAAATCATGCCTAAAATGTGGATGGATTATATTAGAGTGCTTCCCCATCAAATGGTTACTATTGGTGGCAGGTGTTTGTTTTTTAAGGGATTCATACCTATCCTGCTTGTAGACTTTGTTATCTTTTGCACCTGAGATTATACTAAAATGTTTCTCACCTGTTCCACACCATCTCATGGAACTCTAGTCTGTGCTTGTCCTGCCAGGCATTTGTGTTGCAAACACTAGCTGTGGTGTTTGCTGTTGTTTAGTAGTTTAGTCGTGTCCGACTCTTCGTGACCCCATGGACCAGAGCACTCCAGGCACTCCTGTCTTCCACTGCCTCCCACAGTTTGGTCAGACTCATGCTGGTAGCTTCGAGAACACTGTCCAACCATCTCATCCTCTGTCATCCCCTTCTCCTTGTGCCCTCCATCTTTCCCAACATCAGGGTCTTTTCCAGGGAATCTTCTCTTCTCATGAGGTGCCCAAAGTATTGGAGCCTCAGCTTCAGGATCTGTCCTTCCAGTGAGCACTCAGGGCTGATTTCCTTCAGAATGGAGAGGTTTGATCTTCTTGCAGTCCATGGGACTCTCAAGAGTCTCCTCCAGCACCATAATTCAAAAGCATCCATTCTTTGGCGATCAGCCTTCTTTATGGTCCAGCTCTCACTTCCATACATCACTACTGGGAAAACCATAGCTTTAACTATACAGACCTTTGTTGGCAAGGTCCAAAACATCATTTTCCTAACTCAGGGTAAATTGCACCTTCTCTAATAAACTGCATATTATTATTTCTTATTCCAAACCTTTCTAGAGATCACTATTAACCTATGTGGATCTCAGCTGTCACTTTTATCCATGCTTTTTTTAAAAAAAAGACTTGGGTACAATGTGGTCATGAATTCTTTGTTGGTTGGTTGTATGCTGCCCTCCCCTCATGCTGTTTAAACTAGAAGGGTCTCGGAACACCCACTCCTTCCTCCCCCGGCAGTTCCCTGATTCCCAAATCCTCTCCCAAACGTCAAGTGATTCTGCTGAATGGGGTGAGTTGTGGCATGGTGGGGTCAAAAGCAGAAAGACGAATAAAGACACGTCCCAAGAGCCTTTTTGAATTTTCCAAAAAAAGTCTCTTCCTGAAGTTTATAATACTCAAAGTGACGGCGGTCTTCTTTTATTTTTATGAGGAATGAGCAGCATCTGTGACCTTGACCACAAACAAGTCTTGTTATTGCTCTGCCATGGCTGGGAAGGAATAATAGGTTTTGTAACAAAGGTAGGCAAGGAAATCAATGCACCAGTTCCCCTTAATTTATTGTTGTTTTTCCTCCTTTGCTTTCTTATACACCCAAACC
>JAXCMG010000003.1:83413007-83512710 GCA_034642415.1 Podarcis siculus | reverse complement strand
TGTAGATGTCAGCCCCTTTTCTTGACAAGGTGAGGGGATGGAGGAAAGGGAAGGAACCAATGCTTTGCTGCTCAGATGGATGTCTGATTTCATTGCTTGGTCATGCTGCATTGCTAGCAATGCTGTTCTCTTTTCTTGTAGAATTGCACAGGGCAGGCAGTGCTCAGTGCACAGGCAGAGGCAGCCGAAGTCCAAAGCTAAGCAATTCTCTGAATTCTTAAGAAATCACAATTTTGATTTATGCTGCGTGCGCACGATTATGTCTTTAAATACTTTTGTCATGATGCTGGAGAATCAGTCAAGTCTGCTCTGGGCAACATGATGAAATTGGGCAGCCCTGCCATTTTATAATATGCACATGAAAAGCTGCCCCCTGCTCATTCAGAATCTGGCTCCAGGCTACTGTGTAGGGCTTGATAAGTTATTTAAAGAGCAGATTTTTGTTTGTTAATGAGGGCATTTATTTCGGAGTCGCTTTTAATAAAGCGAATGCTGTCTGGAAACTGCATAGCATCTAGAGCTGTGCATTCTGTTCTGGTGTGGCTTGTGTCCTACAGAAGAAGTGGTATTGAGCTATGTCCAGTCTAGCGCAAGGCAAAGCAAGACCTGGGGTGGGGGGTGGGGAGAAGAAAAGGTCTTTGTCCTGTGCTGAAAAGCATAAGGGTGGACATTAGTTAAGAATCCACGGGCAACACAGGGCTTATTAATTTTAAAAAAAATTATTAGTATTTTCCACACAAGAACAACAACACGAAAAATATCAAAAAATAACAGTACACAACACACAGAAACCAACATTCGCAAACTAAAGAAAGCAACAACAAAAACAAACAACAACAACAAATCCATATCTTACAAGTTAATATTATAAACACTAAAACAACAACAAGACATTGACTTCCACCAATCCCACAGCACCTCCTTTATCTCTCATTGTGTCTTCCTGTTTTCCTTATCATCTCTATCCTAACATCTAGATATAAATCCCTCTATCTTATCCTTTCACTTCACAAGGTTATTCCAGACTCAGCCAGATTTCTGTCCTCGAACCTTGACTTTTGAGGTATTCATTTAGGCACTCCCATTCTTTTTTTACTTCACTTTTTGGTTTTTGTCTTATTATGCCTGTCAATTTGGCTGATTCTAAGTATTCTGAAAGCTTACATAACCACTCTCCCCTAGTGGATAACTGATTCCCTTTCCAATACTTAGCCACCAGGATTCTTGCTGCAGACGTTGCGTATAAGAAAAATTTAGTTTTGTCTTTAGGAATATCGTAATTTAAAATTCCTAAAAGGAATGCCTCTGGCCTTTTACTATATGATATTCTTAATATTTTCTTTATTTCTTATTTCTTATTACTTATTTTGAATTGTGCTTCAGTTCTTTTCTTAGGTCCATGCTTTACTCTCCTTCAAGTAAAAGGTGAGATTTGCTGTTTCCTTTCAAGAGTCACTCTTTCAAATGACAGCTATGGCTATGTAAATCTCACTTGAAAGGGGCAATTTCTCTATTGCATCTTCGCTCATTTTTAAAAAAGAAGCTGGCTCAAAATGCACCAAATCTGGCACAGAAATGTCTCGGAGTGGGCAGCTTAAATTAGAATTAAACTTCTGGCGACACATATTATCCTGAGCTTACACATATATTTGGTTGAATGCTTGCAATTCCTTGGCCACATAATTTGCAATGCTTGGCCTCAAGATGATTTCATCCCGATTCTCTTCAGTGCCTTAAGTCAACATGGTTTGGCTGAACTGGTTTGTAGGTTGGACCATAGATATCGGTATTTGCTCTTCCATAAGACGTGGAAATGGAAAAATAATGCAGTCATAAGATGGAGTGACAATGGAAAATATTAATAATTACAAATGCCAACATAGTGAAATCAAGGCAAATACAGGGCTGTAAGTAGATATGAACCAGCTCTTCTCTACTCTCCTTGAATGTGCCCTTTACTACTTACTAAAGCTTGTGGCTCACAGGGAAAGCCCAGCAGTGTCCCATCAATAGACCAGGCTGGGAGTCCAGAGCACGTTCAGGACCCTGGAGAGCTCCCAGGATCTTGCTGAGCTAACAGTACAAAGGGTACAAAGGGCTTTGCTGCAAGCACCCAACTCCAACTGAAGCCATGTTTTGTGTTGTCTGCTCATGCGGTGCAATAAGTCCAGCTTCTGTAGAGATGCTGACTGCCTCTTAAAGGGCCCTCAACATATGTTACAGCCTTTGGCCCCTGTGGGGCTGGGAAGACTGGGGAAGTGTTTGAGACTGCTCCTCTGAATTTGAGGGTAGTGTCTGGTGTCTGGATTGGGTGGGGAATGACAAAATGGACATGGAGATGAGTTTCATCAAAACGGAAAGAATTCAGTTCATTTTTGGAGCCAGTCAAAAGTGCAGAAAATTATCCCTGCCCTATCAACCAACACATTCTTGCTGCCAGACCCCACTGACCTAGACATCCTCTTTCGCCTTCGTTTTACTTGCAGGAGGTGATGGGAGAAGTCAGAGGAGTGACAGAGCTTCTTGCCGCCACTCTGTTAAGCTGATGCTGGCCAGGCAAGTGAAATGAAGGGAAGAGAAGGCATTTGGCAGGGAGGAAGTTTTGGAGACTGGGATGGCTGGGGAGAGAGAAGCTGGAAATTCTCTGGATTGGATGGATTCTAATCCAAGCTGGAGAAGAATTTGTGCGAGTTGCAGTCACATTTCTGCTGAATGGCAGGGTGGAAATAAGACATGCTCAAGGCCGAAGCATGTGCACTCTTCGCTAAAAGCCTTCTCTGTTTACATTTACAGTGTCAGATATGTAAAGACTGGCTGTGGTTGCACAGTGGTGAGAAAAGGGCGATTTCCTATGTTCACACACACACTCTATTTGTCAGTTTAATCTAGTTCTGTCTGAAACTAAGCACTAACTGCAAGCAAAGAATAACGAACACCACCCACGACACTGTTTCCCTAGAATTTCTCGGAATTTGCCTCAGGCATTTTAAAAATTAACACCACACTTTCTTACAACTTACGACAAAATGGGAGTATCTGAAATGGCAACCAGAGAAAGAGTGTGTCACACATATTGTATTAATATTTATACCGCTGGTATGCGGGCACCAGCCTTTTCTAGGTAGGAAGCATGAAAGGGAGACAATTATTTTTTTTGCAAAATGACATGTCTTGCCTCTGCTGCTGTTATAAATAACACTGAAGCTTAAGATGAATGGAGAAGACTGGGGGAAGGGGAAGCAGTGGGCACATTTCTCTGTGAGGTTAAATAAATTTGGTTCCATTTCAATCAGCGTCAATTTGCAACTTTTCTGTTTTATTGTTTCTCAGTAGCCAGCTTTCCCATAAGTCCATGCAAACATCATTTAGCTACTGCAGAGGGAGAGAGGGGGAAATTAGTGACAAATTAATACATGGTTGCCAAATCACAAAAATCAGCAGTTGGCCACAGTTATAGCTATATCACCTAAAACTAGGGATGGATGGATCAGCGGTTTATTTCCTGTTCATATTAATTTTGCACATGTACATTTGCAAGGTTGTTCTAGCCCATTTCTCCCTCTTGTATCTATATTTATATCATCTATATCCAGTGCATTTTTTTCTTAAAAAAAATATTTAGGGGTACTCTCATTTTATAGTTCAAATTGGGAAACATAAATACAGTAAATGGACAAAAGTACAAAGATTCACAAAATGTTTAGGGGCATGCGTACCCCTGCATCCCCCCAGAGAAAAAGCGCTGAATATATATCGATATTGATGATATAACTATAGCTATATCATCTATATCTATATCTATATAATTTTGTATTTAAATACATTGTTCAAATATTATTTTATTGCAACGTATGCAATTTGTATACAATATGCAATCTTTAAGCAATTTGGTAGATTTCTTTGGCTGAGAACTGTATCAGAAAAGGCAGGAAAGTGCTAAATATGAATTGTGTTTCAAGCCATGCCTTAGTCCAGGAGGTGTGAATTTGGTCCATTTTCTTAAAAATGCAGATCACATGAATTTCTGTTCCATCCCTTTCTCAAAATGCATACCATTCCAATCCAGCAGCTCCCTGCAAAATCAGAAAAATATTTTGAATATTGGGGAGGCCAAGACATGGTCTGCATCTTCAGTGGTGGACAGGGAGCTGTGGGAAATATTGGAACACAATTCTGCAAAGTGTGCTTCTTTCTATAGAGGAGAAGAATGAAAATCTCAGAATTTTTCTAAGAAAAAAGAAATCTGCAAGCAGGACTGGCGACCAGTTAGAGATAACATAGTGCAGCCTTTGCTAAACTGCCCCCTTCCAGATGTTTTAGACTACAGCTCCAATCATCCACCAAAATTAGCTGGGGCTGACACGAGTGTAGTGTAGTGGTTAAGAGCTGTGGACTCGTAATCTGGTGAACTGGGTTCGCGTCTCCACTCCTCCACATGCAGCTGCTGGGTGACCTTGGGCTAGTCACACTTCTTTGTAGTCTCTCAGCCCCACTCACCTCACAGAGTGTTTGTTGTGGAGGAGGAAGGGAAAGGAGAATGTTAGCCGCTTTGAGACTCCTTCGGGTAGTGATAAAGCGGGATATCAAATCCAAACTCCTCCTCCTCCTCTTCTTCTTGTAGTTCAAAACATCTGGAGGGTACTGAAGTTGAGGAAAGCTGGCCTGGTGATGACATCATGGTATTATGTAACAAATCAGACTTGGCTAAGTAAGGATGTCATGGTGGTCAAAGGAGCCACTTAAGAATGAGGGCAGTGCTTCCTGGAATGGTGGCTGTGGAAGTGTCTATCTGATTGAATCACCAGGCGTCCTCACTCTAAACTGCAACACTGCCCTCCCAATATCAAAAGATGACACTTTTCAGAGTTGCTGAACATGTTTGTACAATATGTCCACCATTCATCTCAGCCCTGCTGCAGACAGTGGCGGAGCTTCGTGCTCCAGCACCGGGGGCAGAGAGCAGGAAGGGGCGTGGCGCACCGCCTGTGGGGGAGGGCAGTCGTGATGGCACCCCACCGGGATCGTGGGGGCAGGGGCGGCGCGCTCCCCCCCACCCCCTCTTCCAGAGACATCACATTACCTGGATTTTTTTTGTTCTTAAATATTTTAAAAAACAAAAAGCAGTAGGGGGAAAAACCCCCAACATAACTTCAGAGATAAATGTCTCTGACATATCTAATAAATATCCAGGGCAGACTGATGTGGGAAAATGATTGCTTGTACATGAGAACATGAGTACAGTTCTTATTGTTACAGGGTGATTTCATAGCTAGAAGCATCCTTGGAGCATGAACAGCGCGTGAACAGCTCGTGCTGTCCTATATGATTGGCTAACGTGGCATGGCCTGATGCTCGCATAGTCTAGTGCGAAGGTCCTTATCTGCTTGCTAGAACAAATTGCTTGGCTTGTAATTTGTATCTTTCTGACTTCACACAATAAAAGCTGTGCTGCATTAGCCCTAATAGCAGCCATATTTCGGAACCTATTATGGTGTGAGACTGATTTTTCTTTGGATGCCGAGCTGCAACTCGACATTTGGTGCCCCGTGTGACTGCCTTCGGACTTCACGTTGTTTTTCATTATTCAGCACTCACCAACACGTCGTTCATCCACGTAGTGGATCCCTGGTGAGTGCTCCCGTGTGAATGTGATTCTGGACTACGTTACGGACTTATCAGCACTTATCTCCGCCCGGACAGGGCAAAAGGCGCCTCCCTCATCCTCCTAAGGATCCCTCCGGTAAGTGCTCCCTGCTCTTTTTGCAACTCTTGCAATCATGGGAAAGTCTCTCTCTGCACCACAGAAAAATTTTTTTAAAGACCTTAAATTCCTTTTGGCCAGTAACAACCTTACTGTTCGGAAAGCTGACCTTAAGTCCCTTATAATAGCCCTGGACACTCACTGTCCCTGGTTCCCCCAGGACGGAAATTGGGAGTTAGACGATTGGAAAAAAATTGGACACTTCTTTCAAAATCATCCTCAGATTGATGTCAAAGTTTTGCATGCCTGGGGTAACGTCTACAAAGCTATGTCGTGCTTAACTCCTTCAAACATTCTTCTGGCTGCTGCAACAGCTTCTTCGCCCCCCCTCACAGCTCCCGCTTTGCCTGCCTCAAATCTACCTCCTAAACCGCCGGACATTTTCCCTTCGGCTCCTCCTGTCTCTCCCCTGCATTCTTCAAATTCTGCAGCACCCCCCGCTCTTCCACCTCCTCCACCCAAGGCATCTGGCACCGCTCCTACCACTCCTCTTCAAGAATCTCTTCGGGCCGCTGCTCCGTTGTTGGCTTTTGATTCTACAACTCCTAATCTCTTTCCTGTGATTGCTCCTGCCGTGCCAGGGGGAGGCCCAGCCCGGCACGAACAGTTTGATTTGAGATTCATAAAGGAACTGTATTCTTCTGCCAAGGACAATGGCCCTGCACCCCCAGCCCCTGTCATGCTGAACCAAATTGATGTTCTTGAAGGGCTAACGGGAGGAGGCAATTTTCTTACTATTGCCCAACAGTTGGCCCTTGATCCTATGTATTGGGCAGCCACCACTGCTGCCGCCCAAGAAGCTTTGTCCTCTGTTCCTGATGACAAAATTGAGCGCGATGGCCGATGGGGGAGCGTCAGACAGGGCCCTACAGAGCCCTATGGACAATTTGTCGATCGCTTGTATAACACTCTTAAGCGGCAAGTTCAAGACGTGGCAGCCCAGGAAGTGATCATACGCCAGCTTGCGTTTGATAATGTAAATGAGGACTGTAAGCAAGCACTACGCCCTTTGATGACAACTCCAAATATAGCCATTGTAGATGTGCTTAAAGCCTGCCAGTCAGTGGGCACTGAGACGCATAAAGCTCGCCTGCTAGCCACGGCTCTGTCCTCCACCGTGTCCCAGAATCCTGCAAAGGATAAAACCTGCTTTGGATGTGGCAAAGTGGGCTATTTTCGTGCGCAGTGCAGATCTACCGCACAGCAATGTCACCCCAGCACAAAGTGCCCCATCTTTGATACAGGCCAGGACTTGTCAATTTTCTGAAGCACATCTTAGATCACATATTGGTCACCCTGGTTATTTGGCAACAGGAATTTTACGCCTGCTGAACTTCATTTCCGGAAGGAAGAAATATTGCAGCGTCCTCTAGTGTCTTACAGGTTGCTTCCAGATCCACAGTGGAATGGTCCAACTTCTTTGATTTCTTGCGTTCGACCTTGGCGCTCTTCTGTTGCCTCGTCTTCGCCCAAGGAGACACCAGCACCTTGAAACCGTATTTTACGCTGTTTGCCGGTGATGACCTCTCACCTGACCTCAACCCACATTGCAGTTGGAGACATCGCCATATTGATGTGCCCTAGATAACGTCACCTTCCACTGCTGTTCCAGTGTTTCCTGGCACGTTGAAAGGCCATCTTCAACCCTATCGCGTTGGCCCCCCTTCCCCCTGGGAAGCCACCGTTTCTACCACTTATCGTTACAGTTTTGCCGCCTCTTGTCTGGGAAATGAACCTGGCTTTGAAGGATGCCCTCGTCAGACCGGCATCGCTTGGGTTTTGCCCCCCAATAGCGACCATCCCATCTGTGTCACCACGTTTCGTTGGGTTTGGATTTTTGGCTCAGCAATGCACGGAGCAGTACATGAGGCCTATTTACAGCAAATGGGCTCCTGTATCTGCAGAAATGGCTGTGTGGCTTCTCCTGGATTGTGGTTTTTACATGCCAATAATCGAGCCACGAAATATCACACAGGTTGCTCGGAAACAGCTATTGGAATAATTTACCATTCTCACCCTTATTGCCCCCCCGAGCAACCAATATGGCATCGTCCTGAGTGGCCCCACAATTCCACTTCACACGGATGGAGCCTCTCCGTGAACTTTGTAAAACGCCGCTTTCGTCGTGCTGCCTTTTTGCAGAAGGCCAGGAGGCCTGAACTTTATCATCAGATTTGGACTAACAATACTTACGTTAGAGACATTAATCATTTTGCTTCTATGCTTAACCTTTCTGATTGTTGGATGTGTATGCATATCCCTCCTCAATCAAAAAGATCTGGCATTTTATTACATGGTATTCCTATAAATGCTTCATATAAGATTAGCAATAATATGAAGGACAATCGCATAAGTTTACCTCCTGTATTTCTATCGCTTGTAGAATTAGCTCCTTATTGTTTTCATTTTAATCACAATAGCAAAAAATTTTTAGGTCATTATCCATATTGTAATTGGACACATGAATACATTAATGGATCTTCTTGTTTTCTTAATGTTACAACCATGAGTGGCAGACCGAAGGTTTTAATTAATAATGTCACAACTTACATGACCTATGAACAACAAGCTGCGTGTAGAGACTTTTATGTTTGGTTCGACTGGATGAGAAAGAGCAGCAGAACTACATGTTTGCTTCAATCTGATTTATGGTTATTTTGTGGCACACGTGCCTACAAAGAAATCCCCTCTGCCTTTTCTGGTACCTGCACGTTAGGTATAGTAGTACCCTTGGTATATAAAATAGATAAGCTCCCAGCGGTCCGTTTGCGTAACAGAAGGGAAGTACTATCACCTATTTCTCAATACACAGGGACGGCCATCTCTAGGTCCCTTCTGCCTTCTTTAGGTGCAGCCATGAATTACCGTGATTTGCATAAATTGGCAAACTGGACAGAAAATTTGTTTAATTCCACCATTTTGGCTTTAAAAATGATTAACAAAGAAATATCAGACATAAGAAATGTAGTTCTTCAACATCATTATGCTTTAGATGTGATCTTTGCTTCTAAAGGTGGAATTTGTGCCTTAATTCATTCTCATTGCTGCATGTATATAACTGATCAATCGACCAATATCTCTGCTACTATTGATCATATGGAACAAATGATAGCCCATAATCCATTGAATCCACCTGAAGGTTTTGATCCATGGGAGTGGTTGTCTTCTTGGCTACCTAATGGATTATGGTTAAGAAAAATATTATTGATTGTAATTGCATGTATTGCTGGCTTCATTATGGTGTGTTGTTGCATTCAATGCATACCCTCTTTGATTTCCCAATGCACTGCATGGTGGTACCGACCACGGCCCACCACAGGGGTTACAAGAGGAATTTATGTTGCAAAGTGTAGACGCTTAGGCAATGAAGTGTACGATTTGGACTAATGGTCCCTCTTTTCCTCTAATAATATAAACAAGAAAAGGGGATATGTGGGAAAATGATTGCTTGTACATGAGAACATGAGTACAGTTCTTATTGTTACAGGGTGATTTCATAGCTAGAAGCATCCTTGGAGCATGAACAGCGCGTGAACAGCTCGTGCTGTCCTATATGATTGGCTAACGTGGCATGGCCTGATGCTCGCATAGTCTAGTGCGAAGGTCCTTATCTGCTTGCTAGAACAAATTGCTTGGCTTGTAATTTGTATCTTTCTGACTTCACACAATAAAAGCTGTGCTGCATTAGCCCTAATAGCAGCCATATTTCGGAACCTATTATGGTGTGAGACTGATTTTTCTTTGGATGCCGAGCTGCAACTCGACAGACTGAGAACAACAATCCTGACCATGTTACCTGTTACCATACCGTATGGTGTGGTATTGATGAGGGACGGATGGTATTAAATGTTGGAAGACCTTCCAGAGTCATCAGAACAGCTGCATCTGATGCCAGTCTAGTGCTTTTCCTGCATTAAAATGCATATGATCTTATTAACTGTAGCACTGAGCAAAGACACAGGAAAACCAGAGCACATTTCATGTAATGCTCATGGATGGGCAAGAAACTGTCATGCACCCCTTTGCCAAGGAATTTGGTTGGGAAACTGATGGCCTTTTGCTATCATGAGGAAATAAATTCCCCTTTCTGGTAAACATCTCCCAATGTGACCTTGTCAGGATAGAATTTAAGCAAGAGAGCTCTGTCAACACAGCACTGAATGCATAAGGGAAGGAGATCAATGGCTTTGGTAAGTGATATGAGAAGTATTTAAGACTTCTTTACGAGCAGATTTGTAATATATATATATATATTGGACTTTCTACCTGCATGATTCTCTCTGCATGAATTCTGACACGAACAACACGGCCCTCCATTGATAGATGAGGTTGCCACGGCTGCGGAGGTAAACTTAGCATGAGTCAAAGAAAGGTTACTTGTTAAGTGTGGCTCTTGAAGTTGACAACTTGCATGGATGGAATTTAGACTCTGCAGAGGGTACTTTTCTTGATTCCAAATATATGTCTTTTTCACGGGAAAAGCTCTAGCTTAATCGCAAATTGCTGCGCTTAAAACCAACTCACTTACCAGGTACAGAAGAATCATTCCTTTCACAGCAAGGAGTAACTGGGACAAATTCTATTACCTAGGATGGGGTGGACGGCTGATGACACATTAACGCCTGATGTATGGCTGATGCTGTCAAAAAAGAAAGGAAAGGAAAGGAAAAAGAAAACATGAGAGCCTCTTGCTGCTAAATATGCCTCTGACCCACAAACCACATTTTCCTCTATGCTGTTATTCATTCAGGTGGTCTTCCATTTCCACGTATATGCATGCATGTCTCCTGAAACTTCATCAGAATTTCTCCCAATATACTCATTTTTGTACACACCTCCCCCTAACATACAAATTTTTGCAAAGCAATTTCCCCAAATCTTTGTATGCTATTTTCACTAGAATGCATCTTTAGGCACACTGTACCTTAGCATATAAGGGACGCGGGTGGCGCTGTGGGTTAAATCACTGAGCCTAGGCTTGCCAATCAGAAGGTCGGCGGTTCGAATCCCCACGATGGGGTGAGCTCCCGTTGCTCGGTCCCTGCTCCTGCCAACCTAGCAGTTCGAAAGCACATCAAGTGCAAGTAGATAAATAGGTACTGCTCTGGCGGGAAGGTAAATGGCGTTTCCGTGTGCTGCTATGGTTCGCCATAAGTGGCTTAGTCATGCTGGCCACATGACCCGGAAGCTGAACGCCGGCTCCCTCAGCCAGTAAAGCAAGATGAGCGCCGCAACTCCAGAGTTGGTCACAACTGGACCTAATGGTTAGGGGTCCCTTTACCTTTACCTTAGCATATGCATTTTGTACACATCACTTGGCTGGAGAACTGCATTTCAGGATTCAGAGAAGTGCATGTTTTTGAAGGATGGCTGTTTCAGAAAGTGTTAATCCGGCAGGTTCAAATTTAAATGCTGATGGAATTAAATCCCCGTCCCCCGTCCAATCCCTGTCTTCAAGGCAGGTATCACATTACAGCTCAATATGTGGTCTCTTGAAAATGGAGAATTCTTTTGTTGGGTTTGGGCTGTAGGGTTGAGATGGGCTGGAATCTGGGGGCCAGGAATTGCACTTAGGAATCCTAGTTGAGGGACAAACTGAAGATCAAGCCAGGAATGAAGGACAAGTCAAGTTAGGAATGAAGAACAAGCAAATGAAACAGGAACATACAGAAGCTCAGAAGGCCATGCTGTTCAGGCAAGGACCTCTTATATGCCTTCTTGCCCAGGAGGGTCCAATGGCCAGGTTGGGTGGGTCTGGGCTCTGATAGTACTTCTCACCTCCTAGAATCCTAGATCAGGGATCAGCAAACTTTTTCAGCAGGGGGCCGGTCCACTGTCCCTCAGACCTTGTGGGGGGCCGGACTATATTTTGAAAAAAGAATAATGAATGAATTCCTATGCCCCACAAATAACCCAGAGATGCATTTTAAATAAAAGGACACATTCTACTCATGTAAAAACACACTGATTCCTGGCCGGATTGAGAAGGCGATTGGGCCACATCTGGCCCCCGGGCCTTAGTTTGCCTACCCATGTCCTAGATAGATGCTGCAATATGCAGTTCACTGGCTCACCACATGAGGCAGCTGCACACAGATCCAAAGACTATCCTTGCCCTGACAAGTCCATGAGGTGACAATGAAGCTTTAAAGCTTTGTTGTGGTAGGTAACATAGATGAAGTCACGGAATGAAGAGAATAATAAAGCAGAGGCTGTGTATGTTATGTACTGAAGTTCTCACCCTGGGCCAGCAGGGGGATACTGTAGATAGTTTTCACTCAGGTCCACATATGCAAATAAGGGATTGAAAGTGACGTTCAGTGATTGGATAGTTACAGAAAGTAGTTACTGTTGCGTTGTAGTGGAGCTCTATATAAGCAGGCTGGCTGAACCCTTCAGTTCAGTTCTGGCCTGTGAATAAACAAGAGCTGTTTGAAGAATCGCTGTGTCGTCTGATATGTTCACCCACAACTTAACAGTGTACATGTACCCTTCTCTTTTGATGGTGTTCCAGCTTCATGCTGGTAGCTGAAGTGGCATAATTTCTTTGTCATGCTGAGCTCCCGCCTTTAAGTGTTTACCACTGCACCACTGATATATCAATTGCGTATCATGACAAAATATTTTGTACTACATTATGTTATAGTTTGTGTTTTTCTCCCTACCCTTCATGGCCGGAGTGGTGGTGTCCAGCTAATTCAAAGTGTGGAGCTGTGTCATGAACGTGAATACCAAATTCCATCCTAATACCTCAGTCTTCAACATATAAACCAATAGAAGGCTGAACAAATAAGCCAAATCAAAGGGCCAATTTCAGTCAGTCAAAAGAAACCTTGTGAGTTTTTGAGAATTTCCTTGGCAGTCCATCATATCTAATATGCCTATACAGGTCCTTCATTGGGTTGATCCATTTTTATTACACACACAAACACACACACACACACACACACAGAGAGAGAGAGAGAGAGAGAGAGAGAGAGATTCCCCCATCAGTTTCTCCATTTGCAAAAAGTAATTCTGGGCTCATGGACTTTTGCTTCACTTCCTTGGACACAGAACTTCACTTTAACCTATCCTGCTGCTTCCTGTTACATAAAAGGGAGGCTCAGCAGGTAGTCGCTGCTAGACATTTATTTTGTTCTCTTCCTTAAATTCCAAAATTAGCTTGGCTAGGGGTGGGCATGAGTTTGCAGCCTGTTATCTTGTTGTGCGTCCTTGCAGAGAGAGAAAATTGGAAGATGAAGACTCTCACTGCGTCACCTTATAGGGGCCAGAGCAAACTTGCAATAGTTGAAGGTACCATTTGGGAAATAACTGAAGTGGAGGAAAAACTGGCAAATTATCAACTTGCTGAGAAGGGGAAAGGAAGCGGGACTCCCCTCTCTGAATGAAAGAGAGGCGGATTTCATATGGGCAAGTTTAATTATGTACAGAAGAGCAAAACTTTTAATTTGAAAGAGATTTATGTGATCATTAATACTTGACTTGGTAATTATTAACTTGCCTCCTTGACACTTGGCACAACCCATCACTGCTCCCATGAGGGTGATGATATTCGGTGACATGGCGCTCACTTACAAATGGGTCTGCTCAAAAAAATTATAAGCTTTCAGCAGTGGAAGATGAGCCACCATGATACACTAGATCACCTGGTATTATTGCAGTGTGAGGGACAGGGAGAGGGGACCTGCCGGTGGTAGCAATGAACCATCACTATAATATGAGTACTTATGTTAGAGACAGCATCTTAAAAAGCAGAGACATCACCTTGCCAACAAAGGTCCGTATAGTTAAAGCCATGGTTTCCCCAGGAGTGATGTATGGAAGTGAGAGTTGGACCATAAAGAAGGCTGATCGCTGAAGAATTGATGCTTTTGAATTATGCTGCTGGAGGAGATTCTTGAGAGTCCCATGGACTGCAAGAAGATCTAACCTATCCATTCTGAAGGAAATCAGCCCTGAGTGCTCACTGGAAGGACAGATCGTGAAGCTGAGGCTCCAATACTTTGGCCACCTCATGAGAAGAGAAGACTCCCTGGAAAAGACCCTGATGTTGGGAAAGATGGAGGGCACAAGGAGAAGGGGACGACAGAGGACGAGATGGTTGGACAGTGTTCTCGAAGCTACCAGCATGAGTCTGACCCAACTGCGGGAGGCAGTGGAAGACAGGAGAGCCTGGTGTGCTCTGGTCCAGGGGGTCACGAAGAGTCGGACACGACTAAACGACTAAACAAGAACAACACTCATGTTAGAATATCTACAATCAGCAAAACTGACGGAATCAGTTAGAGGAATATCGAAACAAAAAACAACTAGAGAATGGGTAATATTTAAGAGCTATGTAAAACTTTATTGTACAAACAACTCCATATTAGCAGAAATTGAGTGATATTTGTAAAGAAAAAGATCAAAGGAATGTATAAAAAGCAGAAAGAAATGATATGATACAATGTAAACCCCTGTAAAAAAGAATGTTATATCAAACAGTATAGTGAGGAGGATGGGAAGGATTGTGCTGATGAGTACTTTTACTAAGTAAATAACTTTGTCTCTTTTTTAAAAATTGATGTCTTTGTTTCTTATCTTTGTTACTTCTTTATTTCTTTTATATATATATAAAATATATAATCTAGGATGTTATCTGGAGTTGAGAGAGAGAGAGAAATAGGGCATGTATTGGTGGATAATGGTCCTCCATATGGAAGACTGTAGCACTGTTGTGCCACTCGCCTACCCCTTGGTTTGGCCCAATATTAGGGGGCGCATCCATGCCATGACCACCCCTGTTTTAATTCTTTCCCCCACCATGTTCCTGAAAATATTGCCCACCCTAAAGCTTCTGTTTGCACCTGTAGGGAAGCCTCCATTGACACAGCAGCTTCAGAGGGGTGATTTTAACTGAGACCACTGCAGGGGGGAAAGGTGTAAATTCTCCCTCCCCACCACATGCTCCTGTTGCTGCTTAGCCCCCTAACCTGAGACTTATGTTTTCAAGGGAAAGGGTCATAGCTCAGGGGTAGAGCATCTGCTTTGCATGCAGAAAGTCCCTGGTTCAGCTCCCAAGTAGGGCTGGGATAGATCCATGCCTGAAATCCCGGAGAGCTGCTGCCATTCAGTGGAGACATCACTGAACTAGATACAGCAGTGGTCTGGCTCAGTACAATGCAGCTTTCCTTCCATGCATGTTAATTGTGATCAGCCCTGTGCTTTCTGCAAACCTTATTAGCCAGCTGAGCTGGAGTGGCAAGAAAGAGGAGGGTTGCTGAGAACAAAATCACCAGAGCAGTCGGAAATCTGATTCTGGGGCTGATTTGAGTTGCGAGTGGAGACAGCAGTTCTGAAGGGCCATGGGGCTACTGGCACCGAGGGGAAAGGCTTTCAGCAAGGCCCAGAGGCGATGGAGAAGCTGCTGTTCAAAGGAAGGCTCCCAGCAGAGCTCAAACACTCTGAAAGTGACAGTCAGGAATCTGAAACAGCTTGCATGAGGGACTGTAAAGACTTGGGGAAAATTCATTGTTTGAAGTTGTTTCAGCATTTCCTTATGCCAGGAACAGCTAAAATGGTTGAACAAAGAAGGTGTTGGATTCCAGCAGCCCCAAACAGCATGGCCAATGGTTGGAGAAGATGGTAGTTGTACTGCAGCAACATCTGGGAGGTGCCACATTGACGACCCCTGCGTTATGCTTTCAGAGCTGAAACACTGCTCTGTGCTTTGGCTCTTGGTTGCATTAAACACACACTGTCTGGGTCGCAGAACGGAACTGTTCCCTGAGGATCATAGAATCGCCGTACAGTTGGAATGGTTCATGAGGGACATCTAGTCCAACCCCCTGCAATGCAGGAATCTTTTGCCCAATGGGGGGCTTGAACCTATGACCCTGAGATCACATGGACAGGGCTATCACTAAGGATGTTCCTTTTTCACAGAATACATCTGGTGCCGTGCAAACTATATTGCTTCTCCTTTTTCTATAAGGCATATTAATCCACATGATGTGGGTAATTCATGGGAGGGGCAGCCCACCATGCAGAAACGTCCACCCTAGAAAGAGGAGATGAATGTATGTATGCCATCAATATGTGTCATTATTGTAGTGTTGGTGGCAGTGATGTGCAAAATACCAGCTCAGTAATTACGATTTTTATTCGAGAATGTTTGGGTGGGAAAGCTTGCTTTTCCCAAAATCCCTCTTTTGGATCATAATGGTAGGCACATGATGGTGGTGTTGTATGCATGCACCTTACTGTATTGGCTCCTGGGAACTATAGTATTCAGCCATGGAGTCTCTCAAACATGTGGGAATGTTCGGGGAGGCAAGAGAGGATATATTGTTTAATTATATCCTTTCCAACTTGCGTTAAGTTCTATAATTTAGCAGAGCAACATTCCCCTTTTAAACTTACACAGTGGATAGGTTTGCCAGGCTTGCTTAATCCTCTAAAATAAGTTTCCTGGTAATTCCCCTTTATTCCCTCCTAAAAGGAATAGACACGACACAGTCTTGTATAAAAGGTATACAATAGTTTACTCACACATTCTGTTCACAGATGGATCCCAGAAGGCAGACTTAAGTTACAGAATATATACACTTGGAATCTATCCCATAAGAAGATGTAGTTCCTTTGTCCTCTCTGAAGCCAAGAGAGCATCTCAGGGTGATGCTTCTTCGATGAAAGCAAAATGGAGAAGAGAGAGATGTGGTGGCCAGTCCTGTGCTTTTGTTACCTGCACAGGAAAGGTCACACCCACCTCTGGTCACATGTAGAGGAAGTTTGTCCCAGCACAGGAGGAAACAGGAAGTTTATCTACTGGCTGGACAAACATCCCTCTTCATGTCTAAACATGTCCACTCTAGGAATGTTGTATTTGCTCTGTGTTTCACACCCCACAAAACAAACCCACTTCCCACAATTCAGGGGCTGTGGGACTATCAAGAGGATCCCCTCTGCTGATCTGATTTACACCAGAGTGCGTCTATAGGGACCTTCAGATATTTGAGTTCTAAGTCATTTAGGGTTTTAATGTGAGTACCTTAAATCAGATCCAGAAATGAACTGGCAACCAGTGAAAAATATAGCAAAAAAATTTATCTGCACATTGAAATCTAAAAGGACAAATCCCGAGAAATTTGTGGACCAAGCTCCTTTTAGCTCCCACAAACTTGAATGCCCAGGATTCTTTGTGGGGGAAGCCCTGAAAGCGAACTATTACCAGTGTTTCCATCAGAGTGGGATTTGGGGGCCAGACATACAGGTCCCAAAATAAGCAGCCATGCCCCAAAACTGAGAAAGGTCAGCTTGCCGCACTTCAAAGTAAGTGAAGTAATGCACATTCTCATCTAAAGAAGTGAGGGACATAAGGCCATAAGTCCAGAGTCTAAAGTTACTATTTGACTGGTACCCAACTCCTAGGTGTTTGTTGTGGAGATACAGCCTTAGTTTTCTTGCCAAACTCTATTGCACCTCCACCCATGTGTGTATGCATTTTATATCCAAATCCACCCCCTCTCTTCTCTCTACTTCACACATTTGATGGAGTCGGCACTTCTGTGAAATCAATTAGATTTTTTAGAAGCTGCATAGTCTTTGTTTTTTCCCTGTGTAGCTGAGCTGCTCTTCCGAAATCTGCCTGCTAAGAGTTGTCCACAAAACTCTCATTTCCTGAACCTAGAAACTGCAGAAAGGTCAATTATTTTTCAGACACATCATCTCTTTAATCCTTTTTAGCACCTCGTAAGTAACCGTCATGCCCTGGAGATAATAGCAGAATTTGCAGGAACAAATTAGCAAGCAAGGGGGCTTAAAAACAGAGCTTTTGTAAGCTGTTTAATTGGGGACATTATGATTCTTTTTGAAGTTGCTGACCCACAAATTAAAATAAGCTTGCTGCAGTTCCTTATGGGGGTTTCAAGCATATGCTGCTTTCTGATTTATTGCTCAAGATTTGCCTTCTGCTTTTTCAAAGGAAAGAGACGGGCAGTGTGCACAGGTAATGGTGTGTAGCTGATGTAGCTGTGAGCTCATCTCGGCCAAGAATCCACCAGGTAGAATTTGGCAAGCCATCAGCTCTTAGCAAGTCTCCCCTCCATCTGAAATTTGTGAATAATGATCCTGACTTCTCTTACACTGATGCTGTAAAGATGACTGAAGAGCAAAATCTGGTATGGATTTGTATTCAACGACGCATTGATTACCAGGGAAGTCTCACAACCCCCTCAGTTTCACAGTCACATTCACACAACTTAGAATGGCTATGTGGGGGTTTGGGGTAGTTTGGGGGGGCATTGGGGATATCAGAGTGACACCCCCCCAGCATTTCTCCAATTCCCATTCAGCTGGTGACCACCATTTTGTTTTGCCCAGAATGCCCTGCGATGATGCAATAGCATGATGTAGCTTTGTGCTGAGGGGCATTCTGGGAGACAAAATGGAGCATACAGACCTACTGACAGCTACCACACTAATGCAGAAATGCAAAAAAGGAAGGAAGGAAGTTTCACCCTGTCTCACTCAGCCCCTCTTTTTGTTTCCCCACAGCTTTCATTTGATAGCTTTCATCCCAGCTCTGAATAATGTTCACCTTTTTGTAACAGCCAGTTCCTCCCTGCAGACAACAAATCAAACCACAAGTCCAGCAGAAGCAAAGGTTTGCAGTTGGGTTTTCCCATCAAACACTTCAACTTTCCTTAGATTGGAGGAGGAGGGATTGCAGCTGACAGCAGCCAGGGGTTTATCTATATTTGCAGAACTGTGTATAACCAGCTTGGCCTGCTATAGCTAGGTGTATATGTCCCAGTTTGTCGTGTATGCCTTCTCCTTTTCCCCTTTGATACTTCTGGTTTATTTCATGTTTAATTTACTCCAAATGAGCTTTGGATTTCCTTGGAGAATCATCTACACAGAAAAGCTTTTGCGTGTTTCTCAGAGCCAACCCAGATGCTTCAGCTTTGCAGATATGCCACTTCTCATCAGCCTACAAACAGAAGGCATTAAAAGTTTCGCATCTCCACCCTGAGCTGTCTAAAACGGTGGTTCATGTCACAGTGAATGGAACTAATTTGCCTGCTATCTTGCAGTCCTCAATCAAGCAGAATTCAGCCTGAGTGAGCCCTTGCATTTAACTCAGGGTCAGATGAAAGCTGCAAAACCTAGGTCCGCTTTCCTGGCAGTGAGCCCCATTTAACACAGTAGGCTTGTTTACAAGTCCACAGGTACTGGCATCCATTTGAAAAGAGTGTACACCCATTGATTTGTAAAGTCTGCGGGTACAAAGTCTACATGCCGATTAAATGCTACCTGTGAATAACTATGAGTGTACAGCTTGATTATTTGTGCACACAGGTGCATTGATTGCACACTCATTGAATGTATGGTGTGAAACCCTTTGTGGGACTTGATTATGAGTAAACAGGGATAGGGGTACACTGAACATGCAGTGGCTGTGATTTGTGGTGCACCCATCTTTCCAATGGGTGGAGTCACCCTTCACCTAACAGTAGGAAAGGGAGGCTCATGTTAGCAAATGACACTCATGGCTCCCCTAAACAGGGGCTATTGAACCTTTTGTCCTATAGAAGTTGATGGACTACAAATCTCATGGTCCCTGACCCTTAGACCTGCTGGCTGGGTCTGATGGGAACTGGAGTCCAGTGATGTCTAGTTTCTGCAGCGCTGCTCTAAACCACCAGATGCTGGCATAATGCTCTGCAAGAGAGCAGAGAGATTTCTGAATTTTAGGCCGTTCCCAAAAGATTTGCAAGAAGAAGGAGGAGTTTGGACTTGATATCCTGCCTTTCACTCCCCTTAAGGAGTCTCAAAGTGGCCAACAGTCTCCTTTCCCTTCCTCCCCCACAACAAACACTCTGTGAGGTGAGTGAGGTTGAGAGACTTCAGAGAGAAGTGTGACTAGCCCAAGGTCACCCAGCAGCTGCATGTGGAGGAGCGGGGAAGCGAACCCGGTTCACCAGATTACGAGTCCACTGCTCTTAACCACTAAACCACACTGGCTCTCAAACCACGCTGGCTCTCAAAAGGGCAGGTCTGGTTGCACAAAACACTCACCTGGGCTACAGCTCTAATGCAATCCTTGTGGGAATGTTCAGGGTGGCAGGAGAGGATATATTGTTTATTAATATCCTTCCTAACCTGTGCTAGCAAGTTCCTTTACATAGCAGGGTTTACATTCCCCTTCTCTCACACAGCAGAAATCTGGTTGCAGGCTCGTTAGTGTTAGGAGCGTCCTACTCTCGTGTAGGACCTTGGCAGAGACACATGCCCGACTGGCATTTTCTCTCCCTCCTGGTCGATCATCCGGGAGCTTCAAAAGTATTCTTCTGCCTAAACATTACAGCGACTAATGCCAAAAGGCATTAGCACACTTAGGGATCCGCAGAGTATTCGCAGTTTGCATAACAGAACCAATAGCACAGCATTTTGGCTAATCTACTTTATTTACATATAATACACTCAAGAGCATTCTGACTTAGCTCCTGCCACTTTCTCATCAGACAGCAAAGAGAAAGAACAAAGGACAATAGTCCCACTTCACGGAACACAGTAACACAAAACATCCTGTATCCGTCACTTCCCACACTGCGGAATGAAAACATACACCATCATGTGATAGACAACAATCCCATGACTGCAGATAAGGGGAATGAATCTCCAACAGTTAGAATCTCTTACTATTATGCAGTTCAGTCTGCTTCAGATTGCATTGTATGTTCCTGGTAAGATCCCCTTTTAAATCCCTCCTAAAAGAATAAAGACACCACAGTCTTATTCATTAGCAATAAAAATAAAATTTACTCATGATCAGGCAGAGCACAGTGTGGTCACTGAAGGCAGGCAAGGAAGGATGCTCCAGGCCAGGAGGAACAGGAAGTTTCAACTGGCTGGACCAAACATTCCCTTGCATGTCCACTCTAGCAAAACAAGAAATGTTGTATTTGACTGTTCCCAGTGGATTACATCCCACAATCCTTGCCTTTGCAATTTTTAAATGTGCCTTGAGTGAGTGAGCCAGCCAGCAGTAAATCATACGGAGTAAGTGGAGTTAACTCTTTATTAGAAAAAAACAGGATCTGCACAGGTGTGTCAGGCCTAAGGAGCACAGCAACTCTTCTTCTGTAGGTCTTGCCTCTATGAAGAAATGGCAGAGGCTGAAGGTCCCCACCTCCCCACAGCTGTCTATGTCTCCTCCTCTTCAGAGTTTTCCCCAAGCAATCTGAGACTGCACCTGCGTGCCTGTCTTTCTTCCTCCCACTTCATGCCTCTCCTGGTTCTGGGAGACCACGGAAGAGGGGAGCTTGTTGCAGTAAGAGAGGGAGACACCCATGATCCTTCACCAGCCTGACTCCTCTCTGCCTCTTGGTCCCCTCCTCTCCTATTTCAGCTTCTGATTCTGAACTGCTCTCTGGCACAGACTCCCTCCGTTCACTAACCCGTTACCTATTCAGCTTCCAACACTTCCTCCTCCTAGTCTTCTGCCTCTTCTCATAGAACCATAGAGTTGGAAGAGACCACAAGGGCCATCGGGTCCAACCCCCTGCCAAGCAGGAAACACCAGCAGAGCACTCCTTACATATGGTTGTCAAGCCTCTGCTTAAAGACCTCCAAAGAAGGAGACTCCACCACACTCCTTGGCAGCAAAATCCACTGTCGAACAGCTCTTACTGTCAGGAAGTTCTTCCTAATGTTTAGGTGGAATCTTCTTTCCTGCAGTTTGGATCCATTGCTCCGTGTCCGCTTCTCTGGAGCAGCAGAAAACAACCTTTCTCCTTCCTCTATGTGACATCCTTTTATATATTTGAACATGGCTATCATATCACCCCTTAACCTCCTCTTCTCCAGGCTAAACATGCCCAGCTCCCTTAGCCATTCCTCATAAGGCATCGTTTCCAGGCCTTTGACCATTTTGGTTGCCCTCCTCTGGACACGTTCCAGTTTGTCAGTGTCCTTCTTGAACTGTGGTGCCCAGAACTGGACACAGTACTCCAGGTGAGGTCTGACCAGAGCAGAATACAGTGGCACTATTACTTCCCTTGATCTAGATGCTATACTCCTATTGATGCAGCCCAGAATTGCATTGGCTTTTTTAGCTGCCGCGTCACACTGTTGGCTCATGTCAAGTTTGTGGTCAACCAAGACTCCTAGATCCTTTTCACATGTACTGCTCTCAAGCCAGGTGTCACCCATCTTGTATTTGCGCCTCTCATTTTTTTTGCCCAAGTGCAATACTTTACATTTCTCCCTGTTAAAATTCATCTTGTTTGTTTTGGCCCAGTTCTCCAATCTGTCAAGGTCGTTTTGAAGTGTGATCCTCTCCTCTGGGGTGTTAGCCACCCCTCCCAGTTTGGTGTCATCTGCAAATTTGATCAGGATGCCCTTGAGTCCATCATCCAAGTCGTTGATAAAGATGTTGAATAAGACCGGGCCCAAGACAGAACCCTGTGGCACCCCACTAGTCACTCTTCTCCAGGATGAAGAGGAACCATTGATGAGCACCCTTTGGGTTCTCCCTATGACCATTCATTGTTGTCCTACCACCAATCCCCTGGCTCTACTGACTGAGCTGTATAACTACAACAATTGTATATTTTCTCTTTTCTTGCCCTTAATTTGTTATTCCATTTCTACTCTTTCTCTTGTGCCTATTCTTAATGGTGATGATGATGATGAAAAACAGTAATAGCATGAGTAAGAGGTATGTTTATTGCAATTATCCCTCCATTAGCTTAGAGGTGTGATTGATGTGTTTTCACGCAAAGGGCACAAAGCCACCCACATGTTATTTTCGACACCCTCAAGAGTAATCAATTAGGATTAAATAAACCATTCTAACACCAAGCTGAACAGTTTTATTTTTATTGAGAGCATCCTCCTGGGCTGAACTCTTCCAGCTGCAGCAAACTGAAACAGATTGAATAGTCCTAGCTGCGAGCTGATCCTATCAGTCGTCTTACTTGGCAAATCAGTATGGAAAGGAGAACGGGGAAATTGCTCGTGCCTCAGTGTGACAGTATAGCCTGCCACTAGCATTACAAACTGAGCCAGGGCACCGTGTTTGCACAACAGCCATGACAAAAATCATGCATGCCATGTCCAGAAATTCAGCCCTATATATTCTCCTATATCCTGGCTGATTCACCATGTGCCATTAAAATGATGAAAAGAATCGTTGTTGTGGTTAGCATTCCCCCCACTTTTCAAACAAAAATCGGTCCCAAGGTGACTTACAAATATCAGTGAGAAGACAGTTCCCACCCTCAGGCTAACAATATGAGAGACACAACACAAAAGGAAAAGAGACTGGGAAGGGAGGAGGAAAAAAGCAAGCTGGGACACTAATTCTTCTTCTTCCTTTCTCTTTAAAGCTCACAGACAGCCTTTTCTTTCTTGCATGAAACAGTCATGAATGGCAGGGTTTCATCATCACTTGTTTGTCATTCTCTCATCTTACTCTTACTCCTATATAAGTGATTAAGTAAACCAGGTCTAGTGCTTTATTTCCTTTTTCATTCTATTTATTTTCTTTCCCCTTTTTATTCTTATTTACTTCCTAAAAGTATCTGTTATTTAAAAGCAAAAATAAAATTCAAATACATATATATTTATGTATAAATGTTCTTGTTAACTTTATATTTTCCCTCCCCCGTTATCTTTCTTCCCCCTCCCTATTTCCATTTTGTTCTTCCTTCTCTAATATTCAGTTACAGAACTGCTAGTGAGCAGCAGAAACAGAAACTTTTTTTTGGAGAGGAAACAAAAGTTACTGCTCTTTCAGCAGAGCTCATGGAGTCCCACCTCTCTTCCTGGGGGCCTTTTTATTATGGATATATGATTATTTCTGCTCACGATGCTATCAGGGCAGTTATATGCAGTCCTGCTTTTTTTCCTGTTTGCGAAAGCTCTGGGTCAATAAGCTGCTTCATTTCCAATGAGTGCACATCCTGTAACTTGCCTGTTGGAATCTCGTAACCTTTTAGGCTGCAAATGTTCTGGTTTATTTCTGTCCCCCTTTTGTTGCATTATTGCCCCTCTGGACAGCAATAATGTGGTTGCATTGGGGAAGCATCGCAGGACACACCAGAGTAGAAGTAATCCACCACTAAGGGCTGTCACCTGGAAAGAGCAAGCTTGTTTTCTCCTGCTCTGGAGGGTAGGACCCAAACCAATGACTTCAAGTTACAAGAAAGGAGATTCCGACTCAACACCTGGAATAACTTTCTGACAGTAAGAGCTGTTTGACAGTGGAACAGTCACCCTCGGGAGGTGGTGGACTCTTCTTCCTTGGAGGTTTATAAGCAGAGGTTGGATGGCCATCTGTCATGGATGCTTGAGTTGAGATTTCTGCATTGCAGGGTGTTGGAGTAGATCAGGGGTCAGCAAACTGTTTTATCAGGGGGCCGGTCCACTGTCCCTCAGACCTTGTGGGGAGCCAGACTATATTTTGGGGGAGGAAAAAAAGAACGAATTCCTATGCCCCACAAATAACCCAGAGATGCATTTTAAATAAAAGCACACATTCTACTCATGTAAAAATATGCTGGTTCCCGGACCGTCCTCAGGCCGGATTTAGAAGGCGATTGGGCCAGATCTGGCCCCCGGGCCTTAGTTTGCCTACCCATGGACTAGATAATCCTTGGCTATTCCTTACAATTCTACAATTCTATGATTCTACTGCACTGCTTTTTTAAAAAAACATTTTTATTAAAGTTTTCTTGGTTTACAAAGGTATGCGCAATGTCTATTTTTTCAAGTCACATTTTCCATAGGTCAGTTTCATTTGTTGAGACATTAGGGTTACATTAGAAAGAAAAAGGGGGGGGGAGGTGGAGGGGGCCATGGTGGCTACTCACCTACTCTCAGCAACCAGAAACATCATAGCCAGACACTGGAGAGACCTGTCAGGAGTAAGCATGGACCAATGGTAGCAAATAGTATGGGAAACAGCCCTACTAGAAAAATTAACTGATAAACTGAAACTGACACGGGGACAAATAGAAGAAGATACCTTCACCCTGGTATGGCTCCCCTTTATCACATACACAGCCCATCAAGACAACGACAAGAATCCACCAACAGCATAGGAATCAATATGGCTAACCTGATTCAAAAACACCCACCCACACCACTCACACACAAAAACTGCACTGCTATTGTGTCAAGATCACATTCCAGAATATACTTGCAAGAAAACACCAGTCTGGAGGTGGGCCCTCACTCACAGCTTGATGGACTGGCTCAATCATAGGGCTTGATGTTGTTGTATGACGGTCGTGACATACATTGTCTGCCTGAAGCCTGAAGCCTGAAGCCAACTTTAAGTCAAGGAGGAAAAGTACCACTGGAATTAATGAGAGCTTGTCACCTTTCAGCTTGTTCATAAATAGTCTGGAGTTAGAGGTCAGCAGTGAGGTGGCCAACATTGCTGATGACACTGAATTATTCAGGTTGGTAAAAACATGGATTGCAAGGTGCTCCAAAATGATCTCTCCAAATTGGGTGAATAAACAGTAAAATGGCAAGTGCAAATCAATGTAAACAAGTGTAAATTGGTACACGCTGGGTTAAAAAAACCAACTATCCTAACTTCACAAATATGCTTATGGAGTTTGAAGTGGCAATGGAGGAGTAAGAAATAGATCTTGAGGCTGTGTGTGATAGGCAGTTCAGTGAAAATGCTGCCTCAGTGTGCTGCACTTGTGGAGAAGGCAAATTCCATGTGGGGAATCATCATCAAAGGGTCTGAAAATAAAACTGTCTTTGCCACAACACCATTATGCCAGTTTATGGTGTGACCACACCTGGAATACCAAGTGCAGTTCTGGTTGCTGCAACAGCTCAAAAATGCATTGTTTTGATCTTTTTGGTGTGGAAGGAAGATGAATAAGTGAGGATGGACATGATAAAGTTTTATAGCATGCATGGCATGGACAAAGTACATAGATTTCTTTTTAATTGTTCTTTCATCATATTAGAACCCAGTTTCTCTTAATGAAGTTCAGAGATGCAGGACAGGCAGGGAATAGTTAAACTGTGGAGTTTGCTGCCACAAGATGTGGCTATCGCCAGTTTAGATGGGTTTAAAATGGGATAAAACTAATTCCTAAGGGTTAAGGCTACCAGTAGCTACTAGTCATGATGACTGCATGCTGCTGCCTCCAGAATCAGACCCAGCATGCCCCTAAATATCAGTTTCTAGCGAACAGGCCTGGGAGAGGGCTGCTGCGTTCGCGTCCTGCTGGTGGGCATCTCAGGATACCGGACTAGATGGGTCTTTGGTCTGATCCACCAAGGCTCTTCTTGTCTTCATTTTTCTCCTTTGGACACTAATGGTTCCTGTTAGAACATTGAAAAAGCAGCAGAGAAGCAAAGGAGATAATAAATGTTGAACTGCAAATAACTTGCCTCTGGTACGCCTTTCCTGGTGCACCATCATTCAGTCTAAAATTCATGAGCTACCCTGGATTCACAATCACTGCCCATGAATTAAACTGGCAGGCAATCTAACACTTTGAAAACATTTTAAATAATGGAGGTTCATGAAGAATGGGGGACCGAGCAATCTGGGTTTGTTGATGAAACTGTTGCTGAAGAAACTTATGTGGAGGCCTCAAGATATACTTCCATTGTCTAGCAAGAATGAAACACAACATATAGCTCCGTGGTGACATCTTCAATGCAGTCATTGAAAATATTCAGAAGAGAAGTGAATGGAATGTTTGCAGGAAGCAGGAAGTTGGGTTATTTATAGGGTGTTGACAGTTGGACCTTAACTCCGGCATTCAGACTCCATGCAGATGTTACCTGAACAGGTGTCCAGGTAATAAGTATTCAGGTGTTACCTGACTGATCCCTTAAGGTTACATATAAAAAGGTAAAGGTAAAGGACTCCTGACAGTTAAGTCCAGTTGTGAATGACTCTGGGGTTGCGCCGCTCATCTCGCTTTACTGGCCAAGGGAGCCGATGTTTGTCCGCAGACAGTTTTTCTGGGTCATGTGGCCAGCCGCTTCTGGCGAAACCAGAGCAGTGCATGGAAACACCATTTACCTTCCTGCCGGAGCGGTACCTATTTGTCTACTTGCACTTTGAGCTCAGCCCGTTGCAGGGATTCAAACCACCGACCTTCCGATTGGCAAGCCCAAGACTCAGTGGTTTAGAGTCCACAGCGCCACCCGTGTTCCTCTAAGGTTACATATAGTGCCTGTTTTAAAAAACAAAGAAAGCTTGGATGCTGTCCTTCCCAGGGTTCTCTTAGCTTAAATGATACAAGATGGTACTAGAATTCAGGAGACAATATTGTCCTTCAGAGAACAACCATAATTCATCCTAGCAGCCACCCCTGTAAATTCACAGTGCAAATTTCACTTTTGCTGCTTGACTATGTAGCACATTCTCTGCTGATGTTGTAGAACAGGAATAGCCAACATAGTTCACTTCACATGTTGTCACCCTGCAGTTCCCATGAAGCCTGATGACTGACTGGGCTGGATGGGGCTGATGGAAATTGTTGTTCAACAACATCTGGAAGGTACCACATTGCCTACACCTCTTATAGGGAGTGTGTGTTGTAGATACCTTAATTGTCTGTGATGGAAAGGAAAGGAAAGGTATTGAGGATGGCCTGAAGGACAGGTGGCCTGCCAAGCCCAGGGAGCCCTGCACACCTTTCCCTATTGCAGAGTCGCTTAGGCATCAGCTGGGTATTGTGGAAAAGACAGCTGGAACCACGCTACTAAGCAGCACGGGGACTGTGATCTTTTGGCTACATCAGAAGCTCTGAGGAGGAGCTTTTCCACCCTAAGGCTCCTGTTCCAGCCAGAATCATTGTCCCCCAAGCTGAGAATTGCAGGGAGTTTGTACCTGGTGTGTATGCACCTGCAAGCTGTTAAACGCACTGGGGCGATCTGTTTCCCTCCAGGTTACTCTGAAGGTTCATGCCCTGCCAGAGGAGGGAGCCTTTTTTGCGTGGGGCTGGTGCTCCTGTGAAGAGAGAAAAACAGACCAGAGCTTTCCTCCCAAAGGACTGTGGAAATGATGTATCTTAAATATCCCACATGGAGAAAATATATTGTAGATAATGTGGGCCTTTTATAGAATTGCTCCAGAAACGACACAGAAGTGGTCCATTTCTTTCTCTGAGGGTGAAAAAGAAGTGAAGACGAAAAACTATGAAAGATATTCATATGACCTCCCCTTTTCCATCATGAACACAAATTATCAAGTGACATCTGCAGGGGCCTTTGTTGTGAGACACACCATTGATCCATCTAGCTCCACACTGTCTGCACAGACTGGCAGGGGCTCTCCATGGCTGCAGGTAGGGGAGATCCTCAGCCCTACTGGGCATAGCTGTCGAGTGTCCCTTATTTGAAGGGACAGTCCCTTATTCCAGCGCCATGTCCCGCTGCTGTCCCTTATTGATGGATGTCCCTTAAATGTCCCTTAAATGATGTCCCTTAAATTTCAAAGGAAGCAGCTCCTCTCCCTCCCTCCCTCCCTGCCGGCCAGGGAGGAGGGAGACTCCAACTGTGTTGCTTGGCTGTGTTACTCACCCAATAAGAAGTCTAAGAATGACTGGGGGGTGGAGCTTGCATGCCTTGTGTGTGGCTAGTTAATGCAAGCTGAGGAGGTTTTTGAATGCTGGACGCCATTTTGTTGCACGTGCTGCTGCAAACTTTGCAGTGCAAAGCCAGGCCGGGGAGCCATCTTAAGTTGAGGCTGCATAGGCCTTGTGGTGCATGTGATTCAGATTCTATTCAGTTGAACCTCTGGTTACAAAGTTGGTTGGACAGTGTTCTCTAAGCTACCAGCATGAGTTTGACCAGACTGCAGGAGGACAGGAAGACTGGAGTGCCTGGAACAGGTGAAGCTGTAGGTCCCTTATTTTGGCTGCTGGCCCCTTATTTTCAAGGCTGTTGGTCCCTTATTTTCAAATCTGTAAGTTGACAGCTATGCTACTGGGAGATGCCAGAAATTGAACCTGGAACCTTCTGAATAAAAAAGGAACCATGGTCTTTTCCCATAGGAAGTGTCAGCCTGCTGCAAGCTTGGTCCCAGATCTGACAGGTGGTGGAAAAAGCCACCCCACTGCCAGTAAAAAGCACTAGGAGCCAGCTCTGTGACTTTCTTCCCTTCCTGCTTCAGCGCTGCACAGTCACCAAGCTGCAGCATCAAGGAAGGACATTATAAGATGGACACCAGCCACAGAAGGCGTCCATTGCATTTGTGAAAGTGCTGTGCGTACCTGGGCACTATTTTCTGCACCCCTCCACAGCTGTGCCTCTTACTTCCTCCTCTCATACAGCAGCATCCATTCTCTCCCACAGGGATCTTGACCCTATACTATAACAACCTCTAACAACAACACCGGGTGACTGGAAGTCGGGTTACAGGAGCTGCCTTTGCCGACGACACAATTATTTCTCAGCTTTCAGTTTCTAGACACCGATCAAGTGTTCCTTTCACTTGCCTTTCTGTTTGTTTGCTCGCAGTTGTATATTAATGAGGTGCCTGGAATAGTCTTTATCAAACCCAGTCTGCAGCCACTGCCATATGGCACCTATCTACCTGCTGACAGCATAATTAGCCACCCACCCCCTGTAACATTTTCCAGCACCAGCTTCTGAAAACACAACCAAACAACAACTCCCACCATTACTCCAGCACTATTCAGGAGTTGACAGATTAAAGCTTTGCTTTATTTCCAGTGTCTCAAGAAGCAAATTAGCTGCTGTAAATCCTTTCCAAAAAACATTTTTTTTAAGCTGTCCTGAATTTCTATTCTGCCCCTGCTACCTCACTCTTGCCTATTCAGTCTATGTTTACTGGATCAGTTATGCCAGGTTTAACAAAAGCTCAGTGCTGGCTCAAAACATCCTGCAAGAGACCAATAACTGGCTGAGTTGAGGAGATGGCAGGTTGCAGCTCAGAGGCAGAAAATTCCAGTTTCAGTCCTTGGCATATCCAGGTAGAGCTTGGAACACTCCCTGTCTGAAAACTTGGAGAGTCACTGCCAGCCAGTGTTGAGACTATTTAGCTAGATGGACCAATGGTCTGAACTCAGGATATGGCAGTTTCCTATGAATTGTATTGT
This sequence comes from Podarcis siculus, assembly GCA_034642415.1. Lineage (NCBI taxonomy): Eukaryota > Metazoa > Chordata > Lepidosauria > Squamata > Lacertidae > Podarcis > Podarcis siculus. Next base: position 83,482,848 of record JAXCMG010000003.1, on the reverse strand, counting down.
GAAGAGGAACAATTTATGCTGGAAATGCAGTCAGGTTGTTCTATATCAAGTGATCCAGCATTTTCACCTCATGTCATACAATTTTCTTAATATTTTGTACACTTGTTGAATGATCAGAACAAAGTTTAAATCTACAATTTTTATCTCATCCCATTTGTGAGTTATGAGGATTTGAAATTTCAAGAAATTGACAGTTTTGGCCTTGCCAGACTACACAAAAAACCTTAAAAGCTCAGCCCAGAACTGAGATACGTCAAGACTAAAAACACCAATCTCTTCAGAACTACATGGGCTTTAATATGATATGCCAAGTGATGGACTTACTTTAAAAATTAAATTCATGTTACAAAATTTAAAATTGAAACAGTGATTTAAAAAATATGATTTAGAAAATACAAAAAAAACGTATTGATTATTTAATATATCTAAGAGCTACTTGCAAAATTTCATTTTGGGATCTCAATGGGATCATATTTTACACACACACACGCACACACACACACACACACACACAGGCACACACGCAGTGGTACCTCGGGTTGCATATGCTTCAGGTTACAAACGCTTCAAGTTACATACGCTTCAGGTTACAGACTCCGCTAACCCAGAAATAGTACCTCGGGTTAAGAACTTTGCTTCAGGATGAGAACAGAAATCATGCTCCGGTGGCGCGGCGGCAGCAGGAGGCTCCATTAGCTAAAGTGGTGCTTCAGGTTAAGAACAGTTTCAGGTTAAGAATGGACCTCCGGAAGAAATTAAGTACATAACCAGAGGTACCACTGAATATTGTATATACATGTCTGCCTTACTGGGTTCTGTTTCGGATAAATGGGACTTCTTGGAGTAAAATATAACAGAATACACAAGACTTCAGGCTGTAATATCAGTTACTTCAGACATTTCTTTAGAAAGTTATTCAATTAAAAGGTACCTGAAAAGCTAGTCAGGGTTTTCTTTTACAAACGTGTTCCAATGCAGAGCGATAGCTTGCTGTTGCATGATAGAAATGCCTGAAAAGGGATGGAGGCCAGTGTTGCCCCGCCCAACATTCAAGGCACCCAGGGTGCCATGATACACTGGTTGAAAACCACTGGTTTAGATATTACTGAGGTAGATGGTCCAGTGGTCTGACTCAGTATTAGGGCTTATGCACACTTTATAAAGCAACCTGCATGCTGGCTGAGCCATTTCCTTCCCTTCCCTTATCTGACGTACACACTACAGTTGTACCTCGGGTTACAGACACTTCAGGTTACATACGCTTCAGGTTACAGACTCCACTAACCCAGAAATAGTACATCGGGTTAAAAACTTTGCTTCAGGATGAGAACAGAAATCGTGCGGCAGCAGTGGGAGGCCCCATTAGCTAAAGTGGTACCTCAGGTTAAGATCAGTTTCAGGTTAAGAACGGACCTCCAGAACGAATTGAGTTCTTAACCCGAGGTACCACTGTATAGTCATTTTCTTTAGCACAGCATCCATTTATTCTATGGGAAATTAGCAAAATTTGACGACTCTTGACTTGGGAATTTGTTCACGGATCTGGTAGAAGCAGCACCTCAGTGCAGCCTTTAATAAGGCTCAGCCTTAACTGCTCAGAAAAAGTTAGAGAAGCAGATCCACAGTCCCCTGGAAACAAGGAATGCCTTGGGAAAGCCGAAGGGCAGACTTCAAGAACCAGATGTTTTGCCTAGGAAATATGATATGGATAAAAGCAGGGAGCCGATCTGAAAGGAAAAGGGGCTAGCCCATATGACTTTGATTCTTGAGGCAGCTGCTTTCTCTCTTTTCACTCTCCCTGCCTTTGGCAAATGGACAATCTGATTGCTCCTGCTGCTGCTGCAAGTTATCTTATCTCCTTTTCCTGGGCTGGCTCTCCATCCTACCGACACAGCATATGGCAAGGCTTATCATGTGGAAACTCCTGATGACCTTCGCAGTTTCCACACCAGCAATGCCTGCTTCTGGGGAACACCGAGTCCCACCAGCACAGAACTTTTCCATGTCTTCGGCAATTTCCTGCAGGGCAAGAATAAATACCTAGAGTACTCTAGCGATTTGGTTGTGTGCATGGATCGGGCTGAAAAGACTTCGCTCTTTAAAGAGCTGTCAAGAAGAATCATAGAATCATAGAGTTGGAAGAGACCACAAGGGCCATCGAGTCCAACCCCCTGCCAAGCAGGAAACACCACCAGAGCACTCCTGACATATGGTTGTCAAGCCTCTGCTTAAAGACCTCCAAAGAAGGAGACTCCACCACACTCCTTGGCAGCAAATTCCACTGTCGAACAGCTCTTACTGTCAGGAAGTTCTTCCTAATGTTTAGGTGGAATCTTCTTTCTTGTAGTTTGGATCCATTGCTCCGTGTCTGATTCTCTGGAGCAGCAGAAAACAACCTTTCTCCCTCCTCTATATGACATCCTTTTATATATTTGAACATGGCTATCATATCACCCCTTAACCTCCTCTTCTCCAGGCTAAACATGCCCAGCTCCCTTAGCCGTTCCTCATAAGGCATCGTTTCCAGGCCTTTGACCATTTTGGTTGCCCTCCTCTGGACACGTTCCAGTTTGTCAGTGTCCTAAAGAAGAAGATGGAGCAAGCTTGTTTTCTACTGCTCTGGATGGTAGGACCCAAGTTGCAAGAAAGGAGATTCAAAAATGGATTCAAGTTACAAGTTACAAGAAAGGAGATTCCGACTAAACTTCAGGATGAACTTTCTGATGGGAAGAGCTGTTTGAAAGTGGAACAGACTCCCTCAGAAGGTGGTGGGCTCTCCTTCCTTGAAGGTTTTAATGAAGATGTTGGAGGGTCATCTGTCATGGATGCTTTAGTTGAGATTCCTACATTGCAGGGGGTTGGCCCCTGGGACCCTTTCCAACTGTACAATTCTTTGATGCTGTTATTTGCCTACCTCTCATTCTCATTCTGTATAGTTAAAGCTATGGTTTTCCCAGTAGTGATGTATGGAAGTGAGAGCTGTACAATAAAGAAGGCTGACTGCCGAAGAATTGATGCTTTTGAATTACGGTGCTGGAGGAGACTCTTGAGAGTCCCATGGACTGCAAGAAAATCCATTCTGAAGGAAATCACCCCTGAGTGCTCACTGGAAGGACAGATCATGAAGCTGAGGCTCCAATACTTTGGCCACCTCATGAGAAGAGAAGACTCCCTGGAAAAGACCCTGATGTTGGGAAAGATGGAGGGCACAAGGAGAAGGGGACGACAGAGGATGAGATGGTTGGACAGTGTTCTTGAAGCTACCAGCATGAGTTTAACCAAACTGCGGGAGGCAGTGGAAGACAGGAGTGCCTGGCGTGCTCTGGTCCACAGGGTCACGAAGAATCGGACACGACTAAACGACTAAACAACAACAACAACCAATTCTGATCTATCCAAGTCACTGTTAGGATGGTTTTTGTATAACCATCCACAATGAAACAGAATCACTTCTTCCCTTATGCCTGATCTGTGCATGTTTACTTAGAATTAGGTCCCATTGACTCAATGGGATCAATTCCTGAGTTATGCCTCTCTCTTTCCCTGCCCCCCCAGATTCACCTCAGCAGCCCCCCTTCAAGGTGCTTTGGGCATCACAGCTGCCTCCTCCCCCACCACGGTCCCAGCGCAGCTTAACTTTCAGCAAGTGCTCAATCTTGGCAGAGCATCACTTTATTGCTCTCAAAGGGAAAACATGTCTGAGGTCTTGCAAGAACATGAGAGCGAATTTCCTGAAATGAGTTTGATCTCTCCAAGTTGTTGTGTTTAGCCAGGAAGGAAAATCAGTCTAGACGGTCACGTGACTGGTCAGGAGACCTGATTTACCGAAGGTTATTACTCCCCTTGCAAAGTGAAGAACATACAAAACTCTGCTTAAACAAGAATGCACATCTCAATTGTATGAAGCTGTGTTCAAATGAAATGTGACAACGGCTATGAGGAAATAACCACAGACATAAAAAACACTTGCCAAAATAGAGATAGACAAATCTATCATTTTTTGTTTCTCTCCTTTTCTCATTTTCCAGTCACAAGTTCTCCACATTTCTGCAGCAATCCTTGTGAAATTTCACCAGCACTTTAGTGCAAATTTCTCCCCATAAACACCTTTTTATATGCAGTGTTGACTAACATACACATTTTTGCAAGGAATTTTCTCTAATAAAATACATTTTTGTACACTTTGGTTGGTTGGAGAACAAAATTGAATTTCTCCAGCACCCAGGAGCTAAATTCAGCCAGTGTAATTCTTTCAGCAGCCATGTCCCGTGATGGTGATAGTTTACTCCATGTGTTGATATTATTGAGCGACATCTCTTGTAAAGACAATCAAAGGTGGGCAGAACAAAGGTGAAGACAGAGCATAGCTGGAATGAGATGATCCTGGATGAAGTTGGCAGATGTACTACCTAAGGAGCAATCGTTCTTTTAGGATTTAGAACACACAAATAGAGTGAAGGCTAAAGATTTCATCAAATGGCCCCCCTCCCCAAAGCTACAAAGCATTGCCATAATCTTATGCCCTCTACTGCTGTCAGAGAACCACCCAACTGAGAGCTTGACACAGAGGTTACAACTAATAAATGTGTTCTTGGGGCTTATAGACCCTTTGGACTGTGCATTTGGGTGATACAGTGGTACCTCGGGTTAAGAACTTAATTCGTTCCGGAGGTCCATTCTTAACCTGAAACTCTTCTTAACCTGAGGTACCACTTTAGCTAATGGGGTCTCCCGCTGCTGCTGTGCCACTACCACATGATTTCTGTTCTCATCCTGAAACAAAGTTCTTAACCTGAGGTACTATTTCTGGATTAGCGGAGTCTGTAACCTGAAGTGTCTGTAACCTGAAGTGTCTGTAACCCAAGTTACCACTGTACATACATTCCCAACAGAGTGGTTGTTGGGGTTACATAAGCCATAGCTGGTGTTAGAGGGACACATCAGTTTCCCAAACGAGTGAAAGACTAATGCTTGGAAGGAAGTCAACACAGAGGTGACTCCCAAGGCTATCCTATACTACTTTTTCCAAGTGCCATCTCAGTGCCATCTCAACAAATAACTGTGGGAGACGAATCCTTTATCAAATGAACAGGACCACTTAAAGGACCAGGCCCACAGGATTTCTAGTCACTGTGGGGGCATGGGAGGGGCAATTGCTGGGCACCATGCTAATCTCCTCGAGGTAACAATAATCTTCAGCGATGTGTCAATACATTGGAAGGGGACGATTTGCAGATAAGCTTTCAGCAGAGGGAAGGTGAGTTGACTATGGAAGGTTTGTAGTCTATTATTATACTGAGCTAAGATGAGTAGTTAAAGTGAAATTGTTGTAGGGAATGAAGCCTTAATGAAATTACCGTGCTCTCTGAGAACTGAACAAGCTAATTATTGCTGAAGTCCAGGAATCAATACACAGTAAAAGATGCAGCACTGAAAGGCAGCCAATATACATGCCACATTTTCCAGACCAGAAATTACTCCTGTGCAAATGCCATATGTGCAATTTGATTTCCTGGATATCCATGAGCAGCCATCAACAGGGGGGGGGGGGTTGTTCTATGTGCAATTAGTGAAATTTAGCAATTTGCAGATATGAAAGGAATGCTTATTATTGATCTTCCACGTATGTCCCAAGGTGATAAATATAGGGGGGGGGGGAAGCTAAATAAAAACATATTAGGGGAAGGTAAGGTACATAGAAGAAGAAGAAGAAGAAGAAGAGGAGGAGGAGGAGTAGGAGGAGTAGGAGGAGGAGGAGGAGTTTGGATTTGATATTCCGCTTTATCACTACCCGAAGGAGTCTCAAAGCAGCCAACATTCACCTTTCCCTTCCTTCCCCACAACAAACACTCTGTGAGGTGAGTGGGGCTGAGATACTTCAGAGAAGTGTGACTAGCCCAATCTCTGAGCAGTGCCAGATTCCAGCAATTTGGGGCACTTACCTAGGGTTTCGTTTCCTCAGAATGTGAGAAAGCAGAGACTGAGTTGTCTTAATGATTATGATTATGTTTATACCGTGCTTCATACGCAGATCTCAGGGAGATCCACAACATAAAAATATAAGGTTTATTTACACATACAGTCAAACCTTGGCTGTCAAACGTAATCCGTTCCAGAAGACCATTTGACTTCCGAAACGTTCGACAACTGAGGCACGGCTTCTGAATGGTTGCAAGAGCTTCTTGCACTCAAGTGGAATCTGTGTTGGATGTTTGGGTTTCAAAAACTGTTCGAAAACTGTAGCATTTACTTCCAGGTTTTCGGGTGTTCGGGAGCCGAAACGGACCATAACAGATGTGTTTGGAAACTGAGGTTTGACTGCATATACAACCTGAGCCTATGATGGAAGGGCTCACAGCATTAACACCCCAGAACGTTTTACTTCTCACATAGCCACAACCTTGGATTCCAACAGAAATCAAGCATGGCTTTTACTCTCTGGCTTCTGCCTGCAACCTGCTTCTAGCCTAGGGTTACCAGACGTCCCCGGTTCCTGGGGACAGTCCCCGGATTTGCAAATCTGTTCCCGGACAAATTCTATCCCCGGAATGACCCAAGATTTGCAAATCTGTCCCGGGAAATGTGGCAGTGGCAGCCTCAGCAACCCAGAGCCAGCCTGGTAGCGCAGTTGGCTCTGGCTGGCTTCAGGAGCTGCTTGCTGCCATGGAGCCTGCCATTTTTCCTCGCCAGATAGCAAGGAAAAATGGCAGGCTCCAAGGCAGCGAGCAGCTCCTGAAGCCAGCCGGAGCCAACTGCGCTACCAGGCTGGCTCCAGGCTGCTGACTGCCGCTGCCGCCACTGCCGAAAGGGAACCGGGGACGTCTGGTGGTACAGATCAAAGGGGGAAGGGGGCAGGAGATTGGGAAAGGCTCAGGAGTCACGGGCGGGTGGCACGTCATTGCCCAGGAGGGGTGCAAGGTGTGTGGTTTCTCTGCCGGGCAAGGTACAAAGTCCTTCTTTCGCACCCTGTGAAACAGAAATGCAGAGTTTTTTTAAAAAAACTGGGCAACTGCGTGCAGCCCGCCTGTGACTCCCAAGCCTTCCCCAATCTCCTGTCCCCTTCCCCCTTTGTTTTGACTGATTGGGGGAGGCTCGTCCGGCCATTGCTCAGTTTTTTCAAAACTTTGCGCATTTATGTTTCACAGGGTGCGAAAGAAGGGTTTTGCACCTTATACAATATGCATGTGTGCTTGGGCCCAAGGTCTTTTGCCTCACCATCCCCACTACTGACTCCCTGTTGCTACTCAGCTTAAAAAAAAGTGCCCCTGGATTCATTGAAAATAATCTGGTAACCATATTCTAATACATGCTGAGCACATTGGCTTTTGATTAAGCTTAACATTGAAAGGCATACTGCATGAGTTTCAAAGACGAAGTTAATAAAAACCTTTTCTTCAATTGCACCACAGGCTCCTGTGTGAGATTAACTCAGACATTTAGGTGAAAAATAAGGAACTCTAGGAAATGAAAACTACTGATGAAGCTGCAATTTTTTTATTTTGAAAGTATGGCCCCAAAGAAAGAAGTTTGAGAACCACTGTTCTGGAGTGCAAATTTGAACTCTGCTAATTAGATAATCAAATGAACACTATTGGAGACGAAAGATGAAGAGGTAAAATCAGTCATGATCAAATGGGTACAAGATATAGGTCATAACATTATGATGGAAGATTGGGAAAGGTTATGGAAAATTTATTTAAAATTTACAGATTGTTCTTTGTTGAAAAAAAATTATATGAAGATGATGTATAGATGGTATATGACACCAGTGCAGTTAGGAAAAATGTATAAAACTAACTCAAATATGTGTTGGAAGTGTAAGGAAAAGGAGGGGACATTTTACCATATGTGGTGGGATTGTAATGAAATTAAAAACTTTTGGGAAATGATATATAATGAATTGAAGAAAATGTTCCATCTAACATTTGTTTAAAAACCTGAAGCATTTTTGTTAGGGATTGTGGGAAAAGACCTGTCAAAGAAGTTGAAAAATATCTTCATGTATGCGACAACAGCGGCGAGAGTCTTAATAGCACAAGGATTGAAGACTGAGGAAATCCTGACTAAAGAATTATGGCAAGAGAAACTGATGGACTATGCAAAACTGGCAAAATTGACACATAAACTATGGGACAAGGATAACTGTGACTTTAAAGATGAATGGGAACCTTTTACAAAGTATCTAAAGATCCAACAAAGTGAATTGGACTCCTTGGCAGGCTTTGAATAAACACTCACAAACTTTTCATTGATAATAACCAGTTAGACAAATTAAGGATTTATACAATTTTGTAACATGCAGAGAATATCATTTATAGAGAAACCAGAGATTGGAACTGAGGGAAGACGGAAGGGGGCGGGGAGGGTGGGTTGTTTTATGGGAGGGAGAGGTGAGGGGGGAATTAAGGATGATATGTTTTAAGATAATATGTTTTGTTTAAATTCCTAATAAAAAATTTAAAGAAGAAAGATAATCAAATGAGCATTATTATATTGATTTCTGCATATTAAACCATCTGTGCAAGAGCAGGTCAAACTGCTTTTCCCCCTGGCTTGTTGGAAACCTTTGCCGCAGCCTTGTCTGCTATGTTTTCTAGGCTCTGGAGAATCAGAGAGGCTCCGCTTCTCTTTCTCCACAAATGAAACCCTCAATTCCTCCTGCTGCCCACAAGCAGGGCTCCTCTCTTCTCTTTGCCCCTTTGTTCTCCTTGGAAATGAACCAACAGATTCTTCTTCCCATGTGGTGCCCTGTGCAAAAGTTGTTGACCAGTCCTTTTTTTAAAAAAAGCATCTCCACAGCTTGCCTCCTGCTCTAAAAGAAACTGACTTTAAAAAGATAGGTGGCAGCCGCTACAGCAGCAGGGGTACCTTTTGGTCACCCCCCCACCCCCACCTCCCGCCTTGAGTCATTTGTTGTTCTCCTAGCTCTGAAATAAACTGTCTTCTCCTCCCATTAAGGTCTTCTGCCTCTGAAGAACCTGCTTCAGAAAGGCAAAAAAGAGAAAGAGCCATTCTCTTTGTCTCTGTTTGATATTTTCCCATAGAGTAAGGTTACCAGATGTCCCCGTTTCCCAGGGACAGTCCCCGGATTTACACCTTTCTCAGCATTCACATGTACATAGTAAACAATAAGTGTCCCCCGGATTCATTGAAAAAGAATCTGTTAACCTTATTCTAGCCCAGCTCTCTCTCACAGTTATGGACTGAGTTGAATAGGATTCAGAATGCAGCAGTCTGATTGGTCCTAGAATAATAGGATTCAGAACGCTGCAGTCTGATCGGTCCTAGAATAGGGTCCAGAATGCAGTAGTCTGATTGGTCCACAGGAGCCACCCAATCCAGCTCCAGGTGGAAGTGAATCCGCAACCTGATTGGCCTACAGGTGAATCCCGGAATGAGCCAATCACGTGGGGCCCATTGTGTAAATAATGTATATAAAGCAGACATTCTGGGGGAACTTCCATTCCTCCTCACCACTATGAGCTGAATAAAGAGCATGAAATCCACTCTTGACTCCGAGTACCGGTATATTTCACACACACACACACACACACGCTCAACTCTCCGGCTTTTGTTTTTGTCATTGCCAGCCGCCCATTTCCCCTATGGTGCAGAGAGCTTCTGTTCTTACACTAACGACCCATAGTTAGGGGGCCATTATGGCCCTTGCCTGGCTAATTCAACACTAATTACAAGGGACTCAGACACCATGCAGCAGCTGCCCACCCCACGTACGTGTGTGTGTGTGTGTGTGTGTGTGTGTGTAGAGAGAGAGAATATGGAGAGAGAGGGGGGGAAATGTTTCTGTTTGACTGGCATCTAATCCCTCTGCGCAGGCCTCTGTTTTGCTGAAGGGTTCCTGGCTCATCCAGAGTGTTTTATTTCCACACATAAAAACCATGCGCATTTCATTTATGTCATACTTGCAAGCTGGACCTCATGCATAATAACCGTGTGTGTTCCATGCCAGCAGAGGAAATGGATTTTGGTTTGTGTGTTGTTGTTTTTAAAGAGCATAGCGGCCCAGAGCACACCATAAAAAGTATTCGGAGCCCTGTAAACTTTGGGTTTTGTTTTTGCAAGAGGATTACAGGCAGCCTGATGTTGTGAAAGAATAATGGCCGGGATGAGGGCAACTGACACTTGTCATGGAAACAATAAGCCTTCACAACCCACATGCGCCCCAGATGTAATCTCCTCTGATGGAGATCAAAGAATGCCAAATCTCCCAACTCAATGTACTCGCCTGCGCTTCTATTTCAGCTGGGAGATCTCCATCAGATAAAGCAGGCAGCATTTTGTCCGATGACTGTCTTGCTTCTGCATTGCTCAAACTCTCACTGTTGTCTATGGATTTGTGAAACCCTGGATACAGCATAGCCCGACTCAATTAGGACAAGAATTAGAGTCAAAATGTTTCACAGAAAATAATAAATGCTGGTGGAATGAAGTGAGGTGAAGTTATTGGGGGAGGGGCATAGTTAATATATTGTTCCTAAGCAGTTTTCAGACCCCCAAGCAGTGCTTTTTTTTAATAAAAAAAATGTTTAAGGGGTACTCTCTTTTTGACTCAAGAAAATCACAGGGAAAGGAAATGAGGCCACTATTGGAGGTGCTAGATTCCAAGTCCTACTTCACACGTTAAACACCCGCTTCCATCTGAGACTCAGGAAACGCTGTGACAAAAAATGAGACCGCCATCGGGGGTAGCAACAGAACTGATGATTTACCGTGCTAGCAAAGAAACTAAATTTTTTATTTTTTTTAGTTTCTTCTCCCATTAGATTCACAAAATGTTTAGAAGTATGTGTACCCCTGTGTCCTGTGTCCCCCCCCCCGAAAAAAGCACTGCCCCTGAGTACTGAACACTGAAGATGGAGGGACTAAGGATAGCAACATACCGCTCCATCTATTTCTGATTTTCAAGAGGAGAGTGTCATTACTAGGGATGGAAAGATTTGTCAGCTTCGGTTGTCTCAATTTCTCTTTTTCCTCCCCTGAAGATCAGTTCTCCACATTTATGCAGCAGTTTGCGACTAAAAAAAATAAATATTTAAAAATCTCCCTGAAAATTATCCAGCATTACAGTGCAAATTTTTCCTAATGAAAACATTTTTGCATGCAGTTTTGACACATTTTGGCATGCAATTTCTCTTAACACAATGCATTTTTGCATGTTATCCTCACCAATATATTTTCATGCACGCTTTCATGATCCATCAGGCTTTTCTTATGTTTGCACATCCCTATGAAAGTGGAGCAAACAGCTTCTCTCTCCTGAGTAGAACTGCTGCTTATGCATGCTCTGTTTCATAAGAACACAGGAAGAGATCTGTTGGATCAGGCCAGAACCAGCCCTCTCCCAGGATGCCCAGCATAAGAATACAATGATAGCTATGAGAAGCTCATGATAAACCGAGAGCATAACATTAAATCTAATTCATTGCTAGTAACTCTTCACCAGCGAAAGAGAAGATTTTCCCCTTCCTTCAATTCCCCTTCTCCGTTCTCTGGCATGATGAACTGGGTGGGTGGGGGTAATCCTACAGCTTAGAGGAATGGCAGTGGCTGAGAGCAGCCTTGTCTTTGTGGATGAATGCTTTTAATTTCATCACGAACAGGACTGCTGCACCCGTCAAGTTGCAAAAGGAAGTTCTGTACAAGTCCAAGTCGAATGGAACTACCCAGCGTGAGATGCAGCGAAATGTGACCAAATACGGAAAGTGCGGCTGAGAAGTAATTTAATGTGCTCCATGGGAGTGGAGATTTCTTCTTGAACAACGCTTGATAACCCTGCAGAGCCTTGTTCGCTATAGAGGAGAAATGTTTCACTCTGGCAAGGACCATTCAGGGGTACTGTTTCAGGCTTCATGGAGGTGTCAGAGGTTTCAGTAGTGAGGAAAGGAGACAAGACCAAGCAAGGCCCAAAGGCCTGTTCCTGGATATAGTCAAGAAGGATCTGATTTGGGCCCACACTTGATTATATGGGTTTCCTGCAACCTCACGCACTTTAGGCAATGGTTAAGGCCAAGTTGATTTTCCCCTTGCTGGTGTGGTTCCTGGGAGGGAAAGAGAAAAAACAACCAAAATGAGGTCTGATGTTTAACAAAGCAAATGAAATCCCTGTTGGGTAGCAAAGGAGTGGGGCAAGTGGCAGCTGTAGCCCATGGCCATCAAAGAATAGAAGTGGGGCTCTTTTAGGATTAGAGATCTGTGGATTTCTTTATGTCTGTCAGGGACCGTGCTGAGGAGGGCTGCACTGAGGAGTAATGGTGAGAGCCACCCCCTCCCCCTGATCCTTATCCTGAATCTTCCCAGGGGCAGGAGGACCTATAGATTTGGAACAGTGGTTTGTAGAGGGGTATAGTTCAGAAGGCAAAAGTTGGGAAGAACTGGGTGGTGAACAGCTAGGAGAAGAAACACTGGGGGAGAGAGGGTTAACAGATTCACTGTCTATGGAAAGCATTCATCCGCTCTCCCCAAGGTCAATAAATAATAATAATAATAATAATAATAATAATAATAATAATAATATATTATTTATACCCTGCCCATCTGGCTGGGTTTCCCCAGCCACTCTGGGCGGCTTCCAGCAGAATATTAAAATACAATAACCCATTAAACATTAAAAGCTTCCCTAAACAGGGCTGCCTTCAGATGTCTTCTAAAAGTCTGGTAGTTGTTCTTCTCTTTGACATCTGGTGGGAGGGTGCCACCACCAAGAAGGCCCTCTGCCTGGTTCCCTGCAACTTGGCTTCTCACAGTGAGGGAACCGCCAGAAGGCCCTCGGCGCTGGACCTCAGTGTCCAGGCAGAACGATGGGTTTGGAGACGCTCCTTCAGATATACTGGACCGAGACCGTTTAGGGCTTTAAAGGTCAACACCAACACTTTGAATTGTGGTTGGAAACGTACTGGGAGCCAGTGTAGGTCTTTCAAGAGCTGAGAAAGTGGCAGAACAGAAAGCACACAAAGCACAGAGGGGACAGGCCCAGATTACAAGACGTAGAAGTGACATAGATCAACAGGGACAGAAGGGGGTGGGATCCTTAACTGGGAGCACTGCCATTTCTAGGAGACAAGTTCTTTGTTCTCTCGCTGTGATTATTAAAGTTTCTAACTGGTAAGAAGACTCCTTTTCCTTTGTTCTGCTTATGTACTGCCATGGGGGGAGGAAGCTGGTTCCCTGAAGCCTGACAATGTCCATATCAGAAGAGCCTGCTGGATCAGGCCAGTGGTCCATCAAGTCCAGCATCCTGTTCTCACATTGGCCAACGAGGTGCCTGAAGCAGGATCTGACCACAAGAGCCCACACCCTTCCTTTTAAAGCCATCTAGATTGGTGGAATGCAGCTACTACTGGCAGACAGGGGGCAGGTCTCAGGGCCAGAGGATTCTCAGTCATGGGATTAATTAACCAGCTTGTGCTTAATTTGTGTCCTGGTTTCGTTGCACACCATGCTTGCTTGGGGTGGGAAAGGGCACATTTCCCCAAAAGAACGGCTAACAGCCGAAAGTGTGCAAACGTTCCCCGTGAGACATGTGTTTGTTTAAAGAGAGAAAGCGGGAAAAGAACATCTTTGAACCCGGAGAGCACTCGGCCATCAATTTGGTCCCACCAAGACAGAGGCTGCATCTTGATTGAAAAGCCTCTCACACCCAAAGGATTCGTCTGGCGGCTTTCAGAGGAGAGAGAGAGAGAGACTGCATTCATCTCAAACTGCTTGGCTCTCAGCTCTGACAAGTACAGATTGTTTTTCTGGAGAGTGTTTTGATTTCACTCTATTCAGAAAAGAAGTTACCCAGCAGGGGAAGGTGGTCATCTTGAAATGAAGTAAGCAACGCCGTACCATTTGGAAAGAAATTTGGATTAAGGCGTCTGCAGGCCTGTCGGTCTGGAAATAGCATTGCATTTTGTAAAGGAAAAGAGGTGAATCTGATCTCAGGTCTAGCACAACTTCTCCATTCAGTTTAAAATTATCAAGGTTCTTCTTCTTGCTGTAGTTCAGTGGTAGAGCATCTGTTTCGCGTACAAAAAGTCCAAGACTCAATGCCCAGCAGTGGAGAGCTGCTGCCAGTCAGTGAGGACAATACTGGACTAGATGGAACTATGGTCTGACTTAGTATTAGGCAGCTCCTTATGTTCCTATTCAGATACATCTATACAGCCATCAGGCAATCAGTGTTCCCTGCGCAGCTTACAAACAAAATAATATATATAATTTTTAATATAATGAAAATGAAAATCAAGAATATGTGCTAAAAACAACAAAACCTACAACAAAGACAAAATAGAACCATTTGAAGCAAAACTTAAAAGCCCAGGTATCTACCTGCTGCTGAAAAGACCATGGGGAAGGCACCAGGCAAGGTGGGTTGGGGCAGGGGAAGAGTAAGAAAAGGTAAAAGGTAAAGGAGCCCTGGATGGTTAAGTCCAGTCAAAGGTGACTATGAGGTTGCGGCACTCATCTCGCTTTCAGGCCAAGGAAGCCGGTGTGTGTCCACAGACAGCTTTCCAGGTCATGTGGCCTGCAGGACTAAACTGCTTCTGGCACAATGGGACACTGTGATGGAAACCAGAGCGTACGGAAATCCCATTTACCTTCCCACCACCCTATTCATCTACTTGCACTGGTGTGCTTTCGAACTGCTAGGTTGGCAGGAGCTGGAACAGAGCAACGGGAGCTCACCCTGACGTGCGGATTTGAAGGGGAAGAGTAGATTCCCCCCTACGCATGAGCTCCAACTGCTGCCCCCAAGGGACAGTTGTTTGCTTTCAGATGACAGCATAGGAGTCAATATCTAGGGGTTGAGGTCCATTTGCCCCCCCATAAAATTTTTGAGGGTGTCCCAAAGTTGATTGGCATTGTCATTCAAATTGTGTTTGTGCACCATGTCATGTGATCGATTATGCAGAGCGGGGCTCCCCCCCCCAATATTTTATTCACATTGGCTCCATTCAAAGACAGAAGGAGGCAACTAGACTTTCAAGTGGGTTCTAGGGAAACAATGTGGAATATAACATATTGTGCATACTTCATAGCATTCGATGCTGATTAGTAAAGCTGCAGTAGCAGTTGGTATCTGTGAAGGAATCCACAGCCGCTGCAGTCATCAGGAGTGACTTTTGAGTAGTGGAGAAAGCAGCATGGTGCCCTCTGTTGCTGACAGTATGGCGCTCAATCTTCTGGTTCATGGGTAGGCAAACTAAGGCCTGGGGGCCAGATCCGGCCCAAACGCCTTCTAAATCCGGCCTGCGAATGGTCCAGGAATCTGCGTGTTTTTACATGAGTAGAATGTGCCCTTTTATTCAAAATGCATCTCTGGGCTATTTGTGGGGCCTGCCTGTTGTTTTTACATAAGTAGAATGTGTGCTTTTATTTAAAATGCATCTCTGGGTTATTTGTGGGGCATAGGAATTCGTTCATCCCCCCCCCCAAAAAAAATAGTCCGGCCCCCCACAAGGTCTGAGGGACTGCTGAAAAAGTTTGCTGACCCCTGTTCTAGTTATTTAGGATGAAAATAGACCTCACCAACCACTTAAGGGGTGTCACATGGAAGAAGGAACAGGCTTGTTTTCTCCTGCTCCGGAGGGTAGGTCCTGAACCGATGGATTCAAGTTACAAGAAAGGAGATTCTGACTAAATATCAAGAAGAACTTTCTGACAGTAAGTGCTGCTTGACAGTGGAACTGTCTCCCTCGGGAGGTTTCTTTTCAAGCAGAGTTTGGATGGCCATCTGTCAAGGATGCTTTAGTTGAGATTCCTGCATTGCAGGGGTTGGACTAGGTGACTCTCTGGGTTCCTTCTGTGGGAATTAAACTCTAGCTCCCATTTACAGTTACGCGGAAGAGAGTCCGACTCTTGATTTAGTTCCCTTTTTCCTCCCATAAAAAAGTTTAAATAATAAATACCTCTTAACTCGGTGCATTTGCACTTGCAGGTTAAATACACAAAGCAGGCAGGTGTAACTTATGTTGCTAATACATCTTACCTAGATTTGTAGGTGAGATAAAATACTGTCGCAAACTGACTAACTCTGAGACAGAGAGCAACATACCTGCTGTATGTTCTGCAGGACACCCACAGAACGTACCTGCTGCTCTAACTGTCAAGACTGTTCCCAACTGCCATAACCATACCAACTGAAAAGAGCTGCCTCAGGTGTATGGCATCACAGAGTTCTGTAGCCCTTATGATCATTAACCCTTTACTTAGCATTTTGGATCCTTTCATCCCACACCTTCCAGCTCTAAAACTCTATGATAGTCTATGATGTATTACTAACCTGATGCTGTTAAAAAGAAGAAGGAAAAGGTGCTATGTGCTCTATCAGTGGTTGTGGTTGTTTAGTCGTTTAGTCGTGTCAGACTCTTCGTGACGCCATGGACCAGAGCACACCAGGCACTCCTGTCTTCCACGGCCTCCCGTAGTTTGGTCAGACTCATGTTCGTAGCTTCAAGAACACTGTCCAACCATCTCGTCCTCTGTCGTCCCCTTCTCCTTGTACCCTCCATCTTTCCCAACATCAGGGTCTTTTCCAGGGAGTCTTCTCTTCTCATGAGGTGGCCAAAGTATTGGAGCCTCAGCTTCAGGATCTGCCCTTTCAGTGAGCACTCAGGGCTGATTTCCTTCAGAATGGATAGGTTTGATCTTCTTGCAGTCCATGGGACTCTCAAGAGTCTCCTCCAGCACCGTAATTCAAAAGCATCAATTCTTCGGCGATCAGCCTTCTTGATGGCCCAGCTCTCACTTCCATACATCACAACTGGGAAAACCACAGCTTTAACTATATGGACCTTTGTTAGCAAGGTGATGTCTCTGCTTTTTAAGATGCTGTCTAGGTTTGTCATTGCTTTTCTCCCAAGAAGTAGGCATCTTTTAATTTCGTGACTGCTGTCACCATCTGCAGTGATCATGGAGCTCAAGAAAGTAAAATCTCTCACTTCCTCCATTTCTTCCCCTTCTATTTGCCAGGTGGTGATGGGACCAGTGGCTATGATCTTCATTTTTTTGATGTTGAGCTTCAGACCATATTTTGTGCTCTCCACTTTCACCCTCATTAAGAGGTTCTTTAATTCCTCCTCACTTTCTGCCATCAAGGTTGTGTCATCAGCATATCTGAGGTTGTTGATATTTCCTCCGGCAATCTGAATTCCGGCTTGGGATTCATCTAAAAAAAGAGGGTGGTGTTTGTAGGGGGAGGGAATTGGGGAGGAAATGGCTGATAGAGAAAGAGTGAAGCACCCTTCTCCTGCTCGGCACTTGTGCCCTCAAAACGCCCCCTCCTCACCTTCACCTGAGTCATCAAATAACATGCTGGGATCAGCATTCGCTGATGCAGCACCCACAATCTCTTTTGCCGATGGGGACAGAATGCCTTTTCCACAATGTCACAGCCCCCCCCCCCAGTTAAATGCGAGGAACCAATTCCCAGGTCTTTTATCCTCAGGTTTACCGGTGTTCCACTGCAGAGCCAGCCCGGGAATGCCAGAGTTCAACCCTGTGGAGGATGTGGAGGGAATAGTAAGTACGAGAGGGTGGCTTCTTTTGTGTTTAAAATATGCAGGAAGCGTTTCCTTCAGTGCTGCGTAACCATAATCAGCTCACACATCTGCGGGGCCGGCAGAAATCACGTCTGCTACTGCTGCTCGTCTGTTTAATCTGCATTGTGCTTCATCATATTTGCTTTTTAAACTTAGGGTCACTGAGAATTTGGAACAGGGGTGATTGTCCACACAAGCACCCCATCCCCAATTCCTCTTTGCAGAACTGAACTATTGCCTAGATAGCTCAGTTAGCTAGACAGAGCATGGTGCCGATAACGCCAAGGTTGCAGGTTTGATCCCTGTATGGGACAACTGCATATTCCTGCATTGCAGGGGTTGGACTAGATGATCCTCAGGGTTCCTTCCAACTCTACACTTCTATGTCTGGCCATAATGACACACCAGCCTCACTGTGCGGGCAACGGTTTTTAACATTCACAGCAGCTGGGGAAGGAGGAGAAACTTGTGGGTTCCCAGCACCCATTCCAGCTTGTCAACACCTTTCTTAAACTGTGGTGCCCAGAATTGGGCACATTTTTCCAGGTGTGGTCTGACCAAAGCATAATAAATAGAGTGGTACTATTACTTCCCTTGACCCCCTTCTTATATTTCTGCATCTGATTCTTCCTGCTTAAGTGCACAACCTTACAACTGTTTCTATTGAAATTCATTTTGTTATTTTGGGCTCAGCTCTCCAACCTTGCTTCCTGTTCACCCTAATTCCGTCTCTGTTGAGTTTTTAGAATCTTTCAATTCCTCACCATGACCTTATGGCCCTTGCAGCCACAAAAGGAGCCATCTTTATCGCTGCCAATTACAGTGCCTAACCTTTGCAAGACAGACCTGCCCGGGGTCTTCCTCTGTTCTTCATCGCAAGCCTTCTCTTCAAATTCCATCCATCTCGTCTGATCATTGACGCCTTGGGCTGCAACAGCATCCACAGCAACTGGAGGGTAGACTTTATGCCATCCAGGCAATTCAGTTCTACCCCCATCTTCCTTTTTATATGCCATTTCCTTCAAATCACTTCTTCCTGTGGTGGAGGTCATGCTCGGTCAAATGATTTGTGCCGGATTCTTTCAACTGCTTCCCAAAATGTCAGTCCTGTGGTTTTGAGCTAGAAACTAGAGTTCTGACAATTTCATCTTTCCCCTCTCCATGCTGGAATTAGATTCTAAACACTTAAGTTTGGGTGCTTTGTGATAACCAGCCTTCTGTCCCAGATAATCAGACACATCAGCTCTGGTCGTAAATAACCTTGTGAAATCAGCTGTGCTAAAAGATGCTCAGGAAAGAAATATTAATTTGTAGTCTATAGTCTGTGATGTGAGAGGGAAACTGGCAATGCAATGATTGGATCATGGAGAAGCATTCAACAGAGAATATGAAAAGGGATGGGCAAATTGGCCAATCATTGTTTCTTTCTGATTCTCTCCCCACACCCCACCAACCTTAAATTCAGTTCATTTGCAATTTATTTTTAAAGCCCTTGATACATTTTTTCAGCCTTTTAGTGTGCATTTCCTTTAATATTAACTATCTTTTCTCTAGCACACATATTAGCGGTGTCTGCTTGCAAAAATGTAACACATTTTCCTTTTTAAAAAATTCTAAAATATGCTGCACCCTATAGTCACCTTTGACTGGACTTAACTCTCCAGGAGTCCTTTACCTTTACCTTTTTACTTTACAATTCTAGATGGGTCTACCAAGAAGCAAGCCCCATTCATTTCAATGGGACTTACTTTCAAGTGTATATTGAGACTGCGGCCTGAAAGCCTGCACGCTCCCTTTCTGCTTGCCCTTGTGATGACCTTCAGAAATCAATTAACAGGGAAGGCGCCAAACCCAGTATTCATGATACCTCCATTGTGCTGATGATTAAAAATGTCTCCTTATCCCTGCAAAGCTGTGCTCTTCCAGGAACTGTTTCGCTCCACTCAGAGCATTAATTTTTTAAAAAAAATTTTGCACACATTCAGATGCACACAATGCAGCAATTCCAGGGGAGAAGATTGCAATGGATATTTTGATTTTGCAGGAACAATAGCGTGTGCTAAGGTGTCTCAAAGGGATGATGTTGCACGTGACCCTTGGTTTTTAAGGAGACAATTAAAACACCTGGGACACTGAGGAATGAAAAGCAGCTACTGTGTCTGTAGACCAGTATTCCCCCCACAATAGATGTTTTGCTATGAAAGAGCGCTGCACATATTTTAAAAAGCAAATGCGTAGCAGTAATTATGCTTCTCTGAGTCGTCAGTCATGTGTACCATGGTTGTACCTGGAATCATGCAAATTACAAGTCAGACCACTGTAATTTGGGATGATTATTAAACAAAACTAAACATCTGCATTATGGTCAAAGTGCATTAACTAATCTTACATTATATTTAAAAGCTGTGGCCACAATACCAGCAATTCTGCTGTGATCATTCATAATATCAAGTCATCATATATCTCAGGTGTTTTTGCCTAGATTATAGACTTGAAGCTAGAGCTGTAACTAATATTTCCAAATATGTGGACGTTCTCACGCATTCCAGTTTCAGCAATTGAATTTTGCATGAAATATTTCAAGCTCATGATTACTTTGGACTGTTATTTTTTTAAAAAAATCTCGAAATATTTTAAGCTTGGCCTCTCTTGACTGGTTTTGATTTTGACCAATTTTGTGCGTAACGAGTCCACTTTCAAATACAAACTTCAATCGTCCTGCGGAATTCACTGCCACAAGGTGCAGTGGTGGCCATCTACGTGGATGCCCATGAAAGAGGATTAGGCAAATTCGTGGAAGACGAGGCTATTAATGGCTATTTTGCCATGTGGGCTCTGTTCTAACTCAGGCTGGAGGCAATATACCTCTGTATAACAATTGCTGGAAATTGCAAGTAGGGAGAATGCTGTTCTGCCTGTGAGCTTCTCAGAGGTATCTGGTTGGCCTCTGTGTGAACAAGATGCTGGACCAGATGGGTCCTAGATTTAATATCACAGACCTCTTATGTTCTCATTGCATGCTAGCACTGAAATGCTATCAGACAGAAAATATGATTCCTGTGTTGCAGATTTTGAGTCTCTTCCAGCTCTAAAATTCTATGATTTGGTGTCAGCTACAAAATACTGTCAAGACGTAATTTCACATTTCATTTTTATTTATTTTTACAATTTGGAAGCTTGCACAAACAAAAATCAGCAAAGACAAAAATGAAGACACAAGAAAACAACAATAGGAACACTACCCACAGCAGAGAACAGAAGCAAAACAAAAAAACAGGGATTTCAGAAATTGGACATACTGAAATCATGAGGTTTCAAGTAATACAGATGTTGTTTGTTTTTCCTGTTTCTTTGTTTTGCCTTTGTAGATTTTTGTTCGTGTAAGCTTTTAAATTGGAAACCAAAGTTTTAAATAGAAAACAAAAACAAATGAAAATAAGGGGATCAATTGTTAGTAGTCAAGGTGAGTGCTTTTTTTCCTGGGGGTACCCAAGGGTATGTGGTTCCGGCATCTTTTATCCTAGAAGAAAAGCACTGGTCATGATGACTACATGCTGCCTATATTCTGACTCAAGGCACCAGGTCTCTGGCTATCAGTCACTAGGGAACCACAGTGCAAGAGTGGTATTGTGTTCTTGTTGAATTCCCAGGAGCATCTGGGTGGCCACTGTGGAAAAAGGGTGCTGGACAAGGTAGACCTTTGATCTGACCCAGAAGGGCTCTTTGTACAATCTTAAGACCTGAGATGTCGAGACTGTCAAATAGTATATGCCATTGCATGTCAGTACTGTCAAATAGTGTATACCATTGCATGTCAGTACTGTCAAATATCAATCCTCTGCCATCAAATAGTTAAACAACCACCTGAATTCACATTATCCCTCTTCCCTTTTGCCCTAACTTTTAGAGGTCAGGGACTGTCTTGGTGTTTTTAAAAAAATGAATTGTAAGCCACTTTGGTAGCATTTTGGGCTGAAGAACATGTTTGTGTGAAAATGCTGCAAATAAACAATAATTCAATTGGATGTTAAATACATATTTGGAGTACTAGGTGTTGGAGAATATTTGACAACAACTTTTTCCAAAGGCGCATTTCAAGGACAATTCTGGTGAGCAAAATCTAGCTGAAACCATTACGTAGCTGACTCCACACACCTTCCTGTTATAAAGTATGATCTCCCAATTTTGTGTTTTTCTGTTTTACGTCCACTGGCATTTCCTGAGTGACACTGTTGGTGCTAAGCCCTCAGCTGGATCAAATCCTGAACGCTTTGCAAGATTGCCCATCAGCTCCTTTGCAAGCCAAGTCGTCCAGAACCTGAGCTGCTAAATGAAGTCTTCAGCTGCTTTACAAATCATTACTAATCAGTTGCTAGATCACTCTGATCTAGGTCTGGCAAGCAATGCTCAGTGCATTTGCCAGCAACCTGAGCAGCAGGTACCTAGATCAGAAATTCAGTTGACAGAGTCAAGCAATAAAGCCTCTAATCTACCATCCAGCTTTTAAGTACTGAAAAATGAAGCATCTTGCAAAACATCTAGGCTTTGCTTTAATTCTAGCATGCCTGGGAATATGATCCAATTAAATGCAGCTATCAACACATACCTTTTGAACTATCTGTTTAATCATGAGGCAAAGAGAAAAGCCTGTGGCAGAGCAGTTTTCCAGCTCACAGTGATATATCCTAAACATACACAACAACAACAACAACAACAACAATTTATTACTTATACCCTGCCCATCTGGCTGGGTTTCCCCAGCCACTCTGGGTGGCTTCCAGCAAGCGATAAAAAATACATTAAAACATCAGTCATTAGAAACTTCCCTAAACAGGGCTGCCTTCCGATGTCTTCTAAACATCAGATAGTTATTTATTTCTTTGACATCTGATGGGGGGGGGGGTTCCACAGGGCAGGCGTCACTATCAAGAAGGCCCTCTGCCTGGTTCCCTGTAACTTTGCTTCTCACAGGGAGGGAATTGCCAGAAGGCCCTCGGTGCTGGACCTCAGGCGATGAGGGTGGAGACGCTCCTTCAGGTATACTGGGCCAAGGCCATTTAGTTAAGTGGGGTTATGAGTTGCAGCATTTGCCCAACTTGGAGCAGACCTGTTGACCAGCTGCAGTGCGTGTTCCCATGGTTCCTGAGCCAGGCGCATGCACCCACACCAGGAGCCGGAGTGCTTGGGGAGGGCAGAATGAGAAGGTTGCACAGCTGTTGCAAAGCCCTGAGTGGCTTTCTGTGGAGTCTTTACATGGCGGGGTGTGTACCTATTTATCTACTTGCACTGATGTGCTTTTGAACTGCTCGGTTGGCAGAAGCTAGGACAGAGCTACGGGAGCTCACCCATTCACTCGGATTCAAACAGCCGACCTTGGAGGAGGAGGAGTTTGGATTTGATATCCCACCTTTCACTCCCTTTAAGGAGTCTCAAAGCGGCTAACAATCTCCTTTCCCTTCCTCCCCCACAACAAACACTCTGTGAGGTGAGTGGGGCTGAGAGACTTCAGAGAAGTGTGACTGGCCCAAGGTCACCCAGCAGCTGCATGTGGAGGAGCGGGGAAGCGAACCCGGTTCACCAGATTACGAGACTACCGCTCTTAACACTACACCACACTGGCTCAGTGGTTTAATCCTACACCACCCAAAAGGCTCAGTGGTTTAATCCCCAGCGCCACCCAAATCGCTCTAGAATTGTACTGTTAGTATGTCAGTGTAGTCTATCATTCTCCATAAGATGAGAAAAGAAATTGTATGCAATAATTATTAAGGGAAACAAACAATTCAGTGACATTCTCATGGGTGGGGCATGCATCTTTGTCCATGGTCTCCTTATTTTAAAAGTGACCTTGCGGAGTTTGCACGTCTCATATCATTCATTCTAGAAAGAATCTCTCCAGTGTTCTGTATTTTGCAGCCTTCCTGGGTGACTTTGTTTTGGTGAAAACCCAATGATCTCCTTGGCTGGGCTTTCCTGTAAACACAGCAAGCTAGAGAGGCTGTCTACCAAGGGTCTGGCTGTTCACGATTATTGTTTTAAGTGAAGTGATATCATGAGGTAATTTCTCCTATACAGGTTTTTTTTTAATTCAGGAAGTGCAGGCAGCTGGGGAGGCTGCAGAAATAAAAACACATAAATCCACCTTGGCCACCTTACAGCAATAATGAAAGCTAAATCCTGTACCTATCAAAATAAGAAAGGAATTCTAAAGTGCTCTGTATGTGAGGCAAGTAGTCCTCGCCCCTTTATCCTGCCCCACCTGCAGCTGATCATGTCTCTAAAAATAGTTCAGAAAAGGGAGCCAGTGTGGTGTAGTGGTTAAGAGTGGTGGACTCGTAATCTGGTGAACCGGGTTCGCGTCTCCGCTCCTCCACATGCAGCTGCTGGGTGGGGCAGGATAAAGGAATATTTTAGTGAAAATAAGATGTACCAAAATGCATCATATCAGGGGAAATTGCTTTGCAAAGGGTGCATTTTAGGCAAAATTATACTGTTACAGGCCACCCGAACCTCTGCCTATTGGTAGCAAGATTCCAAAGGTCTTGGCACTTAACCAGGAGGGCTTGTGTTCCTTGGGAATGAGGCATGGCAGTGACTGCCGTGTCTTTATGCAATATGGTTTATTTTACACATATTTAAAACTTGAGTTTCAGTAGAAGGAGTGCAGCAGAACATTGCACTGCAAGAGTATCTATCACCTGTGTGGCGTAGTGGTTAAGAGCGGTAGTCTCGTAATCTGGGGAACCGGGTTCGCATCCCCCGCTCCTCCACATGCAGCTGCTGGGTGACCTTGGGCCAGTCACACTTCTCTGAAGTCTCTTAGCCCCATTCACCTCACAGAGTGTTTGTTGTAGGGGAGGAAGGGAAAAGGAGATTTTTAGCCGCTTTGAGACTCCTTCGGGTAGTGATAAAGTGGGATATCAAATCCAAACTCTTCTTCCATAGGCTGTATAATCCAGAAAAGTAAGGTATCTGGGCAGATTTCCACATATATGTACATTATCACATATATGTACGTTATGAATGTACTTCCTTCATAACCAGGTATTCTAATAGAAATGAATGAAAGCCAATGAGTCTGAGGTTAGTCAGCTGCAGTGGCTAGGACTGATAAAGAGGAAATGAGATTCCATGGCAGGAACAGGAAAGCTGTAGAATTACTCTGTGGTGTCCAAAGAGATTAAAGTGAAAGGAAATCAGAATATAGACATCTTTGTTTTAGTAGCAGCTGTTTCACTTGGTGGTCCCAATTTGGTCTCCACTGCATTCCTAATTGACTTGTCTGAGTTAGCGTATTTCCTTGTTTAATCAAGTTCATTTGGATTTCATTTTATTGTCTAACCAGGGCCTCCCTTTCATAGAGCTTCCTGGAGTTTAGTACTTTGCAGAGCTGTTATCAGTTATAACTTGGAGCATATGGTAAACCAGATGTACTTACATGCCCTGCTAGAGAGATGCAACTGTAGTGACTCCTACAACCAGTGCACTTCGAAGCTGAGACTTCTGGGAATTGTCAGAGTCAACATCTACTGATGTTTACATGTGATTCTTGCCCCATGTAATCCTGGATGAAATTTGGGCCATGGGGACAGAGTCCATTCATCTCCAGTGAATGAATATCTCTTTCACCAGTCATTTTTAGAACATTAATTTGATTTGACGCTGGTCATTTGTTCTGCATTTTAGAGCTTATGAATTTATGATGTTTTTGACTGCTGGACGGTTAAGTCCAGTTGAAGGCAACTATGGGGTGTGGCACTCATCTCGCTTTTCAGGCTGAGGGAGCCAGCATTTGTCCACAGGCAGCTTTTGGGTCATGTGGCCAGCATGACTAAACTGCTTCTGGCGCAACAGGAGACACCATGACAAGTGCCAGAGCGCATGGAAATGCCGTTTACCTTCCCACCACAGCAGTACCTATTTATCTACTTGCACTGAGGTGCTTTCGAACTGCTAGGTTGGTAGGAGCTGGGACAGAGCAACGGAGATCACCCCTTCACACAGATTCTAACTGGCCAAGAGGCTCAGCGGTTTAGGTCACAGTTCCATCTGTGGTGTTTTAATACTTATATCAGGTGTCTGTCTGTCTGTCTGTCTGTCTTTCTTTCTATGGGAAATCCGGGTGTATGGTAGTCCATGTTGGCAGTGCAGATTTTCCTGATCCCCCCCCCCCGCCCGTAAAATAACGACAACTTTGGGCAAAACATAAAAAAAAGCTCAAGAACTTTTATTTCCGGACTCTCATTGTTTGAAATATGGCAGCCCTAATCTACCCATTGATTTATATGAATGAGTTGGTGGTTTAGAAATACTCAGTGCTTTTTTCTTTCTGGGGGTACGCATACCCCTAAACATTTTGTGAATCTATGTTTGGCCTCGTTGAGGGGCAGTATTTCAATATGAGTAGGAAAATGGGAGTACCCCTACACATTTTTTTTTTAAGGAAAAAAAGCACTGGAAATACTCCTACTTAAAGTTGTTATGACAGTTTTTGACTGACAAAGAAAATATCACTTTGATCATTGTTGGCATGTGTGTTAATATGTTTTTTAGCTTATTGTTAATCTTAATTGTTTTGTTAAATGTTTTAAATAGTTGCTTTTTCCTGATAATTTTATTGCGTTGTTCCTTTTCGGAAGGTTTTCTTACAATCAAACGGTATAGAAATATTGTGATATAAAATAAACAAAGGCGACCTGCAACAAAATGTGGCAGCATGCGGTATTCCTCTATACAGTAGACAGCAAGGTGAGGCAGTGCTGGTGGGGCCCTGTTGCTCTCCTGGCTTCCCAACACTGTGGGTCACTGGCATTAACTGAGAAGCAGAGGCCTTGCCCCTCTCCTCTTCCTCTTGGTCAGTACCAGCATCCTGCTGAGTTGGAAAGCCAGGAGAGCAACAGTTGCCTCACCCGTACTTCTCCACCGGCCACTACTGCATGTTCCAGACAGCCATGCCCTATTCCAGGAGACTCCATTCTGCCCTGCTCCACAGCAGCAGATGATCAGCAATCTGTGGCCTCTGACCATACTCAAGCCTCATACGGCTGTTTTTGGTATTCCCACCAGCTTGGATGTTTTCCTGAAAGTATTTCCTACGTTTGCAAACCTTGGGGGTCCCCCCTGAGCATGCTCCCCCCTTCTGTTTCTCAATAGCTGCACTCTGGCCACAGAGTCATCAATCAAATCTCAGCTGTCAGGAGTTTGAGAACACTTTCCTAAAGCCCTGAAATCCAGCCCAGCCTTTTTGACTCTCCCTCAATTGATGGGGCTGGAGTTTCCCAAGTGTGGGGTGAGGTGGGCAGGGGGCGAGAATGCATCTTAGACTGCTGCACACAGACTTTGGTGATTATTATTAATAATAAAAACACCCAACAGAAAAACAAACTGCCGAGAGACTTACGAGACATACTGTTCTGGGGGAAAGTATGCCGTGGCCCAAAGCTATCAGACAACTGATAAATGGCATATGGACATGGCTTTATAACATAACGAAATGAAGAAAAAAATTCAATACATTTTCCCTTCAGTTTAGACTGACACCTTATTCATCAAGTAACAAATCTGAATAATTTGAGGTTGTGTGCCTCCCAATATTGTATTTCTTTTCCTGTTGCTGTTGGTTTTTTTGTCTGCCTGCAGATTTCTGTGCATTTAATTTCAGGCACAACTAAGCGCAGACCCAAGCTGCAAGTAAGCAAACTCTTTAGCATAGGCATTTTTCAAGGCTGACGCTTGCCCAGATGATGGCTGACATGGAGAGGAATGCATAATGTTTCTGTACGTTCCGCAGAGCTACTGAGCTTGGCAATAGGCTGAAAATAAGGCCATGCGAAAATCATTATATGCAGCTATGGCAGAAGCATCAGCCTTTTGCACTTGCAAACCTAATTAACAATTACCAAAAGAGCCAGTGTGGTATATCTATGGCTGGATGTTGCTATTCATAGAATCATAGAATTGTAGAGCTGGGAGGAGCCACAAGGCTTATCTTGCAATATAAGAATCTTCCACCCAATGTGGGGTTTGAACCCACAAGCCTGAGATTAAGAGTCTCATGCTCTACCGACTGAGCTATCCAGCCTGGATGGTGCCCAACCTGGAGCATAGAGCTCGTTCACCCTTCACACCCCACCATGTAAAGACTCCACAGAAAGGCTTTGCAACAGCTATGCAACCTTCTCATTCTGCCCTCCCCAAGCGCTCCGGCTCCTGCTGTGGGTGCATGCGCCGGCTCAGGAACCATGGGAACATGCTTTGCAGCTGGTCAACAGTTCTGCTCCAAGTGGGGCAAAGGCTGCAACTCATAACCCCACTTAATTAAATGGCCTCGGCCCAGGATACCTGAAGGAGCGTCTCCACCCCCATCATTCTGCCAGGACCCTGAGGTCCAGTGCCGAGGGCCTTCTGGTGGTTCCCTCCCTGTGAGAAGCAAAGTTACAGGGAACCTGGCAGAGGGCCTTCTCAGTAGTGGCACCCGCCCTGTGGAACGGCCTCCCATCAGATGTCAAAGAAATAAACAACTATCTGACGTTTAGAAGATATCGGAAGGCAGCCCTGTTTAGGGAAGTTTTTAATGCATGGTGTTTTATCATGTTTTTAATACAGTGGTACCTCGGGTTAAGTACTTAATTCGTTCCGGAGGTCCGTTCTTAACCTGAAACTGTTCTTAACCTGAAGCACGACTTTAGCTAATGGGGCCTCCCGCTGCAGCCGCGCCACCAGAGCACGATTTCTGTTCTCATCCTGAAGCAAAGTTCTTAACCCGAGGTACTATTTCTGGGTTAGCGGAGTCTGTAACCTGAAGCGTATGTAACCTGAAGTGTATGTAACCCGAGGTACCACTGTATTCTGTTGGGAGCTGCCCAGAGTGGCTGGGGAAACCCAGCCAGATGGGCGGGGTATAAATAATAAAATTACTACTACTACTACTTCTATTACTGAGAGTAAGCCCCAAATAATTCAGTAGGACTAACTTCTGAGCAGACGTGTTTAGGATTACACTGTTAGTTGGATACAATCCTAAATCTTTCTGGCTTCAACCCCATTCAGGTCTTCTATCACTTATATGCATGCAATATACATCCTGGCATCAAACTATCTTTTTTATATATTTTTTTTTAAAAAATAACCAAACAAACTTGCCGCTTCTGTTTTTGTTGTTGTTTGCTCAGATAAGCGGTATTAGATTACCGCTTGTCTTTAATCTGTCACACAGTGGGTGGGAACTATAAATAGCGCAGGCAAGAATGGGCCTGTTGTCTTGGCTATACATATGATTAGTGAACATCAAGCTAAATTCATTACAATAGGCTTAATTTAATTTGAACCGTCTAAATGTTCTGTGTGTGTGTGTGTATCACATTTATGAAGAAATTGGGCTGACATATGCATCTAAAAAATGGATGAGAGAGAACTCGTAGGACCACACCAAGAGAGTTAAAATCAGAATGCTAATCCATGCTGAGATACAAAACCACACACACACACATCCCACACAAAACTATAGGAAACCAGGGAAATTCTTCATATTGCTCACAGTTTGAGGCAGCAGTACAGAACATTAAGTGATATCTGTTTGATGTTCCTTTCTGCAAAAAGAAAAAGAAGAAAATATCTACCGTATTTTTTGCTCTATAAGTCTCACTTTTTCCCTCCTAAAAAGTAAGGGGAAATGTGTGCGCGTCTTATGGAGCGAATGCAGGCTGCGCAGCTATCCCAGAAGCCAGAACAGCAAGAGGGATTGCTGCTTTCACTGCGCAGCGATCCCTCTTGCTGTTCTGGCTTCTGAGATTCAGAATATTTTTTTTCTTGTTTTCCTCCTCCAAAAACTAGGTGCGTCTTGTGGTCTGGTGCGTCTTATAAAGCGAAAAACACGGTACTCTTTTATAAAGGAAATCCGAACAAATCCGCCTTGCCCCCCCCCTTTGTCCTCTCCCCAAATCATTTTCCCTTATGAAGGAGGAAGGCTCTCTCCCTGCAGCTATTCACTTTGTGTAATGTGGAGGCTGGGAGACAGGACTACCCAGTATGTGTGACAGAGCGGTGCTGTTCATGTCTTGGTCTTGCTCATGAGTCTATTCCTGAACAGGGCTAGGGGATATCACAGTGGAGAAAACAAGTCCTATATAAGCCCATATGAAACCGCCCTAGGGTACAATCAAGTGAAAAGATTGATGGGATTGAGATTCAGTGAAATCGCGGAAGAGAAATACTACGTTTCAGCTTAACAAAATCTCCCTTATTGGAAATCTTTCCTACTGGCCCTTTGCGAACAACAGATACTTGATTATCTTCTGAGGTGGGGAGGGTTTTGTCCAGAACCCACACAACCACCAAAGCTGCTTAAACTGAAAGTGGGTAATATGAGGTGCAAAATCTGCCAAGATTTTATATATATATATCTGGCAAAATTCCCAGATTGGCAGGAGTCACTGGAGTGGCTTTCTTTTTCCTTTTGACATTTTCCCTTCCATTTTAAAGTTAACACTGATTCACAGTGAAATTCTCAAGTTATGGAAATCTTTAAGCAGTCCTAAGAAGCTGGAGGTGTCGGTGTAAACTCTTCCCCAACCCCTGTTAGTTAACTGGCTCATACAGTAGCATCTACATTTCTGTCCTACACGCTGCCCCATCTGCTACTGGTTGGGAACAATGGAGGGTGAAGGAAGAGGGGAGGTGTGGGTGCCATGTGATAAGTTAATGCCCTGTTGCTGCCTTACTATTACTGGTGCTGCTGCTACAATAGGGATGGGGAAATGGTCAGTTTTGCTTCTCCCAGGTTCTCATCCTTCCAGTCTTCAGTTCAGTTCTCTACACTTCCACTTCATTTCCCCAAATTTATATTTAAAAAGAAGAAGAAAAAAGAAGTCCTTGTGAAAATCCATCAGCATTTGGGTGCAATTCCAATACAGTGGTACACAACCTGAAGCGACTGTAACCCGAGGTATGACTGTATACATTTTCAGAATTCCCACTCGATACAGTGGTACCTCGGGTTACATACACTTCAGGTTACATACGCTTCAGGTTACAGACTCCACTAACCCAGAAATAGTACCTCAGGTTAAGAACTTTGCTTCAGGATGAGAACAGAAATCGTGCTCTGGCGGCGTGGCAGCAGCGGGAGGCCCCATTGGCTAAAGTGGTGCTTCAGGTTAAGTACAGTTTCAGGTTAAGTACGGATCTCCAGAATGAATTAAGTACTTAACCTGAGGTACCACTGTATACACATTTTTGCAAAGCAACTTCCCCTAATATGTTAGGAGTTCAGCCTACACTTGAGTAGGACCCTGGCAGAGACACATGCCCGACTGGCATATTCTCTCCCTCATGGTCGATCGTCTGGGAGCTTCAAAAGCTTTCTTCAGCCTGAACATCACAGCGACCGATGCCAACTGACACCACCACACTTAGGGATCCACAGAGTTTGCACATCTCACGTGACAGACCTCAGCAACTCAGCATTTTGGCTAATCTACTCTATTTACATATAAACACACACGGAGCACTGCAACATGGCTCCCTCTCTCTCTCTAGCATCAGACAGCAAAGAGAAAAGGAACAAGAGGACAATAGTCCCACTTCAGGAAACACAGTAACACAAACATCCTGTCTTCCTCACTTCTCACTCTGTGGAGTCAAAACATACACCGTCATGTGATAGACAAAAATCCCATTACTGCAATCATAGATCAGGAATTCTAACAATATACAGCAACGCATTTCCATATGTTATTTTCACTTCTAGAATCGTAGCGTTGAAGGGACCTGGAGGGTCATCTATTCCAACCCCCTGCAATGCAGGAATCTCAACACGTGGTTCCCCATCCAGTCAAAAACCTTAGCAGACCCTGCTTAGCTTCTTAAATGTGCTAGCAGTTTTATTGCTGCACCACTAGAGCTGGACATAATCTGAAAACAGAATTGCCAAATAGTGCCACCTAGTCACTGTGATCAATGTCTAGTGTTCATTTCACCTTTTGTAATTGATAACAGGACACCACCAGGATAAAATAAACGACTGGCTTGATCTTTTCAGGGGCTCTGGGTAGGCTGTCCCCGGTGTCTGCCGCCCATGCCTACTATTGCTTGCCCCCTCTTCCTACACACGCTTATAGGAAGGCTTATGCAATGGCAGCAGTCTAAATGTATCTCCGAGGTCTAAGCCTTTCATTAAGAACAAAAAGGTAATGAAGGAATTAAAAAAAGTATCAAATAGCCAGGATCCAAAGTTGCTATGGAAATTGGTGATTCGGCTTTTCAATTTTCAATTCTCAAGCAAGGGGAAAAGTGTGGAAAATAATATCCATACACACACGCACAACCCTGCTAGAGACCAAAGATGAAGCCTTGTTTAAAATAGACATCCATCTTTGTTTGAGCTTTGATGCGTTTTTCAGTTGCATTCTTCCTTCCTGGGGAATCTTTTAGGAGCTGCATTTCAGTGGTACATGGGGCCAAACATTCGTTTGTATCCATAATTTGCCCTAGCATGTGCATTTTGGTATGTATTACTTGGCTGCAGAACTGTGCTGCAAAATAGAGAAGAGCAAATTTCGAAGAACGACTGTGTTTCGTTCTGCATATTGTTTCAGAAAGTGCAAAATACGGAAATTTGCCTTAAAATGCAAATGGGATTGAATGGGTGGTGTTCAATGCTAGTCCTACTCAGAGTAGACCAACATAAGTTAATGGGCACGGCTACCTGGGCATTACTAGCAGGAACCACTACTGCGTATTTCTTACTCTCATAGTAACACACTTTTATTTTTATTTTGCAAAAATGAAAAAAGTCTGGATCCGCTCTTAAGAGAACTGGAATAACTGCATGTTTACAATGCAAAATAAAACGAGCAAATAAATGAATAAGGGTAGAGGGAGCATCTGGAAAAGTATATAAAAAAATTATTTAATCTGAAAATTTGCTTGTTGTGAATGATGAACAAGTTGTACCTTAGCCGTTTTGAAAAGGAGCCTTTTCAACTCGTCAGTAACATAACATTACATCCAGATTTCTCTAAGCCAAGAATTTCAATGAAGATCAATTATGTCTCCCTCTAATTTAGTGGCCTTCTGCCAGGCTTTGGGCATGAAGAAGCTGGCAAAGAAAATGATATTCAATTGACTTTTGAGGATTTGATGCCAGCCAGTGCATATTAATCAGCTAATAGCATGCACCCAACAGGTACCATGGGATCTCATTAATAGTGGTACGTGATTAATGCAATGATGAAGGGAGCGACCCAAAAATTACCGTTGATATGGATCTGTGCGGACAAACAGTTCACAGGTGATTCACAGGCAACCACACATATCTGTCACTTTTTGGCTCCTCTATGCCATTTTCATAGGGACGCAGGTGGCGCTGTGGGTTAAAGCCTCAGCACCTAGGACTTGCCGATCGAAAGGTCGGCGGTTCGAATCCCTGCGGCGGGGTGCGCTCCTGTCGTTCGGTCCCAGCGCCTGCCAACCTAGCAGTTCGAAAGCACCTCTGGGTGCAAGTAGATAAATAGGGACCGCTTACCAGCGGGAAGGTAAACAGTGTTCCGTGTGCTGCGCTGGCTTGCCAGAGCAGCGATGTCACGCTGGCCACGTGACCCGGAAGTGTCTGCGGACAGCACTGGCTCCCGGCCTATAGAGTGAGATGAGCGCACAACCCTAGAGTCTGGCAAGACTGGCCCGTACGGGCAGGGGTA
The DNA here is from genome assembly GCA_034642415.1 of Podarcis siculus. Classification (NCBI taxonomy): domain Eukaryota; kingdom Metazoa; phylum Chordata; class Lepidosauria; order Squamata; family Lacertidae; genus Podarcis; species Podarcis siculus. Next base: position 83,449,610 of record JAXCMG010000003.1, on the reverse strand, counting down.
CCTTTACCTTACCTATGCCATTTTCATATCATCTTGAGACAGAAAAGTGAGAAAGGGAGGCAGACAGAGCATTATTAATCATAGAGAAACATTCTGTTACTCAGCAATAGATGGCTATCAAAATAAACAACACAAGAATCATAGCATACTTGAGTTGGAAGGGACCCTGAGGGTCATCTAGTCCAACCCTCTGCAATGTAGGAATCTCAATTAAAACATCCGTGACAGATGACCATCCAACCTCTGCTTAAAAACCTCCAAGCAAGGAGAGTCCACCGCCTTCCGAGGGAGTCCATTCCACTGTTGAACAGTTGTTACCATCAGAAAGTTCTTCCTGATGTTTAGCTTTTCCATGGACCGCCTGAATAGAGCTGAAGACCACCAGTGGTCTACAGACCACAGATGGAAAACTTCTCTGGTAGCTGTTAATGCCCCCTGCAGAACCATCTTTTAGCCACACTGGCTAAACAAAAGCCTTGAGAAAAGGTCATGTCCTTACTTTGCAAGACCATAAAACAGCATTTTTGTTGCTGCGTGTTACACTGAAACCATTAATTTGGCCCCAAGTGTAGACAGGTTTGGCCACTACCAACCAGGGGACAATGTTCCTTCCATTCTCCTAAAGTCAATACCAGCTCATTGGCCAAACTTCTGGAATATCAAGTTGATCCCCACGCACCTTTATAACTGCTTATATGCTGGAAACAGCAGGCCGAACGTCAGCCTTTTGTCCCTGTAGCCTGATATTCTGTTACTTTTTAAATATATTTTTAATGTGTTTGCTTCTTTTTATTTTATTTTCCATATGTTAAATGTTGAGGTGGCCGGATGTGTAGAAACTCGTTTTAAAATCTCAGCGCATCCGGAATATGACTCGTGCGCTCCTCTATGTAATCGCCCATGTGGAAGTTCATTTAGCAAACATTTCCAAGGTGGTTAAGTGCTTGTTAAATAAATCTTTATACGACTGCTCAGATTGCCTGTAGGCTTGCAAAGGATCCCACCGCTCTCAGAGTCATCTGTTGGAACCTGGGCCGCACTGACTCATGATGAGAAACATGAGGAACAGCTCATTCGCAAGTATACTAATTCAAATTGGCTGGAGTTGTCCGTAAGCCAGTGAAAGAATCAGATTCAGAGATGACATCAACTGCAGCAGGAAGTCTACTGACCCCAGATCTTTGGCTGGTGTGTAATTCAGTAACTCTGCTTAAAACTAAGGCTGCGGACACAAGTTTTATTCTATAATCAATGGAGTCTGAGTACTTCTTTTTCCTATGTAGTCCACACACACAGGCTAGATCTATTGCATGGTTTTTTTGGCTGCTTGAGGAACTGGTTTCATCTGGAAATAAAAGCTTGTAGATTGATTCTGTGTGACCATATGAAAACATATGTAGGTATTCTCAACAATGGAGGAGGGGTATCTGCACACCTGCCGAATGACGTTAGTGGATGGGCACATACTGAGATCACAATTACCACTTCATTCTTCCTTCACCTGGGCATGTGTAGAGAAGAAAAGGAATGAATAATGTAATCAAGAGCAGGGTTTTCAAGTGTGCATCAAGTAACCATACCCACCCTTGTGGGTCACAGAATCGAGAATCAATCCATCATCATCATCATCTGTGATCCACTCAAATACTGTAATCTATTGTTTTACTTAGGGTTGCCAGATTCCTCAAAGTGAAAATCAGGACAAAACTGTTGAGCTTTTCCCGGTTTCCCCAGACATTTTGCCGATTCAGTGAAAATCCCGCCCCACCCCCACCGATGCCATTTTGCTGACCAATTCCTGGATGTGTCTGGGAAAACCCAGGCATATGGCAGCCCTAACTGACACACACAACTAGATTGGTCTGAAATTCATTGGCCATTCAGAAGATTTAAGGAAGATCATCTTAACAATTGACTCTCATGGAAACACATCGCCTACAGTTTACCTAACAAAGGTGGAGCAAGCTTGTTATAATAATAACATCTGGCTGGGTTTCCTTAGTCACTCTGATCTGGAGGGTAGGACTCAAAGCAATGGCTTCAAGTTACAAGAAAGGAGATTCTGAGTAAACACCAGGAAGAACTTTCTGACAGCAAGAGCTGTTCGACAGTGGAATGGTCAGTGATGTGCAGTGAATTTTTTCATAGGAGAACAGTTAGGGCCAGAGTTGCCAGCTTGCAAGGGTGATTGGGAGCGGCAGTGATGTCGTTCATGCGAGCTTCCCGGAAGGATATGCCAGGGAAACTACCCTAGTCCCCCTAGTCCACTGACCCCATACCACTGCTAGAGGGAGGTCATAGGCAGCCAAGCAACTGTGTACAAAGTGCCAGCCTATGAAGCAGATCTGATACCCACTTAGACAATTGTCCCCTTTCCCTCAAAAAAGGACAAAGAAAGGTGAATATTTGCTTGAAGCATACATATGCTTCTGTGGAATGCTCTCCCCAGGGAAGTTCATCTGGCACCTTCATTATACACCTTTAGGCACCAGGCAAAAACATTCCTTTTTAATCAGGCCTTTGGTTGATCTGAATTACATCCTATGCCCTTTTAAAATGTTTGTGTGTGTGTGGGGGGGGTTATTGGGTTAGTGTTGTTTTTATTTTGATTATGTATTTTGTGGTTTCATTTTTTTATTTTCTTCTGTGAACCACCCTGAGACCCCTGGGTATAGGGCAATATATTATTATTAATAATAATATGCATAAGTGTAAATATAGAAATACTTACTAGAATTGAAATAGAAATATAATCCATTTCACCACAGTGAGACAAGTGACCAGGTGACCGATGTACCTTCTTGGTCCAGGTGATGGTCCAGGTGATGAGGAACTCCTAGGCCCCTCCTGCTCTCCCTTGCTATAGTTCTTTAGCTTTAAACATGGCAGCTCTTCAGTCAGATGGTGCCTTCCAATAGAGGTTTGGCCTCCAAAAAGTAGGGCACTAGGGAGTCCAGTGCTTTTCATTTCCCCCCTCTCTACCTCTCTGGGAGGTGCAGAGAACAGCCTAGTAGAGCCAACGGGACGCCATTTCAAATATTCAGTATGCCTTCACTTCTGTCCTATGTGCAAATGGCAGACTCTGAACGCAGAAGAAAGGGACAGCAATATCAGAAGACGGAAAGCTCCAGGAACAATAACCTGAGGAGGGAGTAGAAAGTGGGGTCAAGGCACGCAGAACAAGATCCAGAAGCCTCCCCTCTGGCTTTTTCTTTTATTCTCTGAGGCTCCGGAAACGCTGAGGAATCTTACAATCCATTTAATTAGTTACCTGGGGAGCTCAGCATCTACATGTAGGGCAAACTGTGTGGTGCATGTTTAATTATGCCCCTTTCGTTCGACTGGTTCCAAAGAATAAAAGTGTCTGTGTAAGTTCTGTTGGGGTCGCTGCCCACATTATGCCATGCATAATGTTCTTGTTATATCCTGTGGGTTTTTTTTAAAGAAAGAGTACGTCTGTTGCGTTCTGCAAATCATGGGGTCTCAGCCCTTCCACAGTTCTGGGGCAAGCCCATGAATTACACAGTTTTCTTCTGATTCCATATAAGAATGTTATGAAGAGCCAAGAACTGCTTCTTCTGGAAGGACAAATGTATGGTGTGGGTGTGACCTGAGTTGGCAGTATATATATTTAAAATAATAAATAACATTGATAAACCTCGGTCTGCCCTTATCCAGCCCCTCATCTGCCTATCTGATAACCAGTCAGCTTCCCCCACCTTAGTCTCCTTGTTGTCCTTGTAAACCTCAGCAGGGAGGAAGAGGATGGGGACAAAGTAGAATTGGTTGGCTCCACCCGGCATTGGCTCTGGCGCCACCTGCAGTTGGCCTCCTTGCCTACCAGTCCCAATAGGCACCAGCCATCAGTGGTTCACTGAGGAGATGATAAGTCTCTGTCTCAGTGGGCCCTCATTCAGACTGCCGATAGAAGTTAATGTGATTGAATGTGTCTCTATAAAAACGAAGAGAAAACCCATCTTTAAAGATGGCTATCATATCTCCTTCTCAGTCTTCTCTTTTCCAGGCTAAACAAACCCAACTCCCTCAACCGTTCCTCATGAGGCTTGGTTTCCAGACCCTTGATCATCTTGGTCGCCCTCCTCTGCTCATGTTTCACCTTGTCAACATTCTTCTTAAATTTTGGTGCCCCAAACTGGACCCAGTACTTCAGGGGAGCTCTGACCACAGCAGAATAGACTGGTACTATTACTTCCTTAATCTGGGCACTATACTTCTGTTGATGCAGCCTAGAATAGCTTTCAGAGCTACAGTTTCCAGAATTCCCTGGGAAGATGAACAGATTGGGAAACCAGTTCAGGAATAGATGTTCTTGTAGGGGAACAGGGGTCTCCTAACAGCTCTTGCCACCTTTAACAGCCTACAGCTCCCAGAATTCTTCGGGGGGAGCCATGACTGTTTAAGATGGTATCATAGTGCTTTAAATGTATGGCATGAATGTGGCCTTCATGAATCATGCTTGACTACTATAACAGTATTTTTTGTCAATTGGTATGTGTGGGTGTTCAGACACTCCTGTTCCAGCCCCTATTCCCACTCCCTCTTCTGAGGTCCCAAGGTGTGCACAGACACACTTTCTTCTCCCCGTGCCAAAACTTTGGCCATTACTTGACTATTTAGCTGTCACGACTTATGGAGAATTTCAGAAAAATATCATTATTATTGTGCCCTTTATGTACGCTGATCTCCTGCTGCCTTTTAAAATTTCAAAATGATGGAGAGAATATGTAGCTCTGAGGAATTTCTGTGCATTTACTTCAGTTTTTAGAAAAAGAAATGGAAAAGATTGTATAGCTTTCTTTCTTTTCCTGGTGAGAATTGATTGCTCTGAGAATAGTTAATACCCCTGAGAGGGTTTTTTGAAGCTTTCATTTCAAATTGCTCCTAACGTTGCCTATTAAAAACACTTTTAAAAAACCCACCGAAACCTTCAGGCCTAGAGAACGGAAATCAATGGTATACCACAGATATTTTCAAGAAAAAGAAAGGTAGTTCTCCCACTTCATTTTCCCCTAGAACTGTAGCTTCAAGTTAGGCTCTGAGTTCATACCAAGCCGGGTGTGTGTGTGTGTGTGTGTGTGTGTACGTAACAATTGCCTTTTAAACCTCTCCTCCCTCTGACAAAAATTAAGCAAGGCCTGTCCTGGATTTTGCCCAGCATTCGTTTGAATTTGACCTTCCATGATGGAGTTTTGTTTTCGTTAGTTCTCTAGCGCAGTTATTTCAGTACCGAAGCAGCCTTGTTAATCAACCCATTAATTAATTTCTTATGTTTATATACCACCTTCCCCCCCAAGGAGCTCAAGGTGGTTCTCCCGCCCCCATTTGATCCTGTGTATGGCAAGGACTGGCCCAAGGTGAGCTTCAGGGGCCTGGGCGGGATCTGTGTGGCAAGATACTTTACAGAGTTGTGCGGAAGTTGCCCTGGGTCCTCCTTTTCCCCTCCTATGAAAACAAAACACACTATGCAACACACTTTTGTTTTAAAGTTTAAAAATAACGCATGACTTTTACTTGGTGTTCTTGTCAGATTGAATGTACAAGACAGGCAGGTAGTACTTATGTTACTAAAACATATTTAAATGGTTTTGTATCTGAGACGGACTAATATTTACAAAACGGCTGAACAGTCGATAACTGAACTAACTCGGGGGGGGGGGGAGAGAGAGAGACCAGCCTCAGGCATATGACATCACAGGAGTCTATAGTACAACATTAACACTTTGCATAGTATTTTGGAAGCACGATTCCCACAATCCGAACCTTGTTCTCCCAGGTGAGCACTCTAACCACTACTGTAATGTTTTACTATTCCTATAAAAGGTAAAGGGACCCCTGACCATTAGGTCCAGTCGTGGCCGACTCTGGGGTTGCGGCGCTCATCTCGCTTTCTTGGCCGAGGGAGCCAGTGTACAGCTTCCGGGTCATGTGGCCAGCATGACTAAGCCGCTTCTAGCGAACGCTGTTTACCTTCCCGCCGGAGCAGTACCTATTTATCTACTTGCACTTTGACGTGCTTTTGAACTGCTAGGTTGGCAGGAGCAGGGACAGAGCAATAGGAGCTCACCCCGTCGCGGGGATTCGAACCGCCGACCTTCTGATCGGCAAGTCCTAGGCTCTGTGGTTTAACCCACAGTGCCACCCGCGTCCCACTGTTGCTATGGCCATTGGCTAATGCGAATAAAGTTCTCTCGCTCTCTCTTGTCATGCTTAAGGAGTGTTGCTTAATGGAATTGTATTACCTTTAAACCCCAAGATGAACTTTAAGGAGCCACTTCCTAGTCCTGAAATCCTGTGAATTACATTGCCACTCTAGGGAGACTTACCCAATAGGACTTATTTCTGAGTAAGCATGTCTCTTATTACACTGCACATCATATGATACATACATTCAAACAGTCATTATTTTCTCATCCCTGGCCCTGGTCACCCACTGCCCTGTTTCTCCTTATTTGTGCAATTAAAAACTGTCATATTCACATTTTAGGGCAAGTTGTCAGGAGTTGGCATTATCCTGGGGATAAGCTCCCTCCCATCTAGAGAACCCAGCTGGGATCTGGGAAGAGAATAACTGGCAGGTAATGGATGCCTCTCGCCTCTCTTGATGTATTTATTTATTTATTTATAACCTTTACTCCACACTGGCCCAGTTCACTGGCCTTATCCACCCTGTTGGATGACTTCTGCTGAGAGAGGTACAAGGGGAACATAGGAGGTGGCCTTATCCTGAGTCAGACCATTGCTCCATGTAGCTCAGTACTGCCGATACTGACTGTCAGGGCTTCAGACAGGGATCTCTCCCAACCCTACCTAGAACTGCATTCCTAATCTGGAGTGCCACAGGTTTCCCCAGCCCTGTTTCAGGGGCAGGTGTGCAAGACCCTCCCCAAACTGCCCTGGTAGGCATTCCTCTCCGTACCAATGGCGTCACCTGAGAGTCTGGGCATGTGGTTATTACGGAGCTTGCGGGATTACTTCAATCTAGAGCGTTTAACCAAAATAAGCCCCCCCCCCTTTTTTATTGCTAAAACACAGAAAGCCAAAGGCATCAACAAAAGCAGGCGATTTAGAAAAGAGAACAGTGAAAGGAAAATGTACTTCTAACTTGGCTAGTGCAGCTGCCTCGCTGATAGCTTCACAAGCCAAGATGTACAACTTAATTACTGCCCTGAAAGACAGGATACTCAAGACAGGATCAGATTAATGGCACACAGCATCTTCCCAAGATTAGGTGACTTCAGACTCCGGCCAAAGGAGAAAACAAAATGAAACCCTCTTCCAGGCAGAATTTTTCCTTAGCATCTCTTTGGCCACTGGGGGCTTGGTGTCTAGGGGTGTTGCAGACAGTCAGGCAGAGGGCTTTGAAGGGCTTCTTCCCAGTGGATATTATGCCCAGAGCCTCTGTCTCCTGCCTGCGATTCTAGGACTAGTAGCCTCAGTCCATGGAAGGGAAAATGATCCACAGGGACCTGAAGTTGCTCTTGGTCACTGCCTGGGAAAGGGGGTAGCAAAGGCAGTGAAGGGAGTGCCCACAAGGTAGCATGGCTAGATGAGAAAAAGGGCTCCTTCAAGAGTTGTATATAAGAGAGAGACTCCTGCAAGGGGAGGTGGACCTATAGGAAAATCACCCCCAAAACCAGTATTGTGATTTCCTCTCACCCCAGTAGGGGTAGGGACAGGATGAAAGAAAAGGGAGCGTTTTGGAGACTCTCTGCAGCTGCCACCTGGGCTCGCTCGTCAACGGTTCTGATAATCAAGATGTTTCTCTTCCTTAATTTATAACTAGTATCTTGTAAACTTTGGCTCGACCTTGCATTTGGCACTGCCTAGCAAAGTGCTCAGCCCAGCTCAGCTTCATGCAGCCTCACAGTTTAGGGGAGTTAGAACAATAAAACAATGAGATAAAACAATAAATTAAAACAACAAAACCAAGCACTAAAAGGAGTTAAGAAATAAAATGGAAGAGAGGATAAAAACATATGCTAAGGGTTGGTTATAGAGCAGAAACCTGCCTTAGAGTTGGCCTTAGAGCTCAAAACCCTGCTTCAAGCATTCGGCAGACATCTTCCCCTCCCGAAAAGGCACCTTCCTATTTTCCTAGCTGTGTGGGTCTGCGCTGCAATCGTAATGCACTTGACAACTGTAACCTGTTACAAACCTGATATGTTTCCCCCAAGAATTCTAGAAATCATGAAATTACGACCGTAGTCTGTTTCCTTCCACATTAACAGGGAAATTCACTCACCTTGCCTTGGCCTGACCTGGGAGTGAGTTGTGGCAGTAGCAACAAAGCAAAGGGCACATTATTGGTGGCCTGCTCTGCAGGGCTGGTGCTAGGGCAAGCAGGGATGACCCATCTTCACAGATGAGGCCTAGCAGAGAGCATTGTGATGAGAGCCTCTCAACCCTCTGATGTCATGAACTGTGATGTCAAATGCCTTTATGACCAAGAGTTATATAAAAAAAACCCCACACCAGGTTCTTTCTTGGCCCCTTTGCACCAGAGGTGATCCTGGCCACTTCTGTTTTCACTCACTTATGAGGAAGAGGTAGTTCTGAGCGCTTATTGCTAAGTGCCAGTAAGAGATCTCTGAGTCACAACATTTCCCCGTCTACCGTATTCTAAGCCATGTTCCATAAAGTGTACCATGTGGCTATTGGCCATTATAATCTCTTACTGCCAGCAAATCACAGATGGCCCGTTGTACTTGCTATTAAAAGTAACCATCCACGAACGAGGCCAGAGTGGCATGAACGTTTTATCGGGAGAGCTAAAAAATAATTGCATATTTCATGTAAGCAGGCATTTGGACTGCCTTTCAGAAGACTCCCTTAGATTAAAAGAGGAACAGGAGGTGAAGCTGAAGGTTTGTGGTTCAAGCACATCAAGAGACAGCTGCAGGCAGGATTCCTGCATTGCGGCGGGTTGGGCTAGATGACCCTCAGGGTCCCTTCCAACTTACAATTCTGTGATTCTGTGATAATGCTGGGATGTTAAGCTTCCCACAGGACCTTAAAAGCCTGGGAGAATTCATGTGATGGGGAGGACATGTCGGAAGGAGAGAAGAGGGACAAGGAGAGCAAATGCAGTTGATTGTACTTATATTAGACTTTATCTGGGGAGGATGACAACTAAGGAGTTAAGCCAAAGGCTTTTAGGGAAAAGGTGGATATCCAAGAAAGAAAAGGAGCCTGCACCGCAGAGGTGCAAATAACCTAATACTTTGTCCTTTCCCCCGATCTGTTATGCAACGGTACTTAGTTTGGAACCATAGATAGCCAACAAAATGTGGAACATTTTGAAGTAATTTACCATTGTCCCGAGGCCTTGGAGAGTGGCATGCGAGCTGCCAAACAAGATTTGACTAGCTGATTTCAGCTGCAAAGGGAGGCATGTATAGCCTTCTAAGGAGACAGGCTTGAAAGGAAAGGTTTCGGGAGGGGCGGAGGGTTCGCCCCTGGAAAACACAAAGAGCTGAATCTGAGCTGGCTGTTGTGACTCTCAAGCAGACGTGGACACAGATTGCTGTTAGGCACATTTGGCAACCCCTCCATGTTAGGCCCATAGTAAGAACATAAACCACAGAGCCTAGGACTTGCCGATCAGAAGGTTGGCAGTTCGAATCCCCGCGATGGGGTGAGCTCCCGTTGCTTGGTCCCAGGTCCTGCCAACCTAGCAGTTTGAAAGCACGTCAAAGTGCAAGTAGATAAATAGGTACCGCTCTGGCGGAAAGGTAAACGGCGTTTCCGTGCGCTGCTCTGGTTCGCCAGAAGCGGCTTAGTCCTGCTGGCCACATGACCCGGAAGCTGTACGCCGGCTCCCTCGGCCAGTAAAGCGAGATGAGCGCCACAACCCCAGAGTCAGCCATGACTGGACCTAATGGTCAGGGGTCCCTTTACCTTTACCGTTTTAAGAACATAAGGAGAGCCTGAAGGATGAGGCTGGTGGCCCATCTAGTCCAGCATCCTGTTCTCACAGCTGCCAAACAAGTGCCTGTGGGAATCCTGCAAGGAGGACCTGAGAACAAGAGTGTTCTCCTCTCCTGTGGCTTCCAGAAACTGGAATTCAGAAGCACTGCTGCTGCCAGCTGTGTAGGCAGAGCATAGTTCTCATGGCTAGTGTAGCCATCAATAACTTTCTCCTCTGTGGATTCACCCAGTACTCTTTTAAAGCCATCTGACTTGGTGGCCTTCGCTGCCTCCTGTAAGCCTGTAAACCAAATGGACTGTAAATTATCAACTTAATTTGTATTATGTACTAAGAGTACATTCATGTGAAAAAAAGGAATATACAATGGGTTAGGCAGGAAGTCCAAAGTGTTGGTATATATATGATTTTGGAATAGTTTTTTGCCCTTGTTTTTTTCCTTCTTCTTCTTTTTCTTCTAGTATATAAACTTTGTCTACATGTTGAAAATTATAGTATAATAAGCCTTGCGATGTAATACGATAATGTTTACCGATGTAACATAAGAACTTTAATAAATAAATAAAATTCAAAATATATATATAATAATTTGTATTATGTACAACTGGGACCTGCAACAAAATGTTGCAGCGTATCCTCCTGGGCAGGAGTGTTCCTGTTCAAGGTTTCTGCCTGCCAGTCTGTTTCCCTTCCCATTCCTTCCTATCTCTTCTCCAGTTTCCTTTCATTTTCCAACTGATGATCAACATTCCCTAGCTGCTCAGTCCTCACTAGCCTTGTGGGCCATCCTTTGTCTCCTTTGTTTGGCTTGTACTTTTGCAAACCTTTGGATTTCCCGAGAGAACGTGCTGATACCTCCCTCTGGTTGCTTAGGGGCTTATTTTTTTGGCCACAGTCCTATCGGCACTTGCCACCTGCGTTTGCTGTTAGAAGGAGCGCTATTGTCTTCAGCTATGGGGGGGAATGGCCTTACAGGTTCCCTCATTGATCGTGGCATACACCCACACAAAAAATTATTTTAGTTAGGCTTCCAACAAATCGTAGAATTGTAGAGTTGGAAGGGACTCTGGGGTCTTCAAGTCCAAGCCCCTGCAATGCAAGAATCTCAGGTAAAGCTTCCATGACAGGTGACCGTCCTGTCAATGGCCTAGGACAGGAATGGATAACCAGCGGTTGCTGGACTCCACTTCCATCATTCCCAGCCAGCATGGCAATGATTTGGGATGATGGGATTTGTAGTCCAGCAATAGCTAGAGAATCACAGGTTCCTCATCTCTATAGTCTAGTGTTATGTACTGAGTTGAATAGGATCCAAAAGGCAGCAGTCTGATTGGTCCTAGAACAATAGGGTCCAGAATGCAGCAGTCTGATTGGTCCATAGGAGCCACCCAATCCAGCTCCAGGTGGAAGTTGAATCTGCAACCTGATTGGCCTACAGATGAATTCCAGGATTAGCCAATCACGTGAGGCCCATTGTGTAAATAATGTCTATAAAGCAGACATTCTGGGGGAACTTCCATTCCTACTCACCACTATGAGCTGAATAAAGAGCATGAAATCCACTCTCGACTCCGAGTATATTTCATCTAGGCTTTTGCCAGGTGCAGATAGTAGGAATTGAATCTGGGGGCCTTTCTGAGCAAAGTGTATTCTGCAGCACCTCTACATGGCCCCTCCGATGAGATGCTACTTTATTTGAAAGCTTTAGCAAGATGACTGGCCATTGATATAAAAAGAGGCATTCAAAACTGGGAGGCATTCAGACTTCCGGAGGCGGCGCGAAACCGTGATGGCGGACCTCTTCGAGCTCTGAAGAGGGGCACCGCAGAAAAGGGTTGTTCGCTACGGCACAGCGACAACCCATCAAGACAAACCACGGACAGAGTGAGTCCGTGGCCGTGGGACTCGGCGGGCACCTGGAGCGACCCCGAATTCGCGGAAGGAACCCCGTAAGGGGCTCCGGAGTGAAGGAGGGGGAGCGGTGCTGTGAGTTCATCGCTCTTTCTGCGGAGGCGAAGCCGCGCGGCTGTCACGGATGAGCGCCGACCTTTCTTCCAAGAAACATCAGGCTGAAACAGCAAACCCGTGAGTAAGGATTTGAGATTTGATAGAACAAATTGAAGAAATTTGGCTGAAACCGGGAGACGAGAAAGAGGAAGTCCGTCTTCCGGCACTGCTTTTAAGATCAAAGCAGACGGCACAAAGAGCGGAAAGCGCTGTGAACAGGGAAGCTTTAAAGCTTCAAAGTGGGACTTTCGTGCACACTTGAATTTACTTTTAAGGAAGAAATACAGAACTTTCAGTAAGCAAAGCTTTAAAAAATTGACTTGGAGCGGTCCCCTAAGGGGTAAGGGAAGACTTTAACCCCAAATCCTCGGGTGGCCGGGCGAAGTTGTTTAACTGCGGAACTGTTACAAACTTCCAGATACTTTTGCAACTAAAGTGAAACTTTTGAGCTTACTTAGCTGGAGTGGATACAGTTGCAGGCACCTTGTTGGAACTTTGTTAAATGTTTAAAAGTGCTCTGCAGGACTTTCTCTTTAGTGTTTTGGAACTATTGTGCTTTTAAAATTGGAACAATAGGGACTTTAATGGCGGAAAGGTTGCCTTCTTCTTACTAAACTTTGGTGGCACTCCCCCTAGAGGATATTGGGAATACAAAGGCCTGGGAACAGCCTTTCTTGTTTACCTTCTCTCACTAGATTGTTTTTAAATTTGGACTTGTCTTTCCCATGGGACTACAACATTTGACCTTGAACATTGACTGATGAGTGGCACAGGAAAGACAAGAGCAGCTAAAGCTAAGGAAGCTAAGGAAAAAGAAAAAGCGAAAAAGCAGGCACAGCTTTTGCAAACAACTTTAACTCAGGGACGCAGACTATCAGTTCCAGCTGTGCTTGCAACACAAAAAGTAGAAATCGAAAAGCCTGAAAAATCTGAAGAGGAAGATATGGCATCAGGAGGATCAGAGGCAGTACTGAAACAAGTTTTGGAACAATTGTCAGCATTAAATCAAAAAATTGACAATCAATCAATAAAAATTGATCAAGCTACATCCTCGATCCAGAAATTGACGGATCAGGTTTCCCAACATACTCAAGCAATTGAAAAATTGCAAGGAGCAACAGAAGAGAATCGTAAGCTGGCCGGGGAAGCCGTTCAAATAGCAACATCTGCCAAAAAAGAGGTCGAGGAAGTTAAAGCAGAAGTCAAGCCTCTGCACAAACAGATAGGGGACCAACAAACCTATCTCTCTTTGGTGGAACTGAAAAATCGCGAGACTAACCTCAGGCTGAGGGCAGTCCCAGAAGTTGAACAAGAAGATTTGATTGGATTTTTGACAACAGAATTTTCAAAGTTCTGGGGCTTAAAAGAAGAAAGTGATTTTAAAATAGTATCGGCTTTTCGACTTGGAAGATTGGTAAGAAAGGACAGATCTAGAGACTGCTTAATAGCTTTGAGATCAAGGGAAGAGAGAGACAAAATACTAGGCCTACACTTCAAAAACTCAATTGTGATACAAGAGAAAAGGGTGGAAATTTACCGAGATATTCCTAAACAGCTATTGGACTTGAGAGCCACCTATTCAGAATTGGCTAAGTTGTTGAGACTCAACACAATTCCTTACAGGTGGGAGTTCCCACAAGGATTATCATTTACTTACAAACAGAAGAAGGTTAAAATAAGAACACCAGAGGACCTACAAAAGTTCCAGCACGACCACGGAGAAGATCTCCAAAAAGAAGCAGCAGCTCATTGGCCTATACTCAGACCGGGGCCTACTCTGCCAGCAGGCGGAGCAACGCCTATACCTTCGGAACCAGAGGAGAAAGAAGATACACCGCTCTAGGTGTAACAGAATAGTACAGGATGTCTCTGCAGCTACTTAGTTGGAATATAAATGGTGGAAATTCCCCGGAGAAAAGAAGGAGGTTATTTCACATATTGAAGAAAGAACAATTGGACATTATTTGTTTACAGGAAACCCATGTGACCAGGCTCCATAGGAAAGTTTTGGTCAACAAAAGACTAGGCCAAGAGTTTATTTCGTCAGATAAGGTTAAGAAAAGAGGAGTGGTGATCTACGCCAAGGAGAGCCTGACACCCAAATTTTTATTCAAGGATGAACAAGGAAGAATTTTGGCTATTGAAATTCAGACACAAGGAGAAAAAATATTGCTATTAGGAATTTATGCTCCAAACGACGGGAAATCAGAATTTTTTAAGAAGCTGCATGAGACTTTGCTGGACTATTTGGACTATGCTAACATCATAATGATGGGAGATATGAATGGAGTGGTGTCTACACATATGGATAAGTCTTACAGCCAAAACTTAACATCAGATGGCAGACTGCCTAAAACCTTTTTTGAACTGACTGACAATCTGGATTTGATTGACATATGGAGGACAAAGAACCCCCTAGGTAAAGAAGGAACTTTCTTCTCTGAGGCCCACCTGTCCTGGTCAAGGATCGACCAAATCTGGACCTCCAGGGGGCTGGCACCCAAGACCAAAAAGGTGGAAATCTGCCCAAAAACATGCTCCGACCACAACGCCTTGAAAATAGAATTTAGACTAACTCAATCCGGTTCCTTCAGATGGAGAATGAATGACACACTATTAAGAGATCAAGAGATTGTGAAAAAGGCCCAAAAAACACTAAAGGACTACTTTGAGATAAATCTGAACACTACAGTAGAAAAAAGAACGATCTGGGACACAAGTAAAGCTGTTATGAGAGGGTTTCTGATACAACAGAATACAATTAAGAAAAAACTCTGGAATGGGAAGAAAGATAAAATACTGGAGAAAATACACCAAGGAGAGAAAAAACTGAGAACCAAACCAAAGTCAAAGGAGGTGCTGAGAGAAATTAAATTCCATCAAGCAGAATATTCAAAATTGATTAATCAGGAGATTGAATGGAAAATAAAACAGATGAAGCAAAGATCCTTTGAATCAGCAAACAAATGTGGAAAGCTGCTAGCTTGGCAGCTGAAAAAAAGACAAAAGTTAAATACGATAACAAATCTAGAGATTGAAGGAAGGACGGTACAGAAACCAGATGAAATCAGGAAGTGCTTCCACAGATACTTTAAAGAATTGTACGCACAGGGGCCTCAGAAAGAATCAGAGATAGATCAATTTTTAAAGACAAATGGACTATCAAAAATAACTCAAGATAAAAGATCAATCTTGAACTCTACAATAACTTTACAGGAAATTGAAGGTGCCATTCAGAATATGCAACTAGGCAAATCTCCAGGCCCGGATGGGCTTACCTCCAAATACTACAAGACTCTGAAGGACTATTTGATACAACCTTTGTTGGAGGTATGCAACCAGATCATGGATGGGAAGAGGGCACCAGAAACGTGGAAAGAAGCCTTCATCACATTGATACCTAAGTCAGAATCTGAAAAGACCCAGCTCAAGAACTACCGTCCCATCTCACTCCTGAATGTGGATTACAAAATATTTGCAGACATTTTGGCAAGTAGACTTAAAAAAGTTTTAAATGAAGTAATTCATAAAGACCAAGCAGGCTTTCTCCCTGGTAGACACCTATATGAGAATACCAGAAACATCATTGACATTTTGGAACTTTTGCAAACTAATAGGAACACAAGGGCGGTGTTAATTTTTATTGATGCGGAGAAAGCATTTGACAATATATCTTGGATGTTTATGAAGAAAAATTTGGAAGGGATGGGAGTGGGACGGGGGTTTGAAAATGGATTACAAGCAATCTATTCAGAACAAAAAGCTAAATTAATAGTGAACAATGTGGTGACGGAGGAATTTAAAATTGAAAAAGGGACACGACAAGGGTGCCCTCTATCCCCTCTTTTATTTATTTCAGTCCTGGAGGTGCTACTGAACATGATCAGAGAGGACCGGTTGGTACAAGGGATAGAGGTCGGAGTGAAACAATACAAACTGAAAGCATTTGCAGATGACCTAGTTTTGACATTGCAGGAGCCAGAATCCAGCACAAAAAGAGTTCTTGAACTTATATCTGAATTTGGTCGGGTGGCGGGATTTAGGTTGAATAAACAAAAAACTAAGGTTCTGACCAAGAATTTGACAACTACAGAAACAGAGGGGTTTCAGAGAGAAACAGAACTAAATGTGGTTAAAAAAGTGAAATACTTAGGGATCTATTTGTCCTCCAAAAATTTGAATTTATTTAAGGATAATTATGAGAAATGTTGGTTGGAAGTTAAAAAGGATTTAGAAATCTGGTCAAGATTGAAACTTTCCTTGTTGGGAAGAATCGCAGCTATAAAAATGAATGTGCTGCCGAAAATGTTATTTTTGTTTCAAACCTTACAGATCGTGGACAGAGTGGATTGCTTTGGAAAATGGCAGAAGGATATATCTAGATTTGTCTGGCAGGGCAAAAAGCCCCGAATAAAGTTTAAAATATTAACAGACTCAAAAGAAAGAGGGGGGTTTGCCCTGCCGGACTTGAGGTTGTACTATGAAGCTGCAGCCTTCTGCTGGTTGAAAGATTGGTTTTTGTTGGAAAACACTGATGTCCTAGATCTGGAAGGCTTTAACAATGCTTTTGGTTGGCATGCATACCTATGGTACGACAAGGTTAAAGTTCATAAATTGTTTAAAAGCCATATTGTCAGAAAAGCAATTTTTGCAGTCTGGATGAAATATAAAGACTTACTAGAGAGTAAAACACCGAGGTGGTTATCACCAGTGGAGGCCAAGGCCCGAAAAAGACCCAATATGGAGGCCTCCTGGCCGAAATATTGGGAATTAACTGAAAAAATTGGAGACAGTTGGAAGTTGCAGAGCCAGGACAAACTAAAAAATAAGGTGCGAGATTGGTTACATTATGCTCAAATTCAAGAGGTTTTTAAAATGGATAAAAAAGTCGGTTTCCAGGTGGAAAAGTCGAAACTAGAGACAGAACTGTTAGAACCAAAGACAAAGCTGTTATCTAGAATGTATAACTTGCTGCTCATGTGGAACTTACAGGACGAGACAGTTAAATCTGCTATGATAAAATGGGCACAGGATGTTGGACACAACATTATGTTTGAAGACTGGGAAAGGTTATGGAACACCGGAATGAAATTCACGGCAAGTACTGCCTTGAAGGAAAACATTATGAAAATGATATACCGGTGGTACATGACCCCAGTCAAGTTAGCTAAGATACATCACCTGTCTGACAATAAATGTTGGAAGTGTAAGGAAGCAGAGGGGACTTTCTTTCATCTCTGGTGGACATGCCCAAAGGTTAAGGCCTTCTGGGAAATGATTTATAATGAGTTGAAAAAGGTATTTAGGTATACCTTTCCCAAGAAACCAGAGGCCTTCCTGTTGGGCATGGTGGACCAGAAGGTGTTAAAGAAGGACAGAACTTTGTTTATGTATGCAAGCACAGCAGCAAGAATACTTATCGCAAAACATTGGAAGTCACAAGATTTACCCACGCT
The DNA here is from genome assembly GCA_034642415.1 of Podarcis siculus. NCBI lineage: Eukaryota > Metazoa > Chordata > Lepidosauria > Squamata > Lacertidae > Podarcis > Podarcis siculus. Next base: position 83,432,201 of record JAXCMG010000003.1, on the reverse strand, counting down.
GGAGGAATGGCAGACGCAGTTGATGGACTACATGGAGATAGCTGAACTGACCGGCAGAATCCGAGATTTGGATGAAGAAACAATCGAGGCGGATTGGAAAAAGTTTAAAGACTATTTGCAAAAATATTATAAGCTGTATGAATCTTAAGATTGTGCATGATTAGGAAATGATATGCTTTAGCAATTGTGATTAAGTAAATAGTAAAATAAGTGACAAAAGAGAAAAGGAGATAATATGAATTGAACATGTTACGTTTATTTTAAAGGTATTAAAACTGTGATACAATATATTGAATTTGGATACATAACATGTGAAAGTTACAATAAGGTATGACATAAGGTAACAAATTGCTGACATTGTTAATTTAAAGAACGCAGAATCGGAAGGGGTGGGGAAGTCCAAGTAGGGACTTATTTTTGTTTTTGATTTTATTGTTTTGTTAAAAAAAAAAAAAAAAAAAGAAAAATGGTTTCTTGTAACCTTTTTATTTGTTTGCAATGTACAGAATTATGGAAAGAAACGCAATAAAAAATCTTAAAGAGCTGCTTTTACTGATTAAAAAAAAAAAAAAAAAAACTGGGAGGCATTCAAAAGATTTGAAAGTCTAATCCATATACATATGGGATGCTTTGAGCCGGAGGATGCAAATATCATCAGAGCTTTCAGGTTGTTAATGTTGCTAAAAGAAGATTAGTGGCAGAGGAGAATGTACTCTTTCAAGAACATTGGAAACAATCAAATCAAATAAATGCAGCGTGGAGCTGAGTAGCAGCAGTCCTATGCAGAATGTTCCTACCATGGCTATGATGTCAGTACAGTTAGGGATTCTTCATCAGAAGGCAATGTTCTTCTTTCTGCAAAGAAGTGCTCTGGTTGTTGTCTTCAACTCCTGCCACCCTTGACCATTGACCATGCTGGCTGGAGGCTCACATGTCTGTCTAAAGGGACAGACTAACTGTGTTGAGTCCTCAATGAGCCCCAAAGGAATACACTGGGAGAACACTTGGAAGAGGGAGCTGTGGAGACCTTAAAGCTCGCCCCACATATATTCAGCTCAGCTCTAGTCCGCTCTTTCTTTGAAAACCTCAATGGAAGGAGATTCTAGGCCCTCCTTCAACAGCCCATTCATTCTGCTGCCAAATCCATTCATCATTAGGTGATGCTTGCAACACTTGCCTTTGCAAGATTCCTACAGCACAAAGAATAATGGCTGCAATTCCTTAAAGCAAGCAGAAGTCTAACAGAAAGTTGGCGTGACTAGCAGAAGCTCATTCTCATCCAATTCAAGGGAATGGATGAACCAGGCAGGGCAAGGCAAAGCAAAAGAGAAGGATGGGCTGTATTTGCCAAAGAGAGAAGTGGAGAGAAAGGAAAATCCCTTGCCCCCCAAAAAGTGGGGGAGTCACATATATGAACCATCTAGTCTAGCATCCTGTTCTCACAGTGGCCAACTGGATGACTGTTGATGTCCCTCAAGCAGGAACTGAGCACAAGGGCACTCTCCTTCCTTGGTATTCAGAAGCACAATCCCACCAAATGTGAGCGCTACCCCATCAGATAACTCAGTTCAAATGCCAGTATCAGCCTTCCCAACATGGTACCCACCAGATGTTTCGGACCACACCTCCCATCATCCTTGACCATAAGCCATGCTGGTTGGGGCTGATAAAGGTTGTAGACAAAGACAAGGGAGGAAAAGTAATTTCAAATTTAGTACCCAGAAATTACTTAGTGTTAGTTCCTCGTGCTCAAACTTAAAATGCTCCATCATTGCTCTGGACAATGGCCTTTAGAAGTGAAATATACTCGGAGTCGAGTGTGGATTTTATGCTCTTTTTTCAGCTCATAGTAGTGAGGAATGAAAGTTCCCCCAAAATATCTGCTTTATATACATTATTTACACAATGGGCCACACATGATTGGCTAATTCCGGGATTCTCCCGTGGGCCAATCAGGTTGCGCATTCACTTCCACCTGGAGCTGGATTGGGTGGCTCCTGCGGACCAATCATACTGCTGCATTGTTCTAGGACCAATCAGACTGCTGCATTCTGAATCCTATTGTTCTAGGACCAATCAGACTGCTGCATTTTGGATCCTATTGTTCTAGGACCAATCAGACTGCTGCCTTTTGGATCCTATTCAACTCAGTACATAACAAGAAGAGAGCAGTTTACCGGTAATTCTGTACAGTAATTGTTCTAGGATGTCAACAATGGATACATTTCAAGGATCACACCTAAAGCTAAAATCATGTCTAGTGAACCCCATGGGGTTCAACAGCGGGTGCCATTGCTGAAGTCATTTTTCCCAGAACCCCACCCCTTTTAAATCTGTGTTGTTGTTGTTTTGTCACATGTGTAAAGCGGAATGCGCACAAGTTAAATGAGCATAAATTGCGGGCTTACTCTATAACCAAAAGCTTTTGCATCGTGACTACGTATACAAAACTTGGGAACTGCTAATCATTTCTTTTTCTTTCTTTCTTTCTTTTCTGCACAAGTTAAGTGCTTCACCTATAAATCTACTATTGTGCTGTTTTCTGTTAATGATTTGTTCAGCTCATTTATCTTTCATCGTTCATTTTTAAATCATCCACCCTGCAAATTGGCATTGGTTAATTCATGTCATTGACTGTGGCAACTGAAAAAAGAATGGGCAGCTGCAAACGTTTTAGTATGAGCTCTCTCTTGGGCCTTATCTTCACTGCTAAAGCTCTCCTTGGCCTTACCTCTCTCTCATCTCTCCACCCTTAAATCCAATGACCTCTCCGCCTATGACCTTCACTCTTCCAGCTTCACCCCCGCCTGCCATTCCAATGTTTCCTGCCCCATCAAAGAGCTCTATTGTTAATGCTTCAGCTATTTCCAGGAACATCTCTGCATATGCTACCGCCTCTCTCGCCTCCTTCAAATCCCTCCTCAAAACCAGACATTTTTCATATGGCACAGCCCCGCACTTTCCATGTCCTACCACAACTAAAGCTGAATCTACACACATATATTTTTAAAAAAACACTGTGAAAATGCTTTTTAAAAAAAGTTTTAAAAAATATATGGAATCTGCCATTAGCTCACCAGCACCATCTAGTGTCACATTTGTATAATGCACTTAAAACATTATATTTGCAGCTGCATAGCTGAGTCCTAAGCCTGAAACCAGGCCTCAACTACAGGTCAATTAAAACAGGTGCACATTCTTCCCTTATTTACTCATGCTTCCACTTCCGTCTTCTTCCTCTTAAGTTGGGAGTCACCCTAACCTTGGAAGGGCCCAGAGACATCACTTGGTGCCTGAAGAAAAGCAGATATAAACAATGAAGAGCAAGCAGCAAAAAAAAACCCCAGCAATTGACTATAGTACTAGGGGAAATGGTTCTGTCAATACTGAAATTTCTGCTTGTGGTGTTGAAAGACCTGCTATTCCAGCCTCTGACCAATTGTCCTAGTAGTTCAGTGCATGGAGAACTACTGTCTGCCTCAGTACTTGGTCCCTTCTGCCTGGGGTCCTGGATGCTCGCATTCACACCCTCTACTCTTATTCACTACCTCAAATCCACACCTGAACCAGAGATTGCTAGTTTTGCTCGCCATGTTCCCTTCCCGTCTTTCGGAGATGATGTGTGGACTTCAGGGACATGGGCACGCCCCTTGAGGGCAGTGCAGGATCTTATTGACCACAGAGTTTTATCTAGTCACCAAGTCCAGCTAAAAAATGTTGGATGCCCTTCCTTGAACCATTGCACCATTCCCAATAGCTCTTCTTCACTCTAACCTCACCAACACTGCATTCTTCCTGCACAGCCAGTGCCATCGCTTCTATCGCCCATCCTGTGTACACGTGATACATTTAAAGCACATCCCACCCAAGAATCCTGGGAACTGTAGTTTGTTACGGGTGCTGGGAATTGCAGCTCTGTGAGGGGTAAACTGCATTTCTCAGGGCTCTAGGGGTGGGTGCTTCACATATATGGTGTATATGCAGCCTTTTACCCAAACAACTGCCCCTTTGCTATTTACTAGATTGTTTCAATTCGTTCGTTTCAATGCGTAATCTTACATTCTATATATTGAAGTCTACAAGCATTTTCTGGCAGCTAAGTTACATGAGCGATGAAAAGGAAAGTCCTTCCTCCAGTGGAAGGAAATAAAATGAAGTCATTAGTTATAGTGGCTACATTTATATAGTAAGGTAAAGGTAAAGGTACCCCTGCCCGTACGGGCCAGTCTTGACAGACTCTAGGGTTGTGCGCCCATCTCACTTAAGAGGCCAGGGGCCAGCGCTGTCCGGAGACACTTCCGGGTCACATGGCCAGCGTGACAAAGCTGCATCTGGCGAGCCAGCGCAGCACACGGAAACGCCGCTTACCTTCCCGCTAGTAAGCGGTCCCTATTTATCTACTTGCACCCGGGGGTGCTTTCGAACTGCTAGGTTGGCAGGCGCTGGGACCGAGCAACGGGAGCGCACCCCGCCGCGGGGATTCGAACCGCCGACCTTTCGATCGGCAAGCCCTAGGAGCTGAGGCTTTTACCCACAGCGCCACCCGCGTCCCTTTATATAGTAAAGCACTGGCTTATTGTATTAATGAATTTTATTTTATTCTTCCAAGCCTTTCCTTAAACATACAACACAATCTCAAAAAAGAAACAAAGAACCCATATTTCTGCATACTTTGTTAACAAAAACAAACCCAAGCAAAAACAACAACCTAAAACGTGTGTATTTCTCTCCTTTTTTTGGTGCTGGTGAGAGATAGGGGTTGCCACGACCAATTTGCATGTTTTTAAAAAAGGCACAGACGTATATAAAGGACTGCAAGCCATTTTGCTCACATAGCATATTGCCATCTCAGAGTCACTTTTGTATAAATTATTATCTCTTTAGATACAGTTGGCTCTTTCGTCCAGCTTCATGTTAATGTATTCTTAACATTCCCGGTGAGGGCATAATTTATATCCTTCAATCTTAAAGTGCATTTTAAAATTCAAAATGTACTGCTGCCTTCTTCTGCTACACCTGAATATTCTGAATGCACCAACTTTGCAAGAACCTATCATGCAGGTGCATCTCCAGGTTCACGATTAGGCATTTGGTACCTCCAACCAACAGATGGTGATGTACTACTTTCTTACTAAGTTCTGTTTGTTGCTGTGTTGCCATTTGATGCAGAACCTGGAAGCTTAGTCCATGTGCTAGCGTGATGATTTGCAACACTCTAATTAAACTTGTTTAACCCTCTAATTAAACTTGTTTCTGTTCGGATCATCCTGCTCTTGTGTAGGACCCTGGCAGAGACACATGCCCGATTGGCATGTTCTCTCCCTCCTGGCCGATCGTTCGGGAGCTTCAAAAGCTTTCTTCAGCCCGAACATCACAGTGACTGATACCAAGAAGCATCAGCACACTTAGGGATCTGCAGAGTATTACGTAGTTTGCGTAACAGAACTCAGTAGCACAGCATTTTGGCTAATCTAATTTTATTTACATATAATACACTCGGAGCATTCTGCCTTAGCTCCTTCCTCTTTCTCATCAGACAGCAAAGAGAGGGAAACAAAGGACAACAGTCCTACATTCCGGAACACAGTAACACAAAACATCCTTTCTCCGTCACTTCCCACACTGCGGAATAAAAACAGACACCGTCATGTGATAGACAACAATCCCATGACTGCAAACACGGAGCAAGAATCCTAACAGTTTCTTTAACCAGATATTTCTCGAATCATTTGTTAATGTATGACAGTTGCAGTGTTTGAAGGTTAGCCTACAAAGAAACTCAATTTTGTCACAGACACTGTGAGCATGCTGTTTCTACAAGACTTGCTGGAGAGCTGTTGCAACATCTAAATTGCAGTGCAGTGGTGAAGTCAGTGGTAGTTAGTTAGAGATCTAAGTTGGCACCCTCTCCTCCTCCTCGCCTGCTCTCCAGCAGTTGCTACGAGCTGCCCAAGGGAGGAGGCCAGCAGCAGCAGCAGCCATAGAGAGGTCAAGGAGAGGCAACGGGATGCTCCCTTTCTGCTGCCACTCAGGACAAGCATCAACTTATCCTCCGCCCTGAGCTTGGCAGCAGCAGCAGCACTGGCAAAAGAAAAGGGAACATCCCAGGATCAAATCAGAAGCCCGGATGGCTTTCATAATTCCGGAACTGTCCCTGGAAAATCAGGGCACTTGGAGGGCATGCATGCTCTGGACCTCTCATGAAGGAGGCGTTGTCTCCCATAATTTTTACACATCACTTGGGAAGACAGGCAAACTAATATCAGTGTACTGGAAGAAGCAAAGATCACCAGTGCTGAAGCAATGATTCTTCAACATCAACTTTGTTGGACTGGTCATGTTGTGCGGATGCCTGACGATAGTCTTCCAAAGCAACTACTCTATTCCAAACTTAAAAATGGAAAGAGGAATGCTGGCGGTCAACAACAGAGTTTTAAAGACTCTCTCAAGGCAAATCTTAAAAAATGTAGTATAAACACTGACAACTGGGAAGCACTGGTGCTCCAGTTGGAGAACAGCCTTTACCAAAGGTGTCATGGGCTTTGAAGACGCTTGAACTCCACAGTCACTTACGGACTCATTGTTAAAACCATGTTTATGGAAGACAATCTTACTTGGCTACGAGTGATCGCCAAAGAAGAAGAATCAAGAAGACATGAAGAAGGGCCTTGGATGATGACTGCAGGGTCTGGGTTGGTTCAGAAGCAGCAAGGGGAGACAAAAAAATGTTTTGTCTTTTTACGTCTCACCAGGGTGAGCCTGTGAACCTCTACGTTGTTGGACTACAATTCCCTCATTCCTAATCATTTGCCATGCTGGTTGGGGCTGATGGCAGTTGGGGTCCAGCAAAATCCCTGTTCCAATAAATGTAACAATATCCACTTTTTAAAAAAATGTGGACAAGCATGGTATCATGACAAGGTTTTAACCCACTTTTCCAAAATATTATCTGAAGTCCATCTATTTTCAGGTCAATATATATATATATAATTTTAAAATCTAGTAATAAGTAGAGTTTTAAAAATCGTTGCAGGAGATCCTGCACGTTTCCTGTTTAAAGCTATTTTGCAGGCCTAGTGGCGTCCCGCTCCATGTTGACAAATTGTTTCCATGTGCCGTGAAAGCAAATTCTCCTTGGGCAGTTATAGCTCCTTTTCAGGTTCTTAATTTTAACCTTTCTCTTTTCCAAGGAGAGATTACATGGTGGTACAGCAGCTCAGGGCAAATTAACATTACAGAAGTACAATAAAGCAAGTTTAAACCTGCTCCCATTGTTCTGGGAAGTGGTTTCATGCTAATGATGGAAAAGGCGACAATGCAATGCTGTGATGGTCTCTTTCCCATTGTTCGATGAAACTGCACTTCATTAAATTGCAGCCTTTGTACAAGGCCTAAATAATAAACTATAGTTGGTGGCGATAGGAAAAAAAGCACTTTCAATATTTTATAGCAGCTCAGGCTGCCTGCTATCTATAATTACAGTCAATATTTCGACTGGAGGGAAATGCCTTAATTTTCTTAATGTTTCATGCATGGAAAAACAATCAAGCTTTCCCTTTATTTGTAATTACATTACTGGCTCTAGGTGCACTTTTCCAAATTATAGCCAAGCCTGGCCAATGTAAGCACTCAGCTTAAAAACCTTTTCACAGCTAACTGCTTTCCCTCGCTGCTGCTTAATGCCACAGAGATAAGCATCTTCCCTCGACCACAGATCCCCACAAAATTCTAATTCTGTATTCGTGTACCTTAAATCTTGATTGTAGGGGTTTTTTTTAACCCCCCTCTTTTGGCTGGGACATCTGGAAAAGAATAAAGCTCAGGCACAATTCCTTTGCTGTGGTTACTTTCAGTCCGGGCTCTGTATTCCATTCTAGATCCTGCACACAGATCATAGCTGTCAACTTACAGATTTGAAAATAAGGGACCAGCAGCCTCGGAAATAAGGGATCAGCAGCCAAAATAAGGGATTTTCAGAGCACAAGTATGTTTGACTTCTGAGCCCCTCCGAGCCAAAGGCAGAAAGCCCAGCCAGCTGCCAAACGAAGCCTCAAGCGGTGGTTCCCACAGCGCAGCAACCCGGCAAAGGGGATGCAGCAAGGAAAACCACGTCACCTCTCCTCTGGGAAGCGCTGAGCAAAGGCGAGTCCCCAGGCAACGCGGCCGATTTGATCGGCACAAGCCATGCAAGCTCCACTCCCCAGTCGTTCTTATTGGGTGAGCAACGCAGCCAAGCAACACAGTTGGAGCCCCCCTCCTCCCTGGCCGGCAGGGAGGGAGGGAGAGGAGCGGCTTCCTTTGAAACCCGGGAAATTTAAGGGACATTATCAATAAGGGACAGCAGCGGGACACAGCGCTGGGATAAGGGACTTTCCCGCCAAATAAGGGACGGTTGACAGCTATGACACAGATCGTGCTTCCTCTCTGCCAAGGCTTGAGGTCAGCCTGTTCACTGGCCAACACAGGCGCCAACTTGAAGAAAATATTGGGGCCCCCCAATATTTTGTTCAAGTTGGTGCCTGTGTTGGCCAGTGAACAGGCTGACCTCAAGCCTTGGCTTCCTCTCTGCCTGAGACATTAGAGCAGGGGTCAGCAAACTTTTTCAGCAGGGGGCCGGTCCACTGTCCCTCAGACCTTGGGGGGGGGGCTGGACTATATTTTTTGGGGGGAAATGAACGAATTCCTCTGCCCCACAAATAACCCAGAGATGCATTTTAAATAAAAGCACACATTCCACTCATGTCAAAACATGCTGATTCCCAGATCATCCACGAGCTGGATTTAGAAGGCGATTGGGCCGGATCCAGTCCCTACCCATGCATTAGAGAGTCATTTGGAATTGAAGCAGATGGGCCAATGAGCTGACTTCTTATGTTCAATTAAGACCAATATATGACTGCATTTTCTCACATTTTATTTTTTCTTGCCTTCTTATTATTATTATTTATACCCTGCCCATGTGGCTGGGCTTCCCCAGCCACTCTGGGCAGCTTCCAACAAAATACCAAACTACATTAATCCATCAAACATTAAAAGCTTCCCTAAACAGGGCTGCCTTCAGATGTCTTCTAAAAGTCTGGTGGTTGTTGTTCTCTTTGACATCTGGTGGGAGGGCGTTCCACAGGGCGGGTACCACTACTGAGAAGGCCCTCTGCCTGGTTCCCTGTAACTTGGCTTCTCGCAGTGAGGGAACCGCCAGAAGGCCCTCAGTGCTGGACCTCAGTGTCCGGGTAGAACGATGGAATGGAGACGCTCCTTCAGGTATATTGGGCTGACGCCGTTTAGGACTTTAAAGATCAGCACCAACACTTTGAATTGTGCTCGGAAATGTATAAAGCTGGAGTTGCCAACCTGTGTGCAACTGGTACTTTTTAAATGGTAATAATAACTCTCCTTCAGATCACAAAGGCTCAGTTTATTAAACAGTGCCCTTGAGTCCAAATCTTGGACCAGCAAGCCCCTCTGAAAGGCCAGCTATACAAACAAATACAATTAAGAAGGAAAAGTCTTAAGTGAATTCTGTGAGGGTTTCAGAGTTTGCCATTATGGTCCATCATGTTGACTGGTTTGTTTTCTCTAAAGGGCACTGTGACTGACAGGAGTTGCCTTGTCCCCTGAATTATGAACATATCACAGGCAAGACAGATTCCTCTGGAGAGGGATGGTGGTGGATGAAACAGAGCATTGGTTGGCTGCTTGAAGGCAAGAGATGAGATGAATTTAAATTGAATCTAAAGAGATCCTTAGTGTCTCAGAGCACCCAGCACGGAATTTAGATCAGAATTCCTGCAGCCATGACATGTGCAGGAAGAAACAGGACAGAATGTTCTTGGACATTTGCTAGACTAATTTTATGATGGCTTCCTGAAACATTTCACCGAAGGAAATGTGAGTCCCTCTTATCACAAGAATCACTGTCCGAGTGTCAATGACCTTTCATCTGTAGAAGAGCACATGCAGTCTATGTGAAAGGTCTCAAGTCCACGACAGGATGAGTATCTGAGTCTGTGAAACTGAAGGGAAGCCAGAAAAGTTTTGGGGAGAAGATAACTGGTGATCATGGGAAGAGAGGCAAAACCCATCTGAGATCCATGCAGTGTTAAGAGGTCTGGATTCAGGCTGCTTCTACCCCACCTTTCAACAACTGTATGGTTCACAGGTCCAAGTTACAAGAGAATGGGGTGGCACTTCTCTGTAGGAGCACAGAGCCATTAAAGTACAAATAAGTGAGGAGGCTAGCATCAGCAGTGGTGGACTTTGAGGGAGGGGCAATGGGTCCCAACATTTGTTCCCCACCCCAGCCAAAACAGATCTGGATGATTTCTTGCCTCCTCCACAATTCACAGCATAAGGAATATAGCAGCCTTCACTGACCTGATACCCTGATTCAACCTGAGGTTGAATCCTGACAAGACAGAAGTACAGTTTTGGGGTGACAGGAGGCGGACGGGTATGGAGGACTCCCTGGTCCTGAATGGGGTAACTGAGCCCCTGAAGGACCAGGTGCGCAGTCTGGGAGTCATTCTGGACTCACAGCTGTCCATGGAGGCGCAGGTGAATTCTGTGTCCAGGGCAGCTGTTTATCAGCTCCATCTGGTACGCAGGCTGAGACCCTACCTGCCTGCAGACTATCTCGCCATAGTGGTGCATGCTTTAGTTATCTCTCGCTTGGACTACTGCAATGCGCTGTATGTGGGGATACCTTTGGAGGTGACTCGGAAGCTACAACCAATCCAGAATGTGACTGGTGACTGGGAGCAGCCGCCAAGACCATATAACACTGGTCTTGAAAGACCTACACTGGCTCCCAGTACGTTTCCGAGCACAAAGTGTTGGTCCTGACCTTTAAAGCCCTAAACAGCCTTGGTTCAGTATACCTGAAGGAGCATCTCCACCCCCATCATTCTGCCCGGACACTGAGGTCCAGTGCCGAGGGCCTTCTGGTGGTTCCCTCGCTGCGAGAAGCCAAGTTACAGGGAACCAGGCAGAGGGCCTTCTCGGTAGTGGCACCCACCATGTGGAACGCCCTCCCACTAGATGTCAAAGAGAAAAACAACTACCAGACTTTTAGAAGTACAATGTCCAACAACCCCAGCCAGCAGGGGCTGATAGGTGCTGTAGGCCCAAACATCACCAGGCTGGTTTAAGGGGGAAACCTCAGCAATATTTTAACATGTTCTCTAAGGAGCCCAGGCACTGTTCCCTGCCTGCCCATTCCCCCCCCCTTAAATCCATGGCAGAGGAAACTCTCGAGAAAGAATACAGAAAGCGAAGTGTATGTCCAATAAGTTAAAAAATGATTCCCATCTGTTACAGATTGAACAAGCATTTATTGCTTCGCCAGGTAGTGTTGAGCTCATGAACAAGAAATTCCAAGAAACTGGAAGGTGTAAATACCAACGGATTAAAGTGGGAATTTATGGAATAATTGTTGCAGAATGAGCAGGGCAGTTTTGTGGAAGGTGACTGCCAGTAGCTCGGAGAGTTCTGGGAAATCTTCCCACAACTATTAAACAAGCCATAACAGAAAAGAACATGGCCTGGTATTGTAACTAAAGTCACAGGGAGCCAGTTGTCCTAGAATAAATCCAGTTGATATCGCCTCCAAATGATGGAAACTCTTTGAGAATTACTCAACAGAAACAGAATAATAAATGGAAATGACCCAGTGTTTTATTAGGAGTGAATGCCACGTGGATATTTTTCCGGACATATAACAGCCAACACTCTTGATTTCCCTGCAGTCCGCACATCCTGGGATATTTGCCCTGTCTTAGTCCCCTGCCATCTGCACTGCAGGCAAAGCTGGGAGCAGCTGTTTCTGTGGTAGAATCCAGGGTGACCAGTGCATTGCTTGTGTCGATTCGAGAGCAGCGGTTGTGCAGAGCTGCCCAAATTCAATAACTGCCACGTGTCACGGGAAGCCAAGCAGCATGAAGAGACGAGAACATAGTCAACAGGGGGGGGGGGGAGCAGGCTTAGGAAACAAGGAAGGAGCCTGTTTGAGGCGACAAGCAACAAGAGACGAGAGCTTAGGTCAAGGTAGCCAGCTGAGTTGCAGCCAGGTAGACAATTCAGAAGCCAGCTGGGGAGCAAGGAATGATGCAGGGATGAAAGCCTGACTGGGAGGGGAGAAAAGAGAAAGGAATACTAGCTCAACATTTGAGCACAAGGCAAGGCAACTTCTCGTTCCTTGAGCCTAATGGTGCATTCAGAAGTGGGGATTATTGTGTTCAGTTTCCTGATTATAATGCTTGTGTGTTGTCTTCATCTTCTTACCATCATCATTATGATGATGATCACAGGGCCATGGCTGTTTAAAGTTGTATAGTACTGATTTAAATATAGACTAGTTCGAACCTAAAACAAATCTGTTTGGCTCTTTTAGGCCTGATAGGTATATGCATGGAATCCCTTTCTATCTGTTCCTGCTATAACCAAGTACAGTACTGTACAGTGGTACCTCGGGTTACATACGCTTCAGGTTACAGACTCCGCTAACCCAGAAATAGTACCTTGGGTTAAGAACTTTGTTTCAGGATGAGAACAGAAATCGTGCTCCAGTGGCGCGGTGGCAGCAGGAGGCCCCATTAGCTAAAGTGGTGCTTCAGGTTAAGAACAGTTTCAGGTTAAGAACGGCCCTCTGGAACGAATTAAGTACTTAACCCGAGATACCACTGTACTACAAATATGCTTTGAATGTGCTGATGAAATTAAGCTCCCTGGGGAAAGGGTTGTGGGAAGGAACAGTGGGTGCTGAGGGGCAGGAAGGTGACTGATGTTTTTGAGTTCTGAATACAGTACGACTTTATTCTGTTTATTTTTTGTTTGTTTGTTCTGAAACTCAATTGTGTGTGTGTGTGTGTGCGCGCACACACACACACACACACACACACTGGCACTGCATTAAATGTATAGGGCAGATGGGGCCCAAATGTCTGTGAATTATTTGTTGGAAAATGTTAGATGTTTTCCCCTTAAACGAACAAACAGAATTTAATTTAACAGAACTCATTTCAGCCAGTTGCTTAGGCAAGCAGGAAAATCCAGTATGCAAAATCTCGTTTATGTGAATATATTTGCTGGACATTTCACAAGGGCCAAATGTTGTGGCAATGGACACGGGCTTGTATTTTGAATCCTCGTGTATGCCATCTGTCCCAGAACAGTTGTTCTGTTAAGCACATCATTTTATGCCATAAGATTTTTTTAAAAAAAATTCAATGGTGTTTATTGAATTGGAGGGGGAATGGATATTCTCTGCCTACATGGCCCGTAAAAGCTGTGGTTCACTCTATTCTGGGGTATGTAACTCACTCTTATGAAAGCTTTTGCCATGATAGGTAGAGCTGCCAACTGGCCAGGGGGAGAAAACAACAACTTTATCACCTCCTCATTTGCTGCTCAGCAAAACTGCCCTTAAAGTGGCAGCTTGAGGGTTTGGAACTAAAGCTGGCAGCCTTAACCATACCAATTTGATAAAAGACAGGAACTCGGTGATTTTGCCAAGACATAGCTGACATAGCTTCCATTAACTGTTTTCCCATAATTTCTTCCCCCCTCCCACCCCTATCCTTTTATTTGCAGGTTCCCATACCACCTGTTGGCTCTTTAGCAAGATACCGTAATACCTTTTTTAAAAAAACAAGAAGTTCGCACATTTGACCAAGTAATCTGTTTGACGGCTTGTACCAAAATTCTCAAAATAAAGCTGTGCAGCTCTTTAACAAAGGGTGAAAAATAGACAGGGGATGGATGGATGGATGGATGGATGGATGGATGGATGGATGGGTTATAGTTCTATGCCACTTTTTATTCAAATAAATCCCAAAGCAGCTTACAAACAATAAGACGATAGAACATCACAAATACAGCATAAATCATAGCATAATTAACGAATCGTCAGTAAAACAATTACAAATCGTCAAAAGACAAAACAATTACCATCTATGAAATACTATGCACAAAACGACTATTAATTTTTTGGGAGAGAGAGAGAATGGAAACTGATACTGTGCAATAGAAGAAAGGAGTGGTGGCAGCTGCAGCTTGCATTGCATGCAACCCTGGCTGAAATTACCTGTTCCACAAGATGGCTGTGGCAGCCCTGCTTGTCTAACCCACTGAGCCTCTTGGGTCTGCCAATCAGAAGGTTGGCTGTTCGAATCCCCGCGACGGGGTGAACTCCTTTTGCTATGTCCCAGCTCCTGCCAACCTAGCAGTTTGAAAGCTTGCAAGTACAAATAGGTACTGCCGTGGTGGGAAGGTAAACAGCGTTTCCATGTGCTCTGGTTTCGGTCACAGTGTTCCATTGCGCCGGATGCAGTTTACTCATGCTGGCCACATGACCCGGAAAGATGTCTGTGGACAAACGCCGGCTCCCTCGGCCTGAAAGCGAGATGAGCGCTGCAACCCCATAGTTGCTTTTGACTAGACTTAACCGCCCAGGGGTCCTTTACCTTTTACCTTTACTCTGCTTGGAGGTACACATGCAACTGCCTTTGTGTTACTGCCAGTGGATAGGGTGGTCATTGATGTTTTTATACATTTGAAAGTGGCGCAGAGGGGAGTGCCATTGCCCAGGGATGTAAATGCATTCCACTGCCATCTCTATGCAGAGGTATTCATTGCTTTTAAAAAACTGACAAACCCTCTTTGACTGGCAGTGCTAATTGTAAATCAACAGAAAGGAGAGTATCCGCTGCCCCATGGGAGAAAGGTGCTCAATACTATATATGAGCCTTGCCCTCTTTTCCATCGGGTTACTCAAACTCTTCTTTTTTGGCGATCACTCTTCCATAAACACGGTCTTAACAGAGTCCGTAAGTGACTGTGGCGGCCAATTCTGGATCCCAACGTCCTTCCACAGTGGGGACATAGGTTTCCAGGTAGGAGTTGATCATGGTGAGGGTTTGCCAAGCGTGCCTTCCTCTTAGCACATTTCTCCCTTGCGTCCTGAGTTCGAGTGTCTTCAAAGCCAATGACACCTTTGGTAAAGGCTGTTCTCCAACTGGAGCGCTCGCAGGCCAGTGTTTCCCAGTTGTCAGTGTTTATACTACATTTTTTAAGATTTGCTTTGAGAGAGTCTTTAAACCTCTTTTGTTGACCGCCAGTATTACACTTTCCATTTTTAAGTTCCAAACTTTAAAAATAACCCTAGCTCTAAGCCTCCCCCAAATCAGTTTTTGTAATGTTGGCAGAGACATAATCCAATCAGAACTTGGAAAATTCACTTTTAAAAAAGAAGCCATTCTAGTTCAAGTTCAATATACCCAGTAAGGAACTAATTGCTGTTCACTTTTGTCCCTTTGCAAAATGAAACAGTGTGGTTCGCAGTCACTTCACTGCTCAGTTAGAGTTCTTCCAAATGATCGTTGACCGTTTTCTTTCAGCATTCACAATGTTACCAGCTGCTGTGCTGAAATACAAAATATACTTGTGTCTAAGAAAGCATCAACAGAGAGAGAGAGAGAGAGAGAGAGAGAGAGAGAGAGAGAGGAATGTGAATTGATTCATCAATTTCCCCCAGCAATTGTTATCCGTAAACTGGTTGCTGCTTTGTCAGTGTTTCATTTTAGCTGCTTTCATTTCATTTCATTTCATTTCATTCATTGTTGTTGTTGTTGTTGTTTAGTCGTTTAGTTGTGTCTGACTCTTTGTGACCCCACGAACCAGAGCACGCCAGGCACTCCTGTCTTCCACTGCCTCCTGCAGCTCATGTTCGTAGCTTCGAGAACACTGTCCAACCATCTCGTCCTCTGTCGTCCCCTTCTCCTTGTGCCTTCCATCTTTCCCAACATCAGGGTCTTTTCCAGGGAGTCTTCTCTTCTCATGAGGTGGCCAAAGTATTGGAGCCTCAGCTTCAGGATCTGTCCTTCCAGTGAGCACTCAGGGCTGATTTCCTTCAGAATGGATAGGTTTGATCTTCTTGCAGTCCACGGGACTCTCAAGAGTCTCCTCCAGCACCATAATTCAAAAGCATCAATTCTTCGGCGATCAGCCTTCATTCATTACATTTCACTTATTACATTTATATATCACCTTTTCCTCCAAGGAGCTCAAGGTGGCGTACATGGTTCTTCCACCCCCATTTTATCCTCCCAACAACCCTGTGAGGTAGGTGAGACTGAGAGGCAGTGAGAGGCCCAAGGTCACCCAGTGAGCTTTGTGGCTGAGTGGGGATTCAAACTCTGGGCTCCCAGGTCTCAAACCGGTGCGGCTGAATTTTGTTCTATTTGTGAAGAAGTCTGTTACATTATTTTCACATATGGATTGTTAGCTGCCATGGTTTGTCCCCAGACCAAATAAATAAATAATGCCTTTTCGGTCCGTAAGAATGCTGTAATCTGGAAATTCCTGGAAATTCACTTTTCTAGCAACATGCCCCCAAACTTTCACATCAGAGCACCAATCTGAAAATGCAAGTCAGCCTCCCCCTGTCTTATCACAGGCCCTATTCTCACTTAGAATTCTTTTGACTTGCACCATTCAGGAATACTCATACACGCATGCACACCAGCCTCAAGGTCTGCTTAGTTTGATTTGGAGGAACATTCATTCCCAATCTCCTCTTGTCAGGAGCTGCTGGGATTTGTGGGCAGCTGCCGCCATGAGCTGCTGAATTGCAGATGGCAGCTTCTCAGTGAAGCACCCTCAGGCCCTGGATAGCTTCTGCCTACCCAGACTGGTCAATGGATAGGAAGGAGTACAAGGGGCCTTCCTGTTTGAGGGTTAAGTCTTGCTTGAGTGACAAGGTATTCTTGAGCTTTGGTGCATACCTGCCTCTTCGTTTATCCTTTGGTTCTGATTACTGGCTCCTCACTCTTGGTCCTTAGCTCACCTTGGATTGCCCTGGCACCTGTTCTTTCTTTCTTCCTCTTTCTTTCTTTGGCAATCACTCACAGCTGAGTAAGATTGTCTTCCATAAACACGGTTTTAACAGCGGGTCCGTAAGTGACTGTAGAGGCCAATTCTGGACCCACACGTCCTTCCACAGTGGAGACATAGGTTTCCGGGTGCGAGTTGATCCCGATGAGGGTTTGCCAAGTGTGCCTTCCTCTTAGCACATTTCTCCCTTGCGTCCTGAGTTCATGCTTCTTCAAAGCCCATGACACCTTTGGTAAAGGCTGTTCTCCAACTGGAGCGCTCGCAGGCCAGTGTTTTTCAGTTGCCGGTGTTTACACTACATTTTTTTAGATTTGCCTTGAGACGGTCTTTGAACCTCTTTTGTTGACCACCAGCATTACGCTTTCCATTTTTAAGTTTGGAATAGAGTAGTTGATTTGGAAGGCAATAATCAGGCATCTGCACAACATGAGATGCTGTCCTTCCTGTGTAGAGCAATGGCATCAGAGTTGCTGCACATCCCTTTGTAAGACTCTTCTTGGGAACTTGGATGCCTGCAACAGGCATTTTCCCCTCCAAGAGGCTTTGCTTTCTTGAGACACTCAAATTACCAACCAAGTGATAAATTACTGGCCTGATGGAATCTCTTAGATTTTTATTTTTTTGCATTGAAAAAGAGTTCTGCTGGCTTAGAGATAAATCAAGTCTCCTCCATTATATTGATCTGATCTTTCTCATTCTTTTCAAGCCGCTCTTCCTTCATTATAGCCCAGCTTTTGATAATGAGATGCATGCTTTGTCAGCAGCTGCGAGGGTCGGCAATGCATTAAAAGGTGCTTTGCAAAACTCATCAAGTCGCAGGAGGGTCCTGTCGTTAGCACAATTGTAAAGCCAGCATAAGAAATTGCATTTATTCATTTATTTCGCTCCCGTTGCAGTGCACTCCGGCGTTGTGCAACCTGAAGTTTCTGCCATTGTCCAGCGATTAAAGATCTGCCTTGATCAAGGAGAACACAGCCCAAGACCCACATCTACCACCAGTGCACAATGTGGTCTTAAGTTGCAAACTCTCAATGTGGAAGGTGGGTTACTGTTGCTCATGGGGAGGGAGAGCATGGAGGCCACATATTGGCTCTGCCAGTGCATTTCTACCGTGCTGACCTCCCCGCCATCTTGCCTCTCCCTCTTGTTAAGCAATACTTTTGTTATTTTTCTTATTTAAAGTTTTTTGTACTTCCGCAAATCTCAGGGTCCCCTTATTCTGCTATCTCTCTCTTCTATGCTGCTGCTGCTGCTTTGACTATGTAAGCAATGGCACTCTACACATTGGGATTGGTGGTTGCTAGTCAGGCCGCATTCACACCATACATTTAAAGTGCTACAATACCACTGGAAACAATCATGGCATCCCCCAAAGAATTATGGGAACTGAGAGTTGTTAGTGTTGAGAGTTGTTAGGAGGTCCCTATTCTTCTTCTTCTTCTTCTTCTTCTTCATCTTCATCATCATCATCATTTTTAATTTGTATACCGCCTTTCTATCTTACAAAACTCAAGGTAGTTTACAAGCTGAAGAAACAAAAAATGTACATCTTATAACAATCTAATGCAATACAAAAATGTGATAATAAAACAACTTTAAAATAGGCAACCTCCATCAAAAAAGTAACATTCAACAATCATTAGAATAGTATAAAATAATAATATCAACATATAAAAGTTAAACAGAAATCCACTCAACAGTTACAGTAATATCTAAACTGTAATCAATAAAACAACGGCAAGCCACAGTACATAAAACAATACAATACACACTGAGAAGCAGAGAGTGGGGCAAGGCAGGTGGAAGGAGGCCTTGCCTGGTGGAGTCTCTCCCCTCACAGTTCTTCCTCCAGGACCAGCTCCCTTATGAGGACTCCTAGGGCCGGAGGGTGGGGTAAGGCAGGTAGAAGGAGGCCTTGCCTTCCCAGAGCTCCCTGTGAAGAGGGATTGATTCTTAAACTGCTCCAGGAACTGTAGTTCCGTGAAGGGAATAGAGGTCTCCTAATAACTCTCAGCGCCCTTTTCAAACTACAGCTCCCAGAATACCTTGGGCGGGGGCGCCATGACTGCTTAAAGCAGACCCTCCAATTGTCCCTGTTTTCCAGGGAAAGTCCCAGTTTTACAGAAGGTGTCCCAGTTTCTGATTTGATCCCAGAATGTCCCACTTTTCCTTGGGACATTCCTATTTTCATTAGACAAATGTTGGAGGGTATGGAGTATCTGACCCCCAAGCCGTCTGAAGGCAGCCCTGTATAGGGAAGTGTCAGGGGTTCAGGAGCAGAAGGGACGGATGGGGAGGAATCGGAGG
>JAXCMG010000003.1:83402868-83412997 GCA_034642415.1 Podarcis siculus | reverse complement strand
GGCAGCGGAAGGACATGAGTCAGGGCTGGCCACGCCTGCGTCAGAGAGCGAGGAAACGGTAGAAAGGAGGGTCGGAGACAGCGCGCGCGCGCCAAGTTCAAATGTACAAGAGGGAGGCGCAATGAGCAGCCCGGAAAGGGAGCCAGGTCCTAAAGCCCGCCGAAGGGAAGGGGAGGAGTCCGAAGGGTCCGCATCCGAAGCCTCCAGGAAGGAAGGAACCCCGGGGGGTGGTAGGACCCAGAGGCGAAAGGAGAGACGCAAGAGGTGGAGTAAGGCTAGAGTCTTAAACTGGTGTACAGGGGGCGGAGACTCAGATGGGACTTCGCCGATCTAGGGAATAGACGTAGAGACGCACGCTAGGATTTGGAAATGGAAACTATACTTCAATAAAGACTTTTGTACAGTTCTACCGGCTAGCGTTGGTCCTTGGTGAGCTGGGACCTAGAGGCAGTCTCTGACAGGAAGGTTTTTTTTTTTAATGTTTAATGTTTTATTGTGTTTTTATATATGTTGGAAGCTGCCCAGAGCCAGTGTGGTATAGTGGTTAAGAGGGATAGACTCATAATCTGGTGAACCGGGTTCGCGTCTCCGCTCTTCCACAGGCAGCTGCTAGGTGACCTTGGGCCAGTCACACTTCTCTGAAATCTCTCAGCCCCACTCACCTCACAGAGTGTTTGTTGTGGGGGAGGAAGGGAAAGGAGAATGTTAGCCTCTTTGAGACTCCTTAAAGGGAGTGAAAGGCGGGATATCAAATCCAAACTCTTCTTCTTCTTCAGAGTGGCTGGGGCAACCCAGTAAGATGTGGGTGGTATAAAGAGTATAATATATAAAGTGGTATAATTATAATTGAATAGGTCATCTCTATTTACATTGGCGAAATTTTGCAGGGGGTGTTAAAGTGGTATCATATCACTTTAAATGTATGGTGTGAATGTGCCCTTAGTCTCGTCTCCACAACCTTGGCCTAAGAAGTTATGCATGACAAAGTTTGAACAGCCTTGCTCTCAATTTCAGCCCATTCCAGGTAATACCTGCAAAAGCAACCTTGGTAGAAGGCAAGAGATTAATGAGCAGGAAGGTCTGTGGCCTTTGGCTGTTCCACTGGTCATCAGCTCCCTCAGCCACTCATTAATTCATCAAAAATGTCCTGACATCCATTAGGCCAAGCAGCCAGGTGGAAAAGGCCTCAGATGAAGCATAAAAATGGGTCAAAAAGTGGCAAAGCAGCTTCAGAACTGTTGACAGCCACCTTCCTAAATAACAGGAGCTACCATGCGGCCACATCAATATCCTGCAGAATTCATGATTCATCCTACTTTGTATTATTATATATTTTGTCAAAGATCCCTGAATGTCCCCCACCTGCCATTACAGCTTCTGGCAGACTCTGATCTTATCGAGATGTCAGCTTGGATTAAACCTCATTTCAGAGTGTTAACACTAATCAGTTTCCGCAGTCCCAATGCAAAGGTGCTCAGGAACAAATCAGCTGCTGAACAGGTGGCATCAAGGAAATAAATATTTGGAATATTATTATTATTATTATTATTATTATTATTATTTTAAAAACTGGTTCGATTGCAGTGCCCTCAGGATTTCTGTTGCCTTTGGTCTTCTTTTACATGGCCAGAAAATTAGCCTTTAGCGCAAGAATGCCGGGAGGCCAGTTTGCAATGTTGTATAATTGGTAGACCCAGGCCAGGATAGTATTATGTAGCTGTAAAGTTCATGTTGCCCAAATGGAAGGGAATATCAAGTATTTTTATGTGGTTATCATGTTTCCCCACAAGGTCTGGCACGAACCACACACCTGAGGCTCGGGCTGGGACACCCCCTTTAGGACAAGGCTTTCCGCACCCTAACAACGGCTCTGTGTGCACTGGCGGAGGAAGAGGAGTGCGGGGGGAGCGCACTGCCCCCAACAGCCCGATCCTGGTGGTGTGCCATCACAGCTGTCCCCCCGCCTGTGCTGGGCGCCACGCCCCCATAGGCGGCATGCCACACCCCCAGGACATGCGCCACGCCCCTGTGGGCGGCGCACCACACCCCTGGGACGCGCACCGGCCCCGCCGCTGCCTGCTCTCCACCACCTGGTGCTGGAGCATGAAGCTCCACCACTGCCTGTGTGCTGTAAAGTAAAAGGTAAAGGGACCCCTGACCATTAGGTCCAGTTGTGGCCGACTCTGGGGTTGCGGCGCTCATCTTGCTTTATTGGGCAAGGGAGCCGGCGTGTAGCTTCCGGGTCATGTGGCCAGCATGACTAAGCCGCTTCTGGCGAACCAGAGCAGCTCACGGAAATGCTGTTTACCTTCCTGCCGGAGTGGTACCTATTTATCTACTTGCACTTTGACGTGCTTTCAAACTGCAGGGACTGAGCAACGGGAGCTCACCCCGTTGCGGGGATTCGAACCACCAACCTTCTGATTGGCAAAGTCCTAGGCTCTGTGGTTTAACCCACAACGCCACCCGCTGGCCCCGCCTGTGTGCTGTACCGATAGTCTATTCCATTTCAAGGTATGGGAGTCCAACTGGAAGGGATACTTTGGACAAGGATGTTGAAACTGTGGTCCATCCAATGGTCAGGGATGATGGAAGTTGTAGTCCAGCAACTTCTGAAGGGTCACGGGTTCTGCACCCCTGCCTTAGGGGAATACGTTATACTAGGGACTACTTGTTTCAGGGGATATCATGGAGGGGAGTCGGGGGGTAGTCAGTCAGAAGAGGAAGAAAGAGACTTGCCTTGAGGCATCTGATCAAGGCCTGTATTTTAAAATGAGCTTAAAGATTTGCAAATTTTTCATGCCAGGTGGCTAAGGACTTTGGCAGCTGTTTATCCTCTTGGACAAAGGGCCCCTCTGATTTATAGCAGTCATAAAAGGGAAATGTTGTTGTTGTTTAGTCGTTTAGTCGTGTCCGACTCTTCGTGACCCCATGGACCAGAGCACACCAG
Organism: Podarcis siculus; assembly: GCA_034642415.1. Classification (NCBI taxonomy): domain Eukaryota; kingdom Metazoa; phylum Chordata; class Lepidosauria; order Squamata; family Lacertidae; genus Podarcis; species Podarcis siculus. The sequence goes on along the minus strand of JAXCMG010000003.1, from coordinate 83,410,047 downwards.
GCACCTCTGTCCTCCACTACCTCCCGCAGTTTGGTCAAACTCATGCTGGTAACCTCGAAAACACTATCCAACCATCTCGTCCTCTGTCGCCCCCTTCTCCTTGTGCCCTCCATCTTTCCCAGCATCAGTGTCTTCTCCAGGGAGTCTTCTCTTCTCATGAGGTGGCCAAAGTACTGGAGCCTCAGCTTCACGATCTGTCCTTCCAGTGAGCACTCAGGTCTGATTTCCTTAAGAATGGATGCGTTTGATCTTCTTGCAGTCCATGGGACTCCCAAGAGTCTTCTCCAGCACCATAATTCAAAAGCATCAATTCTTCGGCGATCAGCCTTCTTTATGGTCCAGCTCTCACTTCCATACATCACTACTGGGAAAACCATGGCTTTAACTATACGGACCTTTGTTGGCAAGGTGACGTCTCTACTTCTCAAGATGCTGTCTAGGCCTGTCATTGCCCTTCTCCCAAGAAGCAGGCGCCTTTTAATTTCGTGGCTGCTGTCACCATCTGCAGTGATCATGGAGCCCAAGAAAGTAAAATCTCTCACTGCCTCCATTTCTTCCCCTTCTATTTGCCAGGAGGTGATGGGACCAGTGGCCATGATCTTCGTTTTTTTGATGTTGAGCTTCAGACCATATCTTGCGCTCGCCTCTTTCACCCTCATTAAAAGGTTCTTTAATTCCTCCTCACTTTCTGCCATCAAGGTTGTGTCATCTGCATATCTGAGGTTGTTGATATTTCTTCCGGCAATCTTAATTCCAGTTTGGGATTCATCCAGCCCAGCCTTTCGCATGATGTATTCTGCATATAAATTAAATAAGCAGGGGGACAAAATACAGCCTTGTCGTACTCCTTTCCCAATTTTGAACCAATCAGTTGTTCCATATCCAGTTCTAACTGTAGCTTCTTGTCCCACATAGAGATTTCTCAGGAGACAGATGAGGTGGTCAGGCACTCCCATTTCTTTAAGAACTTTCCATAGTTTGCTGTGGTCGACACAGTCAAAGGCTTTTGCATAGTCAATGAAGCAGAAGTAGATGTCTTTCTGGAACTCTCTAGCTTTCTCCATAATCCAGCGCATGTTTGCAATTTGGTCTCTGGTTCCTCTGCCTCTTCTAAATCCAGCTTGCACTTCTGGGAGTTCTCGATCCACATACTGCTTGAGCCTTCCTTGTAGAATTTTAAGCATAACCTTGCTAGCGTGTGAAATGAGTGCAATTGTGCGGTAGTTGGAGCATTCTTTGGCACTGCCCTTCTTTGGGATTGGGATGTAGACTGATCTTCTCCAATCTTCTGGCCACTGCTGAGTTTTCCAAATTTGCTGGCATATTGAGTGTAGCACCTTAACAGCATCATCTTTTAAAATTTTAAATAGTTCAGCTGGAATACCATCACTTCCACTGGCCTTGTTATTTGCAGTGCTTTCTAAGGCCCATTTGACTTCACTTTCCAGGATGTCTGGCTCAAGGTCAGCAACCACACTACCTGGGGTGTACGAGACATCCATATCTTTCTGGTATAATTCCTCTGTGTATTCTTGCCACCTCTTCTTGATGTCTTCTGCTTCTGTTAGGTCCTTACCACTTTTGTCCTTTATTATGGTAATCTTTGTACGAAATGTTCCTTTCATATCTCCAATTTTCTTGAACAGATCTCTGGTTCTTCCCATTCTGTTGTTTTCCTCTATTTGTTTGCATTGCTCGTTTAAGAAGGCCTTCTTGTCTCTCCTTGCTATTCTTTGGAAATCTGCATTCAGTTTCCTGTATCTTTCACTATCTCCCTCGCATTTTGCTTGCCTTCTCTCCTCCGCTATTTGTAAGGCCTCGTTGGACAGCCACTTTGCTTTCTTGCATTTCCTTTTCATTGGGATGGTTTTCGTTGCTGCCTCCTGTACAATGTTACGAGCCTCCATCCATAGTTCTTCAGGCACTCTGTCCACCAAATCTAAATCCTTAAACCTGTTCGTCACTTCCACTGTGTATTCATAAGGGATTTGACTTAGATTGTATCTTACCGGCCCAGTGGTTTTTCCTACTTTCTTCAGTTTAAGCTTGAATTTTGCTATAAGAAGCTGATGATCTGAGCCACAGTCAGCTCCAGGTCTTGTTTTTGCTGACTGTATAGAGCTTCTCCATCTTTGGCTGCAGAGAATATAATCAATCTGATTTCGATGCTGCCCATCTGGTGATGTCCATGTGTAGAGTCGTCTCTTGTGTTGTTGGAAAAGCGTGTTTGTGATGACCAGCTTGTTCTCTTGACAGAACTCTATTAGCCTTTGCCCTGCTTCGTTTTGATCTCCAAGGCCAAACTTGCCAGTTGCTCCTTTTATCTCTTGCCTCCCTACTTTAGCATTCCAATCCCCTATAATGAGAAGAACATCCTTCTTTGGTGTCACTTCTATAAGGTGTTGTAAGTCTTCATAGAATTGGTCAATTTCAGTTTCTTCAGCACCAGTAGTTGGTGCATAAACTTGGATTACTGTGATGTTAAAAGGTCTGCCTTGGATTCGTATCGAGATCATTCTATCATTTTTGAGATTGCATCCCAGTACAGCTTTCGCCACTCTTTTGTTGACTATGAGGGCCACTCCATTTCTTTTACGGGTTTCTTGCCCACAGTAGTAGATGTGATGGTCATCCGAACTGAATTCGCCCATTCCCGTCCATTTTAATTCACTGATGCCCAGGATGTCAATATTTATTCTTGCCATCTCATTTTTGACCACCTCCAACTTACCCAGGTTCATGGTTCTTACATTCCAGGTTCCTATGCAATATTTTTCTTTACAGCATTGGACTTTCCTTTCGCTTCCAGGCATATCCGCAACTGAGCGTCCTTTCGGCTTTGGCCCAGCCGCTTCATCAGCTCTGGATCTACTTGTACTTGCCCTCCGCTCTTCCCCAGTAGCATGTTGGACGCCTTCCGACCTGAGGGGCTCATCTTCCAGCGTCATAACTTTTATATGCCTGTTGTCTTTGTCCATGGAGTTTTCTTGGCAAGGATACTGGAGTGGCTTGCCGGTTCCTCCTCCAGGTGGATCACGTTTGGTCAAAACTCTCCACTATGACCTGTTCATCTTGTGTGCCCTGCTCAGCGTAGTTCATAGCTTCCCTGAGTTCTTCAAGCCCCTTCGCCACGGCAAGGCAGTGATCCATGAAGGGGAAAGGGAAATACAAAGTCATAAAAGGGAAATACAGGCTGAGAGCAAAGGTTACACTGACCCTACATATTACAGTATACAATCAAGCTGCAAAAACACTAATTAACAGAAAATAATACCATGTGCCTCCCATCAGACAAAGAGCCATATTTTAATAGGGTTTAAGAGCTAATGGGAAAAGCAGCTGGCTGGCAAAGGGGGGGGGTAATTTGAACAGCTTTTTAAGCTGTTTCTTTTAAACTGAGTTCCTTTTTTACTCTGCAAAGGCCTTGTCCTTTTAAAAAGTTATTTATGTTATGTATGATATTTTATGATGTTGTCTGAATGTAGTAGGCAAAGGAAAGTAAGAAATGTTAGATTCTTATGTTAGATTCTTATTTCATTGATGGTGTGTGAGAAGGTGAACCCAAGATCTCTGTTTAAGATAAAACATAAATACCACGAGCCATCTGTTTTAGCCATCTGTTTTAGAATGTAGGGCAAAAGGTGATCTGGTAATTAAGGTGCCTTGTCGAGGCTAATGTAAGATATATGGCTATATATAGCTCTATATATATATATAGGAAATATAGCTCTTTGTCTCCCATAAAAGGTAATAGGAAATGGGTGTATCTTTTATGATTGGTTCTAGCAAACAGCCAATAGGAATTTCAACCAGGCTGATTGGACAGAGGCAGCCAAAGGAGGAGCAAGGGGGCTGGATTGAGGAAATATAAGTGCTGGTCATCAGGGCTGGAGGGCAGGCAGAGCTTTGGTAACCATATACCACTGTGCCTCTCATTTATTTGTCTGACAAATAAATTATTATTTTAATTTCTCTATTGCTGCGTTGAATATTTCATTCCAGCTAAGCGTTAACCACAAGCAGGGTGCTACAGCCTCTTTCTCAGCCAGCCGAAGGCAGTGGGCTACGACCAGTGCCGGATTTAAGTATAAGCTAAACTATAGCTTAGGGCCCCACTCTCTTGCCCCCCCCCAAAAAAAAATTAAAGGAACAAAAACCTGGATATACATTTCCAAAATATAAGATAAAAAACAAATAAAGCCTACATACAGCAACAGTGTTTTGTGTTGTGTAGGCTCCTATGATGTAAGTAATGGGCCCTGCCTGCTAGCCTGCTCCCTAAAATATCACCGGTTTGCTCATTTTTATATACAGTGGTACCTCAGGTTAAGTACTTAATTCGTTCTGGAGGTCCGTTCTTAACCTGAAAATGTTCTTAACCTGAAGCAGCACTTTAGCTAATGGGGCCTCCTGCTGCCGCTGTGCCTCCGGAGCCTGATTTCTGTTCTTATCCTGAAGCAAAGTTCTTAACCTGAAGCACTATTTCTGGGTTAGCGGAGTGTGTAACCTGAAGCGTATGTAACCCGAGGTACCACTGTACAAGGTAACTACATTCTGCATGGATTGGTTGCATGGCAACATGTTCAAATGGCTTTAGATACCTACTAGGTCCATAAATTAGTATATAGCATATATTCAACACAAAGGACAGCTGGACATATAAAGGGCCCCATTACCTTCAGTAGCTTAGGGCCTCATCAAACCTCAATCCGGCCCTGGCTACAACCCCCCTTCTCAGAAGGAAGAGAGACTGTACATCAGGGGTCAGCAACTTGCGGCCTGTGGGCTGGATCTGACCCACAAAGACTGTTTTACCGGCCCATGAGCCGCCCCCGAACTGAGTTGCCCACTTGGTGAGTCCCCCGCGCGCTGCGCTAAACCGGCACAGCTCAGCATGGTGACTCGCCGAGCGGCACCGGAAATCACGTCTGCACACACGCAGATACCGGAAATTGCTTTTGCGCATGCCCAGATGCCGAAAATCGCTTCGGTGCAGATGTGATTTTCGGCGTCTAGGCATGCGCAGAAGCAATTTTCAGCGCCACGAATATGCGCAGACACGATTTTCAGCACCACACTGTGCCGGCCCGGACCACGGACGATCTCTGTGGGATTGATCTGGCCCATGGCCGGTAAGCCTTGCCGATCCCTGCTGTACATTATCAGTACAGCAAGAGTGGACTGGACAGAGGCCAATTCTCTGAGGAGCAGCCATTAGTGACCTCACAGGGGAGAGGGAACTCTTTGTTGGAGGAAGAGGTGGGCGATGATCCCAAGAGTCCCAGGGCTCGCAGAAGAACAAAGGTCAAGGAAAGGTGTCAATCAAAGAAGAAGAGGGGGGCGCTTTCGTGTTTCCTGATGGAGGCACAATTTGAGCTCAGATGCCTCAACTTCATCTTGATGGACGGTCGCTAGTGTGAGTGGCTCTGAAGTTAATAACTCTATATAATAAATCTTCTTGTAAATACAACTGCTGTGTGCTGAGTATCTAAGCCGGCAGCATGCCAGATCCTGACAGGGGTGAAGCTAGGCTTTATTTCACCCAGGTCAAAAACCTAGTTTGGCACTACCCCACGCAATTTGCGCGCACACACAAACACAGGCTGGGATTCTCAATGGCACCCCTTAAAGAGAGGGGAGGGAACGAGGGAACATTCTTTCATATGTGGTGGATCTGTAAAAGGGGAAAGGAGTATTGGGAAGTAATCCATAATGAATTGAATTTTTTTTTTAAAAAAAAGTACCTTTCCAAAAAAAAAAAACCAGAGTCCTTTTTGCGGGATAATTCAGACAGAAATTCCCAGATGTCAAAAAAGGTTACTTATGTATGCCACTACTGCGGCCTGTGTTTTGTTAGCCCAAAAATGGAAAATGAGTGAGGTCCCAACTAAAGAAGAATGGCAACTTAAACTGATGGAATATGCGCAGCTTGCGGACTTAACATATAGAATAAGAGAACAAGAAGAACATATATTTAGAGAAGATTGGAAAATGTTTATTGAATATATGGGGGGAAGTTGTGTACACTTGAAAACGCTGGCAGCGTTAAGATAAATTCAACAGTGTGAATAAGTTTTGATGGATGTAATAATGGAATACTGAATGGTTTAGTTTATGTAAAATATGCAGGGGTTTATGATATGCAAAATGAACCATGGAAAGAGAAGAAGGGAAGTCATTGATATTTTAAGGATGTTTAAATGAGTATTCTGAATTGTAAAACAGAAATATATATATATGAGAGAGGGGAGAGAATGGGCAAGATACCGAGGGCCCAGTTCAAAACTCTCAGGGTTTAGGCCACCCCTAACACCCCTCTGATCTGACGCTGGACCATTCAGGGAAGCAAGTGATATTATCAGTATCATCCACCCACACAGCTGCATCCTTAGATGCAATGCAAAGATTCTTGCTTCCCTTCTCACAAATGAGCCTGAAGACTACACCAGGCACAGATCCAGAAATACAATCCAACACTTATTGCACTCTCTCAATCACTCTCTTGGCTCCTCTTTGAACAATGGACATAACCGCGCTGCCCGCTCAAGATTCTCGTGAGGCGGAATTACATGGCCACCAGTCACTTTGCAGATTAAAAAGATTTCCGCAAATAATTACAGATAGTATTAAGCTGCAGATGCAGATGCTTCTTTTCTTGTTATTTTTAATGCCGCCCATTTCAAAACTGGTAATGCATTTTACAGATCACCCTTTTTTGATTAGGCTCCTTCGGCTGCCAATCAGCTGAATTACCAATAAAAGTCTTAATGTTCTGCGTGAACGAAATTGGAAAGAAGCACTGTGCAGTCAAAATGGTAGGCACTGTTATGCCCCGCTGATTTCAGTGGCAGAAACAAACATGCACTTAGGGCCAGAATCCCTTGCACACTTGTTGGGGAGTGGGGTGGAGGTCCGGTTCTACCCTAGAATTTAGTAGAGAGCAAGTCCCGCTGAACCAAGTGGGGCCGAATTCTGAATGAACATGCTTAGAATTCCACCATGCTTCTTCTTTTCCATTGAAATAAGTGGAGCTTAAGCTTAATGTTGACTTGGTCATGCTTAAAGTATTCTTTGCATTGCTAAGATAACAACAGAGTCCTTCTCAGAGGGGTTTGATTTGTTTCTAAGAAAGAAAGAAAGAAAGAAAGAAAGAAAGAAAGAAAGAAAGAAAGAAAGAAA
>JAXCMG010000003.1:83368605-83402858 GCA_034642415.1 Podarcis siculus | reverse complement strand
AAAGAAAGAAAGAAAGAAAGAAAGAAAGAAAGAAAGAAAGAAAGAAATCACTTTGTAGTATTTGGACTCAGCCCTTTGCATGCTCATCAGTAGTGCTGACACAAGCCCGTTTTCATTTAAACGTTGATGAGCATGGTTTGTGCTGATTTTCTGAAATTCAGTTCATCGCCGTATTGTATTGCAGAGGAAGCAATACCACTTTGTTTCATATGGATTTAGAAGTCAGTTGAAGCCCCTGCAGGAGACCACACTGTGCTTTGGGGTCATTGCTGTCAGGGACTGGACAGAGGAGGAAGGGTGGAGACGGCCTCCGCTTCCTCCTGAACCTTCCAGAGAAGAGGAAGACAGTATAGATTTACAACAGTGCTTTGAGGAAGGTCACGGCTCAGAGGTAGATGAAGAGCAGAGTTGGGCAATAATGGGGGAGGGGGAGGGGGAGGGGGAAGCAGAGCTGGAGCAGCTGGCTGGCCCGTTATCACTAGAAAGCATTCCAGACCCCACTTCTCCCAAAACCCAATGAGCATTGAAAGTAGGAGAGCAAAGGGCTTGTAGGCAAATGGCCCTAAGTGGCCACCGTAAGGTGAGTGGTCCTGTCGATAGTTGAGGAGAGAAGGGGGGTGGAGTTTACTCAGAACAACGCCATTACTCCAAGAGGTTGCATTTCTCCAAGAGATGGTGTTGGACTTTCGGAGGAAGAGAGGAGAACTAGCCCCACTGTACATCAGGGAGGGCTTTGTGGAGAGAGTCTCTTCCTTTAAATTCCTAGGAGTTTATCTCAGTGAAGACCTTACTTGGAAAATCAATACAACCCAGGTGGTCAAAAAAGCCCAACAGAGACTCCATCTCCTCAGACTATTGCGAAAGAACAATGTCAATCAACATTTGATGATCTCCTTCTACTGGTCCACAACAGAAAGTGTCCTTTCATACTGCATCAAGGTGTGGTACACTGGTTTGACATCAACTGATAGGAAGTGCCTACAGAGGGTGGTGAATACAGCACAAGATATTATGGCTGTCCCGTGAATCCGCTGGATGAAATAGTGGAAGAACGTTGCCTCAGGAGAGTGAGGAAAATTATCAGAGATGATTCACACCCTGGCCAGCACTTTCTTGATCTCCTGCCCTCAGGCAGAAGATATAGAAGCATGATTAGTCGCACCAACAGGGTAAAGAACAACTTCTATACATGGGTTGTTAGGCTGCTGAATGAAAAGATAACAACAGGGCAGCTGACTTTCGGGTTTGGTGGGTGTGCGTCAGTAAACGAGGGGAATTAAGACTAAGAGAGCTGAGTGGGGGGTGCTCATGTAATCTCACTGTATACAAGTTGTACAAGTGACAATAAAGTATTTCAATTTCTAAGCCTCTCTCTGTGAATATTAAAAGAAGACCTTGGTAAGAGCTTCCCTTGTCTTTCTATTCCTGGCTACCTACCGGGTGGGGGGTGGGGATCAGATTCCCTGAAGCCTGACAATTGCACTGTGAACCCAGAAGTGTGAGGAAGGCTGGGGACTTACCTCCTGCCATTGCCGAGTGGTGACTAAGGAAGAGGGCAGCCTGGTTCATATGGCGTATCTCCTGCCATGTTTCATTAATTCAGGGAGCTCTAGCAGCTTCTGCAGCAGGGGTGGGCAACCTGTGATAAACTCAGCTCCCATCTGCCCTGGCCAGCAAGACCAATGGTCACAAATGATGGGCGTTGTCATCCAACAACATCTGGAGGGCCACAGATTAGGAGGCACCTAACAACTCCTGGTTCTTAATAAACAGCGGTTTTTCTTATTCTTTTGGGGGAAGCCATGTCTGTTTAATGTGGTACAACCCAGCTTTAAATTCATATAGGGCCTAAGGTAAGCATGACAAAACCCCTGAACCAACCCACCAAAATCTTCTCTCTCCTCACGCTGATTTCTAAATGCAATTTCTTTTCTCATTAATTGATGGAGAACAGCAGGGGGATTAATCCCGGGAGAAATTTTATAAACAAATGCAGCTCCCTTAAAAAAAAAGAAGAAAAGAAAAGAAAACCCCTCCCCCCACAACATATATGTATTCATCTCAAGGCTTATGTTTGTTTCTTATTTTCGGTTATAATCAAGGTTAGAAATGCACAGCCCCCAATTAATTAAACAATGTCTGAGTTAAAACTTTTAACTCAGTTTGAATATCGTACATCACTTCTGGTCTCATCTCCCAGAGGGGAGGGGGGTGGGGGGAATAATCTGAGTTGTCAGCATCTTTAGCATAACCCCAATGGCATTTCAGACCTCATTTGCTGATGAGCAAGCCATCAGCAAGAAATGAAGTTCTGTTATGCTGGAGTGGTGGTAACAAAGAGAGGGAAGTCCATCTTGTACAGAGTTGGCTGGTTGCATTTCAAGCTGCCATCTTTTTTTCTTTCTTTCTAGTCAAATTTCGATCTTCTGACAGGTATAAGGTCTGTGAAGAAAGCCACCTGCATAGGTTAAAGAAACGATGGTTTATCTGTTTCAGAAATTTATATTATTTACGTTACTTAGAGCTGGAAACCAAGGTTTATGAGGAAAGGTTGAGGGAGCTGGGTATGTTTAGCCTGGAAAAGAGGAGGCTGAGAGGAGATATGATAGACGCTAGATAGTTTATTACGGTCAAAGACCAGCTCGCATAACACAATAAAAACAGTGTTCATAAAGATAAAATATACAATCAGAGCAGATTGCAGCAATAGCTCATGAGTTAAAATTGAGATATATACATACACCCGTACAACTGAGATTTGGGCTACCATAAAAATTGACCCTGAGGCGCCCCAAATGGCGACTTCAGCATTTCCCTAGTAAGCTATTTTATTCTAGAGGATGATTTGTGCCTCCAAATCTGGGCGCAGAATCTGCCAGGTTGTCTTGTGATCTTTGCCTTGGAGGAGAGAATTAGGTTTAGACTGGTCCAAAAGATCGGCGAGCCTCTTCAGCAAAGGATCAATGGTGTCTGTACAAATCTCAACATAAAAAGAACATCTAAAAATATATATGTTCGGGGCTTCCTATTTCCCCTAATGGGCAGGCGCAAAGTCTCTGTGCATACAGGACTCTTCTATAGGAGCCTTCCAGAACCGGTGAGGGCAAGGCCAAGATTCTAGAGGAGATATGATAGCCATCTTCAAATATTGGAAGGGCTGTCACATGGAAGAGGGAACACACTTGTTTTCTCCTGCTCTGGAGGGTTAGACACAAACCAATGCCTTCAAGTTACAGGGAAGGAGATTCCGACTAAACATCAGGAAGGACTTTTCAACTGTAAGAGCTGTTCGGCAGTGGAATGGTCTCCCTCGGGAGGTGATGGACCTTCATTGGCGGTTTTAAGCAGCCACTGCAGGCTTTCCAGTGCCAGAATTATTTGCTGGGGGTAGTTAGCTACTTGCCACATGCTAGCAATCAGAAGCCGCTTCTCAGGGCTGGATTATGGGCAGCAGTTTGAGGTGAGCCAAGAGATAGGAACCAGGAGGCATGGGGTAAGGAAATAGTCAGGAAACAAGGCAAACTCCAAATCATGGTCAAGCAGGAAACCAAAAGGTAGAAGCAGCAGATCACCAAGGATAATAATAATAATAATAATAATAATAATAATAATAATAATTTAAAAATTTATTTATACCCCGCCCTCCCCAGCCAAGACCGGGCTCAGGGTGGCTAACACACGATATAAAACAAATTGATTGAAATACAACTTAAAAACAGGATTAAAATACAACATCAAAACATTAAAATACAGCCTCATTTCAATGGAAACTCAAATCAAAAACTTTTTTGGGGATGAAAACGTCAACTCTTCACCAAGGCTAACTTTCCAGACTGGTCCTACATGGGCCAGAAAAAAGCCAGGGAAGTCCCCAAATAGGAATTCCATCATAGGAGGAGAAATGAAAAAAGAAGAGGGTGAGGGAATCAAATTGATTCCAAGGATACAAGAACCTGCCAGCTCTCAGGAGGACCCTGTCTTCAATTGGAAGAGGAAGCGCTCTTATACTGTCCAGGAGGGTCCCATTGCCATTTTGGGGTGGATGGAGGACTTGTAGATACTTGAGAAGCCTGCAATGTGCAGAATCAGGCCTCAGTAAGTTGACTCTTCCTTGGTCAGCCCACCCAACTGCCTTAAGCAAGGCATTGACTTTATGTTATCTGAGGGAGGCAAGAAACACACGGCGCAGTAATGGAGGTCAACATTGTCTACACACAGCCTCCAGAAACAGCCCCAGGTGACCGTGCATTTCTCTGGAAGCTGAGCAAGGGGAGGCTGAGCTGAGCCACATTACTTGGGGCTCTTTCTGAAGACTGTGCATTTCATGTCTCCCTCAGGTAACGTAGGTTCAGGGCCTTGCCTATGGCATACTTTGCTGTGTAAAACAATAGCCTTCTCTCTCTCCCCTGATAAGAGGAACCAAGGAAGGAAATCTAGATGCAGAAGTGCTGCAGGTTGATTTCCCACCCCTGTTGTAGGGTGTTTTGCCAACGTGAGGAGCACACAGGTGCAGTGGTAAAACACCACATGAAAAGGATCAAGATGTGATTGTATGTAGAAGGTAAAAGGTAAAGGATCCCTGGACAGTTAAGTCCAGTCAAAGGTGACTATGGGGTTGCGGTGCTCATCTCACTTTTCAGGCCGAGGGAGCCGGTGTTTGTCCACAGACAGCTTTCTGGGTCATGTTGCCAGCATGACTAAACCACTTCTGGAGAAACCAGAGCAGCGCATGGAAACGCTGTTTACCTTCCTACCACAGCGGTACCTATTTATCTACTTGCACTGGTGTGCTTTCAAACTGCTAGCTTGGCAGGAGTTGGGACAGGGCAACGGGAGCTCACCCTGTTGCAGGGATTTGAACCACCGACCTTCTGGTCGGCAAGCCCAAGAGGCTCAGTGGTTTAGACTACAGCGCCACTCCATCAGGGCTGCTGCTGCTTCTTTTTGCAGTGTTTTATGAGTAGATATGTTCACATTGGCAATAGGCGGGTGGTGGGGAGATGCAAATTGATGAAAGCAAGCGAAAGCTGCAGCAAACTGCAGATGTTCTGTGGCCATGGTTTTGGAAGGCCTCACTATACAGGGGTTTCAGAGGGGTGGGATGCAGGACAGAGAAAACTATAAAGTTACTTCAAGCACAGGGATCTGCTTTTGTTGTGAAGACAGATGCAAAACAAAAACCACTCGCTTTCCCTGAAAACAACTTTTCCCACCCAGTCTCTAGCCTTGTTCTCCCTGGAGTACTTAAACTCCAGGTGTGTCAAGTATACTTATACACGTTTAACTTGTGGCGCATTCGCCTTTATGCACTTCTTGAAAAAAGTAAAAATAAATTAAAAGGAGGCAGAAAGGGGGTGGGTGTCCGGGGGGGGGAGGGAATGGCTTTGGCAATCCCACCCAACATTGAACCCAATGTGTTTTGACTTTACATGATTTTGGCTTTATGTACATTGCAGGCTTTCTGTATGTCTCAAGTGTCAAGTGATAGCTGCCTAGTGTGACCTTTGAATCCACAAGCTGTTAGCTACCCTGTACAGTGGTACCTCGGGTTACATACGCTTCAGGTTATACACTCCGCTAACCCAGAAATAGTGCTTCAGGTTAAGAACTTTGCTTCAGGATAAGAACAGAAATCGGGCTCCGGCGGCGCGGCAGCAGCAGGAGGCCCCATTAGCTAAAGTGGTGCTTCAGGTTAAGAAATGTTTCAGGTTAAGTACAGACCTCTGGAACGAATTAAGTACTTAACCTGAGGAACCACTGTACTTGATCTACCGCCCCCAGTGGGCAGCAGCTGCCACTGCAAGACAGTTCCAGCCCCCAAGGCTTAGAATCTAAAAAGGCAACACAAAAGGGAAACGGATTGGGAGGGAGCAGCAAATAAGGAAACTGGTACAAGTTATTCTGTTGTGGCAGAAAAGGTCAAAGGAAAGAGGAGGCAAAAAATGCTGGTCTTTTTGCAGAGCCGATAGAGGGACCCTGCATTCCTTCTCCTGCTTTTAAAGGTAAAGGTAAAGGTACCCCTGCCCGTACGGGCCAGTCTTGCCAGACTCTAGGGTTGTGCGCCCATCTCACTCAAGAGGCCGGGAGCCAGCGCTGTCCGCAGACACTTCCGGGTCACATGGCCAGCGTGACAAGCTGCATCTGGCGAGCCAGCACAGCACACGGAACGCCGTTTACCTTCCCGCTGGTAAGTGGTCCCTATTTATCTACTTGCACCCGGGGGTGCTTTTGAACTGCTAGGTTGGCAGGCGCTGGGACCGAACGACGGGAACGCACCCCGCCACGGGGATTCGAACCGCCGACCATGCGATCGGCAAGTCCTAGGCGCTGAGGTTTTACCCACAGCGCCACCCGCGTCTCTCTCCTGCTTTTACTACAGGCTAATGTAATGGCTGCTGACAGGTGACTTGTCATTATAGATAAATAAAACCCCTGCTCTTTTTTTAAAGAAAAATATATTATTTCAAAATAAATCAGTGTTCCTCTTTCTTGTGCTCTTCAGTAAATAAATAAAGTGCGATTTCCAACAGAAGCTTTTTCCAGAAGGCTTTCTCTTTTGCATTGACTGGGTTCTGAAACACCAAGAGTGATTTATTTATTACACCCCGCACTGAAATCACATTTGTATAATTTGTGTTCTTTGCATAATTTATTTTGCTGATGGCAAATTTATAGACTTTGGCTTTCCGAGTTGAGGAAATTGGGGAATCGGCTTCCTGCGTGTGGGCATTTGCTGCCGAAGCTATGCAAATAAGAGATGCTAATTTGATTAGTGTCGTTGCGTATCAGCTTTCGATTAGCAAATTATGCTGTGCAAATTACTCTGCTGAATTTGGAGGTCCAGGCGAGGGAATGGTAAGCCTAGGTAAGGAGGATTACCAGAAATAGTGTGTTTGGTTGCTGCACACCATGGCAGATCAGAGGAACTCTCAGAAATGGCAACTGACCTGATTGCCTGTTCCCTGTGCAAATGGTGTCCTTTATATTATATCCTTGACTTGAAACATGGATGGAGAAGCAGACTGTATGTGGCTAACCCCCCACATCATAAAGAGAGGGGACTTGTGGCCCTTCATAGGACGCTGGACTACAACTCTTGTAACATTTGACCATCAGCCATGGGCCTTGGGAATGATGGGACTTGAAGTCCAGCCACATCTGGGAATTCATGGTTTAACCACCCCTGCTCTAGAACCAAGGAACTGGTTGAAAGGATGCTGAGATCATGCTGGGTTGATTGTTTTTGTGTTAGGTTTTTAGATGATTTTGAAGTCTGGTTGTATTTAATCTCTTTAAACAACTGCATTGGTTGATTTTGTTATTGGTGACTGCTTTGGAAAAAAAATTAAAAATTCTTAAACATCGGTTTATACTTTTATTAAACTTAGACACCTAGGCCAAAGTGGGGAATTTTTCCTTTTAACCTGTTCTATCAGGTGGTGACAAAGAAATAGGCTGCTTACCCGATATGGCTGCAGAGACTGAAATGTTTTTCAGGCTCTGTATTTGCAAACCCTCCAAGTGTCCCTATTTTCCAGCGACAGTCCTGGGTTTACAAAAGCCGTCTCGGTTTCTGATTTGATCCTGAAATGTCCCACTTTTCCTTAGGATGTCCCTATTTTCATTGGAGAAATTTTGGAGGGTATGGAGTTACTCGACGCCAAGCCATCTGAAGGCAGCCCTGTATAGGGAAGGTTTTAAATGTTTAATGGTTTGGTTTGTTTTTTTAAAAAAAAAAATATTTATACTTTTCAGTTATACATTTCACTGATTTTACAATCATTTTGACATTTTAAAACTTGACTTCCTCCCCCCCCCTCTTTCTGCAGTTCCTTAAATTTATTTTTAATATCTTCTGTATATCCAAATTAACTTAAATTGCTCATTTATTTATCTTCTTTAAATGTATACACTTATGTAACTGCAGGTTATTACAATAATCCTGCCAGTGTTTTTATCTGTTTACAATTTATCTGTAAATATTCAATAAACCGTTTCCATTCTTTTATAAAAAGTTTGTAATCTTGATTTCTTATTCTCCCGGTACGTTTCGCCATTTCCGCATATTCCATAAATTTGCTGCGGCCATTGGGCGTGTGATTGCCGGCTGCGACGTGAGCAATTGTCAGCGTATGTCAGTTGGGTTAGTTATTTTCTGCATTCCGCCCCCCCCCAAAAGCTCCACAACTCTGGGCCTTCTCTCCCAATTTTCTTAAATTTGTACCCGCCAAAATAGGGGTTGTCTTATACATGGGGGCGTGTTATACACGGAAAAGTACGGTATGTAAAATTTCCAATTTTTTGCTCTGTCCACTTTTGCCACTGGCCACACCCGCCCCTGGCAGGTGACCCCCCCCCCCAGCGGGTTGCACAGGAGCAAATGCACCCTCCAGCTCAAAAAGCTTCCCTACCAGTGCTAACCCTTAGCTGCCCATCAGCTAATCATATTGCCCAACATATTGCCAAATAGCCAGTAACCATCGTAATATTTTTGCTGTGTTTTGCACATTCGGCTCTTCAGATGGAGTGGGGTGAAATTAATCGGCGCGCTTAAGAGGGATTTTGCTTCCTCCTTCTCTCTCTCTCCCCCCCCCCCCCCCCCTGCCAAATAAGCGTAGCAAAAGCCGAATCGTACGCCGCTTTTCTGTCACGCTTGTCACAGCGGCTGTTAATTTGGAGCATTTCCTCAAGTAACCCTCTTGCCACTAACAGAGATACAAATATGTCAAGGGGGTGGGAGGGAAGCAATGTTGCTGGAAAAACCCCCAAGACTATTGGGGACCGTGACTGCCACTCTCAAGAGCTCTGTCAAAGCGAACAGATGGTCCTTTTCAAAACGTGTTCCACCTTGCTCAACTTCTCCTAGCCAGGCAAGGCAAGGAAACACTGCTGTGCGGTGCCAGGATGTCGGTGCTAATGGATTTGTTTGTTCTCCAGAGTTTCTGCTAACACACTTCCAAAGCACCACGGAAACCAACAAGGCCCTCGGGGGCTTCTCACACTTCAAAATCCATCAAGGGAGGCTCTGTTAAGGTGAAGACAGATGCAAGGTTTTCTGGGCTATGGGAGTGATTTCCAAAGCTTTGCTGTTCGGGGCAGGAAGTGTGTGTTCAAACCACAACAGTTAACATGTTACATCTGTCTTCATCCATAGCTACCAGTGTGATGCCAGTGTGGTATAATGGTTAAGAGTGGTAGTCTCGTAATCTGGTGAACCAGGTTCGCATCTCCGCTCCTCCACATGCAGCTGCTGGGTGACCTTGGGCTAGTCACACTTCTCTGAAATCTCTCAGCCCCACTCACCTCACAGAGTGTTTGTTGTGGGGGAGGAAGGGAAAGGAGAATGTTAGCCGCTTTGAGACTTAAAGGGAGTGAAAGGCGGGATATCAAATCCAAACTCTTCTTCTTCTTCTACCTCTGACCTCACTGGAGCATTCGATATAACCAGCTTCCCATGTTATTATCTTGGCAGTGCCGGCTCTCCCATCACCTGTTTTATTTTTATGTTTAAATCTATTCATCCAGGGGAACTTAACTCTGAATTAGACCTCAATTGTTTTATTTGATTATCTGCATCTTTGATGTTATTTTGTACTGTGTCTTTAAACTCGGTCTCCTTGTTACTAGTATCACCTGGGGTTGGTGATATATATTTTTCAAAAAATGTTGTTAGTAACATAATCGCATGAGCACTGTTCCAGAGTACATTTCATTCTCATGTATATTATATCTATTCAAAAAAAGATTGGGTATGTAACTTTTTTATGTTACAGTTTATAATTTCTACACTTCTCATACACACCCAAACACACCCACTGTTTGGTCGTAACCTACATCACAAAACCTGGAGAAGGTTGGAAGATAGCTGTGCTCTTCTTCATGTGCTGTTTCAAGAATTGTGGACAGGTTGCTTCTCACCCAAACCCTAACAAAACAGAATTTCTCCCAAATCCATAGCTGGGGTTGGTAAGGGATGAGTTTTATTGGCATGTTGAGGGTGATAGGGAAAGCCTTGGGGGCGGGTGCAGAGTTCCTTTAAAAAATAAACACCTGAGATCTTTGGCTCAACCCAGGCTCAGCCCTGATGCTGAAGACCAACCAGTGTTGTGTAACTGTTCTCCTGTAGAAGCAGGTCAAGGAAGGACAAAATGATAGCCAGCTCTTTAGAAGTGACGGACCTTCATTAACAAGAACAGCTCTTGGAAACTGGCTGGAAGTTTTACATTGTGACCCAGTGAGTGAAAGTCAGGTGGAAAACTCTATACACCTGGTCTACAAGGAAGCTTTAAGTTTCTTGCTTTGTTGTGTTTTCATCTCCAGTGCTGAAAATAAACATCTGCTTTGGAAATCCACTGCTGTTATTTATTTCCTTGAAATGCACTTTCACTTCAAGTAATTCCAAACATCGGTTTGTTTTTAAAAGAAGAATTGCAAAAAAAACCCCCACAAAAAACCCACAATCCACTATCCTGAAAACATCTGGGTGTTTGTTCAAAGCTGCAGGTGATAGAGCTATTTTTAAGAATGACAAATCATTTATATCCAGCTGCAGCAGTCGGACACCCAAATTTAAATTTTATTTTTTTTTAAAGTAAAATATCAAGGCTACCAAGGAATTTCCAGCCAGGAAGCAATTTTGCCGAGAGATGTTTCATTTTGACAAGTATAATGAAGCGTCCCAACAAAAGTGCAATGACACTTGAAGCAGTGGGGTGGGGGTGCATTGAGCTTTTTCTATCTTGATTGCTAATCTTCTCCTGGAACAGGAAACTTCAGGATGGCTTAAGGTGTCATACTTGGGTCAGTGAGACCTAAAAGGCCTCTGAAGCACCCCAGATGAGCTTTGTGCCCCCCGGAACAGCGATGGAGAACCATATCATGGATGATGATGATGAGCTCTGTTCCCAAAACTTAGAAGGCCAGAGTTTCTCCAGTGCTGCCCAGCAAGGTCTCTTAAGCTCCTGGGACACAGCGAGACTTGCTTTTAAGTAAACATGCACATGGTTGGTGAAATATACTTGGAGTCCTGTAGTGATTTCATGCTCTTTATTGCAGCTTGTAAAACAGTGATTGAATTGCCCCCCAAACCTCAGGCTTTTATATACATTATTTACACAATGAGTCCCATCTGATTGGCTGATTCTGCTTCCCTCCTGGAGCCTGATTGGTCTTTTCCTGCAGGCCAATCAGTTGTTGCATTCTACGATCCTACCAACCTAATAGACTGATTAACTTCCTCCTGGAGCCTGATTGGTCCTTTCCTGCAAGCCAATCAGTTGTTGCATTCTAGGATCCTACTTGCCTATTGTTCTAAGATCCAAGCTTAGTACATAACAGTTGGGCTCCAAGGATGGTCTTCTGCAGAGGATCCAATCTGGCCCAGGGTTAGCTCAATCACCCTCAGGTAACCTAGAATCATAGAATCATAGGATGGTAGATTTGGAAGGATCCCAAGGGTCATCTAGCCCAACTCCCTTGCAATACAGGAATCTCAGCTAAAGCATCCATGACAGATGGCCATCCAACCTCTGCATAAGAATGTCCAGTGAAGAAGAGACCACCACCTTCTGAGGGAGACCGTTCCACTGTCAAACAGCTCTTACCTTCAGAAAGTTCTTCCTAAAGTTCCATTGGAATCTCCTTTCTTGTAACTTTAACCAATGATTGGTTCAACCAAGTCCCTGTCAGTTTGCATTTCTTAGTGCAGAAAGTATTGATCTGATGTGTAGAGATCTTTCCTATTCTACTTAATTCAAGAGGGTTCTGGAAGCTTCTGGAAGCTTCTCTGTGTGAAAGAAGCTAGCAGAAGGTTCATGATGTTTGGGTTATTATTCCTTCAGAGAAGCTGAGTACAGCTGGTTTGAACTGGTTCTCTTATCTCTTCTGTCAAGGTCATGCTGACTATAAAAGTAGGGCCAGAAGGAGCATGGGTTTCACTTTCTTTTTCTATCTCTTTTCCTTCTGGTGTGGTGTTCTGTACATAGTATGCTTAGTTTTAAGGTTTAGAATTATTGTAAGTTAAAATTAAGTCTGCTGCAACTGGATTTCTTATGGACAGTGCCAATCCTGAATGTCTTGGATTTGTGACGATTATGCTTCATTTGCCTTCAGTAGCAGTAAAGCTCTGCTGGGTGAAATACAATTGCCTCTGGTCTATTTTTGGAAACGCTGCAATGTGTTTAAGTTATTACTCTGCTAACTATACACTGGAATCTGCTCTGGATCAATATTGAGTAGAATTGCAATGACAGTCCTGCCCTCCTGAGCAGGAGAAAACAAGCTTGCTCCATCTTCCATGTGACAAACCCTTGAGATACTTCAAAATGATTATCATATATCCTCTCAGTCTCCTCTCTTCCAGGTTAAGCATATCCAACTCCCTCAACCATTCCTCATAAGGCTTGGTTTCCAGACCCTTGATCATCTTGCTTGCCCTCCTCCACACATGTTCCAGCTTGTCAATGTTGTTGTTTGTTGTTTAGTCGTGTCCGACTCTTCATGACCCCATGGACCAGAGCACGCCAGGCACTCTTGTCTTCCACTGCCTCCCGCAGTTTGGTCAAACACATGTTCGTAGCTTCGAGAACACTGTCCAACCATCTCATCCTCTGTCATCCCCTTCTCCTTGTGCCCTCCATCTTTCCCAACATCAGGGTCTTTTCCAGGGAGTCTTCTCTTCTCATGAGGTGGCCAAAGTATTGGAGCCCCAGCTTCAGGATCTGTCCTTCCAGTGAGCACTCAGGGCTGATTTCCTTCAGAATGGAGAGGTTTGATCTTCTTGCAGTCCATGGGACTCTCCAGAGTCTCCTCCAGCACCATAATTCAAAAGCATCAATTCTTCGGCGATCAGCCTTCTTTATGGTCCAGCTCACTTGCATACATCACTACTGGGAAAACCATAGCTTTAACTATATGGACCTTTGTTGGCAAGCGTGTCAATATCCTTCTTAAATTGTGGCACCTTCCTCTGGCTGCCTGAGTCACCTTTCTAAGCCAAAGCAGGCTAACCTGTGGTACTGCAGATGTTATATTCCAGCTTCCATCAACCCCAGCCGACATGGTCAATGAAGATGAGATTTATAGTCCTGCAACATTTTGGAAGGCCCCTGGTTTTCCACTCCTGCTATAGAACAAGTAACACTTAACCTGGCAGGACGTGCCATTCTACACCATGAGGAATGGGACCACTTCGGCTGGGGTTCTGGAGACAGAGCACATCGTGTAAAGCATTCCTGATTTCCATGCCGCAACACAAACCCGGTAAAACGAGAGTCTGGTGTCTTGTTGAATTACACGTTTAACACCTTGACTACAATGCCTCTGGGATGCTCTAGGGCCAAGGTCACCCTCGTGAGGGCATGCATAACTTAAATTACGTCAGAGCAAGCCGGCAACAAAAGGAGCATGGCAGTATTTGTTGAGAGCAATGTGGCATGAAATGTGCTGTCAGGTTTCAGAAGCCCTGGGGAAATGTTTGCTTATTTGCAACAGCCTTCCCCAAACTAGTGCCTACCAAATGTTCTGGACTACAGCTCCCATCAGTCTCATACAGCATTGTCCATCGCCAGCAATTATGGGAATTGTCACCCAAAACTTTGGGAGGGGAACCAGGTAGGGAAGGTTTATTCGCAACATTTGTTTATCACCTGATAACTTTCTCTGGGTGGTTGAGCAGCACAAATCTGCAAGCCTAATGGCACTGGACAGGTGTTTTGCTGAATGGTTTTCTGAATGTTTCTGAATGTTTAGGCAAGCCTGTCCAAATATGTAAAACAATTAATTGATGTGTGTTTTAATCTCTTTGTAGCTTGATTTTAATTATCTTCTGGATGTTTTAAATAGCTGTTTCCAAGTCTTTTACTGATAATTTATATGTTTTATTGTTTTTGTAAACCACATAGAAGTTTTAAATCACACACAGAGAGAAGAGAGGTTTTTAAGCAGAGGTTGGATGGCCATCTGTCGTGGATGCTTTAGTTGAGATTCCTGCATTGCAGGGGGTTGGACTAGATGACCCTCATGGTCCCTTCCAACTCTACCATTCTATTATTCTACCTCTAGGGATTACTTTGAACCATATTCTGGGCCCTGCACACATGTGGAAACAAGGAACTGTGCTGGGAAAAAGCATTATTTAGTGTTTATTTATTTTTATTTTATTTTTTATTTATCTTACTATGTAGGACTTTGTCAAAGAGTCAGTTCCTTATTGGAGCAACACACTTAGGTTGCATTTATTATTATTAACTTCTGCTCAGTTTGACTGCATGGCCCTGTTCCTCCTGCTTATACTGATCATCTCACAATACCATTTCAGCCTCAGTGGTGGAGGGAGAGGAGGAGGGAAGCAGTGGGCAATGGCAGAGCAAGATGGTTGCTAGGGAACTGCCCCAGCATGGCTCGCCTGCTCACCTGCTCATCTCACTCCTCTGCTTTCCTTTTCCACACAATATTGGTTCAATTGAGAAGCAGCTCTCAGAAACATGTCATGACTATGTACTTTGCAGCGCCACCTGTGGCAGCCAAGCAAACTGCAACGTGATGACAGCCTTGCATTTTTATTATATAATTCCAACGGGGCAATTAAACAAGCATAAATATTTCCAAGCAAAACAAAAGTGAAGGAAATCATAATTTTGCAAGCAAAGGGATTAATTTTTTTATGACTTGAATAGCAGCTCTGGCAAGACACAACTTCCACAAATCACAGCAATTAGTGTTGCCTGGTGCGTTAGGAATATAGATGGTGGGTTTTTTCCAGAGACCTTGTGATTATTATCTTACATTTCTTTCACCTCTTAACTGCAGGATATAAAAATGCAGAGTTCTTTTGTTTTACTCTTTCTTCCAGTGAGTGATTGTATTAATTCTTTATGGTATCGTTTATATATTTCGTGAATTAAGCTCATTGTGAAGCCTTATTTGCATTTCTGATATGCACCCCGCTGGAATAAATGATCTGCGGCTGTTGTGCTTCTCAGCTGCGTCCTCAGCAGCAGCTAGCAGGGAATTTACAGAGGAGCCTGCAGTGGTATTCATCATTGCTTCCAGGGGTGGAAACAGCACTGAGGAGAATTTTCAAGTCGAATGCTTTGAAGTTCAACTTCCCTTTAAGTGGGCTTTTATGGAAGCTCGGGAGGGAGGTGGGGCGTCGGCAGGAGGTAACAACAGGGGATCTGAAGCTTGAAAGGGATACAGAGCACTGGGGATTTCCAGGCACTGCTGGCGAAAGAAAAAGGAACAGGTAAGAGGGGCCATAAAAGGGACGTGGGTGGCGCTGTGGGTTAAACCACAGAGCCTAGGACTTGCTGATCAGAAGGTCGGCGGTTCAAATCCCCGCGACAGGGTGAACTTCCGTTGCTTGGTCCCTGCTCCTGCCAACCTAGCAGTTCAAAAGCACATCAAAGTGCAAGTAGATAAATAGGTACCACTCCAGCGAGAAGGTAAACGGTGTTTCTGTGCGCTGCTCTGGTTCACCAGAAGCAGCTTAGTCATGCTGGCCACATGACCCGGAAGCTGTACGCCGGCTCCCTTGGCCAATAAAGCGAGATGAGCGCCACAACCCCAGAGTCGGCCACGACTGGACCTAATGGTCAGGGGTCCCTTTACCTTTACCTTTTAAGAGGGGCCATTGCTTCTGAATCAGCCCCACTGGCGACTTCATTAAAAGTCTGGAGGGCATCACTTGCATATGTTACTTTATGGATACTGGTCTAATAGAAAAATAGGAACATAAGAAGCAGTCTTATACTGAGTCGGACCACCAGCACTGAACTGTCTACGCTGACTGGCAGAGGCTCTCCAGAGTTTCAGGCACAAATCTCGCCCAGCCCAGCCCTACCTGACGGTAAGAGCTGTTTGACAGAGGAACAGTTTCCCTCAGGAAGTGGTGGACTCTCCTTCACTGGAGGTTTTTAAGCAGAGGTTGGATGGCTATCTATCACGGATACTTTAGCAGAAATTACGGCATTGCAGGGGGTTGGACCTCAGGGTCCCTGCCAACTCTACATTTCTATGATTCTACCTGGAGATGTTGTGGACTGAACCTGGGACATTCTGAATTCAAAGCAGATGCAACTGAGCTTGTCCTCCCCCAATGTAGCAGATATAGGCCCCCAGTGTGTGTGTGTGTGTGTGTGTGTGTGTGTGTGTTGGGTCCCAAGTGTCACGAGTCCCAAAGAGTGATCATGGAAGGGCTGGTCAGTCGACAATAGGGGTGTGGGAAGTAAAGGAACCAAAATTTGATGCTTGTGATACAAGAAGAAATTCCCTTCTGCAGCCATTTTGTACCATTTTGTGGGAGTTAAAGGTAAAGGGACCCCTGACCATTAGGTCCAGTCGTGGCTGACTCTGGGGTTGCGGCGCTCATCTCACTTTATTGGCTGAGGGAGCCGGCGTACAGCTTCCGAGTCATGTGGCCAGCATGACTAAGCCGCTTCTGGCGAACCAGAGCACCACACGGAAACACCATTTACCTTCCAACTGGAGCGGCACCTATTAATCTACTTGCACGTGCTTCTGAACTGCTAGGTTGGCAGGAGCAGGGACCGAGCAACGGGAGCTCACCCCGTCGCAGGGATTTGAACCGCAGACCTTCTGATCAGCAAGTCCTAGGCTCTGTGGTTTAAGCCACAGCGCCACCCACGTCCCTAGCGCCACCGGTGTCCCTTTTGTGGGAGTTAGTGACTGCCTAAAAGCAGGCAGTGAGCAAAAACAATGATGAGTTAAGAGTTCGTGTCCAGAGTATTTACTCCTTTTTATCAAGCTTGGCACAGTTTTTTGTTTGTAGTTTGATGAGAATTGTGAAACTGTGTATCTTAGTTTGTTTTACAGTGGTACCTCAGGTTACAGACGCTTCAGGTTACAGATTCCGCTAACCCAGAAATAGTACCTCAGGTTAAGAACTTTGCTTCAGGATGAGAACAGAAATCGTGCGGCGGCACGGCAGCGGGGGGGGGGCATTAGCTAAAGTGATACCTCAGGTTAAGAACAGTTTCAGGTTAAGAACGGACCTCCAGAACGAATTAAGTTCTTAACCTGAGGTACCACTGTATTTTATTTTTTGGTAGTCTTTCAGATACCACAAGACCGTGTGTGTGTGAGAGAGAGTGAGAGAGAGAGAGAGAGAGAGAGAGAGAGAGAGAGATTATTTTGGGCATTTTGGGCATTCCTTTTCAGGGGGAAGAGGCCCTGTTTGGGGAACTGCACCAGGGCTCCCAAACACCATCATCCGGCCTTGTGATGAATAGGCTGGGGAGCAAGTGCAGAGCTTTAAATTGTGGGCAGCACCATTCAATCTGGCTTCAAATTACAGCAAAGCAGGTTTGTGTTAGATACTATATTGGCCTCATTTTCTTCACAGTCCTTCGCCGTTTGCAGAGCTCAGCTTGCACAAGATGCAGGTCCACTGTGATTTAGAAGCAGTGGAAGAGAGTCTCTCAAGCCATCTGTCTTTGACATTTCTTGAATGCTTATATCAGCTTGGGTAACACTGCTGAGGTCATTGGGCTGTTTCCGGAGACGACAGATGCCTTACGACAAGAATAATAAAAGTCTATTGCGTGACCTTGAAAAGGGCATTTGCTCAGGGCCTGTGTGTGACATATATGAACAGAGAGAACAGCAGTGGTTGTCAAGTAAAGCAGACTATACCAGGAAGCATCTGAGATATACTCTGCCTGGTCATTCAGCTGACAGCCGAGGTCCGAGGCAGTTTGTGCCCACAGAGAGACAGAGCTCACAGTCAAAGACCTTGCATGGCTTAGGAAAATTCCCATCCCATCTCCCTCGCAACATCTTCCTTGAAATGATCCTATCTACAGTATGAATGTCAGAGGATTCTGATGGAAGCAGATGCAGAAACTGCTGATATTCACTTATTTGTCTGGAACGGAAAGCAATCCAGCAAATGTAATCGGTATTCTCTGACATTCTTGCTTTCTTTCTGCAAAAAATAATAATACATGATTGATTACAATGTTGTTGTTTATTGCATTGCTTTTCCTTTGCATTGAAGTGAATAATGGATGGACAACATAAATTATGCAATGTGCATAATTAGTTATGCAATTTTGTCACAGAGGAGGACAGCAAGACAAGTAATGTAGTTTTGGCAGAAGGACTGCAGCAGAATGGAAACATTGCTGCATGCAATGAATACAGAATGGAATGGAAAACAAGACCTTTTTACACCCTGAATCTGTAGTGAGTCCAGGGTTCACTGGTATGGTTAGGTAATCTTAAGAGTCAATGCATATTGGTCTTAAAAGTATCTCCTCGTAAAATGGTAATATGTACTATTTCGCTGCATTTGGAGGCCCTCCTGCCCATTCAGCTTGGTGGGGTTCTGTCCCCAAGTGCCTGACTTAATGGACCACTGTCATCGTTGTCCATGTCCACACATCAGTTCAGATTCAACAAAGCAGCCTAAATTGGCTGCTGGGGTGGGAGAAGAATTGTGCATGCAAATACATTTCACATTTGCTCAGCTTGCTTTTGCTGCTGTTGGTGAGTGTGCTCATCTCACTTCCATGCCTAGTCCGCTCAGACATTCCTGGTTTCTGTGCTGTCGCAAAGTTATCTGTCTGGAGACAGGAAGCCCCAATAACATCAAACATCAAACACCTCAGGCCTATTTAATTGCTCATCTTCCAACATTGTGTATGCCATCAAATGCCAGCAGTGCCCTTCAGCTGTCTATATTGGACAAACAGGCCAAACCTTATGCCAAAGGATAAAAAGGTAAAGGTACCCCTGCCCGTACGGGCCAGTCTTGCCAGACTCTAGGGTTGTGCGCTCATCTCACTCTATAGGCTGGGAGCCAGCGCTGTCCGCAGACACTTCCGGGTCACTTGGCCAGCGTGACAAGCTGCATCTGGCGAGCCAGCGCAGCACACGGAACGCCGTTTACCTTCCCGCTGGTAAGCGGTCCCTATTTATCTACTTGCACCCGGGGGTGCTTTCGAACTGCTAGGTTGGCAGGCGCTGGGACCGAACGACGGGAGCGCACCCCGCCGTGGGGATTCGAACCGCCGACCATGCAATCAGCAAGTCCTAGGTGCTGAGGTTTTACCCACAGCGCCACCCGCATGCCAAAGGATAAATGGACATAAATTTGACATCAGGAATCACAAGACAGAGAAACCAGTAGGAGAACACTTCAATCTCCCAGGACATTCAATACAAGATCTCAAGTGGCTGTCCTATTACAAATGAATTTCAGAAGTAGACTTGAAAGAGAAGTTGCTGAATTACAACTTATCACTAAACTGAAAACTATGGAGAGACCTGGTCTGAACAGCGATATTGGATTCTTATCCCATTACACAGGCTAAAACTATTCTTGGTCATCTACGTACTGTCCCTTTAAAAATCTCTTGCTTTTTCTTTTTCTTGTGGGACCAACTGTCATTAACGTCACTAACAGACTTACCATACCCATTAGCCAATCACCCATTCCCTCCCCCCTCCCTCTCATTATATATAAGGGTCTGATGACTTCTGTTTTCAGTGTATCTGAAGAAGTGTGCATGCACACAAAAGCTTATACCTAAAACTACTCAGTTGGTCTCTAAGGTGCTACATTATAATTTTTAAATTCTTTTGGAAGGATTCTTTTAAAGACTTTCTTAGATCGTATAACTTTTTTGAAGACTTGATTCTTTTATGGGAGTTTTTAGGTTTTTATGAAGAGTCTTTTAAACTATCTTTTTAAAAAAATGCTTTAATTTATTTTGACTACGGCAGACCAACATGGCTACCTACTTGAATCTATATATTTCCCGACAGCTGTCAAGATCTATTCTCTTGCGGAGTCTCAGGGCAAGAGATGAAAGCTTCTGTAACTTTCCTAAATCTATTTGTTCATTTTTAAAGCCAAGGTCATCCAGGGAAACACATGATCTTCCCCTTTTTCCCCTCTCTCAAAACCAGAATAAGGCAGAAAAGGCAATCGAGATGACATTATCGTCGGCTGCTTCTCCTGTTTCCCATTTCAGGCCTTAAAGCAGCCGTCCTTTTGCCATTAGTCAACCCCTCTAGTTAGTTAACTGACGTGACTCAAAACCGCATCGGACAAGACAGCCTCCAGGTAAGATATTGCAAGGTCTAAGCTTGGCATGTACACTTAAGAACAGAAATATTCAGCCCGTTCCTTTAAATAGTATCCTTGACTCTTTTGAAAGCCATGGAGATTGATAGCATGAGTGTAGGAAACAAGGAGCATCTATCATTTGATTCTCCGGCAGCTGGCGGTGCAACGGGCACAGCTTTCAAACAGTGTGAAGAGAGGTTTCAATTCTACAGCACTGGAAACCAGCCAGCACAGTTTGCTTGCTGATATGCAAAAGAACAAACAAAAGAACAAACTGCACCCCACTCTCCAACAAATGGTTAGCTCAGTTGGTTAGAGCCTGATGCTGATAACACCAAGGTTGCAGGTTCGATCCCCATATGGAACAGCTGCATATTCCTGCATTGCAGGGGGTTGGACTAGATGATCCGCAGGATCCCTTTTATCGCCACAATTATAGTATCCTCTGAAATACAAGATAACTACAATGTTTTGGTTTCTCTTGATGCTCCACAACCGGATAGGACTCAAGAGAGGCAGATTATGCAAACAGCTTATCACATGATAAAACTGTGGCAGGATTGTATCATTCCATAAAGTCCATTTCTAGTACCTGAAGTCCTTCCCCTGTTTTTTTGCATGTATTTAGATATGCCCAGGGACACGGGTGGGGCTGTGGGTTAAACCACAGAGCCTAGGGCTTGCTGATCAGAAGGTTGGTGGTTCGAATCCCCGCGATGGGGTGAGCTCCCATTGCTCATTCCCTGCTCCTGCAAACCTAGCAGTTCGAAAGCACGTCAAAGTGCAAGTAGATAAATAGGTACCGCTCCGGCGGGAAAGTAAACGGCATTTCCGTGCGCTGCTCTGGTTCGCTAGAAGCGGCTTAGTCATGCTGGCCACATGACCCGGAAGCTGTACGCTGGCTCCCTCGGCCAATAAAGCGAGATGAGCGCTGCAACCCCAGAGTCGGCCACGACTGGACCTAATGGTCAGGGGTCCCTTTACCTTTTATCTTTAGATATGTCCAGAGCAAAACAACCTCTGCTTAGATATGTGTTATACATGTGAAGGTTAGAAAAAACTATAAATGCAATATGTTCTCTTGCATGCCATAGATGCTAGAATTCCTAGCAGGTTCCCAAAAGCAAATGCTTGAGAACCTCAAGGTCTCCTTGGGACACCAATACTGTGTTTGCTTCTAATGATCTTTTTTCTTCCCGCTTGTTTACTGCTTCTGTCCATCTGTCCAAATTTCATTCTCGCAGCAGGTGTCTGTGCCTCTCACCTGTTTCCGGTACTGTCTTTGAGCAACCAGACTAACCAGTTCAATATATTATTATTTTTTAAAGGATTGTATCATTCCAGAACTGCAGGTGTTGGAAAATCACCTGGTTGAATGTTCACCTGTATTCAAAGCAAAGTGAAACAAAAATCTCTGGAAAACTGCGGTCACAATCAGGATGATGTTAAGCCTGTAAAGCAGAAACAAGAGAATCTTCAGACCTCCAGATGGTGCTGAACGATAGGTTCCTAGAGCAGCAGCCGTGCTGGCAGTGGCTGATGGGAGTTGAGAAGCCATCAACAGCTGGAGAGGTCCATGGGTTCGCCCCATCCCTAACATAGGAACCTCATCGATTTGGGAGAGAGTTAGACAATATGCTTAGATGCTGATCTTGGACTGAAAGGAGGAAGGGTGAGGCTCCAAGATCAAAGCTGCAACAGGTGTTTTTCAACTTACAACACAGGACATTTGGCCAGTGAGTCATGGACCTGGAGGGTCAAAAATGCACTAATCTGCAGCTTACATACATGAATTGCTAAGGCCAGCATGTGGTTAGCCTGTTGGAAAGTGCTAGATCCAGGTGTATTTTGGCACAATCTCTCGCCACCTTGCAGCTGCCCATCGCTGTTTCAATCCAGACATCCGTCTCCCATTTTGACTTTGGTGCAGCTGGAGACAGCTTAAATGTTTCGAGGATGACAGTCATCCTGGCTCAGCTGGCGCTTAATTGAGATAATGACGCAGCCCCATCCCAGCTACGCAGAAATAACCACCCTGCCATTCTCATTTGAAGGAGAATTGTGATTAAGCGGTTCTGAGGGAATGAAACGGCCCATGAAACGCCCGAGGAAAATAAACCCAGAATGAGAAACACATTCTCAGCTATACGCCACATGTCGTCGTTGTTGGGGGGGGGGGAATCAAACACACTGTGAGTTCCTGCCAGAGATAGAGGACATTTTCTGGCCCGAGGGCCATATTCCTTTCTAAGTAACCTTCCAGGGGCCACTTGGGGATGGGTGGAGCCAGAAGCAAAAGTGGGTGGGACCCTTAATGCAATTTTTTTTTTAACCTTTGTACAGTTGGCTAGTTTCTACACAAGCTCACACACCCCTCTATCTTCTATCTCAATGTGCGAGTGGCGTTATCGGAGCCCAAGGACACATTCCAGCCAGGAGGGGCATTCGTTTCAATAAGCCTGCCTTGCGAAGCATTGTGCACATTGCCACTTGCGATATATGCTCTGTTAATGCGCAGGCAGAAGTAACAGCTATGGCTTCGCAGCCCACAGTGACACACCACACTGTGGAGATAATTATATCACACGTGCTGCCGACGATTGCTCCTTTAAAGCTCTTTAATGCAAAGGCGCTGGCGCTTCATAATTGAGCACAAATTAGGAGTCTGGTTTCTCTGTTGGGCTTGCTGTTTGGGGGGTGATTTTGCAGCTTCCAAGGCAGCTGCTAATGAGGAGGCTGCAGCTCAGCTCACGACTGCCTTTGGCGGCAGGGCAGCCAGCCTCATCTCTGGATTTCACATGGCCAGAGGTGAAAACAAGCTTTGCTTGTCAAGGGTCTGTGTGTGCAGTGGTGCCAAGGGACCCGTTTGGTCTTTTGTGGGGAGCCCCCTTTCTACTGAATGCATTATTCTCACTATGGCATCAACACTAGCATTAATGTAGCACTACTGAAATATACTTTTGAATTATGGTGCTGGAGGAGACTCCTGAGAGTGCCACGGACTGCAAGAAGATCAAACCTATCCATTCTGAAGGAAATCAGCCCTGAGTGCTCACTGGAAGGACAGATCCTGAAGCTGAGGCTCCAATACTTTGGCCATCTCATGAGAAGAGAAGACTCCCTGGGAAAGACCCTGATGTTGGGAAAGATGGAGGGCACAAGGAGAAGGGGACAACAGAGGACAAGGTGGTTGGACCATGTTCTCGAAGCTACCAGCATGAGTTTGACCAAACTGCGGGAGGCAGTGGAAGACAGGAGTGCCTGGCGTGCTCTAGTCCATGGGGTCATGAAGAGTCGGACACGACTAAACAACTAAACAACAACACTGAAATATACAGCACCTTCCAGCATGTTAAGCACCTAGGAGTTTAGTGCATGAGGAGACAAGAAGTATTAGGGAAAGAAGGGAGAGGCAAGGGTCAAATAAATGTCTGTACGCAGGTATTTGGGGGGCAGGCAGGGAACTGTAAGAGTGAAACAAATGCTTTGCACACAGAATGGTTAATGTTCGATCCAGGAATAAGAACAAGTCACATTTGGGACTCAGCCAACAAAGTGTGAAATGATGATGATGATGATGATGATGATGATGATGATGTTATTATTTATACACCCCACCCATCTGACTGCGTTGCCCCCAGCTGCTCTGGTCAGTTTCTAACATATATAAAAACAAAATAAATAATATAAAAACATTGCATATTAAAAGGTTTCTCTATACAGGGCTGCCTTCAGATGTCTTCTAAAGGTTGCACACCCACACACCCACCCTCTCGTGAAATGTTGGGATGAATCCTAGTTCAAAGTTAGGCCCAGCTCGAAGGAGCCTGGAGAAGCTGGCTCAAAGTAGGCTTTTGAAACAGGCAAGATCCTGTTCACAGTTCAAGCTCCCCTCATTCAACCCTTCACCCTATTTCCACTAGTCTGTAACTATTCTTGAGGCCACTTACCGTTCTAGGATTTTATTGCCTTGGGGAAGACAGATGTAGAACAAAAGGAAGCACATGCCATTTCTGTGTGGTCTTCACATCAATCTGTCGCTTTAGAGAAGGGCCCAAAATTCATCCTCGAAATGCAACGGTATGAATCGCGCTTGGAGTTTGGCTGGGAGCTTTGCCACACTCTGCCCTCAAATTTCTAGGTAACCTTCATCCTGTGTGAACGAAGCCTTTGTGTTTTATTTTTCTTTCTCAGGATGCTTGAGGAAAACTATTTTATTTGACTTTTTTATAGCATTTATTGCCAGTTTGCACTTCTTGGTGCAGAAAGTATTGATCTGATCTTTCCAATTCTAATTAATTCAAGAGGGTTCTGGAAGCTTCTCTGTGTGAAAGAAAAAAGCAGAAGGCTCCTGATGTTTGGGTTATACCTTCAGAGAAGCTGAGTACAGCTGGGTTAAACTGGTTCTGTTTTCTCTTCTGTCAAGATCATGCTAAGTATAAATGTAGGGCCAGAAGGAGCCTGGGTTTCACTTTCTCTTTCTATCTCTTTTCCTTCTGGTGTGGTGTTCTGTACCTAGTATGCTTAGCGTTAAGGTTTAGACTTATTGTAAGTTAAAATTAAGTCTGCTGCAACTGGATTTCTTATGGACAGTGCCAATCCTGAATGTATTGGATCTGTGACCATTATGCTCATTTGCGCGGACAGGCAGAAACCCCCTGACCCTGGGCGACACCCGTGTGGAATAATGACTCAGGACAACGTGTTATGGGGTTAAAATTTGGCCACAACTTTATTAATACTTCCGATGTAGGGAGACCTTGGCTTAGGCATTGGGCATTTATCCCTCCCAGTCCCCGGCCGGTGATCAGGGGAACATTGGGGTTATCCAGAATATGTGGGGATTGGGCTGGCTCTGGAGAACGTCTGTGTGGTGTTTGTCCGTTCGTTTAGAAAATGTCTGTACAGGGGGGAGAGAAAGGGTTAAAAATGTAGACCAATAGGGAAGCCGGAGGTGGAGCCTACCCATTGGTTTGAGTTAGTTGTTGGTGGGTAGTTGGTTGGTTTTAGTGGGTTGGTTGGTTGGTTGGTTGGTTGGTTGGTTGGTTGGGAAAGGCAGTTGGGAAAGCAGCTGGCAGGCAGTTGGAAAGAGAGAGACAGTTAGTGCAGTTGGTTCTTGAGTGAGGGGAGGTAGAAGAGATAGAGACAGGATAAAATAAGACTAAGAAGGACAAGAGTAACAGTGTTTTGAATGCAGTTAAAGTTTGTTTGTGTCTACAATAAACTACACTCTTCTTTGTTACCTTGAGAACCTGACTGAGACTACGTGATTTTACCGGGGAGGACCTGGTTGGTGGCAGCAGATTAGTGGTGTACAGGTCAATAGTCCGTGAGACAACCGGGGGCTTCGTACGCACGCCACAGTCTGTTCAAGCAGAGACCCCACCCCCTGTTTTGCCACCATCGCAGGGGAAAGCAATGACAACCTAACGGCCTGTGGCCAATGCCTCCCCTCAAAACAACCCCTTTAACGGGGAACCGTTTTATTACTAAGCTACGCAGACAGAAAAGAAATACATTCTCTCTCTGTGAGAGCAGAGAGGAACTGAAAACAAAGGAACAGGAAACCAGTAACATCACATCCGTCTCCTGTCTTCCGTGAGACTTCCAACAGCCTGGAAGCTCTGGAATGCAAAATAGAGTCTTGTGACTCCAAGAGCACTGCGCAGTGGCAACACACAGAAACCAACATCCGCCCCAGGCCTAAAACCGCCAAAGTTGTGACGTTTTGCTACGGGGAAGGCAAAACCTTCCAATGCAGGAAAATTCCTTTCCGGCCCTTCAACAGCGACCATAACATAGCAGCGCCTGCGCACCTGTGAAGAAGAGGTTAACCTGCAAAAGAAGGCTTAACTAAGGGAGGGCAGGGTGGGAGAAGCTCTGAAACCGGCTGAGAACTCCTAGGTAAGTTCCGCCCACTG
Source organism: Podarcis siculus (assembly GCA_034642415.1). Taxonomy (NCBI): domain Eukaryota; kingdom Metazoa; phylum Chordata; class Lepidosauria; order Squamata; family Lacertidae; genus Podarcis; species Podarcis siculus. The sequence continues at coordinate 83,376,845 of JAXCMG010000003.1, read as the reverse complement.
TTGTGTGGGCTGGTCAATCCCCCCCCTTACCTGGCCAACTCTCTCCTGGCAACGCCCCCACCCAGCTGGGATTGGGTAACTGGCAGAGTTAGGTGGCTACCTCCAGGTGTCCAGCCTGGGGGGGCATATCCAGACTGTACGGCCAGGAGCCGCATGGGATCGGGGGGGGGGGGCTGCGTGCGGCCGCACAAAAGGCACCCCCCATTTGATGTGAGGAACAGTCATTGCCTTCAGTAGCAGCAAAGCTCTACTGGATGAAAGACAATTGCCTCTGGTCTATTTTTTGGGAATCCTGCAACATGTTTAAATTTTTACTCTGCTAACTATATGCTGGAATCTGTTGACATTTCTATTCCACCTTAAGGAGCAGATGTGTGGAACTGTTGCGTGTCACATGTCTGTTTACATTCCAGCACAGCTTGATGGGAACTTCCGTTGTGTATTGCTTTTGCTTTTGCTTTTCTCTCTGAGACGACGAGAGAGAGAGAGACGACATGTTTCTTTGTCCTGATTTATGATTAATAAATCTGTAGTTGTAGTCTGCTTCCACAAGCCTCATGCCTATTCTGTGTGTGCAGTTTGCTCTGCTGATAGCATGCCCTGGCTTTGAAGCCCGGGTCACTGATTTATGTCGGACCAGATGCCGATGGTCTTCAAAGCGGGAAGACTGGGAGGAGACGGCCCAGCTGGGGCTTGCCAGCTGGCCTCCCGGCCCTCTTATGCCGACAGAATCTGCTCTGGATCAATATTGAGTAGAATTGCAATGACATTTATATCCCTCCTCTCCTCCAAGGAGCTCAAGGGGGTGTACATGGTCCCCCCTCTTCTCATTTTGGCGTTGAAGCCACCCTGCAAGGTAGGTTAGGCTTGGAGAGAGTGGTTGGCTCAAGGGTGAGCTTTGTGACTGAGCAGGGATTTGAACCCAGATCTCACCAGTCCTAATAACCACTACACCCCCACTGGTTCCACATTTACTGGCATTCGCCACTAAATGCAGTGGCCAAGGTGTGTTCACAGGTGAGTGTCCTCTTCCAGGATTGGTCCAGCTCAAGGATTTTGTCCAGCTCAAGGACCAAATGTAGCTCCTCAGGCCTCTGTCTGGCTGTAGCTCAGGGTTAGAGCATCTGCTTTGTGTGCAGAAGGTTCCAGGTTCAATCCCCGGTATCTCCAGGTTAGGCTGGGAAAGTTCCTGGAGAGCCACTAGGAGCCAGTGTAGACAACCTTGAGCTAAATGGAGCAATGGTCTGAGGAAATGGTATAAGGCAGCTTCCCACGTTCCGGTCATTTATTTACTGATTTCCTCCTAAACAACTGTCTCAATGTGACGTGCACTCAAAGATAATTTTTATAAAAGTTAAAAGCGCAGAAACAGCAAATGCATTTAAAAGAAAACAAAAAATATACAAAATAGAAACTTGCAGTAAAGTCGAGTGTCTCTTTGGCTCCCCTTTCCTTCCCATGAGAACTTCAGCATAGTTTATCCCACTCCGTGATCATTTCTGAATGCAATTTCTTTTCTCATTAACGGACGGAAAATGGATTTAAAACAAACAAACCCAGGAGAAATGTTCTGCATAATGCTGGTTGAATTTGCAAATTACCTCCTCTGCCTACCTTGAAGGATGTAAGAGAAACAGCAGACATCAGTTTTCATGTTTAAAAATACATAGATATAATTTTCTCTATGACACTGAAAACATCCTAAACGCTCAAATTATAGATATGCTCTTCAGACACAATTTGTTTTTTTAAATAATAATGTTTTATTAATTTCCCAATAATTACCCAATATTACCACAGTTTTGTCAATTATACCAATTCCAAATTTATACAATTTAATCAAAGTGGTTTCCTGTACTCCTTGATCAGTATTTTTTGTCCAATTCTTATATTGCTGCGGTTCATATTTTCCATTAACATCCAATTACATTTCAGTTGGTATATTAATCATTAAGATAACAGCTGCATTTTTAGCGACTACTGTTCGTGTTAATACCTAATCTAACTTTCCATAGCATTTCAAATGAGGTGCTCTAATTTTCCTTTTCTCTGCATGTATCAGTCTGAATATGTCCAATTATAAAGTCCTTGGCCTTTGTCTGCTGTCCAGTTCTTGAAATTCCTTCAATTGCTGTTGTCTCCCAGCGTATCTGGAGTGGGGCTGTAATCCTGGAGAATTATCAAAATATCTCATTAGCTCCCTTCCATCGTGCTCTCATCTTGTTCAGTGTTTCCAGACAATGACATACTCCAACAGCCCGCTCTTTCTCACTACTCAGTCAACATCTAGAAATTTCCACAGCCCATGAAAGAGGGATCCAGCTTCCGCCGCAGGGGATCTTGTAGTACTTTCATTTTAATTCATCACCATCAAAGTCTCCATGCCTCCCCTCGTCCACAGCTCCAAATTCCTTTCATCTTTATGACTGCATTTTGGCCAAAGTCCACTTCAGTTATATCTCTTCTCTGTTGTTTTTTTTGGGGGTAGAGATGGTATCCGCTCTAATTTTCTAAGATAATCTATTATTAGAGCTCTCCCCGCCCCCCCCATCTCTTTAAACCACACACAGCTAACTGTTCTTTTAATCACAAATTTTATTCCACAATGCAATCCAACTTCATTTTGTATCTATAGAATTTTGCATCTGGAGAGAGTTGCCAAATCATTAACAAAGAAACTCAAAGTAAACAGGAAACTGGAGGCTTCCCCCCTCTGCAGGGCCAGATTTAGGTTTGAAGAGGCCCTAAGCTACTGAAGGCAATGGGGCCCTTTATATGTCCAGCTGTCCTTTGTCAACAACAAATTGCCACTGTTTTTTGTGTTTAATATATGCTATATGGTAATTTATAGACCTAATAGGTATCTAAAGCCATTTGCACACAACAAATAGGAGCCTACAGAACACAAAACACTGTTACTGTATGTAGATTTTATTTTATTTGTTTTTTCTTATATTTTGGAAATGTACATCCAGTGGTTTTTTTCCTTTAAATTTTTTTTGGGGGGGGGCCAAGAGAGTGGGGCCCTAAGCTACAGCTTGTTTAGCTTATACATAAATCCGGCAATGCCCTTCTGCCAGCCACTGCCCATACCAAATAAAATATTTTTCTCAGATCAATGCATCTGGATAATTCCACAGTTCTGATGACAACATCTTCTCTCAGAGCGTGCCTGACTTTAAAGGCAGTTAAAAATCTAATTAACAGGAGAACCTCTGCTTCTTAATGGTGGCATAGGAGGGTTTTCGCCAGTTGAAGTGCTTTTGCACTCAGCGCCTCCCTGCCCCCTGCATTCCATGCTGGAGCGAGAGCCAAGTACCGAGACAGACTGCGAGTGAAGATTCCTCCCTTCCTTGGGAGGAATTTCCAAGAATGATTTACCCTCTATCATTCTTGTTTTTCTCTACCTTCGATCCCCGCGATGTCATGGGAGCTGCCTCCATTAAGGCAGATAGGAACCAGAAACCTCTTCAGACACAATTTGTGCCGTCTTGCAGTCTAGGGTAACCATTCTCAGCACAGAGTTTGATAACATATATTATAACCGCTAATAGCCACTGAACACAATAAATCCCCTTTTCCTGTCAGTGCTTGAAGGCTGAGTAATTTTTCTTGCTGCAAAAGGAAGAAGAAAAGCTTGTCGTGCTGTGCGCTTTGGAGAGCATTCCAAAAGGCTCAAGATGACAGTGGAGTTTTGTTTGGGGATTTTAAAGAAATAGAACTGCCACTCTGGGGTGAGGGCAGGCTATGATTATTCAGCTCCTTTCTGGCTGATTCAGACAGCCATGCAGTTGAGAGTAAACCTTGTATCTCAACCCAAGTATGGGGACAATTCAGGTTAGAAATGGCATCTCGCCCTGAAAATGAATTGGGGAAGGCGGGCTCAAATAGTTCATTCAAACATTGAAAATCCTTGGGCATTTTCTCCTGGGGAAGAGGGGAATTGTGGTCAAGCCCAGGTGAAAGAGAATGTTGTTGTTATTTATTGCACTCATGAACCTCTTTTTATCTATACATTATTAGGGTTTTCACATTCTTACAATAGAGCAATACGGTCCCTTATTCCCCCTTTCCCCCTTATAGCTTCCATCCCTCCCTCCAACCTGATGCCCTCTTTTTTTCCAGTTACAGCATTTTCATCTCTGGCCTTCAGTTGCTTAGAATTTGCATTTATATGCCACCTTTTTTTATAGCCTCCTTTCTTCCTCTGATTGTACTTGCTTCCCTGAATCAGATTCTCAAAACATATGCTCCAGCCTCTGTCAACCTGGCAGCCTCCAAATGTTTTAAACTACCACTTCCATCAGCTCCAGTCACCACACACGCCCTTTCCTCTCCGGTTCCCCCTCGGCATTAAATCACACTGTTCCAAGTTGGAGTTAACACTTTATTAGCAAAAGCACAACCTCCACAGACTTGGCGGAGTGCCAGGCCTAGTGAGCACAGCAGCCCATCGCTGGCAGGTCAGTTGCTGAGACTGAAAGTCCCCACCTCCCCACAGTCATCTAAGTCCTCTCCTCTTTCTCTTTCTAAATATTATTATTATTATTATTATTATCATTATTATTATTATTCCTCTGTATCCAACCAGTCATGACAGAAGCTAGGTAAACAACCCTGCCCTGCTGGGATCCTTCCTCACCTGATCCTGATCTTAATCCTGGAGAGATCAAAATCTGGGGCTATTCTGGCCTCACATCCAGTATCTTCCCAACCAGCATTTCCCACACTGCTGTACGCCACCCCCCACCCCACCCCACAGTACTAGGATCTAAAGTGTAAACATTTTATCTCATTAAGCATGGGTGACATTATAATGAATGAGGCCATTATAACTGATGCCTGCCATGCCTTATTAATTGCCTGCAGATACACCGGTGCCACTTCAATTTCACAGCTCCTATCTGTACTGTGTTCACTTAAATGCTGCCATGTTAAATGCACCCCTGATAATTGTTCATTTATCTCGGCCCTGCGCTTCCAAGTTCAAATCATGGTCCAGATAGTTTGTAACTGGCTGCCACGGACTGTCAAGCGTGTCGGGTTGACTGTTTTAAATTCGTGGGTGCCAGCTTCATTTAGGTTTGGATGCAGGAACTGAAGGAAAATAGGACTCACTGTATACTGACTGATATTCAGTGCTACTTTCCTACAAGAAAAAGGTGTCGGAACTCACCACAAACAGCTCCCTCCTTCTCTTAGAATGGCAATGGCACCACCTGAGAGGCGCCGGAACTGAGTTCCAGCAAGTTCCGGCTGGAAAACAAGCCCTGCTGATATTGTTCCTGCTTAATTGCCACCTTTTAACTCTTGGGAAATCTGCCTTTCATTGTACAGTGGTACCTCGGGTTAAGTACTTAATTCGTTCCAGAGGTCCGTACTTAACCTGAAACTGTTCTTAACCTGAAGCACCACTTTAGCTAATAGGGCCTCCTGCTGCCACTGTGCTGCCGGAGCCCGATTTCTTTTCTCATCCTGAAGCAAAGTTCTTAACCCGAGGTACTATTTTTGGGTTAGCGGAGTCTGTTAGTGGAGTGTGTAACCTGAAGCATATGTAACCTGAAGCGTATGTAACCCGAGGTACCACTGTACCTGCTTGCCAGAATCAGATTTCCAAAACATCTACTCTAGCTTCAAAACATCTACTCTAGCCTATTATTATTATTATTATTATTATTATTATTATCTTAAAAAAAACTTTGCACACTGGAAACTAAGAGGAGGCAAGGCCAGCGCTGCTCACCTCTCTTCCCAATATGAGGGCTACTGCCCATAACCAAGAGGAAGGGCGAGGTGGCAGAGAGTTCAGTGCAGTGCAAGCAATTTGACTCAACCTCTGGTTGGCTGTGGGCAGTGACTTCCATGTTGGAAAGCCAGGTAAGCAATGCGGCCCCACTGCCCCACTGGAAGAAGGGTACATTGGGACCCCTAGGCCATGGTTTCTCCCAGAGCTGGCCCACCCATGAGGCAAGGTGAGGTGGCTGCCTCAGGCGGCAGGTTCTGGAAAACTGGGAGGGGCAGCAGATCTGCACCCACTTCCCCCCATTGTGTGCCACTACTATTTGCTAGTAAAAATGGGTGAGGGTGGCATTTTGCTGGGGGGTGGGAATCTCAAATCACCCAGTGGGTCAGGGTACAGCTGTGTGCAAATGGCCTCCACACTGTGCAGACAGAGAAATTGGTGGAGGAGGAGGGGAAGCATGTCACCAAATCCCTCCAGGTAAAGGTAAAGGGACCCCTGACCATTAGGTCCAGTTGTGGCCGACTCTGGGGTTGAGGCGCTCATCTCGCTTTATTGGCTGAGGGAGACGGCGTACAGCTTCTGGGTCATGTGGCCAGCATGACTAAGCCGCTTCTGGCGAACCAGAGCAGCACACGGAAACACCATTTACCTTCCCGCCAGAGCAGTACCTATTTATCTACTTGCACTTTGACGTGCTTTCGAACTGCTAGGTTGGCAGAAGCAGGGACTGAGCAATGGGAGTTCACCCTGTTGCGGGGATTCAAACCGCCGACCTTCTGATCGACAAGTCCTGGGCTCTGTGGTTTAACCCACAGCACCACCCACGTCCCTGTTACAGTAAGTACCACACTTTTAAACAGTGCTTTTCTTGAGGGAGGGGAATGGTACTGTTGCGGCAAACCCTCAAGTACCTCCGGGGGGGGGGGAGCCCTGCTCGGGACCTAAGGTCATTTCAGGGTTTAGCAATGGTGAAATGACTGCCCATACCAAAATAAGGAAAGGGGTGTGTGATGAAAATGTTCAGAAAAAATCTGCAAATTGCCTGCTTTCCTCCTGGGAGAGCAAAAAAACACCCTCATACATTCTCTCAAGTTTGTCTGCTGAGAAATTTCAGCTCAACTCTAACTCGGGGGAAGCCTGAAAAAGAAAATCTGCAGAAATAAATTGTCGGAAAATATTTTTTTGAGAAATTTCAGCCTGTCTCTGTTGTTTCTCACCGAGCTCTGTATCTCTGCTTACTGTTTAACGTATTTCACTGCAATTTAACCTTGGCCAGCAAAGAACAGCCAGATTTTAATTCCTAGGATAATGCGAAGCAGTTACAGTAATGTAAATTGACTGAAGACGCTATTTAACTGAATCATGACCACACAACTCAAGCTCGCATCATTTTCATGGCTGGTTCAATAGCTCATTACACCCCAGCGCTGGGATGAATAAACAGTAGCCCTCAATCTCCTTTTGCTGATGTCCTGGTAAGCATCTCACAGTAGCAACCTAATTCAATTAGGGAGGTCTTCATTCAATAAATAAAACATTGACTGCTGCAACAGCTCTCAGAGCAGTGTGGAATCCATCAGCATATAACATGCCGGCTGATTATGCCAGAGATTAGCTGGAGCCCTTGGAAATGCCAGCAGACTCCCTGCGTCTTGCCTGTGACTTCCAACACGCAGTTCTGCAGGTTACTGCTCTTCTGAAAAGAAGCTGCAGTGTCGTGACACTGAACTAAATCAGGTTTCTCTGAGAGAACAGTGAAGAAGGAGAGCTTTCCTTCCTTCTCCAAACCTGTGAACGCACTTGCTCTGCCTGTGAATGTCTACATGTAGGTGCCAGGGGTGCCAACTTGAATAAAATATTGTGGGGGCCCAGGTAAGCCCCGACCCAATCTAGCCCGTTATGTTTGCATTGCACAATTAACTTGAGCAACTCGCTCTTTTCCAAGCTGTTACAGCCCCTTCTAATCTTGCAGGCAACCGAATTCATGGCTTGGCTTAATGCTCTGGAAACAGGGCAATCTCTGCACCACAATTCTGTCTCCTGGTCTGAAGCTGGTTTACTTCTCATGACTTCCTGTCTTCCTCCTCCATCACCAACCCCAGGGAGGTATCAAGCTTCGGACACTGTTGCAAATTATTTCGATTTTCCTATTTCAGTTACAGAACTAGTTTCCATAATACCTCCTTGGGAGAACTACCGTATTTTTCGCTCTATAACACGCACCTGACCATAACACGCACATCGTTTTTAGAGGAGGAAAACAAGGGAAAAAATATTCTGAATGAAACAGTGGACGTATCATTTTTGTGCTTCATGCTGTGGCCACAGACATGTGATCTGATGATTTGGGGTGACCCAATGCAAAAATCCTGAGAATCCCTGTGGATCCATGCTTTGTAACCACGTTTTGCACCATTGCAGCCCCAGGCAACAGTGGGTGCGTGATTTTTGGGGGGCAGGCTGTAGCCATGGACATGCTATGTGCTCTGATGGTGAA
>JAXCMG010000003.1:83356168-83368595 GCA_034642415.1 Podarcis siculus | reverse complement strand
AATGCAAAGATCCTGAGGATCCATGTGGATCCATGCTTTGTAACCACATTTTACGTGGGGAGGGAAGGAAAAACACAGAAGGCTAAGAATGCAGGAGAGGGCTATAACGTGAGGAAAGGAAGTCAAAAGTTCCCCCCCACCCACCCACACAAGCCAGCTAGCGCTCTCTCTCTCTCTCTCTCTCTCTCTCTCCCTCCCATCTGCATGTTTTCCGGCTGCCTGATATTTATTTTTTTTAATTGCCTTGACAGAAGAAAGCATTTTAACTGCATTAAGAACTATTTAGCAGCGAAACCTAAGCTTTGCCATCCCTTAAGAGGTACAGACACTGTAATCTTCCAGATCGCATGAATTTGCAGGCAAAACACTGTTTAAGGATTTCATCCTTTTAAATTGAAGAAAGCATATTTGAATGCTGTGTGTCCCCAAAAACAAAAAGCAGGAAGTCAAATCAGAATTTTAAGCTGAACCTGTAATCTCTCTTCCCTTCACAAACATTGTTCCCTCCGGAGCACAGAGAGGAAAGCAGACACTCTGCTTGCCTGGAGGGGAGGGGCTTTCCCTGCTCTTTGTTGCGTTTCAGCAAACACAGCAACGAAACAGAGCAGGGTGGGCAGTAAGACCCTGAGGCAGAATGCAGGAAAGCAACCACTTCCTCTTTTCCCCTCTGCTTGCCTGGAGGGGAGGGGCTTTCCCTGCTCTTTGTTCCGTTTCAGCAAACACAGCAACGAAACAGAGCGAGTGGGCAGTAAGACCCTGAGGCAGAATGCAGGAAAGCAACCACTTCCTCTTTTCCCCTCTGCTTGCCTGGAGGGGAGGGGCTTTCCCTGCTCTGTTCCGTTTCAGCAATCGTGAAGCCTGATTTGATTTTTGTCTGATTTTTCGGCTCCAGGGACCACACATTCGCTCCATAACACGCACAGACATTTCCACTTCCTTTTCAGGAGAAAAAATCTGCGTGTTATAGAGCGAAAAATACGGTAAATGGGTTTGCAGCTGGTTTACATTTGCAGCATTGTTGTTTAGTCGTTTAGTTGTGTCCGACTCTTCGTGACCCCATGGACCAGAGCACACCAGGCACTCCTGTCTTCCACTGCCTCCCGCAGTTTGGTCAAACTCATGTTGGTAGCTTTGAGAACACTGTCCAACCATCTCGTCCTCTGTCGTCCCCTTCTCCTTGTGCCCTCCATCTTTCCCAGCATCAGGGTCTTTTCCAGGGAGTCTTCTCTTCTCATGAGGTGGCCAAAGTATTGGAGCCTCAGCTTCAGGATCTGTCCTTCCAGTGAGCACTCAGGGCTGATTTCCTTCAGAATGGATAGGTTTGATCTTCTTGCAGTCCATGGGACTCTCAAGAGTCTCCTCCAGCACCATAATTCAAAAGCATCAATTCTTCGGCGGTCAGCCTTCTTTATGGTCCAGCTCTCACTTCCATACATCACTACTGGGGAAACCACAGCTTTAACTATACGGACCTTTGTTGGCAAGGTGATGTCTCTGCTTTTTAAGATGCTGTCTATTTTTTAAGATTTGTAGCATAGGTGTTTGGAATTAAATTAGACATTTTGCATGACCTTTTTTTCCTTTGGACCACAACTCCCATCATCTTTAATGATTGCCTATGCCAGCTAGGGCTCATAGGAGTTCTAGGTCAGCAGCATCTGGATGACCAAAAGTTCCCCACGCTTGATCTACTGGCATTTGCCCTCATTTTTTCATCCCTCCCCAGTTTCTCCCTTCCTCGTTCTGCTGCTTCTCCATGATCTGTCTCAGATTGTAGGCTCCTTGAAAGCAGAGACCTGGGTGGCCATCTGTCCTGGGTGCTTGAGTTGAGGTTCTTGCATTGCAGGGGTTGGACTTCATGATCCTCACGGTCCACTCCACCTCTTCAGTTCTATGGTCAGCTCCTCCACACTTACAACAGACAAGGAAGACCTCACAATGGAACAACTGAAATCAGGGGTAGTCAACCTTTTTCTACCTACCGCCCACTAATGCATCTTTCTTGATGGTAAAATTTCCTTATCACCCACCAGTGCTCGATGGAAGGAGGATTCAGCTTGTGCCATAGAACCCCCTACCGCCCACCTAGAATCCTGAAAGGCCCACTAGTGGGTGGTAGGGACCAGGTTGACAACCTCTGCTTTCAATGCCTCCTGGGTTGTTTCCATGAGAAGTTCCGGAGGAAGCCTCTTGAGCCCAGCAGCTTCTCTTCTCAAGCACCAATGTGATCGTTTTGTCACCGAGATAGCCCACGATTGTTTTTAATTAAACAGTGCCATTGTTTCAGCTCTTTTGTCTACTCTTTCATGTGCACCTTCAAAGAACAACATTGATTTCTGGGTAATGTAATTAACAATGCTTTCTTTCCCCTCTGTTCTTTTTTCCCCATCTCCAAACCCAGTGTATATGAAATTCTGCTGCTGAAAACCCATCTCTCAAAGGAAATTAAGCTGCTGCTGCTCATCTCACCTCTGGCTCTCTCTCTCTCTCTCTCTCTCACTCACTCACTCACTCTCTCACACACACTTCTAACTTCACTTGCATGTGGGTCAGACGCAAGACCAAGCTAACCACGGACAACATTATTCAGCATTTAGGCACAGCGGCGAGAAAAGTTATTTGTTCTTTTTAAGTTCAAGATTCTCAGTGAAAAAGCAAAAGCAAGCACAGTGTGGTGTAGTGGTTAAGAGCGGTAGTCTCGTAATCTGGTGAACCGGGTTCGCGTCTCCGCTCCTCCACCTGCAGCTGCTGGGTGACCTTGGGCCAGTCACACTTCTCTGAAGTCTCTCAGACTCACTCACCTCACAGAGTGTTTGTTGTGGGGGAGGAAGGGAAAGGAGATTGTTAGCCGCTTTGAGACTCCTTAAAGGGAGTGAAAGGCGGGATATCAAATCCAAACTCTTCTTCTTCTTCTTCTGTGTGATCTCAGAGACAATTCATTTCTTTTTTGAGAGTTGCATTGACATCTTTTCCCCCCTGGGCTCCAAAGGAGTCTAGATAATACAACATCTGGGGTAATCAATAGATAAACCACATTTAAAAAAACAACAACTTTAAAGCACATCAACAATATGATCTATAATCATAAAAGTCTTCAACAACCCAGCATAACTTTTCTACTAAAATCTCACGGACATCTGGGAAATGGTCATTATTCACTCACATGAGATGGAGAAAAATACAAATCATAGCCTTGAAAATGCACAACTCATCTTAGGACAAAGAAGGAGGGGAAGCAGTCGCGTAACATGGGGGGGGACGACAAAGGGGCAGTTGCCCCAGGCACAAAATTGTAAGGGAGCGCAAAATTTCAACAACCAGTGCTGCCTCAATACAGCTGTGCACTTCTGTCACTGGGCTTCTCCATGCAAACCAGGAAGTGAGCTCTCCAGTCAACCGAACAACTCTTCTTTTCTTATCTCTGCAGCTGCAATCTCCTGGGTGATGCGGACGCCATTAGGCAGTTAAATGCGCATGCGGACTCCAGCTGCTTCCCTCCCTGCTGTCCCCCCTCCACACTGCCCTGGGTGCTGGCAACCCACACTAGGCCACTGAGGGGAAGAGGCACCCATGGGTACACTTATTTAATAATATATTAAATAATAAATTACTATATTATTATTATTATTATTATTATTATTATTATTAGCCTGAGTTATGCACTTTTAAAAGAAAAATCACATGCGAGGAGGGGTTCCTTGGCAAAGAAACCACTAATTCCCTAGCACGTATGGCTGATACCAGCCAGGCAGAAGGTGGTGGTGCTCGCTTGTTCCTCACCCTGCCATAGACAAGTATTTCTTAATTTCCCTCCCAGGGCCTGCAGTTGGGGAGGAGGGAATTAACTATGGCAGCTCCAGGGCTGGTGCAGATTTCCAGCCAGTTTCTGGATAGTTGGGGGACCAGGTGAATAGGAGGACTGCTTCCGACACCCCCTTTCCAGCCCTGCCGGAGCGTGAACTGGGGCTTCCCATCTTTGCATCAGGGAGGGTTCTGACCATGAGCTCCCTCTGCCAACTGCAGAGAAGGATTTATGCGGCCTCCTATAGCGCAGGGGTCGGGAGCCTCTTGGCTGCAGACCAGATTTGGCCCACAAAGCCATTTCCCTAAATACATACCCACTGGCCTCACACAGCTGATGCCACACTTCAGGAGACGGTGATGGGTCTGCTGCGAAGACATAACGAAGGCAGGTGGGTTGTCCTGCCCACCCATCAAAGTTCGCCTGAGGGGGTTGAGAGAGAGAACATCACTCTCTCCATTTGGGATTCCCTGCAGCTGATATTCAATAGTACGGTGGTACCTCGGGTTACAAACACTTTGGGTTACAGACTCTGCTAACCCAGAAGTAGTACCTCGGGTTAAAAACTTTACCTCAAGATGAGAACAGAAATCACGTGCCGGCATCGGGAGGCCCCATTAGCTAAAGTGGTACCTCAGGTTAAGAATGGTTTCAGGTTAAGAATGGACCTCCAGAACGAATTAAGTTCATAACCAGAGGTACCACTGTATGTCGACTCAGACAGTGGAGGCAGAACAGAGCCATCATTCTACCCGGACACTGAGGTCCAGCGCCGAGGGCCTTCTGGCAGTTCCCTCGCTGCGAGAAGCCAAGTTACAGGGAACCAGGCAGAGGGCCTTCTCGGTAGTGGCACCCGCACTGTGGAACGCCCTCCCAACAGATGACAAAGAGAACAACTACCAGACTTTTAGAAGACATCTGAAGGCAGCCCTGTTTAGGGAAGCTTTTATTGTTTGATGCATTACTGTATTTTAATATTTTGTTGGAAGCCGCCCAGAGTGACTGGGGAAACCCAGCCAGATGGGTGGGGCATAAATAATAAATTATTATTATTATTATTATTATTATTATTATTATTATTATTATTATTGCAGTTAGTAGCCACTGGTAGCTCTATCTTCCATAAATTTGCCTAATGCTCTCTCTCTCTCTCTCTCTCTCTCTCTCTCTCTCTCTCTCTCTCTCTTTTTTTAAGCCATCCAAGTTGGTTGCCGTCACTTCATCATGTGGGAGCAAATTTAACAATGCACTGTGTGAAGAAGTGCCACTCACCTGGGGGGAGCTGGGAACCTCTGTTGCAGAGGTGCTGCCCCAACATCACTCCTCTTTTCTGACAGAGACCAGAGGAGGGATGACTGCGCACCGCCCTAACTTGTCCCCCTTCCCCATCCAGCCATCAACACCGGGGCTTAGGATTGCTTGGTTAGGGTCCTCGTTTTTCAACAGGAGAGTGAGGCGTCTGCTTCAGTTACCACCCTCCCCACTGAAATTAATAGGACTCAGAAGTGCTTAGCTTTGGCCAGATCATGCCCTATGCTTCTCTAATAAACTGAAGTGCATTTAGTCACAAAAACCGTGATGCAGATTCATATATAAATGCTGGTAAATGGGTTAAACAATGGCAAAGGTGCGGCAAGGTCCGCTGCATCTTAGAATTGCTTTAATGAACTGTACAGAACAGATGTGGTGCTATTAAACAACAGAAACCTTTACCCAGGAACCAATTAAAGTTGCTAAATGACTCTGGTGTACTTACTTACTCATCACATTGTGCGCAAAACCACAAGCACTTAGCATAAAAGCAAAGTAATTAATTGCTAAAGACATCTTCTAGAGTAGCCAGGGAGCAAGTTGAACTACATGCATACATACATACATCATCTTATATGCATGCTGCTTTTCCGTAGTTCAAACCATGCTCATGGTGACTTACATCATGAAAAACATTGCATAATTAGAAACATAACAAAATTAACCACACAACCCTCCGTTTCTATGAAGAGTTGCAACTCAGCCTGTCACCAAGTCAAAGTATGTAGAATCAAAATAACATTTCCTCCCTATTTTAGGGTTGCCATACATCCAGAATTTTCCTGACATACCCGGAAGACTGTAGTCAGAAGCAAAAAATAAGTCTGGGGAAATCTGGACGGATTTCACTTTTTGAAAAATGGCAACCCTACTTTATTCCTCTCCCTCTTCCTTTCCCCCTGTAAGTTCCTCAGGGCAGGGACTGTCCTCTATAATGTGACACATACACTGATAGTACTCTTCTGCATAGCATTACTTTGAATGCTTTTAATATGCTAATGAAAAGCTTGCAGGGCTGCAGCCCTATGGACGCACTTTCTTGGCAGTTAGGGTCATCGAACAGGGACACCAGGCTCCATGACAATTGGCCAGGGATGCTGCTGAACCTGAAAAAGTTTCCCCGGCTTCCGAGCTCAGGTGTGCTCACAGCAGCCATTGGCAAGGCCTGCTTGGGTTGATTGATGAGGTAAAGACAATGACGGTGCAGTTTCACAGAAAGCCCAGAGCGACTCTGCACTGGGAAGAATACAGTTTGCTCCCCACCCCTTTTCTCCATTTACTAGGCTGTTTCCAAGATGGATGGTTTCGCTTACCAGCTATCTAGTCAATCCATCAAAGCTGTAAGGTGTATGAAATAAAGCTGACCGCTGCGCCTTCGGAATCCCAGGTTGCGTGTAACTAAAGTTTTGCAATGTGGTATTGTTGTTGCTGCTGCTGTTTAGATGGGTTATTAAAACCGAGTGCTCCTTTTTTCTCCTTGCTGGGCATCGTAATTGAAAGTTTAATTCACTCCTAGTGATTTAAACTTATGGGTTTTCTTCTGTCCCTTCCCTTCCCCCTAATGGCCTCTCTCCCTCTCTGCTCCCCCATCTCAACCACCATCTGTGTTCTGCTCCGAATGCTAATCGGATTTAATATGGATCATCTATCGTAGCAGAGCTGGGTACTAAAGATAGTTAGGCATAAAGCAGTCTTTGCCAATTGATTGCCCTCCAGATGTTTTGGACTCCAACTCCCATCAGCCCATCAGCACAGCACGATGGGAGTTGTAGTCCAACAAGTCCTGGAGGGTAGCAGCTTGGCGAAGGCTGTAGTATACGGATAAAGTTCAGTCAGCGAGGACTAGTGACAGATGAGCAGTTGCCTCCAATCTGGTGCCCAAAGGCACCAGTGTGCCTGCCAGTACCTCCTACGGTGCCCACAAAAGGTCTCCGTAAATATCCCGTAAAATTAAAAAAAATGAGAGTCCGTGTGCTGTTCCTGCTCAGTTGCAGTTTGCCCTGGTTCAGCCTTATTATTATTATTATCATCATCATCACCCTTAAACATGCCCTTATTTCATTGGATGCCAGGTTTAGATACCCATCCTCCCATCTGTTCTGAACAAAGGAGAAGTGCAAGTGAATTCCTTCCGTAAGCAAGCACACTGGCAGCTCATATGTGTGCCTTTCCCCGTTAAGTATAATTGTTTAATTGAGCACTGAAATGGAGACTGCCTGTATGTATATTGCTGAAATGTTTAACGTTGGAAAATTCTGTTGGGGAATACTAAAGCTAGAAAAAGCTCTCCAAGCTTCTAGCTGGGTTAATAATTAACTGTTGCTGTACTCTGCTTTTACACATGAGTGTTTAACCTTAGATCACGTGATAGAGGTATTCAGTTGCAAATAGACATTTTGAAGGGAGCTGCCTTTTGTCTTTTGTTCCCAGTCACAGTGGGAGAAGAATGTGCAAATGAGTCTCTCCGGGCTAATAGAGGCTGTAAGGAGAGAGAGACCTTTGATTTTAGGTCTGTTTGGAATTATATTGTATTTCTAAAAAGATGCTGAGCCTAAGCTTGGACAAGCATGTGCCTCATGGAACTATTTGGATATATCATTGATTTGTTTTTGTACCTGTTTGGAAGTTCTGGGTGGTAAAGCTTTGAATCACATTTATGGGTCTGAACAACTTTTATTTCAAAAGGAATCTGTTTTTATACATCCAATTGCATTAAGCTAAGCAATATTAATATCTGCAATATCTCCCCCTAATGAAGCAGTTGATGGGCTAGTACCATTTTGTGTCCCTGATTTTCAGATGCGGCAGCCATTTTGTGTTATGCCACACCACCATGGCAGCCAGTTTGTGACTGGTGCCCATGGCTCTTTGTCAAAATTCCAGATGTTCCCACTGACCCAAAAAGATTGGTGATCCAGGATTGTGAGAAAGAAACGTGCAAGTGAACTCTGGGGTCACCCCTCTGGGCTGTACTAAACTTGCCTCTCTTTGAGGCTAAAATGCATTAATTATTATTATTATTATTATTATTATTATTATTATTATTATTATTTAGTTTCTATACCACCCTCCACCCAAATACTACAGGGTGGATCATTCTGTCGGACAAGCAGAAAACTTGTGCTGACCAAACCTTTGTAACAGCACAATGTTGAATTCTCACCATCTCTGACCATTGACCATGCTGTCTGGGGCTGGTGGCATTTGGAATCCAACAATATCTGAGGGCTACATTTTCCCCACACTCTGATACAAGTAGTCTATTATTTATTTGAGAAGAAGGAAATAGCAATGAAAGAAACCTGTACAGTGAACCCAAATTCTGCAACTTGGTTCTGATAGTCATGGGAAAGGGAAAAGATATCTTCAAGAACACTGAAGCCTTGCTAGAAATCTTACTCAGCGATTTGCCTTGCCATTCTGCTGTTTCGCTAGGTGTTGCGCCCGTACTTCCATGCCTGCTGTCACCCCCATAAGGACTAGAAACTTGCTTCAAACAAAATGTAAAGCTGAGACTTTGTGGCTTGCCTGTGCTTCCATGGAACTGGGGCATTCTTGTAGCCTTGGCCCTTGGAAACAAAAGGAAAAGAAAATATTACTGTTATTTTTCTCTGCTCTTAATCTAAAGCATCTGGAACACTCTAGGATGGCAACATCTGAAGAGCTGGTTTTATTTCTCTTGCTGCGTCCTTTCAGAGTCTAGCCCTTTATCTCCTTATTTAAAAAGAAGGTGTTGGTTCTGCAGTATTGAAATGATACACAATAGGCCAAATTCTTCCTCTGCTGCCTACAGAAACCAGACAAAAGTGATGCATCATCGCCAGGCAAGCAGGTCTTCTTTCCACCTAAAAATATTGTGTCCTTCATCCGTTGTCAGAGGCAACATTTCCTTTGTCTGCTTGAGGGAGCATGTGGGAGCATTTCCTTTTTTTTATTGTGTTGTGAGTCCAAAGCCTAGGCATTTGCAGAAAGGAATCTTCTCCGTCACTCACAGAAATCCCTCGAGCAAATCTGCCTGCGTTTAAGCAAGAGTGAAACCCATTATAGAAGCTTATCGCCTCACTTCTTTAAACTGCGGCTATCAGCTCTTCAAGCTGTTGCTGCTACCCACCAAAAACAAAACAAAAAAACCCTTCTTTATTAGTCTTGCTCAGTGCTTTTTCTTTCTCATAGGAAAAAAGGTGCCATTACTCACCATGAAGTTGTTGCAGTAAGTGACACACTTTTAACACTAAAAAAAGAGTTGATGGTACAGAGTACCACTGAGTACCCCCAGAAAAAAACCACACACTGGTCTTGCTGAAGGACCTGTCTCCCACTGTGATAAGAAGACAACTGAATTCCTGTTAACTTGGGAGTTTTTGTCTCTCTGGAAGCTTTTCATCCAAAACAGCCGCAGGGAGAATTCTTGACAAACAGCTGTTGTGCTTGTCATTTTACCTATGTCTAGCAATGATTCTTAAGGAAATCAGCCCTGAGTGCTCACGGGAAGGACAGTTCCTGAAGCTGAGACTCCAATATTTTGGCCACCTCATGAGAAGAGAAAACTCCCTGGAAAAGACCCCGATGTTGGGAAAGATGGAGGGCACAAGGAGAAGGGGACGACAGAGGACAAGATGGGTGGACAGTGTTCTCGAAGCTACCAGCATGAGTTTGACCAAACTGCGGGAGGCAGTGGAAGATAGGAGTGCCTGGCGTGCTCTGGTCCATGGGGTCACGAAGAGTCGGGCATGACTAAATGACTAAACAACAACAAGCAATGAGCTTCCCATTTACCTTGGACTTCTTTGCCAACGTGTCTTCTGTCAGTTCCTGCCAGTTACCAGATTTTTTTCAAAGAATCCAGGGACACTTTTTTTTTTAAGAGAAAAAAAAGTTCTTTTTAAAAAAGTTTGTTTTTTTTTAAAGGAAGTAATATCATCTTTTCTGTGGTGGTCTCCTCTGTCGCGCAGTCTTCCTCTGGGCCCTGGCCTGCTCTCTTGGAGTGCTCTCCGCTGTGGAGTAGGCTCGGGTCAGACCTGGGCTCGGCCACGTGTCCTTGCCTTCCCGGTGCTCTCATACCTCTGCTCTTCAGCGGCGGCAGTGGCGCGGCAAGGTCGGGGCTCCCCTCTTTTTTCTCCTTCCTCTTTTTCTCTCTTCCTTCTCCTTCTACTCTCCTCCTTCTCCCTGCATCGGCTCCGCAGTTTTCCTGGGCCCAGAGTGCTGCTGGGCAGTTGGCTGGGTGGCCAGGTGCTCTCACTCCCAACTCAATTTGGGTTGTGCAGGGGGGTCAGCAGTTCCCCCAGTTGATGCACCGGGCGTCCCCGATTCCCCCTCAGCAGTGGTGGTGGCGGTGGCACTCTCAGCAGCCCGGAGTCAGCCTGGTAGCACAGTTGGCTCTGGCTGGCTTCAGGAGCTGCTCACTGCCGTGGTGCCCGCCATTTTGCCTCGCCAAAAGTCCCCATATGATGTGTCTTGTGCCGTTGAACCAATCACGCAACATTCATTCCCTACTAATAAATCTACAACACTTAAAATATAAATCCTGGGGCATTAAATGAAATTCGGGGACATTCCGGGGATGGATTTTGTCCGGGGACAGATTTGTAAATCTGGGGACTGTTCCCAGGAAACAGGGACGTCTGGTAACCATACCATACACCAGTGTCGTCAATGGAAGGGGGTTATGGGAGTTGCGGTCCAACGTTTAATAATAATAATAATAATAATAATAATAATAATAATAATTTATTTATACTCCGCCCATCTGGCTGGGTTTCCCCAGCCACTCTGGGCAGCTTCCAACAAAACACTAAAATACAATAACCTGTTAAACATTAAAAGCTTCCCTAATTATGTTTTTATATGTGTTGGAAGCCGCCCAGAGTGGCTGGGGCAACCCAGCCAGATGGATGGATAATAATAATAATAATAATAATAATAATAATAATAATAATAATGCCACAGGTAAGCCACCTCTGGCCTGGGGAGGCCCAGCTGCAAGTGATGACCTAGCAGTGGACAAGGGCAAGGAGGAGATGACAGCAACCAGCAACTGCTTCTGTCTCTCAGTCTCCTCTGGACCTCGGTTGCCTAGGAAGCTGGGAAGATTCCTTATTTCGAGTTGGGCCTTTGGACCACCTAGCTTAGTATCGTGTGCACTGATTGGCTGCAGCTTTCCAGGCTTTCCAGCTGAAATATTACCAGCCCTACCTGGAAATGCCGGGGATTGAACCTGGAGCCTTCTGCATTTAAAGCAGATGAGCTATGATGCTTCTTGTTAGCAGCCTGACTTGATTCTCATCTTTTAGGAGGCTGGGAGAGGATAAATACTTTTTTATTTATTTTCTGTGTGGGCAGATAAACACTGTCAGTAACGTGTATGGTTTATCGCCTTCTTTTTATTTTTATGGCATTTTTGAATTTAAAATCAGTGCAAGAGATCTTTGAGTCCGTTTTGCAAAAAGCATGGAATGAATTCAAAATGAAATAATGAAAATGCTATCTTTATCTTCATCGTCGTCGTCTCTCCAGCTCATCTTGGCTCAGCAACTGTTGCAGTTTCCACATCAGTTGCAAATCATGGACAGGAAGACAATGGCTTCTCCCCAAAGAGCACTTGTGGAAGATCAGAGGCTCCATCTTCCTTTGCCATCACAGCACTGTGTTGCGAAGAATCTCTCCTTCAAGCCCAGTGCTGTAGTGGGAAGGAAGATGGGGGCTGGTGGGCCACTTCAAAGGGCTCTGTGGGCCTGATCCAAACTATGGGTTTTCCATCCCTGCTCTAAGTTCTCGAGCAGGAGGCCTTTTGAATCACCTGGTACATATTTTTTAAAATGGACATACCAAAGATTGAACCTATGCTCCCTCCCAAAACTTTGCATACGATAATGGGCACACTGTTTAGAATGCATGAAGACAAATGGTAGAAATCCTTTAATAATGTTTTAAAAGCCCAACAGATTGAGCATAGATTGCATGTGAGTATCCCCCACACTGCACTCCTGTTTTCTGAGGATATACCTGAAACAATTTCCATTACAGGTTTCTGATTTATTTTATATATCTCTGTTAAGTCATTTTGAAACTGCTTTTTGTTTTAAAAAGTGGCTAACACAATTTGAAATGTGCATCAATACCTCCTGCTCTGAACACAGTGCAGTCATAACATCACTACATTGGCTACATCAAGCAATGGTGCAAAGTATATGGGCAAAAAATTCAGTACTGCATTTTGACATTCCCCGCTGTTATAAGAACTTTTAGGTCATATATATATATATATATAATATAATATATAATATATAATATATAATATATAATATATAATATATA
>JAXCMG010000003.1:83344437-83356158 GCA_034642415.1 Podarcis siculus | reverse complement strand
ATATAATATATAATATATAATATATAATATATAATATATAATATATATAATAAATGTTCAGAAATGTACCAAGCAAACACACATATAAATATATAAACCACATGTCTAAAACCCACAGGAAAAGTCCTAAAGCCATTTTGACTCTTTCAGTCACCTCAAATATTTCTCTACAAGGTCAAAGGAAATGCAGAAACCTCCCCATTGTCTCTTGTCCTCACAAATCCTGCCTTAAGGGCACATTTAAGGTGTGAATAGGGTGAGCCTGTGACCTGGCTCAGGAATTAAGTATTATCCCCAGGTAATCCAGTCAATTAACAGGTAACCTGGCAGACAGGGTAAAGACAACGCACTCAGATTTCGGTTGTAGACCGCCTTTTCTGTGATGTAGGTATGATGTATCTGAGGGGTGGTCTTGGGCTACACCCATTCTGTGATGTATGTATGATGTATGGAGGGGTGGTCTTGAGCTCCAGGGCAGGGAATTTAAAATGTCTATATAAGGGCAGGCACACCTTGGTTCTGGGTTCCTCCTCTTTTCCTGAGTGTGAAGGGAGCACCCTGTTGCAACAGCTTTAATAAAGATCAGGCTTACGAGCTGCTTTGCTTCTCAATATTCTCTGGTTGGCCTCTGTTATTTTCTCCTACCAATAGAGAACCTACAAAAGGACTCTATATGGGCTCTTGGGTACCCCATAAGGGAAAAGGAGCAGGGTTTTTTTTACTTACATCACCACCCTGTGTGTTTCCTCTGCCATACGCACATGGCTGCCAATTAGGCGTGCTCTATTGTGGTGTGTGTATCTGTGTGCCATTGATTTTTTTAATCTGGGGGAAGAGTGATTCCTGGTTCAACTGCATCACGAGCATTTAGTAAAGCTGTTCCCCACTGTTAACTGAAATACAAGAGAAAATACCCACAACCCAGATCTATAGTTAGGAAGGCATATGCTGGCTTTGGACAGGCAAATCCTTAATTAGACTGGCCGCCTGTGTCAACTCGCAACAACTAGTGTAACCAATGGGACATCTAGACTTGAATGCTGAACAGAGAGCATCTCATTGTGAACTGCCTGCCGTAATTCCAGAGGGTGGAAAAAAATGTGTAAAGCAATCGCCGGGTATTTGTCCAGCAGCTTCTCTGAAAGACGCAATCAGTCCATGGACTTTATGGAGGCAGAAGGAGAAGCTAAGTTAATTGAACAAATGATCCATAGCAAATTATTCGCAAGACTCTAATCAACAGCTCCGTGCGGCGTGGGGGGGGGGGGACACATCCAAGATGTAACATGCAATTAACTTTATCACATTTGATTAAGACCAAACTCAAGTGCTTATCTGGATAACTGTTTATATAGCTGGATTCTAATCAACTGAAGGGGACTTTACGATTTGCTTTGTCAGGACGTTGTCCTCGAGGTCTTACAATATTCTCAGTCATGGTATCCTGCAATATCGACGATTATTCCTTTTCCCAGGGACTGTGAGTGTGGTGACCCAAATTTGTATCTTATGTATGTGAGTGTTAATTTTCATTTTCATGTAATTGTATTGTTTTCTCATTACAGTGGTACTTTGGGTTACAGACACTTCAGGTTACAGACTCCACTAACCCAGAAATAGTACCTCGGGTTAAGAACTTTGCTTCAGGATGAGAACAGAAATCGTGCTCCGGCGGCAGAGGGAGGTCCCATTAGCTAAAGTGGTGCTTCAGGTTAAGAACAGTTTCAGGTTAAGAACGGACCCCCAGAACAAATTAAGTTCTTAACCCGAGGTACCACTGTACATTTATTTCAATATGTCATTGTGCTATATGTTTTGATTAAATAAATAAGAAGAAATATCAATAAAAACTAAGGGGTTTCTAATTTTCAGTGCAAGATTTATTCTCGTGAAATGCAAGGCTGTCTCAAGGGCTAAGCTGACCTGCCTTTTGAGCTGTTCCCCAAGTGTGGGGAACCTGCGGCAGCACAGATGTTGCTAAACTACAGCCCCCATCATCCCTGGCTACTGGTCCACTTGGCTGGGGCTGATGGGATTTGGAGTCCAACAACATCTGGAAGGCCACTGCTATAGGGGGAGTTCTGAGAAAAGCTTTAGGATCTTCCACCACTCCCCACTCTCCAACAAAGTAGCACAAAACCATGAGCAATTGTTCCTTCTGGAGAGTTTGCATTCAGATCAGGGATTTACAGTATGAAGAGAGCAGTTTCACATCTCCCAAACTAACGTGCAAATGGGAGCAGTGCTTTCAATACTCTTCCAAATTTTTTGATGCCGTCCTCAGTCAGTAGAACACGAGACTCTTAGCCTTAGGGTCATGGGTTCAAGCCGCAAAAGATTCCTGTATTGTAGAGGGTTGGACTAGATGACCCTTGTGGTCCCTTCCAGCTCTATAATGCTATGATTATGTAACGTATATATGTATGCCCAAATGAATGTATCATCAGAGGTGGATTTAAGGCAGTGTGAGTGTTTCCACCACGCTGGGCACCAAGCCTAGGGGATGCTGCTGGGCATTTCAACTATGTTGTAGTCAGTGAATTGAGCAGAACAGAAGGCAAGAGGCTGGGGGCACTGAATTTTGGGCTTACACAGGTGCCACTGAAACTCAACAGACCCAAGTCCACCTCTGGTAGCAACTTCATGCGGCTTTAAAATAATGCAAACAGCACAGGCTACTTCAGAAATGGAACTGAATGCTCATGCAAAACGTACACAGGCTGGGAAGGTAAAAAGGTAAAGGACCCCTGGACGGTTAAGTCCAGTCAAAGGTGACTATGGGGTTGCGGCACTCATCTCGCTTTCAGGCCAAGGGAGACGGCTTTTGTCCACAGACAGATTTCCAGGTCATGTGGCCAGCAGGACTAAACCGCTTCTGGCACAACGGAACACTGTGACAGAAACCAGAATGCATGGAAATGCCTTTTACCTTCCCACCGCAGTGGTACCTATTTATCTACTTGCACTGGCATGCTTTCGAACTGCTAGGTTGGCAGGAGCTGGGTCAGAGCAACAGGAGCTCACCCCATCGTGGGGATTCAAACTGCTGACCTTCCAATCTGCAAGCCCAAGGGGCTCAGTGGTTTAGACCACAGTGCCACCATACTAAGAAGTCCATCTCTAATTCAGATGGACCATGCACAACTCTCATTCACAGCAACCTTGTAACTTGTTGCAGGCCAGCCTTGCATTACTAACTAGCTAGGATTTGAGTGGAACTAATGCATCTGAGTGGAGCCAATGATATGGCTTTTAGTCATTTATTTTTTTGGTGCTGCTCATCCTTCTGTGGGTGGGGAGGTCATTTTATACTATTGGGTGCAGTTTTTTAATGGATGGACACTTCTAGTGCAGCTGCTTTGTTTTGATGGGGCTTTATTGCATATTTTGAGACACCCCTTGTTAAGCACCGCAGGTCTCCTTTTGTGTGAAGCAACTCGTAAACTGAATAAATCTCATTTAATCTCAGATACAAGCAGGACACTGCTAAAAGAACCATCATCATCAACAATAAAGGTAGCATTGTCGTGTAGCATTAACATCACCTTCAACATCATATTTAAATCCCATTTTTCCTGAAGGTGGCATGCATGATTCTCCCCCACCTTTTAAAAAATGCAATCCAATGGTCCTGTGAGGTAGGTTAGGCTGAGAGGCTGGCCTAAGAGATCATCCAATGGGCTTCATGGCTGGGTGGGGATATGAGCCCTGGTGCTCATAGTCATTCTCCCTCCCTTATAAGGATTAAAGTAGAATTGGGCCCAGAATATATAGCTTATTGATAAAGGAACGAGTTAATGGAATGAAGCCGGTTATAAGGGAGCCGAAGCTTGAAGTTAAAATGGGACCCAGCACTACGTGGCAGAGATAAGATAAGCAACCACCAGTCGTTCTTCAAAGGAAACTCCCGTCTTTGCTATCTGCCAGCATTCTCCAACCAGGTGCTAAACGGATAAAGGACAACTTGGCTGACAGAAGTTATTCCAGAGTCTTTGATAAATACCTTCAAAATAGAGTCCCGTGGCTGGCAGAAGAGACACCTCTTCTAAATGTAGTGTGACATGTTGTCACTGATGAGCACTGAGCGAAATGAGAGCCAGGGCAGGTGAAAACGAGCTAACCTTTTCATCACAGTAATAGTCAGGGTTTTTTTTTCCAGCCAGAACTCTCTGGAACCAGGGCCGTCTTAAGTATATCCAGCACCGTGGTGCAAAGATCCCTCCAGCACACACACACACACACACACACACACACATTTCCCAGAGAGTCAGTGTGGTGTTGTGGTTAAGAGTGGTAGACTCGTAATCTGGGGGACGGGGTTCGCTTCTCCGCTCCTCCACATGCAGCTGCTGGGTGACCTTGGGCCAGTCACACTTATCTGAAGGCTCTCAGCCTCACTCACCTCACAGAGTGTTTGTTGTGGGGGAGGAAAGGAAAGGAGAATGTTAGCCGCTTTGAGAATCCTTCAGGTAGTGATAAAGCGGGATATCAAATCCAAACTCTTCTTCAGAGTTGCTGACCTTTTTACAGCGCTGCCAGCAGCTTTGCAGGGCTGGAGGAGGTGGGCAGTGGCTGGAGGGTGGCACCTCTGGTGGGGAAGAGGCAGAGGCTCTGGGCGCAGTGCTGCTTCAGCGAGGCAGGTGAGGGCGGCGAACTGATGTTGAGGTTTGCCGCGCCCAGCCTCTTCCTCTTCCCTGGCGCCCATGCCACAGTGGCCATGGCAGCTGGGGCCTCCAAGCATGGCGCTGCTTCAGCGAGGTGGGCAACGGCAGCGAGCTGATACCGGGAGCATCCAGCCTCCGCCTCTTCCCTGGCACCCTCCAGAACTTGGCGCCCCACACCACTTGCCTCCCTGGGCAAGATGCCCCTGTCTGGAACTCAGTTCCAGCACCTCTCAGATGGGTGGCCGCCATTGCCATTCTAAGAGAAAGAGGAATGTGTTCATGGCATAGCTGTCAACTTACAGATTTGAAAATAAGGGACCAGCAGCCTCGAAAATAAGGGATCAGCAGCCAAAATAAGGGATTTCAGTCAACCAGCTGAAATACAAAGTTAAAAGGGACCAGATAATTTGGGAGAGCAGCGCCAGTTTTTAGCCCTTCGTTTCCAGAGGTTGCTGCTCAAGACACCAGCTGATGAAACACTGCAATTAAATAACTACAAGCAGCAACCACTTTTCGCGCAAAATAAAGTCCAAGCTACGAAGATGCTGCTGCAGTTCTGTATCTTTTCTCTCGTGCTCCATCTGCAGCTCTCAGTTCCATCAGGCGGGGCGGGGGGGGGGGGGAATAGCACCCGAAGTAAACCCACAGATCAGACCATCTATGCTAGTCTACCACTACAAATCTATGGGAGAAGTGCTTATGGTCCTTCCTCCACTTTCCCCCTCTATGGTTAGCCCTTGGAACACCTGCCCGCGCCTCTGCCTCCTCCTCCTCTCTCTGAACTGCTTTCTCTATGGTTGCCCTCGCTCTCCTCTCAAGGCTCCTCAGCAATTCATAGGCCGTGCCAGGCTGCCCATCTCATGCGGGTCCTTTGGCGGTGCAGCTGCAGTACAGCCTAGCGGGGGCGGTGGTGACGGGCAGAGGGGAGGCCCCAGGCAGAGATGCCCAGTTCAGCAGCCACAAGGAGGATGGTGGCGGAAGGGCCCAAGGCTCTCGCCAGTCCCGGCGGGGAGGGGCTCCCGGGGGCCGAGGCTGGTGAGAGGAGGCCAGAGGGGGGCGGGGCGGGCAGCCAAGCAACACAGTTGGAGCCTCCCTCCTCCCTGGCCAGCAGGGAGGGAGAGGGGGAGAGGAGCTGTTTCCTTTGAAACCTGGGAAATTTAAGGGACATCATCAATAAGGGACAGCAGCGGGACACGGCGCTGGGATAAGGGAGTTTCCCGCCAAATAAGGGACGGTTGACAACTATGGTTCATGGTGAGTTCTGGTACCTCTTTTTATAGAAAAATAGCACTGGTAAGAGCCATGCCCCATGCTTTTCTTTCCTTCATCCCACCTGCACTATGCATATCATGGCTTACCTCCCAAAGAGTCCTGGGAACTGCAGTTTTCCAAGGGGAACAGGGGTCTCCTAACAACTCTCAGCACCCTTAACAAACTGCAGTTCTCCAGGTTCTTTGGGACAAGACATGGCTGCTGGAAGTGGTATGATGCTGCTTTGAAATGCACAGCACAGACAGGGCCTTATTAAAGCTAAACCAGAGTTATTTTGCACAGCTCCCCACATGGAACTAATCGGGACAAAACCACATAGTCCATTAAACAAACCCCCAAAGGCAATTAGCAATAAACGCTACTGAGGCTTCCTTGGCTATCAAAGTGATGCTGCTGCGATTTCTTGTTTACTTGACCTTGTTATTACCATTCCCCCATCCGAGCAGAAGGCTTGTAAATTTACCTGACCAGCCTTTTCATTATAGGAGACTTTTCCTCCTTGGGGAAATAATTTCAGCTGCCTATAGCTGCCTGCTAACTAGTGGTCTTGTCGCATGGCATAAAAAGGCATCGGGGGAAGGTGATGATAAGAGGAGGGATAAGGTCATAAGAAGAGCCCAGCTGGATCAGAAGACTTATCTAGTCCAGCATCTTGTTTGTCACAGGGGCCAACCAGATGCCCCAGGGATGCCCACAAGCAGGGCATGAGGGCAATAGCCCCCTCTTCCTACCTGCAATTCCCAGCAGCCAATATAGCTAATGCCACAGAAGACAGAACTGGGATCCAATATGACCTTAACAGATCAAAACTAAACTTAACTAGGACAAAACTAACAAAATGAATTTCGACAGGGACAAATGTAAGCTTCAGCATTTAGGCAGGAAGTACCAGCTGCTCAGATGTAAGATGGGGTGCATCTGGCTTGTCAGTAGTACATGCAAAAATGATCTAGGGGTCTTGGTGGACCACAACCTTAGCATGAGTCAACAGTGTGATGGAACAGGGTGGGGGGAAGCTAATGCTATTCTAGGCTGCATCAACAGAAGTATAGTGTTCAGATCATGGGAAGTCATAGTCCCACTCTGTTCTGCCTTGGTCAAACCACACCTGGAATACTGTGTCCAATTCTGGGCACCACAATTTAAGAAGGATGTTGACAAGCTGGAATGTGTGCAGAGCAGGGCAACCAAGATGATCAAGGGTCTGGAATCCAAGCCTTATGAGGAACAGTTGAGGGAGCTGGGTATGTTTAACCGGGAAAGAGGAGACTGAGAGGAAGGTAGGATAGCCATCTTCAAAGATCTCAAGGGCTGACCCATGGAAGAGGGAACAAGCTTGTTTTCTCCTGCCCAGGAGGGTAGGACCCAAACCAATGGCTTCAAGTTACACCCCAGTGATAGAAGGTATACACAATCCCAGTGGTGGCCATGGGGTTTGGGGGGCCCTGGGCAAGAGAGTTGTTTTGAGCTGCTTGAAAGCATCAAAGAAAACCAAGTAGAAAATTTCACTGACTTCTAAACATGAAGCTGCCATGGAAATGTGGACAAATGCATCATGATATGTTCGTTGTGGTCAATTTTTATTGCAACTAGAGTGGAGAATATTACTTAATGATTACTACATTGTAAATACATGATGAATACAAGTCATAAAGGAAAAGGAACAATCTGCTACCTCCATATGTGATGCTCTTATGTAAACAGAAACAGCAAAAAAAGCCAAAATAGCACAACTCCCCTGCCCATCCAAAAAACAACAACCAAGAACCGTATTGTATACTGTCAGGGTAGGAGGGACATATGGTGAACTGGTGAGAGCTAGTTTGCTGATAAATAATGGTATAGTGATTAATCGTTTAAGAGTCAATTCTCAATTAGCCTATTTAATGACACCAACTTTTTCAAGCCTTCTCGGAAGCAAAGACCTCTGTTGACTCATGGTAATGCGAACTCTCCCAACCCTTACATTCAGCTGAAATCAGTGCTGATCCGACTGTGCGTTTTTGCGACACAGAAGAGCGCAGGTCATTTTTTATCAGTTTGGGCTTTGAAAATGACCTTTCATCAGACACAAACCTTTCAGGTACAGGTTAAATCATATAAAGTGCTACACCTAAATTGGGTTAAATATATCAAATATTGCACATGCATAAATTGAAGGGGGTTGCCAAAGCCGTGTGTTTTTCTTGAGGCTGATTATATTACCTAACCCCCCCCCCAAAAAAAACCCCTCTTGATCTCTGCTGAATCATTGGCTGGGTACACATTACCAGCTAAAAACACAGCTGGGTTGTTCTTTTCTCTATGTGGATTGAAACTGGGTTTTTTTTTTGGGGGGGGGGATACATCAAAATGCAGTTTTTCATATGAAATGGTGGGATGGAGACAGGAGAGGTATGGATTGTGGCTAACCCTACACATACACCACTTCCCAAAACAACATGCTTTGAATAAAGAGTGTAATGGGAGTAAATGGGAGTGTGTACACAGCCAACATATGTGTACAAACCTGCCCAGGTGTCAAGATCCTTGGGTGAGCACCTCCTCTCAGTCTCATCAACATGGATGCTTGAGTTGAGATTCCTCCACTGCCGGGGGTTGGACTAGAGAGCCCTCGGGGTCCCTTCCAAGTTTACCATTCTATGCTTCTATGATCAGAGGCACCGTTGGAAATGACACAAGAGCAAGCCCTTTCTGTGGCTGTTCCCACATTGTGGAATTCCCTCCTAAGAGAGGTTAGATTGGCTCCCTCTTAGGTATACTTCCTATTCAGACAGGCTAAGGTGTAGATGCTGATCAGCAGGTGGCGCTGTGGTCTAAACCACTGAGCCTCTTGGGCTTGCCGATCAGAAGGACAGTGGTTCGAATCCCCGCGATGGGGTGAGCTCCCATTGCTGTGTCCCAGCTCCTGCCAACCTAACAGTTCGAAAGCATGCCAGTGCAAGTAGATAAATAGGTACCACTGCGGTGGGAAGGTAAATGGTGTTTCCATGTGCTCTGGTTTCTGTCATAGTGTCCTGTGCTGGCCACATGACCCAGAAAGCTGTCTGTGGACAAACGCTGGCTCCATCGTCCTGAAAGTGAGATGAGCACCAAAACTCCATAGTCGCCTTTGACTGGACTTAACCGTCCAGGGGTCCTTTACCTTTTAACCTTTTATTCAGACAGGCTAAGGTGCAGGTGCTGACCACTGGGCTGCTGTCAGAGCAAACTATATATTAATGCTGGTTTAAAATGTTTTGAATGCATTTTAGCTATTGTTTTAAACGCACTTCATTTTCATTGCTTTGTAACAGCGCATTTTAATGTTGTTAAGCTGCCTTGAGTCCCAATATAATCCCAATATAAATACGTTAAATAAATAATAATTTTAAAAATGGCTCCATCAAAATCTCCTTGCTCTTTGCCTAACTCCGATTCTCATGCTGCCTTGGTTTTTCTTCTGTGACACTCCAGAATGGTAATGATGTGATGCCATTTTGATTAGCTCAAATTAATGGGGTTAATGGTATGCAGCCATTCCTTTCACTACCTGCGTTTGCAACAACAGCAAATAGCCAAGGCAGGAGAGAAATCCTGCCATATGCCCTTTCCCTAAAACCCACTGCTTTTGAAAAAAAAAAGTATTATTTGCTTTCGAAAAAATGAAATGAAAAACACCCCCACCTTTCTTTGCAATGCAACCATAAAGGCCGCGAAGAACAAACAGAATGAAATGAAAGTCCGTCGCAAGAAGAAAAGAAATATTGCAATATAATAAAAGAGCAGATAATTAAAACAATGCAGAGAAGCAATAAAAATATCAAAGCCTGAAAAGGTCTTTGTAACTTAAAAAAAGGACATTACCTACTTTTAAATGAAGATAGTTCTGAGACAATGTTCCCCAGTTGCTGTGGAAACACCAGTGTGATTTTGATTTGTTTTGCTTTTCCAGCAACAAATTTTGTGCTCAAAGCGGCTCCCAGTACTCCCAGGAGCATTAGGAAAGGGAGCATCATAAGCACTATATAGCCGTACCTTAGTTCTCGAACTTAATCCATTCCAAAAGTCCATTCGATTTCCGAAAATGTTCAAAAACCAAGGCGTGACTTCCGATTGGCTGCAGGAGCTTCCTGCACTCAATCAGAAGCTGCGGAAACGGTGTCGGACATTCGGGTTCCAAAGAACGTTTGAAAACCAGAACCCTTACTTCCAGGTTTTCAGCATTCAGGAGCCAAAACGTACGAGTACCAAGGCGTTCAAGAACCAAAGTACGACTGTACAGTCATACCTCATGTTACGTCCGCTTCATGTTACGTTCTTTCAGGTTATGTCCCACGGCGACCCAGAAGTACTGGAAAGGGTTACTTCCGGGTTTCGCTGCTCGCGCATGCGCAGGCATGCAAAATGATGCCACGCGCATGCGCAGAAGCAGTAATCTCAACCTGCACATGTGCACACGTGCCACTGCGGGTTGCGCTCTTTTCATATTGCGAACAGGCCTCCGGAACGGATCCCGTTCGCAACCAGAGGTACCACTGTAATACCAAATGCAGTAAACATATAACTTAAGCAAACAACAAACAATAAATTCATTAGTACAATTCAGAAAAACCATAGCAATTCAAAATATTGGAAAGAGCTGCTGAGCACACCCTCTCTCAGGGAAGGGGCTTCTTCTTGGCTCAGTGCAGCAGCCCGCCCACTCCCAGGCAATATTATATTTTTAAGCTTGAATTCTTTCCACCCTGCTCCCCCCTCACCCCATGATCTGGGCCCAGCCAGTCTCTAGCTTCAGGCTCTCCATGAAAGGCAGCCCAGCAGAGGCCAAGAATACCAAGATGCAGCTCTGGGTCAAAAGCTGACTCGACGGGCAGTACATACCCTCCAAGTGTCCCGATTTTCCAGGGACGGTCCCAGAATTACGAAAGCCACCCTGGCTTCTGATTTGATCTGGGAATGTTCCTATTTCCCTCACTGGCACCACTGCTGTGCTCAGGAAGGAGGATGTACACAGGTTGTACATTGACAATAAAGGTATTAGTAGTAGTAGTAGTAGTAGTAGCTGGCGCTTGTTGTGAGTGATGACGACAGCAGCTGTGGTGACAGCAAGGGAGCACCCTGTTGCCTCTCCATGGCTGCCATTGCTGGCCTCCTCCCTTGGGAAGCTCGTAGCAGCTGCCAGAGAGCAGGCAAGGAGGAGGGAAGGCTGCTGCCACTGTGGCCCAGCCTCGTGTGATGCACCAGCTCTGAGGTGCAGGCGGAGGGCAGGGTGCCAGGCGTCAGAGGATCCAACCCCCCACGATAGGTTGCCAGGAATAGATAAGACAAGGAAAGTTCTTACCAATGCTTTTTATTCAATATTCACAGAGAGAGGCTTAGAAATGCAGCCTCTTGGAGTAATGGTGTTGGTTCGAGTTAAACCCCACCCCCTCCGTCTCTCCCACTTCCTCATGAGAGAGCCAGTGTGGTGTAGTGGTTAAGAGCGATAGACTCGTAATCGGGGGAACCAGGTTCACTTCCCCGCTCCTCCACATGCAGCTGCTGGGTGACCTTGGGCTAGTCACACTTCTCTGAAGTCTCTCAGCCTCACTCACCTCAAAGAGTGTTTGTTGTGGGGGAGGAAGGGAAAGGAGAATGTTAGCCGCTTTGAGACTCCTTCAGGTAGTGATAAAGCGGGATATCAAATCCAAACTCCTCTTCTTTTTCTCATGAGTCATCGCAACGGGTGCTGGAAAATGCTTTCTGCCTCTGTGCTCTCTGCTCTCCTACTTTCAACGCCTGCCGGGTTCTGGGAGAGGGGGGG
>JAXCMG010000003.1:83326456-83344427 GCA_034642415.1 Podarcis siculus | reverse complement strand
TTTTTCCACATTGCCGTTGAAATCTTGTCTCTTTTGTATTAATATCCTCAGAGCACAAATCAAATATCCAAATATGAATACAGGAATTACCATTAGCGGCTGAAGCTAGCTAAACAGTCAATTATATTTCAATATATTTGATTGCAAGTAGGCAGGCTTTATTATATGAATATTAATAAACACCATTTGTTCCAGTCTTCATCCCCCCCGCCCTTGTTAAATGTAATGCGTAACTATGGAAACCTGCAAACCCAGTCAGTTCAAGTTACACACATGCAGATGCACGCACAGCGCTAAGTAGAGGAAGAGAAGAAATTGTGTTTCTTGGCAAAGTTTTGACAGCCTACGAAAACTGTAGAAATCTTCTGAGCACAGGGTGATGAACTAGGTCTGGGTTTTAAAGGAAGTGGAACCCACACTAGAATGTTGCAGCATGGTGTGCTCCTGTTCAGGGTTCCAGACGCCCACCCAGCCTTTGTTGCTTTTGAAAATATAATGTTTTATATTTTATGTATTTTCATGTTTGCATTGATTATAATATATTTTGGATCGTAATAGGATTAAAACGGTTATAAGCTTCCCTGAGGGACGCAGGTGGCGCTGTGGTCTAAACCACAGAGCCTAGGGCTTGCCGATCGGAAGGTCGGTGGTTTGAATCCCTGCGACGGGGTGAGCTCCCGTTGCTCGGTCCCACTCCTGCCAAACTAGCAGTTCGAAAGCACACCAGTGCAAGTAGATAAATAGGTACCGCTCCGGCGGCAAGGTAAACAGCATTTCCATGCACTGCTCTGGTTCGCCAGAAGCGACTTAATTATGCTGCCACATGACCCGGAAGCTGTATGCCAGCTCCCTCGGCCAGTAAAGCGAGATGAGCTCCGTAATCCTAGAGTCGGCCACGACTGGACCTAACGGTCAGGGGTCCCTTTATCTTTACCTTTAAGCCTCCCTGATTGGTGTACAAGTCCTGGAAAGCAGGGGGGTGAATTTTTATATGACTAAATCAAGACTGGGACGCGGGTGGCGCTGTGGGTTAAAGCCTCAGCGCCTAGGGCTTGCCGATCGAAAGGTCGGCGGTTCGAATCCCCGCAGCGGGGTGTGCTCCCGTTGCTCGGTCCCAGCGCCTGCCAACCTAGCAGTTCGAAAGCACCCCTGGGTGCAAGTAGATAAATAGGGACCGCTTACTAGCGGGAAGGGACGCGGGTGGCGCTGTGGGTAAAAGCCTCAGCTCCTAGGGCTTGCTGATCAAAAGGTCGGTGGTTCGAATCCCCGCGGCGGGGTGCGCTCCCGTTGCTCGGTCCCAGCGCCTGCCAACCTAGCAGTTCGAAAGCACCCCCGGGTGCAAGTAGATAAATAGGGACCGCTTTCTAGCGGGAAGGTAAACGGCGTTTCCGTGTGCGGCTCTGGCTCGCCAGAGCAGCGATGTCACGCTGGCCACGTGACCCGGAAGTGTCTCCGGACAGCGCTGGCCCCCGAGATGACCGGCAGAATTTGAGACCAGGGAGAAGAAAGGATGGAAGAAGACTGGAAGAAATTTAAGATTTACTTACAAAAATATTGTAATTTGGTTGAGTGTTGAACCAGATGCCAGAGCAGAAAATAACTGTCTATCACTAAATTAGATTTAAGGATGAATTATATGCAAACCAAAATTAAGATTATGAGTAAAATGATAATTTGTTTGAAATTAATTTAATAATGATGCAAGTGTACGCGGGAGGTGTGGGGGAGTCCTATGTAACAACTGAGAGATGTTAAATGGACAATGATGAGTTGTGTTTTTCTAATGCGTGTTTTATGTGAAAATTTTAATAAATATATTAAAAAAAAAAAATAGAGTGAGATGGGCGCACCAACCCCAGAGTCTGACAAGACTGGCCCGTACGGGCAGGGGTACCTTTACCTTTAAATCAAGACTTCCTGGGGAAGTAGGTTCCTATTATCCCCATTTTGCAGCTGGAGAACTGAGGCTGACACACTCTGACATGCTCATTTACTGATTGAAGTTCACAGCGGAGGAGTACGTGGGGCATCTGTCTCCAGGGTCCATGCCCACCACTATCTGTGATACCCTCATTGGTGCAGTAAAACTACATACATATAAAATTGCATGGTATCATATGATGATGTCTTTTTCTTTGGCGATCACTCGTAGCCGAGTAAGATTGTCTTCCATAAACATGGTTTTAACAATGAGTCCGTAAGTGACTGTGGAGGCCAATTCTGGATCCACACATCCTTCCACAGTGGGGATATTGGTTTCCGGGCAGGAGTTGATCACGGTGTTGATTTGCCAAGTGTGCCTTCCTCTTAGCATGTTTCTCCCTTGCGTCCTGAGTTCGAGTGTCTTCAAAGCCCATGACACCTTTGGTAAAGGCTGTTATCCAACTGGAGCGCTCGCAGGCCAGAGTTTCCCAGTTGTCAGTGATTATACTACATTTTTTTAGATTTGCCTTCAGATAGTCTTTAAACCAGCATTACGCTTTCCATTTTTAAGTTTGGAATAGAGCAGTTGCTTTGGAAAACGATCATCAGGCATCTGCACAACATGACCAGTCCAACGAAGTTGTTGTTGAAGAATCATTGCTTCAACACAGGTGATCTTTGCTTCTTCCAGAACACTGATATTAGTTCACCTGTCTTCCCAAGTGATGTGTAAAATTTTTCGGAGACACCATTGATGGAATTCAGATCCCCACTTGGCCATGAATCTAGGCCAGTCACTGCCTTTCCACCTAACCTACCTCACAGGGCTGTTCTGGAAATTAAAGCAGAGGAACCATGTACGTCACCTCGAGCTCCTTGGAGGAAAAGATGAGGTAAAGGTAAAGGGACCCCTGACCATTAGGTCCAGTCGTGACCAACTCTGGGGTTGCGGCGCTCATCTTGCTTTACTGGCCGAGGGAGCTGGCGTACAGCTTCCGGGTCATGTGGCGCACGGAAACGCCATTTACCTTCCCGCCGGAGCGGTATCTATTTATCTACTTGTACTTTGACGTGCTTTCGAACTGCTAGGTTGGCAGGAGCTGGGACCGAGCAACAAGAGCTCACCGCGTTGCGGGGATTCAAACCACCGACCTTCTGATCAGCAAGTCCTAGGCTCTGTGGTTTAACCCACAGCGCCATCCGCATCCCAAAAGATGACGTATTAATGCAATAATTTTGAAGCTGCTAATGTGAACAAACCTTGCAATCCTAGCTTGGCTGCTGCCGATGAGCTAGACGAACCACTGGTCTGGCTCAAGAGAAGGCAGCTCTGTGTTCCAGTGTTCCAGCTCAAGGAACTGGGTCTGGGGGGCACCACGCCCCTTCTCTTATCATGCCCATGTTCTCCTAATTTCCATGGAAACAAGCTAACTAGCAGGCTTCCCTCCATAAAGCAATTGCCTGCACTGGGAAGCAGCAGCAGCAGCAGGAGATAACCTTGAATGCTGTTTGTACCTCTGACCATGAATGTAAATAAAACCCAGCCAGCTGCCTAAGAGATACAGCAGGTCTCAGAGGACAGCACTACAGAGAATAATAAGTCACATAAATGCATTGAAATTTTTTTTATTAAAAAACAACAACAACAACCCAGAAACAAATGCTAGTAAATGATGTTTGAGGTCACGGAAGACACTCAATGTTAAAAAAAATAAAAATAAAAAGGCTCTGGGATACTACTCATTCCTGCCTCAACAAGGCTCTCTGCTACAAAATTGGTTCCATAAATTGAAATTGATTAATAAAAAAGAAATTGATGAATAATTCAGGCTCCCAGTACAAAGCACAATTACTTTGAAGTCAGCCCCATTAAATTCAGTGGGACTTACCTTTCGGCAAATATTCGTAAGATTTCACTGTAAAAATGTAACAACCCCTCCGGGGCAAATAGATAATATTATCCATAGCCCGAGCAACCTCTTTTCTGATTTAACCATAACAGGGAGAGTACAAACTAATCAGCCTTCATGGTGTCAATCAAACTCTGGGTTAATTGCCCTCGTTCCTACAAACAGGTCTTCCATGGAACTGATGTGGAATTTATGGACTCCTCTTAGTGTGAATATAACCCTATGTTTTATTCTCATTTCCTTATACAGTGGTACCTCGGAGGTCAAATGGAATCTGTTCAGGAAGTCCGTTCGACTTCCAAAACTTTCGGAAACCAAAACGTGGCTTCTGATTGGCTGCAGGAAGCCCCATCAGACGTCCGGGTTCCAAAGAACATTCACAAACTGGAACACTCACTTCCGTGTTTGCGGCGTCCAGGAGCCAAAAATTCTGAGGACCAAGGTGTTTGGGATCCAAGTTACAGCTGTACATGCCTTTAAAGGGGGCTTAGAAAAAAAATCATGGTGGATGGAGCTATTGATGGCTGTTAATCACAATGACTATAACCCAGGGCTGTGGTTCTATTTGACAAGATGTCAGAATTCAGAGTGGGAGGCGGCTCTCAGGGTCAAACTTTGATATCTCTGCTAACCTTGGAGACCTGGCTCTAAATAAATCCATTATGCCAATACTTTGTCCAGACTGAGGCTACATCCACACCAAACATTTAACGTGCTAGGATAAAATTTTAAACAGACATGACTTCCCCCAAAGAATTCTGGGAGCTGGAGTTTATTCAGGGCATTGATAAGATACCCCCTTCACAGAACCACAATTCCCAGAGTGGTTTTACAATCCCTTTTCACAGGGAACTTTGGGGAATGTAGCTTTGCGAGAGAAATAGAAGTCTCCCAAAAGCTGGATTTTCCCAACTCTAAACTGTGATGCAATACTGAGAAATTGCTTTTATACAAGCAGATAGTGCAGGAAGCAAACACTGCAAGCTTATGCGAACTTAGGCTAGGATTCCCTAAAGCAAGGCTCAAAATTATGTTCTTAACCGAGAGGAAAAGCAGAAGAGCATATATAAATTTTACATCCAAGATGAAGTTAGGTTAGCCGATACCCTGCAATCAAGCAGGTTTCTCTGTATTTGCCAACTCTTTGGCAATCAGTAGAATCAATTCTCTCATATGAATTTGCACCCACAGAGGAGCTGAATGAGCGGGATAATTGCCGTGAATTTCTATCACTCTCTAATGAAGGATTTCAAACACAGTGTTAAAGAGAGCATAATTTTCAATTATTTGCAAAGGCTGAAGCAATTGACTGTGTAACACTATTAAAATGATTCCACCGTGTTCCCGATTTGAATAACTTCACAGTTCACATAGCGACACCTGGGCAGAGGTGGTCCAACTCACAGCGTATAGGAGACAATTAGAGAGTTTACATGAGCCATCATGTTGCTTTTTAAATAAAAGATGATTAAGTTACAGACTAACCCAAAGCTTTTCTTTAAGCACGCCCGCGCACATAAGGACCATACAAAAAGAAAGATGAGCTGAAAAGTTCTTGTAATAACTTCTTTCACTCCTGGGGGTCGTCAGTAAAGCATTTCCTAAGATCACGTTGTTCTTCACCGCTTATCTTTTTTTGATGCTGCAGCGATTGTTCTCGGAACCATTGCAATTTCTTCCCTGTGGCATTTCTCCTGTTTCTGCCCAGACATGAAGCATAGCTTTCTTTGGCACTTCTGAATTTGCCACTACATTACAGGGGCGTGGAGGGTGGAGCCAGGCTTACCACCCTAAACTCTTTAGGGCAGAGATGGAGAACCTGTGGCTCCCTTGATGCTGCTGGACTATCAACACCTATCAGTCACCTCCACCCCCAGCAGGTGTGGAGCAGTCAAATACAACATTTCCTGTTTCCTAGAGTGGACTGGTCCCATCACCTCCTGGCAAATGGAAGGGGAAGAAATGGAGGCAGTGAGAGATTTTACCTTCTTAGGCTCCATGATCACTGCAGATAGTGACAGCAGTCACGAAATTAAAAGATGCCTGCTTCTTGGGAGAAAAGCAATGGCAAACCTAGACAGCATCTTAAAAAGCAGAGACATCACCTTGCCAACAAAGGTCCGTATAGTTAAAGCTATGGTTTTCCCAGGAGTAATGTATGGAAGTGAGAGCTGGACCATAAAGAAGGCTGATCACCAAAGAATGGATGCTTTTGAATTATGGTGCTAGAGGAGACTCTGGAGAGTCCCATGGACTGCAAGAAGATCACACCTATCCCTGAGTGTTCACTGGAAGGACACATCCTGAAGCTGAGGCTCCAATACTTTGGCCACCTCATGAGAAGAGAAGACTCCCTGGAAAAGACCCTGATGTTAGGAAAGATGGAGGGCACAAGGAGAAGGGTACAACAGAGGACGAGATGGTTGGACAGTGTTCTCGAAGCTACAAACATGAGTCTGACCAAACTGCGGGAGGCAGTGGAAGACAGGAGTGCCTGGCATGCTCTGGTCCATGGGGTCATGAAGAGTCGGGCACGACTAAATGACTAAACAACAACAACAAAGAGTGGAAACACAGGGGAATGTTGCTCCAGACAAGGAGGACTTCCTGTCATACCTGCTCTGGAACATCCTCCCCCTGTGTGTGAACAGGTAGATAGGCGTGACCTAGCAGACCCTATAAAAGAGCTAGTCATGCAACCATCTTCCTCTTTTTCACCTTTTCCATTTTCACCTTTTGGACACCTCTGCTGGCCCTTAGCCAGCAGCACATGGCTCATCCTTACAGAGGATGGAAGCCATAAGGTAGAAAGTCTGAGGCCTGGCTCAGATTTCTTTTCTCTATAAATGTAACTGTAACTACAAGATAAAGCCTGCCTTCAGGACAATACTGTGAACTGAATGTAAGTAAACTTTACCATTACTTTTAAAAGAAGACTGTGGCATTATTCTTGTTTTTAAGAGGAAACTAAAGGGAAATTTACCAGGAACAATCCAATCTGGACAAGCCAGACTAGATTGCTCAACTCAAATGATTCTCAGGAATCCACCAACTTGCTTCCAGCAATGTGCAAGGGAATGTGCTGTGCTACTAGCTCACTAGCATGAGTGAGGAAGGATAATATTTAATCAATATATCCTCTCCTACCATCCACAACATTCCCACAGCATGGTCAGTGGTCAGGGATGATGGGAATTGTAGTCTGACAACATTTGGAGGGTCAACAAGATCCCCATCCCTGCCTTCAGCAAAAATGCAGTAAGAAGTTTGCAAATGGGCTGGTGATGTTGGGCAAGGGGTGGGCATTTTGGCTCAGCTCTAATGCAAATAATAATAATTAATAATAATAATAATAATAATAATAATAATAATAATAATAATGCAAAGGGAACCAACAATCATCTCATTTTCATTGTAGCACAAATCACAGGACAGGCTTTGCACCCAGTCCAACAAATGCTTCACTTGCTCAAGTCTCTTCTGGAACTTGGCCCAGGCTGAGATGTTCAGAGATCACAGGCTCTGTTGGCAATGTTCTGATATCCCTGTGAAGTTGTTGTCATACATGGA
This sequence comes from Podarcis siculus, assembly GCA_034642415.1. Taxonomy (NCBI): domain Eukaryota; kingdom Metazoa; phylum Chordata; class Lepidosauria; order Squamata; family Lacertidae; genus Podarcis; species Podarcis siculus. Next base: position 83,337,024 of record JAXCMG010000003.1, on the reverse strand, counting down.
ATTTGAAGAGCTTTTCATCTTAAGAAAGTGGGTCAGGTCCCCTGCATGTAATAAAAGTTAGAACGCATTGTGGAAATCTGTTTGGTCCTTTAAACCAAAGGCCTATATTTATAGATGCATTGATGGCTAAGCCCAGTGTCCTAATTTTGAAAGGACAGCCCATCAAAATCACACGCACACCATACCCTAAAGTAAGGATGCCTTCCAAAGCCAAATAATATACTGAATTTATGAAGTATTCTCCAAAGTGCAGGGGAGTACCTTTTGGAAGACCAGTTTCCACACCAGATGTTGCCCTTTCCAGATGTTTGACCAGCTAGTAGAGCCAATGAGATTAGGGGTGGATGGAGCCCATCTGTGGGTTCTTCACTGTAAATGTTTGAGAGATCCTTGAATGAAATAAATCTGGTCTCCCCCAAATTCTTGAATGGATTTTGGAATGTGATGAAAGTTCTCCAACCTACCCAAAGCACTGAAATGGCACCAGATGCCCCTGAGAATGACAGGTTAGTTTTTCAGTGGCCTGCAAATGTGACCAGGCTCCATATCACATCTTATTTCTGAACCACACTAAGTCTCCTTCGGGGAGGCGGAGGACTCGCCTTCGCTGGATGTTTTTAAGCAGAGTTTGGATGGCTATCTTTCATGGATGCTTTAGTTGAGATTCCTTAGTTGAGATGTTTTAGTTGAGACCAGTGGTCAGGGATGATGGGAGTTGTAGTCCAACAACATCTGGGGACCCACAGATTGAGAACCGCTGGTAAACCTTAACACTAAGCATACTATGTACAGAACACAAGTCTCAGAGGTATCTGTTGGAAAGGGCTTGTGACACTGGCAATGACGAGCAGCTACAACCCAATTCCATATTGCTACAGAAAAGCAAGCCCGCAGGCCAAGCTGTAACATATCACATAGGTATCACGGATCCCAAACACATGCCACGTTGTAGAGAAAGATGTGTTGCATTCATTTTTATTTTTATTTCTTCAGTAATTCAGGCTATCAACCCAAATCTGTCACATCAAGGCATATACATTTTCAGTTTCTTGACAGGGACTCTGAATTGCAGTGCAAGGAACTGCCAATTACACAGAACCCAAACCCCCACATTGTACAAAATATGTCTTTGTATCTTCTGGTCCTCGTCCCATTATTTATTAGCTCGATATCCAAGTGTTTACAAGGGGGCCTGGATTTAAAGTACAAATCATCACATCTCACAGAAACAGATACTAAAAATTATGTGTGTTTTTCTTTTGTAACATCTAATTTTACAGTGTCATCTGCGCAGGCTGGGGGTGGAGGTGGAATATAGGTTTCCTTGTAGGTCCCATTCCACAAAGTAGCATACTGGACCAAGTATAAGTGCCTCAGGACCTCAAAAGGCCCAGAAGTGGTCTGTTCCAGATGTGATTCTCCATCCCTATCATCAGAAAAATTAGCTGTGAGTCTACACGTGCGCACACACAACACCACAATAAATGGTAGCCACACATTACTCTTAAGGACCTACTGCTAACCTGATCATTACCATGGAACAGAGCCATTCTGGATTCCTTTATGGGCCCATCTTTATCTTTTTACTTGCTAGGGTTCATTTGTGGCACCTCTGGTGAGTTCAATGAGCTGAATGTACTACTCCACATCAGGGTGAAGGCAAACATAACATTTAAAGAGGGGTTTCATGGTGCAGTTGCTGCCCTCCAAACATTTTTCTGTCCCAAGGCGAGTTCCCCCCCCCCCAAAAAAACGGCTTCCTACTTCAATTTGCCACAGAAGGAGTCTGCTGTGATGGGCACCAATTAGCTAGGATATTTGAGACTACCAGAACATTTCTTCCTCTCCCACACCATCCCTGGATCAATTCTGTAAGGTTTTGTTTTTTTAATGATCTGGAAGGATAAGGTGGTTATGCACTCCCTAATTCCAAGAAGAGTCCCATGGCAGCACTACATGGTTTACAGTGCTCTTTTCTCCTGCACTGGTGGAGAACTTGAGATGATGTCCACTTACCTGAGACCAAGCCCCTTCAGTGGGACATAATTCTGAGCAGACCTGCATACAGTTGCACTGAAGATTTCTTTGGAGACTTGCACACCTATGCCTAAGATTGTGTTGAAGGCTTACAGATTTGCCTTGTTTGCAAATTATTGGCTTCAGTGAAGGCAAGCAGGAGATCCACTACATCATCTCAGATCTCCTAAGGGACTGTTTTCGGCCATCTCACAGCTCTCTCCTTCTGTTCCTATCTCTGGGACCTGTAGGGATATCGTGGAGTGGACGGTGGGGTCCGGAGGGAGCACACTCTCCACCAGCAGGCAGCCACAGTCTGCCTGCGCGCGTGACCCTGGGGTGCGTAGCATACTCCCCCTCACAGACAAAGTCACGGCTGTCTGGAACATCGTTCCCTCTGTCTAACCTTTTGCGGTGGAAACAGGTGCCAAAATAACTTTGTACCACCCCACGATCTCGGGATGGAAGATGTGTAAAGGTCACAGCCCAAAATGTATTTGCTTGGCTTGCATATTTGTCTCAATAAAAGGAGGCTCTACAGGACTGGTCAGCAGCTCGCTTCAGCTCACCTGTGAGCAGCTCACATGATGATCAACTCCTGTCTAGTGCCTTCACTTCAGGGACCCACTGTAGATTATGATAGTTTAGATAGACAGACTGGCCACATTTTCTTTTTCTGAAGAAGAAGAAACCACAAGAGTTCCGTCTGGTCTGTTAACAGAATACTGGTGCTAATCTGGATCGCCAGTACTTTCTAAATGGGGGCCTGCAGCTGCTTTTTTCTTCATCATAAAAGTGGGCAATTTAACCATGATTTGCTTTTGTTTTTCAAAGTGTGAATAGCACAGAATGTAGTTTAACTCTGTTTCCAGATTCAAAAACTGGCAAGCTGCTCTGGCACTCGCCATGCTGTCCCTTTGCGCCAGAAACGGTTTAGTCATGCTGGCCACATGACTTGGAAAGCTGTCTGTGGACAAAGGCCGGCTCCCTTGGCCTGAAGCGAGATGAGCGCCACAACCCATAGTCGCCTTTGACTGGATTTAACAGTCCAGGGGTCTTTTTTTCCTTTACCTTGTCTATTATTTTATTGAAAGTATTTCAATGGAATCAAATAAAGGAAAAATGAAAAGTGCATTAAAAGGAAAAGGAAAAAATGTTTAATATATCACTATATATGCAAGTAGTGATGTATGGAAGTGAGAGCTGGACCATAAAGAAGGCTGATCGCCAAAGAATTGAGGCTTTTGAATTATGGTGCTGGAGGCAGTGGAGTAGCGTGGGTTGTCAGCACCCGGGGCAAGGCAAGTAATTTGCGCCCCCTAACCCGTGGATTTGCGCCCCCTAACCCGTGGATTTGCCCTAACCCCAGATGTTGCGCCCGGTGCGGCCGGCCCCCCTTGCACCCCCACGCTACGCCACTGGCTGGAGGAGACTCTTGAGAGTCCCATGGACTGCAAGAAGATCAAACCTATCCATTCTGAAGGAAATCAGCCCTGAGTGCTCACTGGAAGGACAGATCGTGAAGCTGAGGCTCCAATACTTTGGCCACCTCATGAGAAGAGAAGACTCCCTGGAAAAGACCCTGATGTTGGGAAAGGTGGAGGGCACAAGGAGAAGGGGACGACAGAGGATGAGATGGTTGGATAGTGTTCTCGAAGCTACCAGCATGAGTTTGACCAAACTGCGGGAGGCAGTGGAAGACAGGAGTGCCTGGCGTGCTCTGGTCCATGGGGTCACGAAGAGTCGGACACGACTAAACGACTAAACAACAACTACATATATGCAAACAACTCTTTGACATCTGATGGGAGGGCATTCCACATTGCAGGTGCCACTACCAAAGAAGGCCCTCTGCCTGCTTCCCTGTAACCTCATTTCTCACAGTGAGGGAACCACTGGAAGCCCCTCGGAGCTACATCTCAGTGTCAGGAATAAACAATGCAGGTGGAGATATTCCTTCAGGTGTACAGGGCCAAGGTCATTTAGGGCTTTATTCCTCCATGTGTTAAGAGAATTGATCCCAAACACTAAATAACAGGTTCTGGGGCTACGATCCAGTCACGTAGATTTAAATTAAACCTCCTGGTTGGTCTGCTGCCTCTGAGACCACTACCTGCTACCCGGACCAAGGGCACTGCCTGTTCTGCAGTCAGCAGGCCCTGCAGGGCAAATGATGACTTCTTAATAACTGAAACTTCGGGAGGTTTCTTTTCATTAGCATCAAAGCAGCAGTTCGTTCTAACACAGTTTGCACTATTGAGCTGCTAAAGGGTGCTTTAGCATTCCAAATTGGCATTGGCAAAATTTCTGAGGTACAGATGCTGTAAACTGGGGAAGGGAAGGGAAACAAGGCCCCATAAACTCAAAGCACATTATTCATGGCTTTCTGCACCATACGTTTAAAGCACACTTTATACCAAAGCATCCTGGGAACTGCAGCTTCTTAAGGGTGCTAAGAGTTGTTAATAGACCCCTTATTCCCCTCACACAGCTGCAATTCCCAGAGTTCCCAGGCAAGAGGAGGTCAATTGTTAAACCACTCTGAGTGTTTTAGCTCTATGAAGCGGGGGGGGGGGGGTTGCTCCTAAGAACTCCCAGGACCCTTAACAAGCTACAGTTCACAGCATTCTTTGGGGGAAGCCATGACTGTTTAAAGTGGCATCGTAGTCTTTTTAACACACACACATTGCTCCCTCAAAGAAACCTGGGATTTCATTTGTAGCTGCTCTTCCCAAAGCAACATGTGAAGCTAAACAGCTATCCTTTGAAACCCCCAGTTATGAAATTCAAACTAAAAAATACATACAGAAATGCATATACGCAGTCCAACAAAATCTGGAGAGCAACAGATTTCTCCTCCCTGTTTGTTTTATAAGCCTTCCTCTAGCTCTCTCCCTATGGACCGATCCACACGCTGAAGTTGGCTGAGGTGAAAAAGAGACGAGAAAGTGCTATTGTGCCACAGTCCTGCTAGCGGGCTTCCCATAGGCATTTGGGTGGGCCTCTGTAGGAACGGGATGCTGGACTCAAGGGGCCATCAACCTCACCTGGCAGGGCTCCTCCCGTGTTCTGAGCCTGCACATTGAAAATCAGTCGATGCACCTCCTGCTGTGTATGGAGGGAAAGTGTACAGTGGTACCCCGCTAGACGAATGCCCCGCTAAACGAAAAACGCGCAAGACGAAAGGGCTTTCCGACTTTTTCTGCTTCGCAAGACATTTTTTCCTATGGGGCTTACTCGCAAAACGAATTTTTTTCCGTGGTCTCCCTTTTTTTTTGCCTTTTCTGAAAGGCGCTAAGCTCCTTATCTCTAAATTGCCGCTTATCCGCTAATCCGCTAAGCGCTAAAAGCCGCTAAAAGCCCTAAAAGCCGCTTATCAGCTGTTTTACCGCTTATCAGCTGATCGGCTGATAGCGGAGCTCCGCAAGACGAAAATCCCTGCAAGACGAAGGCTCCCGCAGAACAGATTATTTTCGTCTTGCGGGGCACCACTGTATATCTAAATAGAACCCCTTTCGCCTCCCTAAAAATGTGGCCTATGAAGGCAAAGCATTCAATAACGGGATGGGAGCAGAAATGCTATAATCCAGATTGTAATTTTCCATTTCTGCAGCCAATGTCTTTTCAGCCTCTCGATAACAATGCACGTTGGTAACCGTTGCTACCATGCTTTCCGCATCATCTTTACTTTTCATTCTGTGCAATTTCTCAGCATGTTTCAAGAACAAAACAGTTCTTTGTGGTCGTATTGTAGAGTCTTAATAAACAGATGCTGCACTCCGGGGGTGGGGGGAGCAGCGGCGCTGTGGTTTTTCTTTAAATTATGAAGAACAGCATAACTTTTTAGAAACCTTTGTGCCTTTTTCTGAAAATTAGAAAACTGTTGCCTCTGGTGAACTGCTCCCAAAGCTGGATAATCCCTTTGAAAGTAGTGAATGCCATTTTCTCTTCTTGTTAAAGGCATTGTGTGTTGAAGGAACAGCAGTGCACCTGAGATACTTCTGTGATGAACTAAGAGCTATGAATGTGCAAACAAGGCTCTATGAAAAGATCCCTGGTGAGGTAACAGCCATGCGAGAGCATCTGTTTTGCATGCTGAAGGCCCTAAATTCAATCCCCTACCTCAGTCCAGGGAGAACCTCCTGCCTGTAAATCCTGCCAGCCAGTGTAAAGCATTACTGAACTAGATCAAGTGGTGTCCAAACTTTTTAAAAAGAGGGCCAGATTTGATGAAGTGGAGGGCCGTGAGGGCCGAACAAAAAGCCAACCAAAGTTGCTGACCTTTTTTAGGACTGAGGTTGTTGACCTTTTTTATGATTTTACCCCAAAATTGTTGAGCTTTTCTTAGGGTTGAAGTTGTTCAAGTTTTTTTAGGATTTTACCCCAGGAAATAAACTGCCACAGGGGCCGGATTAAACCGACCAGAGGGCCGTATTAGGCCCCTGAAATGGACTCTGGAGACCAATGACTCAGTATATGGTCTTTTAAGAAGACAACAGCACAGGGCAAAGGGTAGCTACAGTAACTATTATGCATGTTCCCTCAATTCATGAAGGCAAAAACTTTGATGAGAACTGTTCCTTCTACAAATAAGGCTTAGGACATCAACTCCCATCATCCCTAGCTACCAGTGGTCAGGAATGATGGGAATTGTAGTCCAAAAACAGCTGGAGACCCAAGTCTGGGAGACCCTGTCTTAAAGTTACGGTCTGGGAAAGGCTCCTAGGGCTGGAGAGTGGGGCAAGGCAGGATGGAAAAGCCAGTGCCTGATGAATTGCCAGCACAAAATCTCTCTTGTTATAATTTAAATAGAAATACAATACATCTCACCACAGGTAAAGGGACCCCTGACCATTAGGTCCAGTCGCAGACGACTCTGGGGTTGCGGCGCTCATCTCGCTTTACTGGCCGAGGGAGCCGGCGTACAGCTTTTGGGTCATGTGGCCAGCATGACTAAGCCGCTACTGGCGAACAAGAGCAGCGCATGGAAACACCATTTACTTTCCTGCCAGAGTGGTACCTATTTATCTACTTGCACTTTGACATTCTTTCGAACTGCTACGTTGGCAGGAACATGGATGAAGGAACGGGAGCTCACCCCGTCACAGGGATTCAAACCGCGACCTTCCAATCGGCAAGCCCTAGGCTCTGTGGTTTAACCCACAGCGCCACCCGTGTCCCTGTACATCTCACCATAAAGGTAAAGGTAAAGGTACCCCTGCCCGTACGGGCCAGTCTTGACAGACTCTGGGGTTGTGCGCCCATCTCACTCAAGAGGCCAGGGGCCAGCGCTGTCCGCAGACACTTCCGGGTCACGTGGCCAGCATGACATCGCTGCTCTGGCGAGCCAGAGCCGCACACGGAAACGCCGTTTACCTTCCCGCTGGTAAGCGGTCCCTATTTATCTACTTGCACCCGGGGGTGCTTTCGAACTGCTAGGTTGGCAGGCGCTGGGACTGCGCAGCGGGAGCGCACCCCGCCGCGGGGATTCGAACCGCCGACCTTTCGATCGGCAAGCCCTAGGCGCTGAGGCTTTTACCCACAGCGCCACCCGCGTCCCTACATCTCACCATAGTGGGCACTATATGCTGCTCAGTCAGCTATCAGGTGCTGAGAGCTGATGGGCAACATCAAGGCCTCTCCAGCTCTCCCTTTGTGAGTTCTTTTTCTTTAATGCAGACTTAGACTGGACTTCCGTCTCAATAGGCAATGCTGTCAAAATGAGAACTACCGGTATCTTCTGTAGAACAGGACATATAGCTGCTCTACTTCCCCTAACTTTACGTTCTCCAAAGGCTTATTGGAGAAGGGGAGCTTGCTAGTATTAGAATTTTCTCCAGCTGCTGGGGGGAAAAACCCCCCACAAATTACTTGAGATACAAACATTATGTACTCTCATGGTTTGCTGCTCCTTAATAGGATAGGTTGGTCCACGTCCTTTCATTACTGATCTAGCTCAGGTAATAAACCTCGGGGCTCCATTAAGTTGCTCCATCGCACATTACATCTCCCTCGCCAGCATGAGTTTTCTAGCTTTCTGCAAAATCTCTCTTAAGCATGCAAGACGCCACTCCGAACTCAACCTCTCCTTTTCTCTCCTTTAATCTGAAGTTAATTTACGACACCACACACAAATCGTGGGAATTATTACTTTTGCTAGAGCCTCATTACCGCCTCTTGATACTTTTACTGGTTAAACTTCACGCCATTATGTAAAATACCGGGAGCAAAGCGACGCTGATTTCCTTAATCCCTTTCAGGCAAAGCCTCAGCTGCATCAAGGAGAAATGCGGTTCCACAGGAGAGAACACACGAGGCAGCTAAATTAAGATTTGCCTCCTTCGCCATTCAGATGACAAAGTGAGGATTATCTTTCTCGCTTTGTGAGCCTCGCCTTTTTATTTTATTTTTCAAACCGCAGAAAGAAAAAGAAAAGGTTCTGGTTGGTTTCTTGAAGCCTCCTACAATGACCGTGAATGCAATTACTGAATTAGGAGACCATTTGCTTTCTTTCCTGGTGGCAGTATTCCTGCAAGAAATGGAGGGGAGTAAGGGGCGAAATTCAGCTCCATTCGTATTTAAATGTAAAGTTACCAAATTCACATTTCCCAAAACAGTATGTGAAGCGTAACACAGGTATCCTTCAAAATTTGCACTTTTCCAAATTTTGCAACGCGGTTCTCCTGCCAAGCAATGTGATGGAAATGCATATATTGTGGCAAATTGTGTGTACAAAGGAATATTGTAGTGAAAATAAGATGTACCAAAATGCATCACATCAGGGGAAATTGCTTTGCAAAAGGTGCATTTTAGGCAAAATTATACTGTTACAGGCCCCCCCAACCTCTGCCTATTGGCAGCAAGTCTTGGCACTTAACCAGGAGGGCTTGTGTTCCTTGGGAATGAGGCATGGCAGAGACTGTTGTGTCTTTATGTAATATGGCTTACTTTACACATATTTAAAACTTGAGTTTCAGTGGAAGGAGTGCAGCAGAACATTGCACTGCAAGAGTATCTATCACCTGTGTGATGTAGTGGTTAAGAGTGGAAGACTCGTAATCTGGGGAACCGGGTTCGCGTCTCCGCTCCTCCACATGCAGCTGCTGGGTGACCTTGGGCTAGTCACACTTCTTTGAAGTCTCTCAGCCCCACTCACCTCACAGAGTGTTTGTTGTGGAGGAGGAAGGGAAAGGAGAATGTTAGCCGCTTTGAGACTCCTTCGGGTAGTGATAAAGCGGGATAGCAAATCCAAACTCTTCTTCTTCACTTCTCTTATAGGTTCAGCAAGCTTGGGTCCCAAGCGTCAGCCAGCCAGCCAGGCTCCCAGGTCTCTGATTGCAGCCTCCTCCAGCCACATGGAATCCTGCCCCCGCCTTCTTATTCCCAGAAACCCTTGCTCCAAAACCTCTGTTTTGAAAGGACACCTCTTTTAATGTGCTGACATCACGCCCCCTATTATACTGGCAACCTCCCCCCTTTCAGTTCTTCTCTTTCTGTCCACTTCTCAGCTGGGGGAAGGACAACATCTGCCTGGTCAGTTGTTCTTAATGGCTGTCTTTGTGTTCTTAATGGCACTGCTATCAGCAAATAGAGCATTACAGCTTCTGACTTCTTCTGGTTTTTAGATTGCTCTGCCAGCCACTGGTGCTACACTGACTCTCCCAAATGCAACCGTAAGCAAGTTTGCCATATGTCCTGGACATGTACAGGAGTCAAATGGCGAAACTATTGGGGGAGGGAGATTCAAAAAATCAGCAAAATGTCTGGGTTTTTGCCAACAGAACCAGGAAGTGTGTGTTCCCCCAAAAAAGTTCAATAGTTTTGAGGTTGACTTCCCTACCTTAAGACAGCAAAGCATTACACAGCTATTCATCTTGATATAGAAAAGATTGCTCTGCCAGCCAGTCCCCTTAAGCATCTGTCATAACAAGATAAAGAACTTAAGCAGCCATCCATTCAGGCTGGGGAAGGGATTGTGTGAAACAGCCAGTTTGCAACTGGCACTTTTTGTTGTCCAGTTACTTTATGTTGTCCAGGACTTTGTTCTCCCCACAGCTTTTGCCAGCTGTGTCCATTAGAGCAGAAACTTAAATTAGATACACATAATCTAAGACTAGTTATAAAAAATAAATAACCAGGGGGTTGGGGAGGAGTGAAAGGAAATTATCTGTTATAATTTGTGATGGACCAGCTTTATATATATATATAATCACTTTGCACTGCAAGCATTAAACACATTTTTAGCACAAGCACTGAGGTTATTACCACATATTGATGCAAAAGACCCAGAGTGAGGAAGATAGCCTCACATTGCCCATCTGTTTTCCAACAAAATGTATTGTTATGGGTTTGTGGGGATGCCAGATCCTCATAATGCCTGGATTTAGTAAAAGTTAGAATTGATCAAGGTTTGATTAAACTTTGCCAAACACGGAAACCCACTGGATCAGCCATTTGTTGTTGTTTAGTCGTTTAGTCGTGCCCGACTCTTCGTGACCCCATGGACCAGAGCACGCCAGGCACTCCTGTCTTCCACTGCCTCCCGCAGTTTG
>JAXCMG010000003.1:83298397-83326446 GCA_034642415.1 Podarcis siculus | reverse complement strand
CAACATCAGGGTCTTTTCCAGGGAGTCTTCTCTTCTCATGAGGTGGCCAAAGTATTGGAGCCTCAGCTTCACAATCTGTCCTTCCAGTGAGCACTCAGGGCTGATTTCCTTCAGAATGGAGAGGTTTGATCTTCTTGCAGCCCATGGGACTCTCCAGAGTCTCCTCCAGCACCATAATTCAAAAGCATCAATTCTTCGGCAATCAGCCTTTTTTATGGTCCAGCTCTCACTTCCATACATCAGCCATTAGCAAGGGAGAGTGGGGCCCCTTCCTTACTGGGTGCTAGTGGGCAGAGGCAAAGGCCAGGGTTTAGGGTTTCAACTTTGAATGACAGGCTGGGGAAAATCCTTGGAGGCAGTTAGCAGGGAGAAGGAGAACTCCAGGTGAGCTACGGAAGACAGGTTGTAACTGACACACAGGATAGCTTTTTGCAGTCCTTGATTTGTTTTTATATGATTTTATGAGCTGTGTTACTGGTTTTATGTTCTATTTTTGTTTTCATTATGCTGTTTACTGGGGGGAGGGGTTGTTCAAAACACAAAGAGTTTTAAAAATAATTATGTGGTTTATGAATGTCTTAAATAAATAAAAAGCCAGAGAAACAGTCCAGGCTCCCTTGCACCTCTTTTGATCCTGCTTTCAAAACACTCCAATTGAAAAAGAGCCTCTTAACGACACTGCTCCATCTACCTCTTTGGCATTTTCCCCGTTAGCTTGCGCGGGCAGCTGCCCCTCGCTGCCCCGCACATGGGAGATTCCGTGAGCGGCTTTCCGAACCACTCCCGGAAGTGTATTGAAAAACCACAAGCGGCTTGTTGACCCCCTTTGGACTGCTTCTACCTAACGCGCGGAGAGGAGTCTTCGGGTCCTGACGGGAAGGCCCCCTCCACCGGGAAGGAGGGCTGACCACATTACTGCCTGCAGCGCATACTGAAAATATGGGCAGGCGAGTCGAGGTTCGCCCCCTCCCTCATACATCCCTGACCGCCGTGCTGAGCGCCGCGAAACGGAGCCGGTGATGGGCGCCGCGTCCTGGAGATTTTAAGATCTCAGGCAAACGCGCGGGCACCAAGTACGGTGGCCGAGGAGGATCTTTGCCAAGATGGCGGCCGCCATAGCTGTGGTGGCTCAAAGAGCCTGCAGCGCCGGAGCCCTCAGAGCCGCGTGGAGAGGTGAAGCCCCCTTTTTACTTATTCTTCCTTCTTCGGCGGGGTCGGGAAGCTCTTGGCCTCCGGCTGCTCTCGCCCTTCGAGGCGGCGGCTCGTGTCCCTCGTACCTTATGTACCTCCCTTCGCCTGACTCTGACCAGATCCTGCCGCCTCCTATCGCCGCCGCCTTGGGCCTTGTGGTCCTCGGTGTAGCGCAGCTGCCAGGCAGCGAAACCCCAGACTGGGCCCCGTCGCGAGGGTTCCTCACTCGCAAGCAACCGTGCAGATGGGATCGCACGTGTACCTGCGAGTAAAACCCCATAGAGTACAACGGGGCTGACCGTTGAGAGAATATGCAATATATTTATCAGTTGTTTTTAATGGTGGGTTCCCCCTCCCCCTGTTTTTGTAGCGGTTCTTATTTTTATCTGTAAACTGCCTGGGGTGGGGGGAATGTGGTGTTGTTTAGTCGTGTCCGACTCTTCGTGACCCCATGGACCAGAGGACACCAGGAACGTAGGGCATAAATAATGAAGCCATTTGGCGCCAAAATTATATATCTTAGTTTCTAACACTCTGCTCTGTTGAACATAGCCCCCCCCCTCCAGTAAACGTCCATAGTTTTTCTCTGCAGGAGGCTGACACATTATACCAATGGTCCATCTAGTTCAGTAGATGTGGGCCCTCCAAGTGTTTAAGACTTCTAACTTCCACCATTCCTGAGCAACAACCACACTGACTTGCAGCCAAACAACCCCTGGAGGTCATCACATTGGTAACCAGTTGGCTATGCTGGCTGGCAGTGGATTTTCATAGTTTTAAACCTAGGTCTTTTCCAGCCTTCCTTGGAAATGCCAGGGACGTTTAAACTGGAGTGTTTTGCATGCAAAGCAGGCATTCCATTCCTGTCTCCTGTTCAGATCTCTAAAGCTGTGACCCACAGCTGCTGTTGAGCTGAAACTCCCAATAGCCCCAGCAATCTTATATATGCTGACTTAGGAGTAAACGTCTCTAACGTGACTGCCTTCTGAGTAGACGTTTACACCGTTAAATCATTTGAGAGTCTTTCTCCAGTTCCGTTAATGCACACTACCAACTCAGTAGGATTTACTTCTGAGTTTACATTATGAAAATTTAACTGTTGCAAACAAGTGACGGAAAAAAGAACCTTGTTGCCTTTGAATCAGATCTAGTGTGCAATCTGATATTGCCTATCTGCCACTGTAACATGAACTGGAATAAAAACTATTTGAATGCATCTGTTCACAGGAGACATAAATAATGTAGGATTTAGAACCCTTTCCACATAGTCATTGATTAATTAAAAAAAACTTTGTGCAAGTACATTTAATACTGCATTTTGGCCATTCAGCAGCTGCTGCAAAAGTGGGAGAGGAGCTCAGAAGCACTTAAAGTAGCTGATGAAATCTGTGCTAGAAAGCCACTTGACTAAATGGTAGAAGTGAAGGACTATTCTTACGTCTGAAGGTGATGTTGGCATATGGGTTTGCCCTAAGGCCACATGCTTGCCTATTCCTTCAGTGGGAGAACCTCCTTTGCTTTTATGAGCAACATTTGCTTAAAATTGTAGGCTTATATTTATATATAAAAATATTACTACACTGCCCACTCCCTTAAAATATTGATGCGGTTTGCAACAGTGACCCTGCTCCTTCACATACCCTTCTTAAGAGTTAGAAGAAATTACAGTTGGAGAGGCTTGGACCTTTTCTTTACAGTGGTACCTCGTGTTACATACGCTTCAGGTTACAGACTCCGCTAACTCAGAAATAGTACCTCGAGTTAAGAACTTTGCTTCAGGATGAGAACAGAAATTGTGTGGTGGTGGCACGGCGGCAGCAGGAGGCCCCATTAGCTAAAGTGGTGCTTCAGGTTAAGAACAGTTTCAGGTTAAGAACAGTTTCAGGTTAAGAACAGACCTCCGGAACGAATTAAGTTCTTAACCCGAGGTACCACTGTACTTAGGGCAAGAGTGGAACCCTAAAGCACTGCATGCAACATTAAAGGCCTCAGGTGGAGAGCAGGCCTGGCTTATTTTGTATATATTCTGTGGAATTCAAGCTGTAATACAAGGGTCTGGAAACCAAGCCTTATGAAGAATGGTTGAGGGAGTTGGGTATGTTTAGCCTGGAAAAGAGAGGAAAATTGAGAGGAAATATGATAGCCATCTTCAAATGTCTCAGGAAGTACTTTCTGGCAGTAAAAACTGTTTGACAGTGGAACAGTCTCCCTCAATAAGTGGTAGACTCTCCTTCCTTGGAGGTTCTAAGCAGAGGTTTGGATGGCCATCTGTCATAGATGCTTTAGCAGATATTCTTACATTGCAGGAGGTTGGACTAGATGATCCTTGGGGTCCATTCCAACTCTACAGTTCTATAATTCTATGACATAAGAAATGATGTAATAAAGATACAATTAAAAACCAATCTGAATGTTTAATGTGATGGGTATGCCATCTCCTGACTTTGACCACAAATCCACAGATCACCAGAATGAAGCTTACAGTTTGGGAACCTCTGAACTGGTCAATAAGCACAGGGGACAGCTGAAGAATGTACAGATCAGCTATTTCCAGTGCCAGTTGGCTGGGACGGAGTCCTTTGGACCCCCCATGAGTCCCATGGGTTGTCCATATGCCACTTAGGGAGATCTTTTATTGAGAGCCTGAGGCACCCCTGAGCTAGGATTCTCTGAAATAAGGGGCACCCATTAATTTGAGGTGTTGCCATATTTTGAAGTAAAAGGCTTTTGAGCAATTGTGTCCCTGAAAGGAGGTGAAACATGCACTATGCAGAGTTGTGATTAACTGGGCTGTACATTCCCTTGGGGCTTCTTGTTCAGTGTAATTGTTCTAACGCAATTTAGCATTTTGCCTTTTGGGATTCTGTTCAGATAAAAGATACAGAAAACTTGAGGTGAAGGAGTTTGTTGCCTGCTAGAAGATTAAAATTAATAGGACTGGATGTTTCTAGAGCTGCAATCTTGCAGTTTAATCAGGTTTCTTTGTACATTAACTTTCCCAGAACATTGCAGCTGTTTCAGCCCAGGTGTTTCCTGTTCACAGTCCTGGTGAAAGGGAGCAATTTATAGACAGGCAGGAGCTGCGGGAGTTCCTCCACCTTCCTGTGTGGTTATTCATCAGCCATAACTATTTCTGTTGCTCCCATATTAGTTCTGCATATTGGGCGACTCGCTATAGACCAGTAGTTCTCAGTTGTGTTTCAGAGAATCCCAAAGTTCATTGAGATTCCAGGATTCTTCCAGTGAGAAGAGCACTTTCTTCAAGGCCAGCTTTGCCAATCCATTCAGTCTTCCTGCTTTAATGTGAAGCCACAAAGAGCAGTCCTCTTCTTTGAAATTTAGTCCAAAAATGGGTCTTTGAAACTTGCTGTGAATCTTGCCCTCATTTCCCCCACCCGAAACCCAGTCCTGGTATTGTAGCTAACTAACTTTAATGCAAGTCTATTTTTAAATATCAGCATTTCTGTATTGCAGGAAGTTGGACCACATGACCCTGAGGGTCCCTTCCAACCCTACAATTCTGTGATTCTTGTAACTTATGGAAGGGTTTTGTTAACATGGATCTTGACATTTGAACTTGTTCTGTGAAGTGTTTTAATTAGTGTTGCTGTTTTCATTTATTAGTTGCTCTTTTCAGAAAGGTGAAACTCAAAGTGACTTACAGAAACAAACAGTAAATAAAAACATGAAAGCCAAGAGTAAAAACAATCTAAAATGCTCACCAATGAGATATATGTATATAAAAGAGCAGATCCAGCTCAACCCTATTCCACTAAGTCAAAAAATTGTGGAGCAATGACCTGAGTGAATAAGAATGTGTTTTTGTTTTTTACCTGGCACCTAAACATGGATAGTGATGGCACCAGGTGTAACGCCCTAGGGAGAGCACTCAGCAAGTGGGGAGCCACCACTGAGAAGGCCCTTTCTTGTGTTGCCAGCCTCAAATTGTTCTAAGAATAGAGTTCATAGGGTTATTGTATTACACACAAGCCTCATGGGTTAATTTATTTTTTGCTTGCTATTTGTTTTTTAATTAATGATTTAACAAAGAAAGTATAATGGTGGGAAAAGTGGGGGACAAAGAGGGAGGAGGAGAAGGGGAAAAACCTGAAACAATAAGCTGATATTAAGATACAATAACCACTCATACATCCGTATTAATTTAAACATATACATTAATATATATCATCCAAATATCTAGATAGGTATCCACATAAAATCGATGTTGATTAAAAAATGGCCTCAAGTGTAGCAAGGACTGTGAGGCCCTCAGAACATTGTGTAACAGGCAGTAGGTGTTTATCCCATTATTATTATTATTATTATTATTATTATTATTATTATATACCGCCCTTCATCTGTAGATCTCAGGGTGGTTCACAACAAAAAAAATACAATATAAGAAAACAGAAGACATGATAAAAACAAGGCAAAACAAACAAAAGCTAATAACGCCCCCTTCCCCCACCCCATGGTGGCCATAAGGGCTTGCAAAATCTGCTTTTGCTGTCCTTCTGCTAATCACCTGTGAGTGCGATCCTGATAAGGATCTGGCCCATGAGGCCAAAGAGGTTCCCCACTCCTGGTCTTAAGGTTGCCTAACTATTCATAGCATGGACCACTTAGCAGAAACCTATACAAAACAGAGGCTATGGGGATCCGAAAACGCTGTTGGTTAAGAGGCAAGTGCTTGATTAACAAAAAGTCTTTAATTGGTTGACAACCCTGGTTAAGACTAATGATGATGTTTACTGTGGTGCCTGGTGATGTAGCACTGAAATCAGTTACCTGCCGGTGTTTATAACTCTTGTGTTTATTATCCAGTAGCTCCTTTTCCTTCTAATCGGCTTCCTGTGCATTTTCCCATCCTCATCCAGCTAAAATCAATTTCTTTATTGGGCATCTGTTGTAAACTGTTGTCTTTGCCTCATTTCTCTGATTCTGCTATCAGACTTCTCATTGGAATTGGCTCCCTCTCCCTCCATCATGATAATTCTGTTGAAATTGTTTTCACCGAACACTGTTCGCCTTCCGTCATGTCTTAATAAGAGTTAAGCACCAGGCAGTTGGGTTTCAGTGCCCACTGAGAGCTGACTGTTAGGCCAGGTGAGCCAGAAACTCAGGCGTAAACCACAAACAAGGATCATGGGAAGGTGCACCATCAAGGGCAAGCAGCGGGCATTCCTTCATTTACCACATTTTCCTCCAAGGAGCTCAAGATACACGGTTCTCCCCTCCCCATTTTATCATTACAACAACCCTGTGAGGTAGCATAGGCTGAGAGACAGTGACTGGTGCAAGCTTACCCATTGAGCACTGTGGTTGAGTGGGGATTCAAACCCTCATCTTCCCGGTTCTAAGCCAACACTCCAACCCAGTGTTTCTCAAACTTGGACCCCCCCCCCCAGCTGGACTACAACTCCCATCATCCCTGACCACTGGTCCTGCTAGCTAGGGATGATGGGAGTTGTAGTCCAATAACAGCTGGGGACCCAAGGAAAGTGTTTGGATTGACATAGGCTCCAGAAACACCAGGCTGTGCTAAATGCCTTATGGCAGATGTTTTCAGCCTTTTTGAGCTCCCTTGACCAACTAAATTCTTTCTGCAGCACCCCTGTGGGGTTCAGGAGCCCAGCTATGTCACCCCTTGCCTGCAGAGCTGGCAGCCTCTCACCCTTTTTCGAACACCCTCCCTTGTGGAGTGTTCTCTCAGCCTCCTCTCCCTACTGCTTGGGATTCCTCCGGGCAGCCACTGCTGCCACCCCTAGTCTCTGAGCTGCCTCCCCGCAACCCCTGGCCAAGCCCCAAGAGTCCCAGAGGTACCATTCGCCTGCGGAGCTTATAGCCAGGGCTGCTTCAATAAACAGCTGTACAACATTTTGGGAGGCAGAGATGCGAGAAGGCATCGGAGGAGGGGTGGAAGGAAAGAGGGACAGAGGCCAGTGTTGCTCAAGGCACCCCTGACCATCATTCAAGGCACCCTGGTTGAAAACCAGTATCTTATGGGGATGATTTGACACTGGGGATGCAGCATAAATCAATCAGTTATATTAATAGATCCAAAGCCTATTAAGATTTATGTTAATAAATCTAAAAAAAGTGTCCCCAATTAATTTGGCAGCCGGGGTTTCAAAAACCATTCATCATTTTTAATGCAAAAACGGCAAGTGGCAGGATTGTCTTAGAAGAGACATTCCCCCTTTCCTAGGAAGGCATGTGCGTGCATTTGTCCAAAAAAACAAGCAAAATGTGCTTCGTTTTCTTCCTCAGAAGTATTATTTTATTTACGTTAATTTAATTTATGAGCTAACATTTCTTTAACTGGGTGACAGCCCTGTTGGTTAGGCTAACCTCTCTTTGCTTCTCTCCCCAGGCTGCGCCTTGATTCCAGGGTCTGGAGTCAATTGTCAGTATGCTACCTTGGCATGTGCTTTCCAGACGCATTGCTACATTTCCGGCCCCCGCGACGTGACAGTGCAGCTGTGCAGGCACAGCAGCTTCTTCAATAAATGTAAGTCTTGTAAAGAACAGATGCTGCGGCTTGTAACCAGAAACAACATTTGCGTAGCTTTTCTCCCCTCTCAGGCCACCGTCCTGTATCCATTTTGTTGAATGGTCACTTTAAAATGTGAAGGTTCATTATTATTTCACAAGTTGTGTATGTCTTTAAGAGCCAGGGCCAAGGCAAATAACAAGACCCAGTCTTACAGCTGTGAAACATAGCAGGTGCTGCTGAGTTGTGTTAATCAAGCTGTGCCAGCAATTGGGTGTAGTATATAAGGAGCAGCACCTAGCTCTCCCATTCCCCTGGGGGATGGGTTGGTGGTTGGGTCTGGTTTGTTGTTGATGTATTTAATGTATAAGGAGTTTTTGTTTTTGTTATTAAAACCTTGTTTAAGTTATTTTTGAGTCCCTTTTTAATGCATGGTCTCCCCAGCAAGCTTTCTGCAGCACTACTAAACTGCAAATAGCCAACACATTTAACCTGCCCATTGAAGCCAAAGAAACTGAGCCTATGTAACTGGGTACCAACTTGATTTCAGTAGGAGGGAGTTGAACACATACTTAGGCTGCACATGTCCTGATGTGCTCGCTCGGGACTTCATGTCATCCACGGAAACCATGAGACTGTCTTAGTGCATCAGGGGCCTAACGTGTGGCCAGAGATGAACTTGCTCAGATTCACGCAGAAGTGGATGCCAGAGTGAGTCTTGAGGAAGCATCCATAGCACCATCTGGTCAGGTTATTGTGGATCAGTTTGATTTGTGGCAGTCTGAGAATGTGGAGGTGCTAGCAGCAAGAATATTATTGGCACAAAAATGGAAGCAAGAAGAATTACCGACGAAAGAAGAGTGGCAGATGAAATTGATGGACTATGCAGAATTAGATAAATTAACAGGAAGGATTCGAAACCTGCGGGACCAGAGATTCTTAGAAGACTGGAGTAAATATATGAACGATTTGAAAAGTACTGTAATGAACAGATTACGCTAGTAGGACTGCAAGAAGTTTTGTAAGGAGGACTATTTGAAATATTGCAAGAAAGACCATGAGGAGAATTATTAGTTAATGATAATTAAGAGTAATGGCGAAATTAAGAAATGCAGAATAAGTGATAAAGAATGAAAAATCATCAGAGGTGTTGACGGAAGTCTAAAATATTGTATAAGATACGAAGTTATGTTGTATGATTGTTGGAAATGATATGTTAAAAAAACCAATAAAATGTATAAAAAAATAAAAAAGAGAATGTGGTGGTGCTATAAGCCCCTATGGGCCCACAAGGGCTGAGCAACTATCACCCAGTCACCAGTATCCCCCTTTTAGGCAAGGGGTTGAAGTGGGTAGTGGTGATCCAACTGCAGACACGTTTAGATAATTTACCTGGGCCCTTTTCAGTCTGGCTTCATGCCAGGAATAGGGTACCAAAGCTTCCTCAGTTGCGCTTGTTAAAGCCCTTAGGAGACGGACGGAGAAGTGGGTTTCATTCAACCTTTCCTCAGCTTTTGATACCATCAAGAAAAGTTCTGTTGGATCAGGCCAAAAGCCCAGCTAGTCCAGCATTCTGTTCTCACAGTGGCCAACCCAGAGGCTTATGGGAAGTCCAGAAGCAGGACCTGTGCCACAACACCCATTATTTTATTCCCAGCAACTGGTATTCAGAGAATGCTTCCTCCAAAAGTGGTGAGAGAACATAGTCATTAATATATATAAATACAGTAAGTTGATCCCAACTCTTTATTTATTTGCTTATTATTTGTATTCAGCGTGGTTCGCACTTTAAGACAAGGGTTGGGAACCACTGAACCTCCAGATGTTGCTGAACTGCACAGTGGTGTAGCATTGGGGGGGGGCAGAGGGGCAGTGTCCCCAGGAGCAAAATTCTGGAGAGGCGCAATGCCCATTCCCCCTGTCCCCTGGGCTGCCCAAGCCAGAAGGATGAGAAAGGCACGCAGCCACTGTCACCAGCAGCGCCAGAAGCCATGTTCCTTGCAGGCTCCACACACCGCATCCTCTGGCCCGCGCCTCCACCCCAGCTGCCCAGTCCACTAAGGGGGCACAACACTTTCCCCGCTCTGGGCACCGGCAGCCCACACAACACCACTGGAACTACAGCTCCCATCATCCCCAGCAAGCATAGCCAATAGCCAGGGGTGATAGGGGTTCTCCTGCAGCAACCTATAGTGGGGCAAAGTTTCCCCACACCTGGTTTAAGATAACATTTATTACACCCAGTACACAAGTGTGAAGGGAAGAGGAAAATAAGTGTATGGAAGAACCTTTGCATGTGATTGAACTTTGAGAGGAGGAGCAAAATAACAGATGGTCCCAGCTGAGCTGGCAGAGAATAATAATAATAATAATAATAATAATTTATTTATACCCCCCTTCCCCAGCTGAATCCGGGCTCAGAGCGGCTAACCACAATAAAAGTAACACAGCATTCTAAAATCAATTCATTCTAAAATTAATTCAGAGTCAAATTAATGGCAACCACTGGGCTAGAACTCTATGAGAATTACCAAAGGAGGGGGTCAGACTGTGCCTTGGCCAAAGGCCTGGTGGAACAGCTCTGTCTTGCAGGCCCTGCGGAAAGATGTCAAGTCCCTCAGGGCCCTAGTCTCTTGTGACAGAGCGTTCCACCAGATCGGGGCCACGTCCGAAAAAGCCCTGGTTCTGGTTGAGGCCAACCTAACCAAGGCCATGCTTTGGATCGATTGGATAAGCCCTCCTGGATCTGACCAAAGCCTTATCTGGAAGCAGCATCCTGTGGCCAACCAGATGCCTATGGGAAGCCCTCAGGCAGGACTTGAGTGCCACAGCTCTCTCCCCCTATAATGCCCCAGCGGCTGTCATTCAGAGGCATGCTGCCTCAGATCTTGGGAGGTAGCATCCAGCCTGGAGGTACTATCCAACCATCACAACGTGTTATCAGTCTCTTGTCACAATCTGTGCCCTTTTGCTTTGTGATATTTAACCGTAAGGAGCCGAATGCCTCATGCATGCTGTGGTTTCCATGACGAAC
Source organism: Podarcis siculus (assembly GCA_034642415.1). Classification (NCBI taxonomy): domain Eukaryota; kingdom Metazoa; phylum Chordata; class Lepidosauria; order Squamata; family Lacertidae; genus Podarcis; species Podarcis siculus. Next base: position 83,315,728 of record JAXCMG010000003.1, on the reverse strand, counting down.
ATTTGAAAGCCCTCTTCTATGTCCCTGTGGCTAGTTAAGAGCTCAAGAGCTGGGAATTTGGGAGAAATCGCACGAAGTGATCAATGTCCTTTGACGCCGGCTGGGCACTGTCACGGTATGAGGTGTTGCAGGAGACTGGAAGGAGCACTTAGCGGCATTGTCACCACAAGCTGTGAATTGATTCCTTTCTGTTTCCATTCCTTTCTGCCTTGACTGTGGAAGATTGAGAGGCAGCAGGGTTGGGGAGGGAGCAAGGCTGCTCCCTTTTAAGAAGTGATGGTTCATGTGGCTGATGGGAGGGGAGGAAAATAAGTTAGATACAGGATGCCAGGGGAGGTGAGAAGAAAATAAGAGTCCCTGTCTGGGTTGGGGTCTGAGAAGAAACTGTTACTGAAAAGGAAGCTGAGCAAAGAATAGTTGGAGGAAATCTGTGGAACAATTTGCAAGTAATTTTTGACACAGGCTACCCTCAGTGCGGGATGCAGGTGGCGCTGTGGGTTAAACCACAGAGCCTAGGACTTGCCGATCAGAAGGTCGGTGGTTCGAATCCCCGCGACGGGGTGAGCTCCCGTTGCTCAGTCCCTGCTCCTGCCAGCCTAGCAGTTCGAAAGCACCTCAAAGTGCAAGTAGATAAATAGGTACCGCTCCGGCAGGAAGGTAAATGGCGTTTCCGTGCCCTGCTCTGGTTCGCCATAAGCGGCTTAGTCATGCTGGCCACATGACCCGGAAGCTGTACACCGGCTCCCTCGGCCAATAAAGCGGAATGATGAGCGCCGCAACCCCAGAGTCGGTCACGACTGGACCTAATGGTCAGGGGTCCCTTTACCTTTACCTTTACCCTCAGTGCAGTCATTCTCGGTCTGCATATGTCTCTGCAATCACATGGAGAAAGACCTGTCCGGACCTGGCCTGAGCTTGCTGGACCTGCCCCCTCATCATAGTAATCTTAACCTTGAGGAGAGGGGACAAAGGGCAAAGCCAGTTAGGAGGGAAATTCACCAGAGCACCTGCTCTGCATTCAGAAGCTCCTCAGCTTCTCCAGGTGGGGCTGTGAATGCCCTGCTTCTGAAATCCTGGAGAGACACGTCCAGTCAGGGTAGACAGCATTGAGCTATATGGACCAATGGTCTCCATATGAGGCAGGTTCCTATGTTCCCATGAGCGGATATTGAAGTTGGTAGCCACTCATCTGCTCAACTGCAACCCAAATTCATAGCCGTGTTTCCAGACACACACTCATGATTTGGTAGGCATTCATATTCAGCAAGCCATGATGATGATGATTCAAGATGGTTGTGAAGAAGATGTGAGCTTTATCCATCCAGAGCATTAATAGGTCAGGCTACAGACCCAAGATGTCCGTGACCTCGTTTTTGATCCCTGCAAACGGTCTCTCGGCGACACTTCGACACTTTCTCAAGGCACAGTCGGCTTGGCATACCTTAGATCAAATGACACCTGAGCATGTTTTCCCCACCCCACCCCTCCTTGAATTGCTGCTGTTAAGAATTTGGATGAGTTGTGTGCAATATCTGTTTCAGTGACGGCTGATCAGCTCTGGAAAGGCGTTTTGGCAGAGAGCGGTGCCAGTGGAAGGAAGGGAAGAGGGAAGAGGACCAAGAAGAAGCTGAAGAAGGATCTCAATAGAGGCCAGATCATTGGCGAAGGTAAATCCACAACATAAGCAAGAGGCCAGAAACCTCTTCATTCATATTGGGTCCCTCTAAGAGTGAACTCCAGCTCCACTCCCATCAGCACTCAACACCAAACCAGGGCTGCTAAGATGCGAAAGGGAGGTATCTGCATGCTTGGGGGGACCCCAAAGTTTGCAGAAGTAATACATATACATAATTTGAAACCCTATTGAGGGCACGCACACAACCAACCAGCTCCAGGAGGACATAGTTAGCCACAGAATTCTAAGTCTAGGAGATGTGTAAACAAGAAAGTAAAAAATACTCTCTGTGCGAATATCTGATTCTGCGGTGTGCACAGCGAGGTTTGGGTACTACAGTGGTACCTCGGTTTACAAACACTTTGGGTTACAGACTCCACTAACCCGGAAGTAGTACCTTGGGTTAATAACTTTACCTCAGGATGAGAACAGAAATCACACAGCGGCGGCGGGAGACCCCGTTAGCTAACGTGGTAACTCAGGTTAAGAATGGTTTCAGGTTAAGAATGGACCTCCGGAATGAATTAAGTTCGTAACCAGAGGTACCACTGTAATTCCGCATGTTCGTATAAGTGATTTTTTTTACATAGCGAATGTTTGTAAAGCAAGACCTGTGTGTATTGTATTTTTATTTGTTTTGAAATACATCCGGTCCCCCAGTCCCAAAATGGGACACCCCCCCCCCAGGTTAGCTAAATAAATGTTGCTTATTGCTTTTGGTTCACTGAGCTCATCCTCTTCTGTGTTCTATCTCACTGCGCACTGTTTTGTCAGCTGATGCAGGTTATATATCCACAAACAGAGAAATAAAATGTATTTATTATCAATATACTTAGTGCACACTGTTTTCCTTAATTGTAGTTTAGCTCCCCAGCCCATTCATCCTAAAAAGCGGTTGAATCTTAACACCGGACGATTCTTGTACAGCTTTGGCTGTGATCTGGGAAGTACCCTAAGTCGTTCTTGTGCTCTTCGTCTGCCTTAGGACGCTCGGGTTTCCTCTGGCCTGGCCTCAATGCTCCGGTACTGAAACAAGGAGCGGTCCAGACCATTGATCAGCGGGATAAAGAGGAGCAGGAGAAGGTGCAAGCAGAAAAGCTCCGTCTGCGGGAAGAGTTTGACAGGAAAAGAAAGATAAAGGTGAAGAGGGAGAGAGGATGGACTGGAAGATCTTGGGGAGGTATCAGCCTAGGACCCCCGGATCCAAGTCCTACTGGAGGTAAGATAACTAGGTGCATTCTAGTTGTTTTATTTGTGCATTTCATAAAACTTATTCCGTGCATGTCTGTGTAGCTCAGTGGTAGAACATCTGCTTTTCTAAAGGCACTATTGGGGTTATTAATATCTCCCTTAAGAAAAGGTTTCTATAAGCTACAGTTTGATCAGGGGTGGGGAACCTCAGGTTCAGGAGGTTATGTATGGCCCTCCAGGCATCTCTGTCCTGCCCTCAAGACTCTCTTCTGTTAAATAAATCAGGATACAGTGTAATGTATCATGTGTTGTTGTTCGTCCGAGGTTGCATTTACCTGTTCTAAGGAACAGGTAGTTGTTATTATGTCCCAATATGTAAAATCACAGAATTCAAAGAGGGGGTACTTTCTTTTTCCCATGACTATCAATTGTCATCTGAACTTATGAGTACAGTGGTACCTCAGGTTACATACGCTTCAGGTTACATACGCTTCAGGTTACAGACTCTGCTAACCCAGAAATAGTGCTTCAGGTTAACAACTTTGCTTCAGGATGAGAACAGAAATCGTGCTCCGGCGGCGCGGCAGCAGCAAGAGGCTCCATTAGCTAAAGTCGTGCTTCAGGTTAAGAACAGTTTCAGGTTAAGAACGGACCTCCGGAACGAATTCAGTATTTAACCTGAGGTACCACTGTATCTTAAAAAAAATATGTGGGCAACCTTTCTGACTGCTCAACACAGTTTGCAATGGACAATTGAAAAATATACAGATAAAACAACACCAAGAAAATATAAGAACAGGAACCTAGGAAGCTGCCTTATACTTGGTCCATCTAGCTCAATACTGAATACACTAACCGGCAGCAGCTTTCCAGGGTTTCAGGCAGGAGCTATCCCCAGTCCTGCCTGGAGATGCCAAGGTTTGAATCCGATACCTTGTGCATGCAAAGCTCTTCCATGGAGCCGTGGTCCTTCCTTGATCAGCCTAGAGCCATAGAAGGCTGTACAGTGACTCGGGCAGTCGATCTGTTTAACGCAGAAGTACTTCTCTGGCTGGCGGTGATTTTCTAGGCAGACAATTTATCTTCTTGAGCTGGAGGTGCCGGGGATGGAACTCAGGGGCGACTACATGCAAATCATGCGCTCTGCCGCTGAGCTATGGCGCTTTGGGTTCAGAGAGGTTTCTGGCATTTTAGAGCGATGTGTCTGATGTGACATGCCGCTTGCCATGCTCTGCCTGCCTGCCAGTGGGAGTTGGCAGCCTTGCAGATTGCTGTCCTCATTTCCAGCACATCCACTGCAGCCCCATCAGTTTCCTGGAGCAAGTCCCTAACACCTGCAGTGGGCAGAACTGGGTGGGAATGGGTGCTGTGCGGCCAGCATTTAGAAGCCCGGTCTGTGCAAAGTACTTTGGCTCAGCGCTGTTCCCTTAACTCTTCAGAGATGTTGCAGTGATTGCATCTGACTGATTACAGGCTCCCCACCCCTGGCAGCCTTTTCAATTGAAATGCAGAGCAAGATGGCTGTTAACTCTGAGACATGACTTGATTTGAAGTGCCTGGGGTGGTCGTGCGTCTCCCCCCCCCCAAAAAAAACCCCACAACTTCCCTCTGTCGCTGTGCGAGCAACATGTGTTGGATAAGACCTGAGCCCGTTTATTTGTTTGATTTGAATCCTTGCAAACCGTTTGATAGTTGGTCACTCAGCATGCTCGTTTCTAAAACAATACCCTGCTGTGGTGTCGGCACGGTACATGTGAGCCGTTTATAGCCTGGCTGCTCCTCTTAGACCTTAAAACACTCGGCGATCTACGCCTGACTGCTCAGCCAGCTTACGGTATCCCTTTGGCCGATAGCATGTGCAAGGAGGCAGCTCTAAATTTAGCCCAAAATGTCATTGTCTGTATGCAATCTGTTCGCTTCCTAACATGGCATGCTAGTTTTAACACTTTGCAGAGCTTTTAGCAGTGGAAAATCAGCAGGAGAAGCACAGTAACATTGGGACTCACCACGTTCATAAAACTGCCTTCCTTGTCTCTCCAGTTCTTTTTCCCTTTGCCACAAATGCAAAGGCACAAGTGGAGTTGGAATTTGGGCCCCATCTGCTCTATACCTTTTATATGCCACTTCAGAGGGACACGGGCAGCGCCGTGGGTTAAACCACAGAGCCTCGGGCTTGCCGATCAAAAGGTTGGCAGTTCGAATCCCCGCAACGGGGTGAGCTCCCATTGCTTGGTCCCAGCTCCTGCCAACCTAGCAGTTCTAAAGCACATCAAAGTGCAAGTAGATAAATAGGTACCGCTCCGGCGGGAAGGTAAACAGTGTTTCTGTGCGCTGCTCTGGTTCGCCAGAAGCGGTTTAGTCATGCTGGCATGACCCGGAAGCTGTATGCCGGCTCCCTCGGCCAATAAAGTGAGATGAGCACCGCAACCCCAGAGTCGGTCACGACTGGACCTAATGGTCAGGGGTCCCTTTACCTTTACCTATGCCACTTCAACAGTCATGGTTTCCCCCCAAAGATTCCTGGGAACTGTAGATTGTTATGGGTGCTGAGAGTTGATAGGAGACCCCTGGTTCCTTCACAGAGCTATACTTCCCGTAGTGGTTTAATAATCAGTCCCTCTTCCCTGGGAACTCTGCATGGCCTGATCATGCTTGAATCAGACCTAGGCGAGGTAACATCTTTATACAGCTATATTATATGGAGATGATGCATTTATGTGTGTGTGAGCTGTACATCTCTGACTCGCATTTTCTTTACTGACAGAAACATACGAAGATTTCGACTCCAGAGTGATTGAGGTAAGCGCTGCAAAACATCTGCAGGGATTCGCACCTTAAACACAAAATGCTTCTGGTCTTACCGTCCTTTTACTATAACTCACTAATAATGGGAGCTGGGGAATTCTGAAGTAGCGTTATTACAGCTGCGGAGAAAAGTGTGCTATTCCTTTGGCTCTGCCACAGTTCAAAGGACTCTTGGATAGAGTTCAAAGGCTGCAAAGCTGCAAACTCAACCATTAGGTTAGCCACTAGAATTATAGAACTGTGGGGTTGGAAGGGACCCAAGAGTCATCCGGTCCAAGCTTGAGAGAAAGAGAGGGTTTTCTGCAAATGTTTTTTTTTTCTAATTTGCATTCTTTTACCCTGGTAACGAAGCCATGAACAAAACAACTTTTGACTGTCTGCTCTTGGAAAAGCAATAAGTAGCTTGGAATCCATCCCACCTTTCCCTTGCCTTGTTTGCGTAGGTGTATTAGCTAGGGATTTCTTCCACCTGGTGCATTCATGTCATCCAGGGACGAGGAATTCAGACCCAATAACCAAATACACCTCTGCAGGCCTCTCTGCCTGGCTCTGTGGACTCTCTTCAAACCACATCTCTTTGCCAGTCATGCCCCTCTCTTACGCCCATCATCTTACTTCACACCCTCCTTTGAAAAATTATGTGATTGTTTATATATAAACTTTTTACAAACTATGCATTCAGAGGATTTTCTTTTCTTTTCCCTTGCCTGGTGTGTCATATGTCCCTGACGGACCCGCCTTTCACTTTCAGAAATGCCAGTGTAATGCTTTTTTTAAACTTTCAACGAGTGACCACTTGCCCCTGTTCGAATGCCAAAACATTACTTTTGTGTGCCATCTAATCGTTCTTTTGCCCTGAGCCAGGATTCGATTTGCATGTGTAATCTATGGGGATTTGCAGTTAGTCACAGCTCCTGTATGATGTAAGGGTAAAGGGACCCCTGACCGTTAGGTCCAGTCATGGCCGACTCTGGGGTTGCTGCGCTCATCTCGCTTTATTGACCGAGGGAGCCGGCGTGCAGCTTCCGGGTCATGTGGCCAGCATGACTAAGCTGCTTCTGACAAACCAGAGCAGCGCACGGAAATGCTGTTTACCTTCCCGACGGAGCAGTACCTATTTATCTACTTGCACTGCATGCTTTCAAACTGCTAGGCTGGCAGGAGCAGGGACTAAGCAACGGGAGCTCACCCCGTCACGGGGATTCGAACCGCCGACCTTCTGATCGGCAAGTCCTAGGTTCTGTGGTTTAACCCACAGCGCCACCTGCGTCCCCCTGTATGAGGTACTTGTTAGCAAAGGTGTACATCATAGGTGTACTCCTAAAAAAATACACTGTGTGAGGGTGTTCCTATTGCCACTAGCTCATAGCTTAGTATTAGTGAAGGTACTCATGGGCTGCATTTCAGATTTCGGAAAATGTTTTGCAGCCTTTCTGAACCTGCTTTCTTTTCCGTCGCCTCTTCAGAATGTGTGTTGCGATTTCTCTTTTGAGAGCAGCTTGAAATTGCATCCCATACGCAATTAACTTTTGTACTGAGGTCAGCAGATTGTTGAACCCAGGGTTAGAGCGTTTTCAATAGCGTGCCAGTTTTCGCTTATCGTTACTGGGAGGAAAGCCGAGGTGCTCACTGAAGGCACCTAGCAACAACTCGGATCGCAATTCCACGTGGGCTGAAATTTGAATTTCAAAGCAGCATGAGTATCCTCCGGCAGCGTTTCAATTATTTCTGGGGTGGGCAGATGGAGGAATTGCAATAAGTGAAATGCAGGGTGCTAAAGGAGCCCTGGCACCTTAATTGCACTTTCAGTTCTGTAACTACAGCGTAATGTGCTGCACTTAGTTCTTGTTAGAGCTGGTGGAGTGAGTAGAACTGATTGCCACCAGTAGGCTGGCATGGGGTGGAGACTCACATAAGAAGAGCCTACTGGATCAGGCCAGGGGCCTGTCTAGCTCAGCATCCTGTTCTCTTAGTGGCCAACCTGTAGGAAGCATGAAGGCAGGACCAGAGTGCAGCAGCACTCACCCCTTCTGCAGTTTTCAGCAGCTGGTAAAGGTAAAGGGACCTCTGACCATTAGGTCCAGTTGTGGCCAACTCTGGGGTTGCAGCGCTCATCTCGCTTTATTGGCCGAGGGAGCCGGCGTACAGCTTCCGGGTCATGTGGCCAGCATGACTAAGCCGCTTCTGGCAAACCAGAGCAGCGCACGGAAACGCCGTTTACCTTCCTGCCAGAGCAGTACCTATTTACAGTGGTACCCCGCTAGACGAATGCCCCGCTAAACGAAAAACGCGCAAGACGAAAGGGCTTTCCGACATTTTTCTGCTTCGCAAGACGTTTTTTTCTATGGGGCTTACTCGCAAAACGAATTTTTTTCCGTGGTCTCCCTTTTTTTTTTTTTTGCCTTTTCTGAAAGGCGCCAAGCTCCTTATCTCTAAATTGCCGCTTATCCGCTAATCCGATAAGCGCTAAAAGCTGCTAAAAGCCGCTTATCAGCTGTTTTACCGCTTATCAGCTGATCGGCTGATAGCGGAGCTCCGCAAGACGAAAATCCCTGCAAGACGAAGGCTCCCGCAGAACAGATTATTTTCGTCTTGCGGGGCACCACTGTATCTACTTAACTAAATGAAACTTAACTAAAGAAACATTGCCACATAAAAATCAGCTGCTAAAAAATACAAGGAAAATCCATAGTAAAGGACTAAATCCAAGCATCCTCGAAAGATCTGGAAGCAAAATAATTAAAAATGAAAATGAGATAAAAAGTATAAATTTCATCTTTTTTATAAAAAAAAACCTGATTCACAATGAAGCAAAAGAATCAATGCATTCTTCCCCACCACCATCAATCAATCAATCAATCAATCAATCAATCAATCATCCCATTATCGTGTGGCTATCAGGAATGTAGAAAGAGACAACAGTTAATGTTGCCTTGTCCTGTGTGTGGGTATAATTCAACACATCCTTAACCTTCTTTCTTGTCATGGGTTGACTTTAATGTTACACAGGTGTAACATTACTGAGGCCCAATGTGTGGGGTGGTATTGCAACTAAGTTTTACTCAGCGTAGACCTGTTGGCAAGTACAGTCTCAAAAAGTAACATTTCTAAAACCCTCAGTACTGTCTTTCTCACAGAAGTGTGTTGTCAGTCACACTAAGCAATTTTCCTTTCTTTTTTTCTGTGTAAAAACATTTTAACTTGAATGTTTCCTTAGGGACAACTCGAAACATCAGTTCTGAAAAGACTGTGGGTGAAACGACCCACAGAAAAAATGCAGGAATATATATATACAGTATCGCAAACAACGAATTCAGGCGTCAATCAAAAAGGAATTGAGGAATAATCATTAAATTCCCATCTTTGGGGGGTTGGGTGAGGGTGTATCTCTGAAGAACAAATCCATTCAGAAAAATTAATCATGTTATTAATTTCTGGTGAAATCTGAATTCATTTATCTGCCCACTTATCCCTTCCTGACCAGGCAAATAGGTGAAACAGACTGGAAGTTGTGGACTCCCCTTCCTCAGAGGTTTTTTAAGCAGAGGTTGGATGGGCATCTCTCATGGATGCTTTAACTGAGATTCCTGCATTGCAGGGGGTTGAGGTGGATGACCTTGGGGAGTCCCTTCCAACTCTGCGATTCTATGAAACCGCTGTGACGTTAACATATGAGAGTGCTGGAGGTGAAATAGTTAAACAGGTTACCCAATCAGAACCCAGGGGGTGGAGTCAGAGGGACTATAAAACCAGCTCTGGGAGGGGCGAAGTGGGGAGTTCGTTGGGAGTTGGGTGGTTGGTTGGAGTGGGAGTGAATTGGGATAGAGTCTGTGGGTAGGTTGAGTTAGTGTAGCGAAATAAGCTGAGTCAGGAACAGTTAGGAGCTAGGAAGACAAGTACAGTGGTACCTCTCGTTACGTACTTAATTCGTTCCGGAGGTCCGTTCTTAACCAGAAACTGTTCTTAACCTGAAGCACCACTTTAGCTAATGGGGCCTCCCGCTGCCGCCGCACGATTTCTGTTCTCATCCTGAAGCAAAGTTCTTAACCTGAGGTACTATTTCTGGGTTAGAGGAGTCTGTAACCTGAAGCATATGTAACCTGAAGCGTATGCAACCCGAGGTACCACTGCAAATATCTGAGAGGTGGTTTAGTGAGTGAGAGCAGGTAGCGGAAGTTATAGGTCTGGATAGGTAACCCATGATTGTAATTGACCAATACCGTTTATGAAACCACACACTTGTTAAACTGCAATAAATAAACAGAAGTTTATGTTCCAGTTTAACCCTGACTGGACTCAGTATTGTACCAGGTAGGGCCTGGGTGGTGGCAGCGAGAAATAAAGTGGTGGCACAGGGATCAATAGACGGTGAAACATCCGGGGACCCTGTGTGATCGCCAAAACCGCTGAAATTGGCATGCCTCATTCAGCCTAAGAGTGGGAGCAGCTTATGAAGAAACTTATTTTGACGTGGAGGGAGCTTTAGCAGAAAGATGAGGGGAAGCGAGAGAGTTCATGTTCAGTCCTTAATCCCTCAGGCAACTAAGCAAGCTGCTACATTTTCCTCCCCAGAGGTTTTAGAATAGCAAGTCGCTTCCAAAAGAGAAGGTTGTGTTGTGTTGTGCAAGCTGCTCAGGGCCACAGATCTTTTATTGCGGATCTGCTCTAACTTAGTCGTTATGAAGTACTTTGAGACCTAATTGACTCTGATGGGCAGTGAAAACTCCCCCTTTTTTGTTTTTTTTATATACCTGTAGAGAATCATATTTTTATTGCAACTGTAAAGCTGGGTTTTATTTTCCACCCTTAAAAAATAATAATACAAGACATCTCGGGCTGAGATGCTTCAGTTTTAAGATTACTGCGTGCTTCTCTCTAAGTAATAAAGAAGGGTGAGTAATGGAAAGTGACAGGTTCCCAAATACAAAGGGAGTGAGCAGCAGGCGTACAGTAATACAGGGATCTAGTCAGCTTTATGTGCCATTCTTTTTATGTTTTAATCGCAGAAAGAAATCCAGTGCTGTATCTAGAGAGGTGTCAGATCCATTGCCGCCAGCAGACAATAAATAAGTATCTGAGCATCCTTTTCTGATTAGAGAGGAGCAACACAAGACGTTTATAGCAAGTTTAGGCAATCGGTCCATCTAAGTCAGTATTGTCTTCACTGCCTGGCAGGGATAGTGCATCTGCTTTGCATGCAGAAGATCCCAGGAATGTCCAGGGTGAGGAATTAACTCTTTATTGTCAAAAACGCACTTACAAGTTAGGAAAAGGCATGTCCATCAGTCCTACGATGTCTCTCAGCTACTCCTATCTGTGTACCTGATGAAGCACTTGCCGCAACAGAGAGGTTCGGTCGCTAAACTCGCCAGTGTCAAAGCAAAGTTCAACAGTGTCAAAGCAATGATACTTCAACATCAACTTCGTTGAACGGGTCATGTTGTGCAGATGCCGATTATCGTCTTCCAAAGCAACTACAGTGGTACCTCAGGTTACATACGCTTCAGGTTACAGACTCCTCTAACCCAGAAATAGTACCTCGGGTTAAGAACTTTGCTTCAGGATGAGAACAGAAATCATGCTCCAGCGGCAGCAGGAGGCCCCATTAGCTAAAGTGGTGCTTCAGGTTAAGAACAGTTTCAGGTTAAGAACGGACCTCCGGAACAAATTAAGTTCTTAACCAGAGGTACCACTGTACTCTATTCTGAACTTAAAAATGGAAAGCAAAATACTGGTGGTCAACAGAAGAGGTTCAAGTACTAATCTAATCTTTAAAAAATGTAGTATAAACACCGACAACTGGGAAACACTGGCCTGCGAGTGTACCAATTGGAGAACAGCCTTTACCAATGATGTCATGGACTTTGAAGAGGCAGGAACTTGGGGCGAAAAGGAGAAACGAGCTAAGATGAAGGCACGCTTGGCAAACCCTCACTGTGATCTACTTCTGCCGGAAAATCTATGTCTCCACTGTGGAAGGACGTGTGGATCCAGAATTGGCCTCCACAGTCACTTACGGACTCACTGTTAAAACCATGTTTATGAAATACAATCTTACTTGGCTATGAGGGTTCGCCAAAGGAGAAGAAGGTGGTCCTGGGAGGCAGTGGAACAGCAGGGCTAGGAGAGACCCTGGTCTGAAATTCTGCAGAGTTGCTACCAATCAGTTTAGACAGTACTGACCTAGGTTGACCACTGTATAAGGCAGTTCCCTATGAATCAGAGGGTGAAGAGGAGGACGGCCCCTTTGTGGAGCTACAGGGCACATTGGTGAGGAGCCATGGCAGCTAAACAGCTCTGAAACTAGTCGGCACATATATTATTTTCATCATGATTGTTTATTTCATTTATGAATCGCTTCCCGTGAAGCACCTCAAAGCGATTTCACGGTGCAATAAAATCCGATAGAAAGCCATTTCTTATATAAAAAAACCATTGCCACAGTTAAAGCCATTGCCTATATGAAAACAGTTTCAAATCCAATGCAGGTGGAGAGTGAGATTTTAAAAATCTCCACTTAAGAGGCTTGTTGGAAAAGGAAGGACTTCAGGGGGCCTCTCTGATGTGTAAACGGGAAGGAGGGCTTAAGAATAGGTTCTGTCACGCTAAAGACCCAATTCCTACATCATAAAGGAAGGATGAGGCGGTATCTGCAGGAGGTCCTCTCCTGCAGAGCACAGCTGTTGGTTGGGAATATAATAAATGAGACATTTCTTTTCGTATTTTTGTCCCAAGCTGTAGCAGCACCATTAGCCTAGCTTGGTAGCTAGATGACACATGTGGACATGTTCTCAGCAGAAGTTTGGAGGATGACATGGAGCAACATGCACACATTTCTTTCTAGCAAGCATCCCGTCCTTCGAAGATGGATGTGACCAGGAAACCTTGTGGCAAATTATGCAAGCCTCTTGTTCTGTTTAGACTCCTTCCCAGTTGCGAAGTGGCAGTTCCAGTGCACCTACGAGACTCCTTCCTCCACCCTCACGGCCAGCTCAGCTTCGAGATTTGAGTTTAAAATTTCACACCAAGCAGACTAGGTTATATTAAGTTAACAAAGAGAGCTGTAACGCACCACACTGTCTTGCCACCCTGCTCCAATGGCAATTTCATTAGATTTAAATAGGTGCGGCAGGGCTTTTAAGAACGGCAGGGGGCATGTGATTTTCCTCGGGTTCCTACGCTATTGGCAGGCAAAGCATTATGTTTCAAATGCCTTGGGAACGAGACATTTGCCATAGGCTGCAGCGGGTGATTAAGAATCCTCTACAGTAACCCAAACTTCTGCAGTAAATGTGTGCTCTGTGCTCTAGGTTTTGGATAATGCATATGATAAGGTGGTAGGAGTTTGCACACAATTGTCTGGGGTGGGGAGGAGGCTTCCCTCTCGACTTGCTTGCCTCCATTTCTGTTAGCAAGGGAAGGGGAGCGCACAGAGTGCTTGAATTTTGGCCTACGCTAATCAGTGTTTCCCTGAAAATTAATTATACCGTAGAAGAAACCCCTTTGTGAACAAAGATGCCAAGCAGCATTACTAGTGTTTTATGAACAAAGAATCCTAATGCTATCCTTCTGTAAACACTGATTAGCACGTCTAGCTCGTGCAAGAAGATATTAATATTTGCATGCAGGGTTGGTTGCCGTCGCTGGCGTCTTGTTCCGTTTTAAACAGCGGCACAAACTCTTCTCTAATTTGTACCGTCAGGCTTTTCTCATTTGTGGCCCAGTGCGTGTGGCTTCGCCCTTGAGCCCCTAAAATACGACTCGGCCAGAAACGTCCTCGCCCACCCTTGTGCCCGTGACATAAAAGTAGTGCTTGATGGTGGCTTGCGAAATTGCAGAGCTAACGATTTTAAACAGCAGCTGAGTGAAAGTAGCAAACTTTAATGAATAGTAAGTGAGCCAGTGTGTGGAAGGAAAGCACAAAGAAGTCCCTTGGGGTTTTGCTCAAAGGCAAATGAAAGGAGAGTATCCTAAGGACCTGGAGGTATGTTGAGCAATTAAGCAACTGTCCTCTTAGCATGGCAAATTTTGAAGCTGGCATTTCCTTGGCAGCTGGGCTTATCTGCTGTTCTGCAAAAGCATTTGGTGACCGCTAGCCACGATGGTTATGTTTTACCTCCCCTGTTGAAGGCAGTACAGGTGACTCCCCGTTTGGGATCTGGGGAGGGTCTCCGCGCTCGCCAGAGGTGCCACAGAGCTTTGTTGAGGCTCTTCAGGTCTCTCCCCCCACCGCCAATTTCCTGCACAGTTTTGTTCGTTTTTTACTTTTTTCATTGTATAGCATTTATTTGAATAGTCAACTACTACTTCTTCTTCTTCTTCTTTGGCGATCACTTGTAGCCGAGTAACATGGTTTTAACAATGAGTCTGTAAGTGACTGTGGAGGCCAATTCTGGATCCACACATCCTTCCACAGTGGGGACATAGGTTTCCGGACGGAAGTTGATCACGGTGTGGATTTGCCAGGCATGCCTTCCTCTTAGCACGTTTCTCCCTTGCGTCCTGAGTTTGAGTGTCTTCCAAGCCCATGACACCTTTGGTAAAGGCTGTTCTCCAACTGGAGCGCTCGCAGGCCATTGTTTCCCAGTTGTCAGTGTTTATACTACATTTTTAAAGATTTGCCTTGAGACAGTCTTTAAACCAGCATTACGCTTTCCATTTTTAAGTTTGGAATAGAGTAGTTGCTTTGGAAGACGATCATCAGGCATCCGCACAACATGACCAGTCCAGTGAAGTTGATGTTGAAGAATCATTGCTTCAACACTGGTGATCTTTGCTTCTTCCAGTACACTGATATTAGTTCGCCTGTCTTCGCAAGTGATGTATAGTGCCCGCCCTACCCCCCCCCCCCAACAGGAAGAGGAAGAGAAGGAGTATTTTAGGGATCCTTGTCCGCATTCACACCACCATCATCTAATTCTGCCCCAATCTGAATGATATTTGTAGATACCACCACAATTTCATCTCAGTGTTGTAATTTAATACTAAGACATTGTTAAGACTAAAAAACAAAAACTTTCAAACATCATAGCCAACCAGGCCACATTTGCCTATGATTTCACCAATGTAAAACCACATTAGCACTTCAGTAGCCACCAAGGGACGCGGGTGGCACTGTGGGTTAAACCACAGAGCCTAGGACTTGCTGATCAGAAGGTTGGCGGTTCAAATCCCCGCGACGGGGTGAGCTCCCGTTGCTTGGTCCCTGCTCCTGCCAACCTAGCAGTTCGAAAGCACGTCAAAGTGCAAGTAGATAAATAGGTCCGACGGGAAGGTAAATGGTATTTCTGTGTGTTGCTCTGGTTCGCCAGAAGCGGCTTAGTCATGCTGGCCACATGACCCGGAAGCTGTACGCCGGCTCCCTTGGCCAATAAAGCGAGATGAGCGCCGCAACCCCAGAGTCGTTCGCAACTGGACCTAATGGCCAGGGGTCCCTTTACCTTTACCTAGCCACCAAGCCGTTCCTTAGAGCGTCCTTGACAGCGAGCTGTTTGATGCAGCCAGACTGCATGCTCTTCAGCAATCCTTTCATGCCATCAGTAGCCTTAGGAATTTCAGCAGGAGTTGAGGGAGCCAGTACCAAAAAGTGGCCAGGCGAGGGTTTGAATAAGTGATAGCAGCAGAGACAAGCTTGGGCCCTTGGGTGATGATGGCCGTCACCAGCTTCTGGGTGGCCTGCGCCATCCTGAGAGCAAGTCCTGCACATGTTAACCCTGTCTCCTTCTGAAACCTTTCTTTCTCTATCGGTGTTAGATTTTTCTCAAGGACTTTAGTTTTTGACTTGTTCAACTTAAATCCTGCCACATGACCAAATTCTTGGATCAATTCTAAAGCTCTTTTAACACTAGATTCTGGGTGGATGCCTGTATGTCCCTGAACGCTACTCGCTGGGAATCATAAATGGAGAGAATGCTGTTACACTCAGGTCTTGTTTTAGGGCTTTGCATAGGTCACTCTGAGAACAGGATGCTGGACTAGATGGGCCTTCTGCCTAATCCAGCAGGGGTGTTTTTATATTCCTATGCTGTAGTTGCTGCTACTATTACATTTATAGCCCACTTTCGCCTCCAGGTCCCAGGGCAGGTCACAATACTTCAAACGAATTACAGTCATGGGAATAGAATGGGTCCTGAAAACCCCTCTCTGAGGAGCTAAGCGTTCACTCCCTTGGCTATGTTTTGAGATTTTGGGTCTTCTCTCTAATGAAACTTCCATTTGTGCAGAGGGTCTGGTGTGTGTGTGTGTGTGTGTGTGTATGTGCATGTTCTTTGATTTTGCCAAATCTTGAAGGCTTACTGCTGGTGGGAACATCTGAAGGGCAGAACAGCATGCTACGGGAGAAATGGGAATAATGCTAAAAATGAATTCAAGTGGAACCCGCAAATGGAGATTTTTCCTCTGCAGGCTGTCTGCATGGGGGTGGGAGGTGGGAATCAATTTTGGGGTATTCTTTGATTCCAAACTGTGCCTGCAGATGGACAACTTCAAAGGGGTGCACTGTCAGCTCCAAACAGCTGAATGTGTGTGTGTGTGTGTGAGAGAGAGAGAGGGAGGGAGGGAGGTCTGGTGCTTTTGCTAGAGCTACATACGTGAGCCACAGCTAAATCAAGAATTTGGGCTGAGCCTGAAGTGCAAAAGGTGCTGATTTGTTGGCTGAATGCTCAGTAGTTGTACCAGGCATGTCCAATCCAAAGAAAGCATTCTGCTGATCAATCACAGGTGCTGACCAATCACAGGTGCTGATGTTGCAACCCTGTTTGGTTCCTCCGTGGCTCCTTAAAAAGCTAAACATTCCTGGCTTAAACTCCAGAGACTCTGATTAGTTGATAATAAAACCTTCTGTTCAGATCCCTCCATTTCTCTTTTCCATTGTTTGAAATGGGAGACTGAACATGTCAAAGTTTATTGAAGGTGATAACACGAAGCGGCACTTAACCTGCTTATTAGTGTCAGCGAAAGCTATAACCTGCATTTTCATAATCATTCCTGCCTGCTTCCCCTAATTAAATATAGATTTCTCCCCATGTTCTCCAGAAGGTGGAATAAAATAGTTTGAGCAGTAACCTTAAAGTAACCTTTTGCTGTTCAGAGATGTCCCCTTTATAAACCTTGTTTCTCCCTTCACATTTCTGCAGTGCTGGTAAATTAAACCTTTTGCCAGTGTTTCTCAACTTGGGTCTCCAGGTCCTTTTGTCCTAACAGGACAGCCATGCCAGAGCCGCTATCATAGAATCGTAGACTTGGAAGAAGCCACAAGGGTCATTTATTCCAACCCCCTGCAATGCAGGAATCTTTTACCCAACATGGGGCTCAGACCCATAACCCTGGGATTAAGAGTCTCATGTTTTACTGACTGAGCTATCCATCCTTCTGCCTCTGATCTTCACACCGTGAGACATTAAAGAACCCTTAGGCTATATTTGCTGAGTTTAAAGCATTGGCCTCCTAATAAGAGGAAGAAGAAGGAGGAGGAAGAAGAAAAGAGTCACCAACCAACACCATTTGCTGTTGACTCTGGGAGTCCTTCTGTCAGGATCTGTGAACCACAGTGCCAAATAGCATATGGCCTGCCTTCCTGGTGTGTGGCTCTCCTGTCAGAGGAGGAGGAGGAGAATAATAATAATAATAATAATAATAATAATAATAATAATAATAATAAT
>JAXCMG010000003.1:83260374-83298387 GCA_034642415.1 Podarcis siculus | reverse complement strand
ATAATAATAATAATAATAATAATAATAATAATAATAATAATAATAATTTATACCCCACCCATCTGGCTGGGCTTCCCCAGCCATTCTGGGTGGCTTCCAACAAAATATTAAAATACCGTAATACATCAAACATTAAAAGCTTCCCTTCAGATGTCTTTTAAAGATAGGATAGCTGCTTATTTCCTTCACATCTGAAGGGAGGGTGTTCCACAGGGCGGGTGCCACTACCAAGAAGGCCCTCTGCCTGGTTCCCTGTAACTTGGCTTCTCGCAGCAAGGGAGCTGCCAGAAGGCCCTCAGCGCTGGACCTCAGTGTCCAGGCAGAACGATGGGGGTGGAGACGCTCCTTCAGATATACTGGACTGGGGCTGTTTAGGGCTTTAAAGGTCAGCACCAACACTTTAAATTGTGCTCGGAAATGTACTGGGAGCCAATGCAGGTCTTTCAAGACCGGTGTTACAGGGTCCTGGCGGCCGCTCCCAGTCACCAGTCTAGCTGTCGCATTCTGGATTAGTTGTAGTTTCCGGGTCACCTTCAAAGGTAGCCCCACATAGAGCGCATTGCAGTAGTCCAAGCGGGAGATAACCAGGGCATGCACCACTCTGGTGAGACAGTCTGCAGGCAGGTAGGGTCTCAGCCTGCGTACCAGATGGAGCTGGTAAACAGCTGCCCTGGACACAGAATTGACCTGTGCCTCCATGGACAGCTGTGAGTCCAAAATGACTCCCAGGCTTTTTTTGGTCAGCAAGCTGAGCAGTTGTGGCATGATTAAATGTGTGTGTGTGTGTGTGTGTGTGTGTGTGTGTGTGTGTGTGTGTTCTCCTCGCCCACCCCCCTTTTCACAGCTCGACTAAGGTTGTTACACCACATAGCACCATACTTAGAATTCATTGAATTGTAGAGTTGGAAGGGATCGCGAGGGTCCTCTAGTCCAACCCCTGCAATACAGGAATCTGTGGCCCAACGTGGGTCTCGAACCCACAGCCCTGAGATTAAGAGTCTCGTGATAACAGCTGAGCTAGGTAGCAAATGAAAGCCACATAGAAAGGAGACCGTTTGATTTTTCTTCAGCTGACAGACCATAGCAATGCGCATGTTATCCTCACCCCCTTTTTTAAAAAAAGAAAAACCATAGCTTATACTTACATAGGCAGCTGTCATATGAATCCAGCTTCCTTATCTCACAGTGCCCTTGGGAAGCTCACACGCAGGACCCGAGTGCGAGAGCAGACTCCCCACTTTTCACAACCAGCAACTGGCATTCAGATGCACACTGCCTCCCACAGCGAATATTTGCCTGTACGCCAACTTTGCATTCTTCATATGACAATATATGTGAATGAGAATATATATCTGTACAAGTTGCAAAATCGATATTGCTTTGCAGTGGGGCATTTTAGCTGCTTTTGTCTACTCCAGAATGAGAGGGAGGGAGGAAATTCTGCCAGAGCTCAGTAGGTAAAAAAAAAATTGCATTGTTTGATGTCAGGACAGTTGATGTAGTAACAGTCCATGGCTGCCTGTGCACATTATCAAGCTTGAAAGGCCTTTACAGAGTTTTAAGAGAGATGTGATGGGTCTGATTGTGACGGGTGACTGGGCACATTTCCCTTCAGAGCTGCACAGAAACAGCTGACAGGAGTAATTTTGTGTGTATGTGGTTTTTCCCCTCCAGTAGCCTGACTCGCTTCCATGTGCTGCTGTTGCCACCTTCTGGAAAAAAGGAGGAAGCCTCCTTTTCCTAGATTTGGAAGTAAGGAAACCCTACTTAAGAGGAAATCTGGCCAGTGGTTAAGAGATCAAGATCGAGCCTTGGAATCTGATCCTCACAGCTGACATAAATTCTTCCTCATCTGCCATAGCTGTGGCTAACAGCAGGCAGCTGGACCTCTTAACTAGGGTTTCCTAACCTTCAAACTCTGATTGACATGAAAAACCTGCTTAGCGTTAACCGTGATTGACACTGTCGCTTCCAAAATCTGTATTAGGGCAAATCCTTTTATTAGCGTAACCAAAACGTTGCAGAATAACATGCAAGGTTTTGAGTTCTACAGAGTTCTTCTTTTGGCTGGATGGTAAGCAAAGCAAGGGGGAAGAGGCTGGTGTTGAAATTGTGGAGTTTGCATCCCAAGGGCTGTGAGTGACTAAATGCAATGTTGGAAAGAGATAGACGATGTTCGTATGAGGTTCTGTTAGGTGCTATGCAGGCTTCTGGATGGACCTGCAGAAGCTGAGCAGGAGGAGCAAACAGCTGTTGTTTCCAAGTGTCAGTCAAAGGTTGATTCCCCCACCCCTATATTTGAAAATATAAAAATCTAGCTGTTGGCCAGGTCTGCTTCAATTCTTAGATCGTACACATAGGTTTTTTGGTAGGTGGAGAAGAGGAGCAAAGAGAAACCAGGCTTCTTGTGTTATTGTAGAAACTAGGTAGTTTTTATCTTGTTGCAGTTGCTATTGTGGAGTTACTGATGTAACCCTTGACTGTGCCTTGAGTTGGGTGGGTGGGTTTCAAGCTGGAGAGCCTGTGATCCTCTGTCCTGCCCCCAGTCTCCTTATGCTGCTCCCAATCTCTTAGCCAGCGTTAGGAAATCGAGAGCAGTACTCTTTTGCAGCGACCTAAGTTTACAGAGAGGGGAATTTCAAAAAGCTCCTTTTTCTTGCCTTGGGGTTTGTTTTCCTCCCATAAATCAGCCTGTGAACTTCAGATATCCACCAGTAAACACTTAAGAAATAAAGGAAAAAAGCTTTCATAGTAATAAAACCCAGACTTCCCATGGATCTGGGTTGTCCAGATAGCTTATCGGGAGAGCCAAATGCAGACTCTCCAGTAGCAGAGTACTTGTTGATTCAGCTGTGCTGCTGTTGAAACAGCACCGGTGATACATGGATCTCATTGGCAAAGTTCAGCAGATAATATCTGCTGAAATCCTCCCTCGGGTTGATCTTTTCCGTTACTTTTTCCTCCCTCCTGCAGCTACAAAAAATGCACGTGCAGCCTGCTTCATATCATTGCGTACATTTAGGCCTGGTGCCCTGTTACGGCATCTCTAGGCAGTGCAGAATCCTAGAAACACATCGTCATCAAGAACGCTTCCGATGTGCCATGTTTTGAGGGGGAGGTGTTAACTTTATGGATACGGTTGCTGGGTGCTGGGTGAAGCTGGGGGTTTGGTTAGTTTAATTCAGCTAGGAAACGTGTCTATTTAATCTGAATGATTCAGCAAGTGCTCCTTCCAGTTCCGTTGCACAAAGGCTATTGGTATTGGAAATTGTGCATTGCTGGTGAGTATTCATTTCTGAAGCAGAGAAGATCCTAGCACCCAGATCTGCAAGAAGCAGAGCATGTCTTACACTTGAAAATAGATGGGTAGTGTTATGGCTATCGGGTGGTTGCTTGAGAGCAATCAGACAAGATGCCTCACTGGTCTGTTTTAAAGCTTTATTATTGGTGCTAAAAACTTTTCCATTGCAGAGCGCCTCTATTCCATGTCTTGCTCGCTCGCTAGCAGAATCTGAGAGTGAGCGGTCCTTAAATCTTCCCCAGCAGTCTCTTGACCCCCAGCCTACACCTCCCCTCTCTACGCGAAAGCCTACTGCGCAATGAAGGCTTGGGTAAAAGGGGACCTCCCTCCTCCCTGCTTTGCTCAGGCAAGGTGTCCTGGCACTGCCTTGCATCCTCCGAGCCCTGCATCTCCTCCCCACTAGAGGCATGGCTTCCTTCCTCCACTGAGGAAGTGCTGCTTCCCACGATTTTTGGGGGCTCTCTGTAATCCATCCTCCTTCCCCCCCCCCTCACCCCTGAGCCGATGGCAGTTCCCTGACAGGTAGTAACAGTGAGGTTCTTCATTTCCTTCAGTTGGTGAGAGGGTAGTGACCATTTTGGTTTATGAAAGATACTAGCAGCCTCATATCTACCATTGCTTGGGAATTCAAAGAAACACAAAAATCAGCGCAGTTCTGAAATCGGTGGTTAAAATCAGTGCAGTTTTGAAAGGTTCGGCCTGCCATCTTGGTTTACAGTGGGCCCACTTGTATCTAAATATAGAGGGGAAACCTGCTGCTTTATCTCGGGAAACAAAATTCTCAAGAAGTGTCCAAATGCTTAGCCAACAAGCAGCCAACTTTCCAAAATATATAGCAGATGTGCTGCCGATTTCTTTTCGTTATTTTTATGCTCATACATGAATGAATCTTGGGGAAGGGGAAAAATCAGCGGGTGGTATTCAGCTAGGTTTGACAAAGGTTGGCCCATTGATATTAATAAACATTAATAACAGGTCCATTAATTTCAGCAGATCTACTCTGAGTAAGACTTCACTGAATGCCACCCAGTATATAATGATTATATGGGGAAGCAAAATATGCAGCTAAAGTATTAACACTGCTCAGAAAACCAATATGCAACTTAATTTTTACAAACAATAATTATGGCATGCAAAACCTTTAACTATTATGCAAGTCTGCTTTTATAGTCCAACCTAGTTAAAGGCTTTGCTGTGTTCCAGCTATATAATAACTTATCCGAAATATTAAGGAAAGAGAAAACAAATAACATGATCGCTACTTGCCCAAGCAAAGATTCAAAGGAACCCGTTTCTGTGAGTTTGGAGAAGAGCTAAGAGATGAATGCAAGATGCTACAAGTAATCCAGGTGGAATGCTGTGCACAATCCAGATTAAGGGGGAAGGGTTGGAAAACTGAAATTGTGAGTATAAACCTCACCAGGGAACAAGCAAAAGCCAGAAGCCAAAATCTGTTCCAAGTTGTTTACAGGTCAAAGCCCCAAAGGACTGGTTTGTAGGAGAATGGCCACAAACAGCTTCAGAACTTGAAGGGACAGGTTCAAAGTAAGACATCCTTTCATCTAGCAAAAAGGTGTCAGAACCAGCCAACATTGATCAGAAAAGCTTGGAGCTAAGCAAAACAACAGACAGACAGACAGACAGACAGACATGCGCTCTAGGATCAGTGATGAAGGCTGGCATACAAAATCAAAATAAATACATTGTCTTTGTTGTTGTGGAAATCTGGTGGCAGTTCTCTAGCTCCCATCAGTTGCATTTTAGAACACAAGTCTTAGCCGCTGCCGATTCAAGCAGAATCTGTTCTGCCAACTGAAAAATAAATAAATTGAGATCTCCTCCCTCAAATGACACAGCACGTTAACCTGTCGCTGGGAGAGCACTCTAGGAACATGTCAACTTAGAAAGCAAAATAGAGCAGGGTTTGATGTCTCGCCGCATTATTGTTTTTATCCTGCGCAGTGATATTTCTTTAGCACACTGATTAGAAATGAAGTGTGAAGCTTGAGTGAAGTACTGCAGGGAAGAGAACTTCAAATGTCTTGCATCTGGTTTCTTAACGAAGCAGACATGTAAGCAAAGAGAAGTTATGGCTAACCATTGAACCGGCCTCAAACAAAAGGCACCCACCAGCCTCCTCTCCTGCCCGTACATCCATACAGGGTCCTGGATGACTTTGAAAAAGAATAAGAAGAATTCTGTGTTGCATTTAGTCTCAGTTCTGCAGGTGGAATCCTGCGGCCCTTATAAGTTGTGCAGCTGAACAGATCTGATTGTTTCCCCTTGCTTTGTTTCATTCTGAACTGATATGTTGCCGACCATGAAAAGAGGTGTGTTGATGCAGTGATACGTTAAAGGGTGTGTGTGGATGTGCACAGAAACTCTCCATGGATGGTAAAAGAGCCAGACATGTCCATTCATATAATTTATTCTTATGCCTCCATTCCACAAGATGGTATTGGAAGGGGTTTACAGCATCAAATGGACAACCGTTCCCAGGTAACACTGTAAACAGGTAGCACTAAGCAAATAAAAGTTTTAAACATGGGATGGGGAACTTGTGGCCTTCCTGGTATCGTTGGACTTCAAGTCCCATCATCCCTTGGCTGGGGCGGATGGGCACTGGAGGGCGCCAGATTCCTGCATCCCTGGTTTAAACTAACCTAATCATTTAATCTTAAAAAGCAGAGACATCACCTTGCCAACAATGGTCTGTATAGTTAAAGCTATGGTTTTCCCAGTAGTGATGTATGGAAGTGAGAGCTGGACCATAAAGAAGGCTGATCGCCAAAGAATTGATGCTTTTGAATTATGGTGCTGGAGGAGACTCTTGAGAGTCCCATGGACTGCAAGAAGATCCAACCTATCCATTCTGAAGGAAATCAGCCCTGAGGGCTCACTGGAATGACAGATCCTGAAGCTGAGGCTCCAATACTTTGGCCACCTCATGAGAAGAGAAGACTCCCTGGAAAAAACCCTGATGTTGGGAAAGATGGAGGGCACAAGGAGAAGGGGACAACAGAGGATGAGATGGTTGGATAGTGTTCTCGAAGCTACCAGCATGAGTTTGACCAAAGTGCGGGAGGCAGTGGAAGACAGGAATGCCTGGCGTGCTCTGGTCCAGGGGGTCATGAAGGGTCAGACACGACGGAACGACTAAACAACAATCATTTAACACCAATAGGGAGAGAGAAACAAGGCCTAATAACATGGAAATAAAATGCAACGCACAGAAGGCCAAATAGATCTCCTTACCATTTTAGGAAAGCAGCATAGGAGCGTCCCATCTGCCTGTCCTCCCCCCCCCACACCCCCTCAGAAAATGACAGTGCTCCCAACAACCCACCCATATCAAGAGAACTGTCAAAATGATGAATCTTGATTTGCAAAGAGGCAGCATCCATCAGAACAGTTGCCGCAAACATCCTCTTTTTATTTTAACTTATCAACCATCTTAAACTTTGCCTGCATTTTTTCTCTCTCTTTTTCAGTTGAAAAATGTATTTAATATGACAGCCAAGGAAGGAAGGAGAAGATCTGTCAGTGCCCTGGTGGTGGTTGGAAATGGAAATGGAATTGCTGGTAAGTGAGCACTTCATTCTCAGGGGGCAGCTTCTGTTCATTTCATAACCGTAGCAGCCCACTATTTTCCTATAACTTCTTTTCAGTTGCCTTTCTGTTTCTTTGGTGTGTGCGTCTCCATCCAGGGTTTGTGCTCTGTGCTGGCCGCAGCCCTTGAACGTGTGCTTTTGTCTATCATCTTCCGTATCTCATGCCCAAGTTATTTTCGATCTTCATCACCCAAGGGGTGAAAGGGGGAGAATTTCTACAAGGGTGGAAGGAGATAGAACACAGTATTGCCTGAAGCGTGGAAAGGCCAAGGAACTGGTCAGGAGAGGAGGGTTTTGCCCCCGAGTGGAAGGCTGTTTCCTGTCCTCTGACTCGAAAGGACACTTCGGCCTTTGCAACGCACAAAGTTTGGCTGCCCCTGTTTAAAAAGGCTGCTGGTAAGGGGGCTTTTTCCTGACTGTCAGCAATTTTCTTTGGAACATTGTTAAATACAAACTTAGCAAGAAAATAACACTTCTCTTGCAGCAGCTTCTGAAATACACCATCAGACACCAATTTATTTTTCCTCGGAGAGTAAGAATCTAAGGCTGTTGCCAAGATTACAGGCCAGCAGCAAAGCCACCCTCGTTGGCTGTGTTCTCGGGATATAGATTAATACAGGGTCCTTTGCTTTTAATTTGCAGATGTTGGATGGCCATGTGTCATGGATGCTTTAGTTGGGATTCCTGCATTGCAGGAGGTCCCTTCCAACACCACGATTCTATAATTACGCTCCGTGGTTCCCGGTGGCACTCTTGTTCTATGAAAGCCAAGACTTGTGCTGTTTAATTGCACAGAAAGTAGATTGATCAAAGAGCCAAGGGCACATTTAGTAAGTTTTTTTCCCTCCCTTTTGCTGAAAGCTGGCGAGCCGTTCCACAGATGGAAGGGAGAGGTGAAGACTTTCACAACTGCTATCTGATTCCTTGAGCACATTTCTGGACAGTTTTAGCGTCCTTCAGGGGGGAAGCCAAGCTGAAAATGCAAAAGCACTTCAGGACCGCCACTTGCCCAGGTGGGGCTAAGTGCGTAGATATGACGAGGCCTCCTTGTTTGCAAGTGCTTTGCAGATTTCCACGTGCAGCATTTCTCTACTAACCAATCTGTTTGCATCCCTCAGGTTTTGCACTGGCAAAAGCAACGGACAGGATGATTGCATTGAGGAAAGTATGTCCTTTGAAAAGTAATAATAATAATGATGGTGATGATGTTGGGACATGGGTGGCACTATGGGTTAAACCACAGAGCCTAGGACTTGCTGATCAGAAGGTCAGCGGTTCGAATCCCCGCGACGGGGTGAGCTCCCGTTGCTCGGTCCCTGCTCCTGCCAACCTAGCAGTTCAAAAGCATGTCAAAGTGCAAGTAGATCAATAGGTACCGCTCCGGCGGGAGGGTAAACGGCGTTTCCGTGCGCTGCTCTGGTTCGCCAGAAGCGGCTTAGTCATGCTGGCCACATGACCCGGAAGCTATACACCGGCTCCCTCGGCCAATAAAGCGAGATGAGCGCCGCAACCCCAGATTTGGTCACGACTGGACCTAATGGTCAGGGGTCCTTTACCTATAATAATAATAATTTATTATTTATACCCTCCCCATCTGACTGGGTTTCCCCAGCCACTCTGGGCGGCTTCCAACAGAATATTAAAATACAATAGTCTATTAAACATTAAAAGCTTCCCGAAACACGGCTGCCTTCAGATGTCTTCCTTCAAATCTGGTCTCCCTTTACTTGGTATTTATGCATAAAATGCACACTGTGCCGTGGTTCTGTCCTGGCATGAGAACATACTGGGGGGACGGAATGTAGCTCAGTGATGGGAGCACCTGCAATCCCGATCATCTTTAGGTAGGACTGGGAAAGCTTCCCTGCCTGAGACCCACTCCCAGTCAGCGTAGATGGTGCTGTAGCTAGATAGACTAATGATCTGAATCGGTAGAAGGCCGATTCCTATGTTCCATGTGAAGGACACTGGAAACGTAGGCCAGCCTCAAACCAGCTGGGGATCTGTTGCTCTCTTTTGCCAAAGGAGGGCATAGCTGTGTTGTAGATTGCCTCCCTCCTCCAGTTCCTGCCCTCCCTCCATGTATACCCCCCAAAAAATGAGCTTGAGGATCTATCCTTTGGGAGCAGCTTTTCAGGGGCATGCCAGCAGCTGTTGAGGGGAGCGAAAGAAGCGGAATCCCTATTGCAACTGCAGGACATCTTGCCCATTGTTCCTTTTAGACCCCCTAATAGCTGACATTGCCAGTGTGGGCAGGTAGGCTGGCAAGTTTGGTTGGGCATAGTCTGTGGTACTTTATAAAAGCATTTTGATCCCTTTTAATTTATCAAGCTAATTACATTTCAGGTCGGTACGTAACTGGCAGAAATAGCTCTTATTTTTGAGCCGCTTCCTTTTTATCTTAAATTCGATCTCGCCGTAAAATGGAAACAGTCATCTGACATAATCATTTCTTAATGAAAAGTGTCTTCTTGGATTTTTCCCCCCCTAGGCAAAGAACAGAGCTATCCACTATTTGCACTATATCGAAAGATACGAAGATCACACAAGTAAGTTGCGAGATTTTAGACTCTACCTAAGGTTTTAAAAGCCAGCTAGTTGCATTACTTCTTCTTATAGAATTGTAGAGTTGGAAGGGACCCCACAGGTCATCTAGGCCAACCCCCTGCAATGCAGGAATCACAGCTAAAGCATCCCTAACAGGAAGCCATCAAAGCCCTGATTAAAAACCTCCAATGAAAAAGAGTCCATCGCCCTCCAAGGGAGTCCATTCCTCTGTCAAAAAGCTCTTACCAGAGAAAGTTTCCCCCCATGTTTGGTTGGAATCTCGTTACTTGTAACTTGAATCCATTGGCTCATGTCCTACCCTCCAGAGCAGGAGAAAACAAGCTTGGTCCATCTTCCATGTGACAGCCTTTTTGATATTTGAAGATGGCTATCATATCTCCTAGGGATGCAGGTGGCGCTGTGGTCTAAACCACAGAGCCCAGGGCTTGCCGATCAGAAGGTCGGCGGTTCGAATCCCCGCGACGGGGTGAGCTCCCGTTGCTCGGTCCCTGCTCCTGCCCACCTAGCAGTTTGAAAGCACATTAAAGTGCAAGTAGATAAATAGGTACCGCTCCGGCAGGAAAGTAAACAGCGTTTCTGTGTGCTGCTGTGGTTCGCCAGAAGCAGCTTAGTCATGCTGGCCACATGACCCGGAAGCTGTCTGCGGACAAACACTGGCTCCCTCGGCCAGTAAAGCGAGATGAGCAACGCAACCTAACGGTCAGGGGGTACCTTTACCTTTATCATATCTCCTCTTTTCCTGGCTAAACATACCCACCTCCCTCAACCGTTCCTCATAAGGCTTGGTTTCCAGACCCTTGACCATTCTAATTGCCCTCCTCTGCCCACGTTCCAGTTTGTTAATATCCCCCTTATTAAATTGTGGTGCCCAGAACTGGACACAGTATTCCAGGTGTGGTCTGACCAAGGCAGAATAGAATGGAACTGTGACTTCCCCTTGATCCGGACACTAGACTTCTGTTGACGCAGCCTACGTAGCTTGCCATTCATTTCGTCTGCTTGTCTCAAAAGCTCAAGTCCATCAGTTTGAATGGACATGTGAATCACAGAAGAGTAGGGTTGGAAGAGGGACCCCAAGGGTCATCAAGTCCAACCCCCTGCCTTGCAGGAATACTAGTCCAGTTCAGATGCCGCTGTCTCGTACCACGCTCTGAACATTTGGCACTTGAAAGTGAATTGCAGTACTACTTCCAGTATCAGAGATAGAGTGAGGGGGGGAAAGTATTTGATCCCCTGCTAAATTTGCCCATTTGCCCCTCGAAGAAGAAATGACCAGTCCATGATTTTAATGGTAGGTTTATTGTAGCTGTGAGAGACAGAATAACAACAGGAAAACCCAGAAGACAAAAGTCAGAGATTGATGTGCATTATAATGAGTGAAATAAGTATTTGATCCCCTATCAACCAGCCAGATGTCAGGCTACCTGGTATCTTCACTGTATGTAACGAGCTGAGATTAGAAGCACCTGCTGTAAGGGAGAGGTCTTACCTGTAATCCCAG
This sequence comes from Podarcis siculus, assembly GCA_034642415.1. Lineage (NCBI taxonomy): Eukaryota > Metazoa > Chordata > Lepidosauria > Squamata > Lacertidae > Podarcis > Podarcis siculus. The sequence continues at coordinate 83,287,406 of JAXCMG010000003.1, read as the reverse complement.
CTCGTTACAGTACCTGTACAAAAGACACCTGTCGACTTCCCCCTCACTGTAGTTTACCTCTGAACCGCCAGTTGCTGGGCTGTTGCCCTTAGATCCTCTGTCCATGCTGAGCTAGATGAGCCTTTGCTCCAACCCAGCAGCCCTCTTCTTACTGCAATGTTTACCTTTTCTTCTAGTTTATCATGATATCGCAAGCACTATTAAGAAAACAACCATCCGGATGAAGAAGCAGAACAAGGGTAAGTGAAAGCTGCAGCTGATGCGTAATTTAGAAGTGTTCTCGTCCAAATCGGTGTGGTCAGTCTTCTTTTCTTAACATAACATTTCCTGTAATGTGAAACAGTCGCTCTGTCCAGATTGAAGCCCAGCACTCTCAGATTTTCAGCATTTCTAATTCCCCCATAAGTTCAGTGGGCAGGCGGCAGTGCTGAATGCGCAGAACTTGGGTCAGGAGTGCTGTCGCAAGCTGACAAATGGAAGCATTAAGAATTCCCATATGTGGAAGGTCGGGGTGGCAGTGGAAGTTTTATTGCTCATCCTTGCCGATGCCTCAGGCATCATTCTGTTGACTGTGAACTCCTTCACCTGTGCAATGAAACGATTTTTCTCTTGCTGTCTCTTGAACTTTAATTCTGCTGGAGCATCTCGTGGAAGAAGGAAAGAGGGGAAGGCGCCAAATGCAAGAATATGGAGAAAGGGTTTATTGATCCAATGCATTTTCCCCCTTTTGGGGTCTTTCTTCTGGCACAACTGATTTAGGTTATTTCAGAAATGACCGAAAAATGTATCTCACGCCTTCCCAAAATGTGAAGGGTCATACAAATGGAAAGTCACACAAACCACACCAGTGTAGCTCTGATTGTAAAGCGGGTGCCCCCACTCCTCTTAACCTCACGAAAAAAAACACAGCCCTCTTTCCTTTTCAGGGTTGTGTGTCTGTTGTCATTTTGTAAGGGAGCACAGGAAAATGCAGACTGTGACCCTGGGTGTGGGATTCAACTTCCCAAGAATCTCTTTCCCTCCTTGTTTTTTGCAGGGGAGTAAAAAGACAAATTATAATCCTTGGGATTAACGGGACGCGGGTGGTGCTGTGGGTAAAACCTCAGCGCCTAGGACTTGCCGATCATATGGTTGGCGGTTCGAATCCCCGCTGCGGGGTGCGCTCCCGTCGTTCGGTCTCAGCGCCTGCCAACCTAGCAGTTCAAAAGCACCCCCGGGTGCAAGTAGATAAATAGGGACCGCTTACCAGCGGGAAGGTAAACAGCGTTCCGTGTGCTGCGCTGGCTCACCAGATGCAGCTTGTCACGCTGGCCACGTGACCCGGAAGTGTCTGCAGGCAGCACTGGCTCCCGGCCTCTAGAGTGAGATGAGCGCACAACCCTAGAGTCTGGCAAGACTGGCCCGTACGGGCAGGGGTACCTTTACCTTTTACCTTAATCCTTGGGATTGCAAAAAAGAGACTTGTAAGCATGTGAGCACTGCCTGCTGAAACCTCAGATACAAGAGGGGTTGCTAAATAAGATTTATAGTAGTTGGCAGTTCTCACTGCCTCCCCCAAGACTAGCGAAAGAACCAATTGCGCAAAATGTTCAGTTTGTGTCATTGCCACCAGTTGTAGAATTCAGGTTTTCTTTTTCTTTTTTAAATTCATTTTTATTAAATTTTCCACTTTAACAATCCAATCAAATCACATTAAATATTCCAAATTATACATATCAAATAATCTTCCAAATTATAATTTTTTTAATAGGACTTCCCATGCTTCAAGTTCGGAGGGCTCTGATCATTTCATATCTCTACTGCTTTTCATAGTCATTTCCGATGGTTCCTTTAATTCTTTCTGTTGTTAACCTTCAGAATTCAGGTTTGCATGGTGCAGGTGTTGGATTGCCTGGGTAAGAAATTTGCACTTCATAAGAACACAAGGCGAGCCTGCTGTATCAGGCCAGATGCCTGTGGGAAACCCGCAAGCGGGACCTGAGCATAACAGCACTTGGCTCACTCGTGTTTCTCAGCACCTGGTTTTCAGAAGCATATGACCTCTAACAGTGGAACTATCACAACACACCCACCATGACTAGAAGCCATTGATAACATGAATGTGTCTAATTGTCTCTTAAAGCCGTACAAGTTGGTGGCTGTCACTCCCTCCTGCAGGGGCAAGTTCCATAGTTCAACTGTTCGTGGTAGTAGTAATAATAATGATAATAATAATAAGAAGAAGAAGAAGAAGAAGTTTTATTTATACCCCGCCCTCCCCAGCCAGGACCAGGCTCAGGGTGGCTAACACCAGGTATAAAAACAATTGATTAAAATACAACTTAAAAACAAGATTAAAATACAACATTAAAATGCAGCCCCATTTCAGTAGAAACTCAAATCAAAAACTTTTTGGGGATGAAAACGTCAAATCTTCACCAAGGCCAACTATCCAGACTGGTCCTACGTGGGCCAGAAAAAAGCCAAGGAAGTCCCCAAATAGGAGTTCCATCACAGAAGGAGAAAGGAAAAGGGAAAGAGGGGGAGGGGATCAAGTGAAGAAGTACTTTCTTTTATCAGTGTTTTTAGATGGGTTTGGATGCAAGAGGGAACCTCAAGTCTCCTTCCTTTCTGGAGCATTACATTGATTGTTCCTGCAGATTTACAATCTGTTACCATTTTAAATGAGAATTTGGAGGGCTGGACTAGATGATCGCTTGAGTCCCTTCCAACTCAACAATTCCATGGTTCTGTGCTGGGGTTTTCGCTTAGAATGACCCAGCCCTCTTTAAGTTGTGCTAGTTCATGTGACTCAGGCCAATAAATCTTTAAAAAAAACCAAGTGTGATCTAATGCATTTTATTAAAAAGCCATTAAGACAGCTCTTCGAGATTATTCCAGTCTGCAGGGCAAGCTCGGTGCTCAGTAAATGGAGGAAAGGAAGTCTATTAGCAGGCCACAGGCTTTGCTGTGCTAATATTTCCCTCTTTTTTCCCTTCTTTCCACACCCCCCACCCCACCCCTATAATTGAAAAACAAGCGATAGCCATCTAAAGCCATTTGCTCTGCTGTTTTGAGAAAGTATCAATTTCATGCTTGGAGATGGAATCAGGTTTTCGACATAATTACGTCTGAGCGATATCTGAAAGGCTATTTATCAAGAGTTTCATTTGGTAGCGGTCCCACATTTGCCATTTCGGAAGCGCCGCGTTTTCCATCCTTCGACTCAAAAACTGCATTTCTGCGGGTTACTTCTTAGCGGGTGCGAATTGGCCGGCTGGCACGGTATAAACGATCAGCTGCTGCCACAGGTTACTTTGTGATAAGAGCTAAATCTTTGCACCTGACCGAAGACAGAGGTGGAGCTAGAGGTTACGGAAAATTCTTTTCTTTCCTCAGTACCGGAGGTAAAAAGGTAAAGGGACCCCTGACCATTAGGTCCAGTCGTGACTGACTCTGGGGTTACAGCGCTCATCTCACTTTACTGGCGGAGGGAGCTGGCATACAGTTTCTGGGTCATGTGGCCAGCATGACTAAGCCGCTTTTGGCAAACCAGAGCAGCGCACGGAAACACCGTTTACCTTCCCACCAGAGTGGTACTTATTTATCTACTTGTACTTTGACATGCTTTCGAACTGCTAGGTTGGCAGGAGCAGGGACTGAGCAACGGGAGCTCACCCCGTGGCGGGGATTCGAACCGCTGACCTTCTGATCGGCAAGTCCTAGGCTCTGTGGTTTAACCCACAGCGCCACCCACATCCCTTTCAGCACCGGAGACACGCACCCAAATATGTGCATTTGCCACTTTGTACAGATGTGGCAGGAATGGGGGGTGGCCCTCCAGATGTTCTCACATTACCAGCCCCAGCCAGTATGGTCAGTTGGTAGGAGATGACAGAGTTCAAGAAAATCTGCAAGGCCACAGATTCCCCCCTCTTGGAATGGGGGCTTCAGTGTCCCGTTTTACATTGAGCGTGCTCTGTATGTGCCACTAGGGATTTCCTATTTTCCATTCATAACATTATTCAAATGAAGAGAGCAGTGCAGCCTTCACTCGTGTAGAGATCAGTTGTGCACAGCAGAGAGCCTAGCTGAGATTTGTGCCCAAGATGCATCGTTTTAATGAGACCTTCAGGTGTCCTTTAAAAGACCAGGCTGTTTTCACAGCCTGGCAAGGAGTTACTTTTGAAATGAATCAGGATCCTAAGAAGAATTGAAGAATAATTACGATCCTTAAGGAAGAATAGATAGGTTCTTATGCCAGACCAGGCTGCTTGGTCCACCTCCCCAGTATTGTCCACCCTGGCTGGCAGCAGCTCTCGAGAGTCTCCAGACAAGGTTTTTCTGCTACCTGAGACCCTTTCAACAGGAGATTCTAAGTCCTGGACTTGAGACTTTGCCATTGATCTCTGTTTCTCTCTCTATGCATTGAAATGGGGTCTGCTTCTCTGCAATTTCCAAACTGGTTCTAGTCCTTCTTTCTGGAGCAACAGAGACCAAGTCCACCCCATCTTCTGCATGACAGCCCTTCAGATATTTGAAGAGCACTGTCATGTTCTCCCCTCCCTTTTAATTTCTTCTTTTCTTTAGATATCCAGCTCGTATCTGTCTGCTTACCTCCAGCAGCTGTTCTGCACTCTTCTGTTCCATAACCAAATCATGCCTTGAAAAGCAATCTCCATATCACCAGCATTATGGTACCTAACACACATCCTGCAGCGCTTCAACGTGAAATAGTGGCAGCAGTGTACAAAACAGGGCCTATGTTATACCTAACTCTGTTGGCTTCAAAGTGATGGGGAGAGAGGCTTAGAGCTCCCTTCCCCCCAAAGGTGAAAATGAATTGCCGAAGGATCCGGGTCTGATGGCAATTCCCTCAGCCTCCTGTAGGACCAGTTTTGCAGAATAAAAAGCTTTGAGCAAGTGGCATATTCAGATGATAAATGAAAGCAGTGCAGGGAGTTTGCTTAGCAACAGAGCAGTGACCAGCGCTTTCAATAATAAATCGCCTTGCTGCCGTTAACAAGCACGTTGCCTCCCACCCGAATGAATGAATGAAATGAATGCCATTCAAAATCCTGTCGCTTTGGTGGCAAGCTTCCCATTTTAAGCTTCTTGAAAGCTCTGACCGCTCCTCAGACCTATTCTCACAGCCTGCACTGTTCTGCTTCTCATTTCTAGCTACCCTGTTACCGAGATCAGCTCAATGGGAGTGTTTCCTCCGCCAAAGCACAGTTATTTCAGAAGGGCAGTCCTCCTTTTGCATCACTTGTGGCTGATGCCTTTAAGTAGTGCCCTTAATTGGAGGCCTATAAAAATCTCGCTATAAATCTCATGTTGGATATAAATGTCTTGGGATGAGGGGAAGATGTGCACTCACTTAATCTCCATGCTGTGCAATATTTGGATAGGACTTTGCTCTCTATTTCTCTCTTCCATCTCTCCTACACCTCCAGAATAACACAGGTGATACAATGCTCCGTGCCATGGCCTTCTGGCTTGAATTAAAACCTCAGGCCTCAAGGAAGAATACATAGTTTCTCAGTTCCTGTGGTTCTTGTTCTTTCCCTGTCTCGGGTCTGCTCAACATCGCAGCCCAGGGCTGTGTGCATCTCTGATTAGGGTCTGATTCTCTGATATGTAAGAAGGTCTAGTCTCCGGAGCTCTGCAAACTATATTCGGGCAGGCGGTGGTTCAGTGTGGACTCAGGTATAAATAAAGTATGATTCGCTTAACTGATGTTCCGGCCCGCAGTTTAAACACTTGTGCGAAAGCGTTTAGTGACAGCAGGGAAGGAGAGAAGGTGAATTGGGATTGACTGGGCGGTTTCATCGAGTTTTGGAGCCCCTGGCCAATCTGTACCCATCGCAGGCTCAGCTGCAGATTGTGATGGTTCAAACCGGTGTGATTTGTAGTGTAATTCCATGCCGAAAGCAATTGTTTAGTAATTATTTTACTGGGCTGCTTTAATGCTCACTAACTGCTTCCCCCAGGATACGGTCTTCACTGCCACCGAGCTATCATTACCATGTGCAAACTTATTGGGATTCAAGACATGTACGCCAAGCTTTATGGATCCAGGAATTTACTCAATGTCACCCGAGCGCTCTTCAAGGGATTAGCAAAACAGGTAAGACATGCCCAGTCTTATCCAGGGTGGCTCATGTTTTGTTACAGTACAGTCCTATGCATGTCAATTGGAGGGCAAGACTGCCACTTTGCATTCTAACTTGCCCTCTGCCTAAAAGTTTGCTATCCATGGTTAAGAGATGATGCACTGGGGGTTGGGATCATGCATTGCGTCATTCTATAATAAACTGTTAGTGCAACAGCCTGGCAAGAGGGGAGCAAAGCAGCTACAGTTGCCTCTGTGGGTTTGCACTAAGCCATGGTTGTGTGCAAACCAGTCCAGGGTCTGAGGGATCATGCACTCAATCCTTCCTGAGAACACAGACTCTCACAGTTAAGGCTTATTAGGGCACCAGCTTAATCTTTATTCATGCTAATTGAGCTGATCACGAGACTTGAAAAAACAAGACCGAATGATTTTGAGTTTCTTGGCTTTCTTTCTGGTTTCATATCACCTGGATATTTTTTAGCTCATTGTTGCATCCATGAGGGCTAACAACGTGTGTGTGTGTGTGTGTGTGTGTGTGTGTGTATAATATGAGGTTATCTGTGTCTAGCAGGTGCCTGTTTTCTTTCCAAAGCGGTTTCTGAGTTGCTGGATCCTAAAGCGTCCCTTCTCTTGTTTAGAAGAAAAATGTGACTTGCCATTCTTGCCACTAAAGCCTTAGAGCCAACTATGCAGAATATCTACATGGTTACGGTTTGAAATTGGATGGATCAGCCGGTGTGGTGTAGTGGTTAAGAGCAGTGGACTCGTAATCTGGTGAACCAGGTTCGCGTCTCCGCTCCTCCACATGCAGCTGCTGGGTGACCTTGGGCTAGTCACACTTCTCTGAAGTCTCTCAGCCCCACTCACCTCACAGAGTGTTTGTTGTGGGGGAGGAAGGGAAAGGAGAATGGTAGCCGCTTTGAGACTCCTTCGGGTAGTGATAAAGCGGGATATCAAATCCATACTCTTCTTCTACTACTACTTGTGGCTTAAATGTTTGTCTTTCCTCTCCCCTCCCCAACTAGGAAACTCACCAAAACCTAGCCAATAAGAAAGGCCTCTACGTCGTAGAATTCTGTGATGAACGCGGCCCACTTCCTGTCGTCGTTGCAAAGCCCCAGGGGGCGATCAGAGAAGATCCGGAGCCTGAGGATGAAGCTCTCAATGTCAAATTGGAGTTCAGTGAAGTGAAGGCAGCGCAAGGAATGAAGAAGAATGTCTGGGCAAATGTGAGAAGAACAGCTTCGTAGAACGGCTCCGTATTTAGATGCCCAAAAGCCGAGGAAGATGTACCATCAACACAGAGTCATAGAATTCATTTCCAAGATCAATGCGGTGTGAAGGTTTCATTCTAACTTAGAGGCTCAAAACAGCTTGGCTGCTTCTCTCCAGTGGGCAGTTCTCTGTTGAGTGCAAGCGACGGATGCACTAAGCTTGCACTTTCAAAGCTGCATTTGCTTTATTGCAGCTGACCCCAGGCCATGGAGGGGTGGGAGAGCCTGCAACCAACAGGTTGCTTTCATGTGTAACTTGGGGAGGGGGTGAACTGTCAAACAACATGGCAGAAATAAAGTTGTGACAAAATCCTGTCCTGCCTACTTATTTGTTTCACAGCATCTATATACTGTCTGATTGTTAATAAAACCTCTAAGCGGGCCACGCACAAAATTTAAAACTGTCACTAAAAAGATGCTTAAAGACAGGCATTGAAGACGTTTGCAAGATAATTAAAGTCAAAAGTTAGCATTAAAAGATTAAAATACAAGTCAGCATTCTACGTTAATTGACTGAACAAAAATGTTTTAAGCCAGCACCAAAGAAAACACAGCAAAGCCCCCCCCCCCCGCCTCCTGTCAATCAGCAGAGAGTTCCAAAGTTTAGGCACTGCAACACTAAAAAAACAAATTGTCTCCTTGCACAGTGTTGGAAGCAACCCAGATTTTGCTTCAAGGCACCACTATTTTAAAGAAATAAAATCCACAAGCTTGCCAGAAACATGCCTTGTACTCAATTGTTTTAAATGTTTGTTTTGCTATTGGGATCGTAGTTCCATTTGTGTTTCTCAAGCTGGTCTCTGACCGTAATAAATTTCATGCCTTGTACTCAAGAAAAGCACTACCCAGTCCTGTTAGCGGTGTAAGAAAGGGGGAGATAGAAAACACCTGAAAGTCTGCTCTTGAAGGAATTCATTTCAAACAAAAAACAAGACCTATTGTTAAGAGAGAGGTTGGGCTACAGTTGTAATAGTCGTTCCAAAATGCATCCACCACGATCCAGCAAACTCTTATAAATGCAGGTGATTTGAACCATGTATATTGGGAGCTTTCCCATCCGCGGTGGAAGCCTCATTAATTTCAATAGAGGCAGAAGGTCTTCACAGATGTTCCTGTAGGCATGCAGCCTGCGCTGCACTGTGCTTCTGGATTAAGATGAATGAGAATAATAGTTGTTTTTATTGCTTCCCCCATTAAAGCAGCAGCGGCAGGGGATCAAGGGTTGCCAACCTTTTCGGGGCTGGTGGAATTTCGATGATAAAGCGCCCGCAACAAAAAAATGTGTGCTGTGCTGTATCCAACAGATACTGGGGCAGAGGAGAGAGAGGGGGGACCACGAAATGGGATGCCCCATCAACGGGGGGGAAAGTCACCTCCATCAGCTGCGGCTGCCCTTGCTCACAAACAAGCTCCTTGCATCTCTTCTCTGTTCAGGGGTTGCATCGTCCGTCAAGTAATTGGCTACTTCCTTGGGAATTCCTTAAAAATAATCGAGAAGATGAATTAATTCCAATTGTTTTTAATGGGTGTGCCACTGCCACATTCTCACATAAAATGTTTTGTTGATCCTGTTCCTGTTGCCGAGGCTCTTATCAGATTTTGCCACTGAGATCATGGCTCCAGCAGCATTGCATGGAATTTGTGGAAATGACTTTGAATAGGAGGAAAGGCGCAGTTTGGAATTAGTGATGTTCAAAAGGTCGTGCTGAGTCATTGTAACTAGGATTTTTAATTTTCATTTTTAAACCCACTCCTTATTATGTTCAGCTAATTACTTTAAACAAATTAGTGGGGAAACCGAGTTTTGCATTTGTTTTAATTGCTGTTGCTGAGGGTTTCAAGCAGCGTCCTCCCACACTCCAGGAAGAAATAATTAGATCTCAAGAAATAAGAAGAAACAATTGGTGCAGACGGTGCTCCCTTTTGCCATTGGAGTTTCTCCATTGCTGAGCAGGTAGCTGATTATTCAGGCATGCAGAGATCTGTAAAGCAGGTTGAGTTCTAGCCATCAACTCATATAAAATGATATAGCTTAGCTGGTTAGAGCGCGTCTACAATGTCTACTATGATAAAATATTTGAGGTGACCGATCTGAAAGTTTAAAACAAACAGAAATGAAGCACCTCTTTATACAGCTCAGCACGTCCATGTTGTTGTTGTTCTTTAGTCGTGTCCGACTCTTCGTGACCCCATGGACCAGAGCACGCCAGGCACTCCTGTCTTCCACTGCCTCCCGCAGTTTGGTCAAACTCATGCTGGTAGCGTCAAGAACACTGTCCGACCATCTCGTCCTCTGTCGTCCTCTTCTCCTTGTGCCCTCCATCTTTCCCAACATCAGGGTCTTTTCCAGGGAGTCTTCTCTTCTCATGAGGTGGCCAAAGTATTGGAGCCTCAGCTTCACGATCTGTCCTTCCAGTGAGCACTCAGGGCTGATTTCTTTCAGAATGGATACGTTTGATCTTCTTGCAGCCCATGGTGCAAGAAGAGAGCCAGCGTGGTGTAGTGCTTAAGAGCGGTAGACTCATAATCTGGGTAACCGGGTTCGCGTCTCCGCTCCTCCACATGCAGCTGCTGGGTGACCTTGGGCCAGTCACACTTCTTTGAAGTCTCTCAGCCCCACTCACCTCACAGAGTGTTTGTTGTGGGGGAGGAAGGGAAAGGAGATTGTTAGCCGCTTTGAGACTCCTGAAGGGGAGTGAAAGGCGGGATATCAAATCCAAACTCTTCTTCTTCTTCTTCTTCTTCTTCTTCTTCTTCTTCTTCTTCTTCATGGGGCTCTCAGGAGTCTCCTCCAGCACCATAATTCAAAAGCATCAATTCTTCGGTGATCAGCCTTCTTTATGGTCCAGCTCTCACTTCCAGCACATCCTTATCCTGAAGAAATCATTCCCACGGCATGTAATGACGGCTACTGTACTTGCCAAAGCAGATTTTAAAAATATATGAGTACCGGGAGGAGGAGTCTTCTACCACTGCTGCTGTCTGCCAGCCCCAACAGCCAGAAATGTGATCTCCCATGTTCCAAGACAATACACTTTTGACTATCAGCTGCTGGTGATAAATGACATAGAATCATAGAATTGTAGAGATGAGAAGGACCACGAGGGTAATCTAGTCCAACCCCCTGCAATCTTTCGCCCAGTGTGGGATTTGAACCCATGACTCTGAGAATAAGGGTCTCACGCTCTTCTGACTGAGCTATCTCCATCTACTCTGTGGCATGTGGGCTTCAACTGCCAGAAAACTAACCTAGATGGACTGTTTCTGTCTGCCACAGCACAGCAGTTCGACGTTGAATTGTGATGTTCGGTTGCACTCTATAGAACGTTTTAAAGAATATAATGAAATCAGCTGTCAGGATGAGCCAGGTTGATGGTGGTATGGCTGGCAGGAAGGAAGGAGTGCTTGGAGCAGGTTGCATTTTGCAAGCATGACACGAGTCTGGAAGCAGCTCCTGCTCTGAGCAGTTTGCAATGCAAATCTAAAACCTGCATTTGGGAGAATGCTCCTTGCCAAAAGAAGATAAATGCCTTTCTTGTGCTTTTCCTTTCTCATGCAGATGCAGATCAAATGGCTGAATAAATGTACAAGAGGCGATCAGAGGTGATTTAAGCCTCATGTGGCCAGGCAGCTTTGGATTTCCAAATCCCTAACTATGCTGGCATCTGTCCATGGCCAGAAGACAAATGGTTTGCCACATTTTTCTGGCTGAAAGCAAGTATCAAATGTTCTCTCCCTGTCTGCAAAAGCTCGGGCAGTGATAAGAAGGCTGAGTTCCCGCCTATTAACCTCAGGTGGAACCTAGATGAAGGGCTAATCTCAATGTAGATGGGGCTAATTTGGCTGCAAGAATGTCAAACTATTCCTGATACGGCGGTTGGAGGCGGTTGGAGGATGGATGGCAGCTAAAAGATTGAGGTTGAATCTGACAAGACAGAAGTACTGTTTTTGGGGGACAGGGGGCGGGCAGGTGTGGGGGATTCCCTGGTCCTGAATGGAGTAACTGTGCCCCTGAAGGACCAGGTGCGCAGCCTGGGAGTCATTTTGGACTCACAGCTGTCCATGGAGGCGCAAGTCAATTCTGTGTCTAGGGCAGCTGTCTACCAGCTCCATCTGGTATGCAGGCTGAGACCCTACCTGCCCGCAGACTGTCTTGCCATGCTCTAGTTATCTCCCGCTTGGACTACTGCAATGCGCTCTACGTGGGGCTCCCTCTGAAGGTGACCCGGAAACTGCAATTAATCCAGAATGCAGCAGCTAGACTGGTGACTGGGAGTGGCCGCCAGGACCACATAACACCGGTTCTGAGAGATCTGCATTGGCTCCCAGTACGTTTCCGAGCACAATTCAAAATGTTGGTGTTGACCTTTAAAGCCCTAAACGGCCTCGGTCCTGTATACCTGAAGGAGCGTCTCCACCCCCATCGTTCAGCCCGGACACTGAGATCCAGCACCGAGGGTCTTCTGGCGGTTCCCTCGCTGCGAGAAGTGAGGTTACAGGGAACCAGGCAGAGGGCCTTCTTGGTAGTGGCGCCCACCCTGTGGAACACCCTCCCTTCAGATGTGGAGGAAATAAGCAGCTATCCTATCTTTAAAAGACATCTGAAGGCAGCCCTGTTCAGGGAAGTTTTTAATATTTAACGCTGTATTGTTTTTAACACTTGATTGGGAGCCGCCCAGAGTGGCTGGGGAAACTCAGCCAGATGGGCGGGGTATAAATAATAAATAATTATTATTATTATTATTATTATTATTATTATTATTATATGACCACACTCAAATTTTGCGTTCAATTAAACTCCCTTAAGGATCCCAGACAATGCAAGAGGATGCTACCAGTACTTTGGGTGGGAAGGACTTTAGCCAAAGACAGTTGGCTGGGCTGGATCTATACTGCTCTAAAAAACAACAACAAACGCTAACCAAAAAAAAAGTTATATAACTTTTAATGCAACCTTCCATTAACTGCTGTACAGCGCCCCCTGGTGTCACAATTTTATAAAGCATTTATAACATTATAACTCACAAGTATAGATCAGTCCCTGGAGAAATGTGGTGTGGGATGCCACTGGGTACTGGACCATCCCATTTCTCCACCTGAGCTGAAACGGGAAGGTGCTGTCCTGCGTGAGATCCAGGGGCGATGAAAGGAAGTGTGCATAATTAGTTGGTATAATTCATTGCCACGTGGTGTGCTGATGGCCACATTTGCCCTTAAAAGGCGATTAGGCAAACGACTGGTTCATAGTATTATTCATGGTGACTATAAGGAACTTCATATTCAGAAGCAGTTCCTGGGGATCATGAGCAGCAGAGGGCTCATTTCTTGCTTGGGGGGGGGGGCTTCCCAGAGGCACCTGGCTGGCTGCTGTGGAAAGCAGGGCGTTTGACTAGTAAATCTTTGGTCTGATCCACCAAGGAAGCTCTTTGGAGGTCATCCGTACAGCTTCGGAGCGTGTTTTCTTCATTAGTTCCGCAAGAATTCATGGCTCGCTATTGGAAGACATATGCATTATATTCCGGCTTCAGCCATCTGCCCAGAAATCTTCCTCCTTGCTGCAGGGCCTAAAGAATGAGGGGGATTTGCTATTTCAGATCTGCCCTGAGCCTTGTCAATGGGTCTTCTTAAAAAGTTTACTGAGCTGTTCTGTTATGTCCCTTGGGCTCCACCGATATAACTCAAGTGCTATGCAGGCTTTTGGGCTGGGGGGAGGTATTCGTCTGCTTGTCAGTTAAGTGCCAGAACAAACTCCCCTACAGGAACAAAGTCTGTTTCTCTTAGTCAAATAAGGGCCCGTGTCAAATATTTTGTCAGAGAAGCGCACAGAGACAAGCATCTTCCATGCTCTCTGGCTCTGTGCATCTGCTAGACAGCAGCCAATTCAAGTTTCGCTCCAGGGACAGTCAACACCACTGACGTATGGGGCAGGAGGGACCCTAGACTGACATAAAACAGGGGGGTGTTGAACTGCAGGGTTTGAAAGGCACTGATGGGATTTGATCCATCTGGCGTCTTCAGAAACTGAATAACACTGAATCCCATTCCAAAAGCATCTCGCATCTCCAGTATGTTTGAATTAAACGTTTGCTTCTGTCCTAAGAAATCCATGCGGCCTGAATTTCATAAGCTTAAAGTGTTAGCGTGGAAGGTGAGAATCGAGACATTTATGGAGTCTTTTGATATTCACACCTTAGCAAGCAATATGCAAAACACATCCTGAATTTGCACAAATAACAGTGGTACCTCGGGTTACATACGCTTCAGGTTACAGACTCCGCTAACCCAGAAATAGTACGTAGGGTTAAAAACTTTGCTTCAGGATGAGAACAAAAATAGGGCTCTGGCGGCGCGGCGGCAGCAGGCCCCATTAGCTAAAGTGGTGCTTCATGTTAAGAACAGTTTCAGGTTAAGAACGGACCTCCGGAACAAATTAAGTACTTAACCTGAGGTACCACTGTAATTGAAATTAATACATTCTTATCAAACATTAAAAGCTTCCTGAAGCAAGGCAACAGAGGTTAAAGATCAGAGTTTTCCTTGTCCTAGATGGGCTAGCTTCCCAGGCTTCTTCCCCCCAAAGATGTCCTGCGAGAGGTTGTATATATATGCAAATAAATGCATATATCGAAAAGTCCCCAGTCTTGACCTGAATTCCAAGGAAACCGAACCCTGGGTGAGCTCTGGAACCCCTGCAGCTTTTCTGCTCAGAATTGAGGTGGCATGTAACAATACTCAGGATCCATGGAACTTTCACAAAAGTCAGATTTTTTTGTGGTAGAAAAGGAAGCGGGTTTTTGAGTACTTTATTCCAGAACACTGGCTGAATAATGACAACTTAATAAAGGTAAAGGGACCCCTGACCATTAGGTCCAGTCGTGGCCGACTCTGGGGTTGCGGCGCTCATCTCGCTTTATTGGCCGAGGGAGCCGGCGTACAGCTTCCGGGTCATGTGGCCAGCATGACTAAGCCGCTTCTGGTGAACCAGAGCAGCGCACGGAAACGCCGTTTACCTTCCCGCCAGAGCGGTACCTATTTATCTACTTGCACTTTGACATGCTTTCGAACTGGTAGGTTGGCAGGAGCAGGGACTGAGTAACGGGAGCTCACCCCGTCACAGGGATTCGAACCACAGACCTTCTGATCGGCAAGCCCTAGGCTCTGTGGTTTAACCCACAAAAGTGCCGATACCTGCAAGGAAGATTCATAATCTCCCCACCTTCAACCCCAGTCATCTTCCTCCACCAAATTTACAGTGTGCAGGGGAAAACCCCATTTACAACATTTTCCAGTTCCGCTGCTGTAGGGGCAGTCAACCGGGAAGTTCTCCTTCCAAATCTCTCCTTTTGCCGGTGGACTCGGCAGGTAGCCTCAGGCAAGTCACTGACTTTCCGCCTCCATGGCCTCGCCTGCCCTGTTTCTGCAATATGGGGTTTTTAATCTTGACTTCCCTTACAAAGCTGCTGTAAGAATTCACTGCGACAACATGACTGAAGCTCTTTGAGCACTCTCAAACACTTTCTAAACGCACAGTGATTTTATTGCACTTTGAACAGGGTTGTCCCCTTGACTGCTGACAGGGTTGCAGCGCAGCAGGGAGAAATTTCGCAGCAGGGAGAAATTTCCATCTGAGCATCTCTTTCCAGCTTCACCGATTAAATTTTGCCCGGTCACGTAGACATGAAAGACGCACAGAGCCAGAGCCAGCACACAGGGCATTATGCGAAATGTAAAAGGCAGCTTCAAACCACCCACTTCTGACCACAGCGCCATTGCCACCTGCTAACACAGCCAGGTAAACCAACTGGGATGCGGCCCATTTTGTCAGCGGCCCCCTCAAGACTCCTAAGGCAAGTATTGGAACCTGCTGGAAAAAGAATTGTTGACAGCATTGGCTTTTAACCATCGCTTTAGTGTAAATAAGGGACACGGGTGGCGCTGTGGGTAAAAGCCTCAGCTCCTAGGGCTTGCCGATCGAAAGGTCGCGGTTCGAATCCCCGCGGCGGGGTGCGCTCCCGTTGCTCGGTCCCAGCGCCTGCCAACCTAGCAGTTCGAAAGCACCCCTGGGTGCAAGTAGATAAATAGGGGCCGCTTTCTAGCGGGAAGGTAAACGGCGTTTCCGTGTGCAGCTCTGGCTCGCCAGAGCAGCGATGTCACGCTGGCCACGTGACCCAGAAGTGTCTCCGGACAGCGCTGGCCCCCGGCCT
Organism: Podarcis siculus; assembly: GCA_034642415.1. Lineage (NCBI taxonomy): Eukaryota > Metazoa > Chordata > Lepidosauria > Squamata > Lacertidae > Podarcis > Podarcis siculus. Next base: position 83,271,831 of record JAXCMG010000003.1, on the reverse strand, counting down.
ATAGAGTGAGATGGGCGCACCAACCCCAGAGTCTGTCAAGACTGGCCCGTACGGGCAGGGGTACCTTTACCTTTACCTAGTGTAAATAGGATCCAGCAGTAGATACCGGTTTGTTTTCATGTGATAAATCAGGTTTATGTAGTTGCTACGTAGGCGCCTCTTTCATTCAGACTGAAGAAACTGTCGTTCTGAGGTAATAAAAGGGGGAGGGCATTGCTTAATATGGGAGGCAAAACAAATGTACAAAGAGAAGAATATTTGTTTTACATTTTAATGGGGATTCTTCAAACACAGCTGAGAGCCGAGAGTCCCTGCGGCTTGCCAAATCTTTTCCCTCAGTTCCCTTCTTCCACAGATGGTCACTGTGCAGAGCGATAAGACTTCTATAATTCATGTTTGCACACCTATATTGTGTACCCTAAAATGCAAGCGCCGGCTTGCATTGGTATACAGAAAACCCTGGGCAACTCGCTGTGAAGGCGCTTTCCCTTTCCCATCAACACGGGTGTAATGTTCAAAACGTGACTTGAGTGGACTGAGGAGGACCGGGGCTTCAGAGCCAGATATCTCAAGGACTGATATTGTCATCTAAAAGCACAGGGGAAGAGAGAAACGGGCATATTTCAATGTATTATTTATTTTATGGTGTTTTGAATATTTTGTGGTAAACTGCCCAGGTAACATATTAGAAAGGCAAGGAATAATAATAATATTAATAATATACACACCCCAGTCTCTGAGCAGCAAAGAGCTCGTTCCAGAAGATCCATAGTTTACCCGGGGTTCTGTTTCCTTAAAATCGAAGTCAATAGAGATGTTGGCGATTTTACAATATGTGGCTTCATTTAAACACATATACAACCAGAGCATGGGACGTGGGTGGCGCTGTGGTCTAAACCACAGAGCCTAGGGCTTGCCGATCGAAAGGTCAGCGGTTCGAATCCCCGTGACGGAGTGAGCTCCCGTTGTTCAGTCCCAGCTCCTGCCCACCTAACAGTTCGAAAGCATGTCAAAGTGCAAGTAGATAAATAGGTACCGCTCCAGTGGGAAGGTAAACGGCGGTAAATGAAAGTAGATAAATAGGTACCACTTTACCTTTTACAGAGCATGGGATGGAGGGGCTTACAGAATTAACACTCCAGCAGATCTTGCCTCCCCATTAGGTTCCAAGGGGCATTCACAATCCATAGCTTTGGAGTCCAGCACAGAACAAGACAAGCTTCTGTGTATCCAGCTTCCGGCATCAGTCAAAACTTTCTCCAAATCCCTCTCTCTCACTCTCTCCCACAATACCCCCTGGGCCTATTGCTCTCCATCCTAGGTTGATGTGGCATTGAGTCAGGTGAGTTGGGGGGGGGGAGAGACCATCCATTTGTTCACTGTGACAACAGAGTTCATTCTTTAATATGCTGGTGGGCACATTCAGTTCTTTTATAGTTAGCTGGGTGGCTAAGGCCTTAAGAACTCATTTGGCCGGTTCAGCAGGTTTCCACTTATAGATTCTAACCTCACAGATACAGGATCAAAAGGCTTTTCGATTTCGCCCAGGGCTACGTGTTCACACTTAGGGTTTTTGGCTTAGATTTTTACTTAGTGAAAGATCCTTGAAACCCTGAGTTTTCTCGTTCTTTCTTCCTATAAGCAATAGACCACTTTTCATGACAGAGAATCAGAAAACCAGAGAATCGATCAATCATTTGACATAAACAACGGCATAAACGCTGTTTATCATACAACATAAACACGGGTGGCGCTGTGGTCTAAACCACTGAGCCTCTTGGCCTCGCCAATTAGAAGGTCGGCGGTTTGAATCCCTGTGATGGGTTCGGGTCTCCACTCCTCCACATGCAGCTGTTGGGTGACGTTCTCTGAAGTCTCTCAGCCCCACTCACCTCATAGAGTGTTTGTTGTGGGGGAGGAAGGGAAAGGAGAATGTTAGCCGCTTTGAGACTCCTTCGGGTAGTGATAAAGCAGGACATAACATCCAAATTCTTATTCTTCTTCTGTCCCAGCTCCTGCCAACCTAGCAGTTCGAAAGCACACCAGTGCAAGTAGATAAATAGGTACCTCTGCGGCGGGAAGGTAAACAGTGTATGTGTGCGCTCTGGTTTCCGTCACGGTGTTCTGTTGCGCCAGAAGTGGTTTAGTCATGCTGGCCACATGACCCGGAAAGCTGTCTGTGGACAAATGGCAGCTCCCTCGGCCTGAAAGCAAGATGAGCGCCACAACCCCATAGTCGCCTTTGACTGGATTTAACTGTCCAGGGGTCCTTTACCTTTACCTTTTAAACAAAAGAAGCCATGACACTTCCAGTACAAATTATTTAATACCTACTACAATCAAAACAAACAAGCAGGAACACATATGTTTTGCGCATAACTCATCCGATCACAATTTTTGTATGAGCACTAAAAAGGTGAAAGTAATTTTTTTAAAAAAATTAAGCACTCCGAGAAAACCACTGGGGAAATTATCCTGCAAAAGGGGGGAGGAGGAAAGGAGGGGGGAGTGGACTGCCCGCAACACAGCTCCCAGGAAAGCATGCAAAATCTCCTTCAGGAGCTATTTTAGGACCAGAACCATGTTTTCACCCCAGAGAACGGCCCCGTAAAACGGGATGTCCTGATTTAATTCGGGCAGTTGACGAGTAAGGATGTGTAATGCTAACGCTCTTCTACATCAATTTGTTGTGGGGCTTGCTTGCATGTGGAGGAGACATATACATGCAGAATCCTTTCATGGGTGGCAGGGGCATGGCAGAGCTGATAAATTCTCCCCCATGTGTTCTTTCAATGGAGTGGGGTCGCTTCACGCTCCTTCTTTGCTCTTTTCTTATTTTCAACAAATCCTGGTCTTAGAGGTATTTAAGAGATTACTTCAAACAAAACCGCATGCTTAACAAAACCAAAAGGGAAAAAAGCTCAGAGACAGAAACAGACCCTGGACACACCTCTCCAGAAAACCCCCCTTCATGTTTTGAGAACCTGCCCTTCGACAGGTGTACCGAGTGTAAAAGACACCGGAATATGAATTTTCTCACACAAGCAGTTTTGCTGCATATTTCTGATTGTTTGCAAGACGTGGAGCCAAACCGCACCGGATTTATTAGGCTCTTTGGTTCCATCTTAGAAAAAAGAAGCCCATACAAGGATTGCTCTCTGCTCACCTCCAGATACCGCCATCCTTTTGTCCCATAGGTTCCTTAGGAATTTATTGCACAAATGCATGTACATGCTGTCATTTGAAGAGTGAGGCTTTCCTTTCCGGGGTCATTAAAAGTTCAGTAATAATTCATACCTATTAGGGGTGGAACGGGCTTCTCCCAGACCTTTTCCAGCATGCCAATAGAATGGCAAATGACTGACCCTCCAAGAGTCCCTATTTTCTGGGGACACTCCCAGTTTTACAGAAGCTGCCCCAGTTTCTGATTTGACCCCAGAATGTCCCGCTTTTCCTTAGGACGTCCATATTTTCATCTGAGAAATGTTGGAGTTATCCGACCCACGAGCCAAGGAGATAAGTGACTATACAACCTTTAGAAGACATCTGAAGGCAGCTCTGTATAGGGAAGTTTTTTTTAATGTTTAATGTTTTATTATATTGGAAGTCTCCCAGAGTGGCTGGGGCAATCCAGTCATCAACATCATCATCATCATTGAATTGCGCATCTCTATTTTCATCAGTGAACTGTTAAAGGGGTGTGAAATTATAGCTTGCTGTAGGCCACCTAAGAGAATTCTTCCAAATGCCTGGCATTTGGAGAATCTGGCAGGAAATGCTGCCAAACCCAAGATAATTAATCATGTTGGGCTGTACAAAGGAGGCAGCCCAGATTAGATGGCTGCTGTGTTGAAATACAGGGTTGGGGAAGCTTTTTCAGCCCAATGGCACATGCCGTTCATGGGCAGAACCAATAGAGGGCAAAAAACAGAGCAGAGGAATGAATGTCAGTTTTTGCCTTTATACAGCAGGCTAGTTCCTACACACATTCACACACCCCTCTGGACAAGCAAGAGGCTTTATCAGAGTTCAGGGATATATTCCAAACAGGAAGAAACACTTGAGGTGTGAAGCAGGGACAGTGAAGAGTGTGGGCTCACATTGTGTGGTTGGCAGTTTTATTTTTGATCTCTTTCTCAATTTATTTATTCATTCATTAAAATAAAATGTTCATTACAATAAATCCCAGAGCAGGGAACAACATCAAAGTATACAGTACATCACCAGCAGTGTATAATATTGTAAAACGTTGTCAGCCTGGATAGCTCAATTGGTTAGAGTGTGGTGCTGATAACGCCAAGGTTGCAGGTTCAATCCCCGTTTGGGACAGCAGCATATATTCTTGTATTGCAAGGGGTTGGACTAGATGATCCTAGGGTCCCTTCCAACTCTATGGTTCTAGTAAGGGCAGTAGATCAAATCACAAAGCAACCCAACAAGAGTGAAAAACACATCACTTGCCTGGGTAAAGATGTCAAAAAGATTCCTAAAAGCCACCAGCCAGGTGCCAAGTGGATTCCATAATCGGGGTACTGCTCTTGAGAACATCATCTCATACATTAATGGTCCTTTGAGTAGAATTCATCTTTTTCACAGCCACCGCATACTGGGTCAATGGTTTCGCTGAGCTATGCGCCATGACCCAAAATCTCTTTCCTGGTTAGTCGCCAACCAATCAGACCCAACAGTCTATGGATGTCTATAGAAGAGCATTGGATAGTTTCACAGAAGATAAGGCTACCAATGGCTGCTAATCACAACAGCCATGTTCTGCCTCCGCTGTCAGAGGCATTTTGCCTCTGGATTCCACTTGCTGAGAATCACACGTCCTGTTGCACTTTTGGGCTCCCCAGAGGCATCTAATTGGCCACTGTGAGAACAGCATGCTGGACTTGATGCGCCTTTCTTTTGTCATTTTACGTTCATCAGCATATATTTGAAGTCACGCTTTTCTGGCCCCAAGGCGCCTCACTTTCCTCTTACTTATATCGTACCGGCTTTTGCCATTTTGTTGCCCATTCACCCAGTTTGGAGATGTCCTTCTGGAGCTCTTTGCAATCTGCTTTTTTTTATCCCAAGGCTCATCTGCATGTCTGTCAGTCCCCGAGTTTTCTAGTCAAAGGTATGAGAGGTTCTTTTTTCATCCCTAAGAAAACCCGCTGTTTACTGCTGAATCGGAAGAAACACCAATATGCAGAAAACCCGACTGATGTTTTTCCAACTCAGCAGTAAACAGTGGGGTTTCCCAGAAGAAGCGGACGGACATCTCAGACCCATGACTCAAAATCTTAGGACAAACGGGAGTGTGGATGAGCCCTCACATCAAATAATTTTGTTTCACCCTTGAAGTTGGCCGCCTCACACTGCTCATGCAGGAGGCGGGAAAACATCTTTTTTCTTTTTCCAATAATATTTATTAAGTTTCATACAAATACAACACATACTATAAAATCAATAAAACAAAAATAAAAGAAGAAGAAGAAAGAAATAGAACACATATAACAAATGATAACCAAAAATACAACCACAAACACTTAAACAATAAAAGTTAATGAATTAATTAAATTTCCAACTTCTTAAACATATTACTTGACTTCCTCTAATCTCTTCCATCTGAACTTCCTTGTAACTGAATGTAGCAGTTTTCCAATATCATTATTCAAAAACTTTTTTTTTAGAAAAAGAGAACAGCAGACAATTTACTTGAAGCTTTTTATTGTACAAACCTTACCTCCATTTACATAAAAGACATTTTTAATACAAATACATTTAAGAGGTATTCCCAGTTTCCTCGGTTCCTCAAGCTATCTGACCAAGACTTGGGGAGGGAGTGGGGTGGGAGTTAAGCTAAAAAGAGATGCACAAGGATTTGTTAATTTTTTCGTCGGCATACAATAAAAGTACACTGTTGTGTATACAAATTTTCCAAAGAAAGACAATCCTTTAGATACACTTAGAGAGTAACTGACCAAATACACCTGCAAAAATCAAATTTAAAAAGACATTCAGAGATTTGTTTATTTTTTTAAGAGGACTTCCATCTCAGCAGCGAGAACACCATGTGGATCACATATGTCAATGTAACTGCATAGGCAAAAACCTAGAAGAGAAACAAAGAGGGTTCAGTGTGTTGATTTGCTAAAACTAGTTCATGAGCAATCCTGAGCATCTCTCTGTAATATCTTTTCCCACATTACTGTGTGTATTGCTGCGCTTGCTCTTGTCTCTGCCCGGCCTACCTCAGGCATGCAGCCTCTGTTCACCTGGGCCCTGCTAGGCCCTGTGTATGCATCACACCCGGCACTTATGGTACCCTATATAGGCACGATAGGGCAGCCATGATGGATCAAAATGGATGACATTGTGCCAGGACTGTGTCTCTCCTTTACAAGCGGCTTGGGCCCTTCATGCCACTTTCGATAAGGCTCCTGGGGACTGTGGTGTTATGATTAGAACGGCAGAAAAGCAGCCATGCCGCCTAAACTAGAGCAAGGCAGTAAATTGTCTTGGCAAATCAAGGCTGGAAGTGTGTCAAGGATCCAACTAAAAGAGCTGGGGTCCCAGTCGCTCCTAGTTTCTCCTCCCAGGTGGATTATGGTGATTCATAGCCCCATGTTTTAGGTGGGTCTCCGAATAACAACTGTAAAATTGACCGGGGGGGGGGGGGTTAGAATTGGAAATGTCCAACCCCTTGGACTGATATCAAAGGCGTGTTGTTTTTTAAAGGTGTTTTAAAGGTATTTCTTCCTTTTTGGTTGCCATCTGCCTCGCTTTGTGAGCTTTGCTAAAGGACTAAGTTTACTGCCTTAAGATTGGTAACTATGAATTTTTATTGCTCTATGATGCTGGGGACTTAGATTTGTACAGGCATGCCAACTCTAGGGGGCAGAGGTTTTTGTCAGCCCTCTCAATATTCTTTCTCAGGGGGCTCAGCCCCCAAATATTAAGGGGGCAGAGGAGACCGAACCGACGAACAAGGTCTAACCAGCCTGCACACCATCTCCCAGGCTGGTGCAGACTTACACTAGCCCGGGCCAGTCTGGCTTGCATGGCATTGGAAGACTTGTGTGATGTCACACGACCCATGGGGGGGCAACCCGGCTCCTGTAGATTTGTAACACAACTAGATGGGCTGAGGGAGACTGGAGAATCATAGAATCATAGAGTTGGAAGAGACCAAAAGGGCCATCGAGTCCAACCCCCTGCCAAGCAGGAAACACCATCAGAGCACTCCTGACATATGGTTGTCAAGCCTCTGCTTAAAGACCTCCAAAGAAGGAGACTCCACCACACTCCTTGGCAGCAAATTCCACTGTCGAACAGCTCTTACTGTCAGGAAGTTCTTCCTAATGTTTAGGTGGAATCTTCTTTCCTGCAGTTTGGATCCATTGCTCCGTGTCCGCTTCTCTGGAGCAGCAGAAAACAACCTTTTTCCCTCCTCTATATGACATCCTTTTATATATTTGAACATGGCTATCATATCACCCCTTAACCTCCTCTTCTTCAGGCTAAACATGCCCAGTTCCCTTAGCCGTTCCTCATAAGGCATCGTTTCCAGGCCTTTGACCATTTTGGTTGCCCTCCTCTGGACACATTCCAGTTTGTCAGTGTCCTTCTTGGAGTTACATCATTTACTTTGATTGGTCACTTTGTCAATGCTGCTCTTTAATTCAATGTCACTTGTGAATCTATATGGTCCAAGCTCACCCAGTGAGCTTCATGGCTGAGTGGGGATCCGAACCCTGTTCTCCCAGGTCCTAGTCCACTACACCACACACTTGCATGCAAATGGAAACAAACATATAGGCAGCATATATTGTTTTCAGGTGATTTCACACATGTGTCATGGCAGAGGCAATTCATCCTTTGCCCCAGGGAAGGCAGTGATTCTCTTTAAGAAGGTACTTGTCCTCTGCAGTTTTCACAAGTCATTTGGGCAAATCCATACCATGATCAACTCCCGTCCGGAAACCAATGTCCCCACTGTGGAAGGACGTGTGGATCCAGAATTGGCCTCCACAGTCACTTACGGACTCATTGTTAAAACCATGTTTATGGAAGACAATCTTACTTGGCTACGAGTGATCACCAAAGAAGAAGAAGAAGATGATTACCGTAGATGATAGATAGATAGATTAGATAGATAGATTAGATAGATAGATAGATAGATAGACAGACAGACAGACAGACAGATATACAGTGTGTGTGTATTGTAAGTGAGGACATATACTCACCACTGCTGCAATATCTATTTGGTAGTATTTAAAATGATCCGGATAAGATTTCACTTGATAGGTAGTATAGGCTTGCACAACTGACGCACTCAGGTAGAAGAGAGAAGCAATTACCTGGTAGAAAGCATCCTGGAAAAGAAAACAACACAAAGACCCTAAGACCACTGCAAGAGAAGGTGTCCCCGCCGTATCCCTGTGCCAGAGAACACCTGACACTGGTGAGAAGTTTGTTTTGCTTAGTGGCAGTTTTATAGGATACGCTGCCATGACTAACAGCTTTAGAGGGAGAGTTTGTATCCAGGAGGAGAGGAATGCTGTATTCTGAGCAGAGTCGGTGCCATGCTTTTCAAAAGCACACAAAGATCATGCACTTCTGGACAAGAATCTGCCAGGGCCTCTGAAATGGGCATGCGTCAGAACTAAATGGAGCCAAATCCAGAGCAGCGACTCATACTAAGATTTGGCAGCACAGCTGTCAACTTACAGATTTGAAAATAAGGGACCAGCAGCCTTGAAAATAAGGGATCAGCAGCCAAAATAAGGGATTTTCCAAGGAGCACAGGCATGTTCAACTTCTGAGCTCCTCCGAGCCAAAGGCAGAAAGCCCAGCCAGCAGCCAAACAAAGCCTCAAGCGGTGGTTCCCACAGCGCAGCAACCCGGCAAAGGGATACAGCAGCAAGGAAAACCACACCGTCACCTCTCCGCTCGGAAGCGCTGAGCAAAGGCGAGTCCCCAGGCAATGCGGCCAATTTGATTGGCACAAGGCATGCAAGCTCCACCCCCCCCAGTCGTTCTTAGACTCCTAACTGGGTGAGCAATGCAGCCAAGCAACACAGTTGGAGCCTCCCTCCTCCCTGGCCGGCAGGGAGGGAGGGAGAGGAGCTGCTTCCTTTGAAACCCAGGAAATTTAAGGGACATCATCAATAAGGAACAGCAGCGGGACACGGCGCTGGGATAAGGGACTTTCCCGCCAAATAAGGGACAGTTGACAGCTATGTTTGGCAGGTAGCCTCCTCTGTGAGTGGGTACTTTGGGCTCTGTTTAAATGTATTTCTCATGGCATACTAAGGCTGGTTCTGATATAATGAGAAGCACCCCACAGTGCTCACACTCAGGCCCACACACTGCACTTCACAGCTGCAGGGAGGAGTTTAGAAGCACTGGCTTCCATTTTTACACAAAGCACAGTTTCCTGCTTTGTGTTTGAACACTGGAAACTGTAATTTGTTTAAACTCCAGTTTTATGGCACCCTTTTCCTCTGCTTATCCCACCAAAATTTAGATGATGTGACACCTGATGCATGGATAAATAGCACTGTATTTGGGGCTGGGGGGGGGAGTATACTGGTATTTTAATCTCTCCAAAGAGACTTACCACAGCAACCCAAGCCGACTTCCCTCCATGAGCGCCACACATATATAGGAACAAAAGCAATGTTGAAATTACAAAGCAAAACACTGAGACGAACATCACCCAGCCTTGACTCATCGGAACATAAACTTTAGTGGAAGCCACCAGGATCCAGACTAGGCCGCCAAAAACCTACAATAAAGTGTAAGAAAAGTAGTTCAGTCACCAGCCCTTACAACGGTTAATCAGATCTGTTCTGGAAGACCTGTTTTCGTACAAATTACTTGACCGGAGCAGAGAAGTGCACATTTTGAAGGATGGCTGTGATTCAATTCACATACTGTTTTGGAAAGTGTGCTTTTCCTGGTTCTGGGAGACCAGGGGGCAGAAGAACACGTTGCAGCAGAAGAGGGAGATGTCTGTGCCTCTTCTCCAGCCAGACTCATCTCTGCCTCCCTCATCCTACCCTCCTGATTCAGTTTCTGCCCTTGATTCTGAACTGCTCTCTGCCACAGACTCTCCCAGCTCACTAAACCCTGTTACCTCTTCAGCTTCTGACACCTCCTCCTCCTCCCAGTCTTCTCCCTCTTTTCCCTCTGTCCACTCATTGTTGTCCCACCACCAATCCCCTGGCTCTGAGCCTTTTTCCCCTGGGGGTTCCCTTGGGGGTTCCCCAGCTTGTGCCTCCCACAATTCCTCTGCATCCAACCAGTTTTGCAACAGCAATTTTGCTTCCCAGCTTTGACAATAGAAGTACTGCCAGGCCCCTATCAACAAACGGCTTACTACTGTTAGAAATCGAGGTTTGCTTGCCACCAATAGATCCACGCTTCCCAGGAGCACTCAATACAACCCTAAAGTCTCCCTCTAACATGTTCACAGAGGAAATAGATATATTTCTTGTTAACACCCCTCCTTTTAAAGCCATAGATCACTGTCCAAAGGCTCAGGTTTGCAGAATGCTGAAGATTCATTGCCTGCTTTGCAGTCACTGCTTCTGAATTGGCTGCCGTAGTGAATTGCTTGTTTTTTATCCAGGCCTTTGAGAGGCAATGATAGTCTGGTAAAGTTTTAGGTTATTGGAGAAATCTGCTGCTGTATCTATACATTGATATCATAGAATCATAGAATTGCAGAGTTGGAAGGTGGCCTAAGGGTCATCTAGTCCAAACCTATATATAATAAAAGAGTTTTTAACAGTTGTTTTACTTATTGATATTATATGGATATTGTAATTTTATAGTGGTGTGTTTTTTTTAATGTTGTCAACCATCCTGGTATCTAAATGGATGGTTTAAAAATGGAATAAATTGTAAACATTTAAAATAAAATAAAACTTAAGTGCTGTTAGGAAGATCTTATTTCCAATCTGGAATAAATGCAACTCAAAACATATTCAGCAATATAGATGGAAATGGAATGAGATTAGTACACTAGTATTTGGTGTCCATTTGCATGTATACAGACTCTCACTAAGATGCATATGCAGAGCGGGAGAGAGAATTTTAACTTCTAGATTAAAATATGTTCTCAGTGTTTACAAAATGCCATATGCTTTTAGGTGCATAGATGTTCAAACCCAAGACTGGCTGTTCCTCCCTCTCTTTCCCTCCCTTTCCATATGTGTGTGTGTTGAGCAGTTACTGTGCATAGCAACCAGCCATTGTGCACTTTCACCAAGTCTTGTGGTGAATGTGCACTTAATCCTTCCATTAAGATGGAACTGTGCACATTTCCTGGTAAATATACATCTTTTCCTACAGACCTTGGGAAATATGCATATATCCAATGAATTTTGTATATTTTCCGGTCATTCTGCATAATCCCCAATAGGCTGGTAAATGTGCACAACTAAGAGGGAACTGTGCACA
>JAXCMG010000003.1:83161416-83238023 GCA_034642415.1 Podarcis siculus | reverse complement strand
CCGATTCCTCCCCGTCCGTCCCTTCTGCTCCTGAACCCCTGACACATATATTAGTGAAATATAATTCAAAGAAATGCATTATATTTAACGGAAATTGCATACAAAATAGCATACAAAAATGTGTATATTAGGAGAAAATTGCACTAAAATTCAGATGGATTTTCACAATGCCTTATTTATCTTTTAAAAAAACCAAACTCACATGGAAATGTGGAGAACTGAATTTATTTAACTGGAAAAATGGAAAAAAGAGAGAAACAAAAACTGATAAAGACTTGCCCATCCCTCACAATCAGCCAACAGCACCAGGCCCTGTCCCAAACCCCACTCCACAGATCCAACCCAGGTACCGTTTTCAAGAGCTGACAAACTAACTAAATACGAAAAGTGCTTTCTTGTTTGTATGGAAACAGAAGCTGGCCCACCATTTCTCAGGTGAGTCTGAGCGCAGCAGCCCCAGGCAGTGAAGGTTTTAAGTTTCTTTCCTGGCGAAGAGGGTGGGTTTTTTTTCTTTAAAGCAACACAGTAGAATATTTCATCAACACTACTGAAATGTACCTCGATGGCTGTTGCACTCTCTGCTCCCAAGTGGTCCTGAGTTTCTTGACCTGGGAGCACATGGCTTAATAGTTGCACAGTTGTGGGTACACTAGCTGGAGGAGGAAGGGCATGTCCTACAGAGGCCAGACTTGCTGCCTCACCCGGCTGCCCGCAGCCTGCTGCCCTGAGGCAACTGCCTCATCTCACCTTATTAGGGGTTCAGCATTCTGTGGCCACTGTGGACGCTCAGTCCTCATTAGACTGTCTGGAAGGTTCTCTCTCTACTTTAGAAGTACAAAGAAAACACCTTTAGAGAGGGAGCCCTCTACAATGTATGGGGCTACTCCAAGCCTACTGCTACCTCTCAGGGGCAGATGGGGCTCATCAAACTGGGAAGGTAGCCCAGCTAGGAGAATGAATACTCTGGACCTAAAATTCTGCTGCCTTGCAATTATACTCATTGATGAGAAAGAAGAAGAAGAGGAGTTTGGATTTGATATCCCGCTTTATCAGTACCCTAAGGAGTCTCAAAGCAGCTAACATTCTCCTTTCCCTTCTCCCCCACAACAAACACTCTGTGAGGTGAATGGGGCTGAGAGACTTCAGAGAAGTGTGACTGGCCCAAGGTCACCCAGCAGCTGCATGTGGAGGAGCGGAGATGCGAACCCGGTTCACCAGATTACAAGTCCACCGCTCTTAACCACTACATCACACTGGCTCTTGGAAAGGCTTTGGGAGTAAACCCCAAGGAAAAATCTGAACATGGAGAAGAAAAGGCTAAGGAGGAAACCCTACACGAATCCGAAGTGGTTGGATGGCGCCTTGTACACCTCCTTCCGGCAACTCCTGCAGCCAAGCTGGTGTCGAATGTATTCCTCTGCTTTCCTTTAGACCCCATCAGAGTCTTGTCATCTGGGCAGTCTAAGACCTCCACGCACACTGCCCAGGCTTGCACCCCAATGCGGTCACTTCAGTGCTGCTAACGCAGCAAAAACAACACAGGAGGCAGCAGTTACGAATCACTGGTCTCTGCAGCCACAGCAGGCGCTGTGATTCTCCAGCAGTTTGACTTTACCCCTGGAGGCGCACTCCATTGTCTTTCGAGACAGACGGGTGCCATCGACTGCTACCTCCCTCTCATGTGTGAATCATCAGCAATGGGAGCAACTACTGAACATCTGAAACATGCGTGTAGAAGGGGAATGGCATCAAGACGGGAGCTCCTCCTCTTCACTTTACATGTGTTCCTTATAACAGCATAGAAGCTGCCTTTTGCTGAATTAGACCACTGATCTAGTTCAGTATTGTCTACATACCAAACTTGGGTCTCCAGCTGCCTTTGAACTAGAACTCCCATCATCCCTGGCCACTGGTCCTGCTAGCTAGGGATGATGGGAGTTGTAGTCCAAAAACAGCTGGAGATCCAAATTGGGGAAACACTTCCCTATAATGACTGAGTGGAAGCGGCTCTTCAGTGTTTCAGGTGGGGGACTTCCTAGAACTAGGTAGAGATACTGGGGGTTGAACCAAGCACCTTCTGCATGCAAAACAGATGCTCTGCCACTGAACTATGGCCGTTACCCCTCGGGGTAGCCAACATGAACCCATCCCTCGATAGTAAAAGTAAAGGGACCCCTGACCATTAGGTCCAGTCGTGGACGACTTCTGGGGTTGCGGTGCTCATCTCACTTTATTGGCCGAGGGAGCCGGCGTACAGCTTCTGGGTCATGTGGCCAGCATGACTAAGCCGCTTCTGGCGAACCAGAGCAGCACACAGAAATGCCGTTTACCTTCCCGCTGGAGAGGTACCTATTTATCTACTTGCACTTTGATGTGCTTTCGAACTGCTAGGTTGGCAGGAGCAGGGACCGAGCAACAGGAGCTCACCCCATGGCGGGGATTCAAACCACCGACCTTCTGATCGGCAAGTCCTAGGCTCTGTGGTTTAACCCACAGCACCACCCACGTCCCCTCCGTCCCTCTATAATACTGGGCTACAATTTCCATCATCCCTGGCCATTGGCCATGCTGACTGAGACTCATGGGAGCTGAGCCCACCACCAATATATGGAAGCCACCATGTTGTCTACCTTTTGCATCCTAACATTTGTAGAGATGCCCCTGGAACACGTACAATTGCGCACACAGAGCAGACGTGATTTAGAGGCATGTTAAGGATGCAGTTCATAATTACTGAGGGTTCGATCCTCTTTAGAAGTTAAATCTGGGCAGCAGGGATGGGGAGAGAAGCTGGTTCCCTTCCCACCCCCCGGAGAGGAATCGTTGCTGAATACACTCAAACAGCAGCTATTTTTAAACCACATGCAAATCCATTGCGGAGGAATCTGCAATGGTCAATTTATCAACACATTACCCGCGAAGCCAGCGCAAGGCAGAGCAAATGCGGAGTTAATGAATACTGCAGGCAGAAAGGCACCCCCAGCCATGCGCAGCAGCTGGGAGAGAGGGGGGCAACTCAGGGAAACCCTTGGTGTGGAAATAGGGAAATAACAAAGAACGTTCCTTTTCCTTTCTTTCTTTTGTGAGGTGCTGAAGGGTAAGGCAATGTCTGTTGGTTCCAAGACAATGTTGCTTTTGTTGTTGGAATTAGTCTGACGGTCTCAAGAGACAATGGAGCGTACCTCCAGGGGTGAAGTCAAACCACAAAGGTTCCCTCACCAGGATGGAAGCCTGGGCAGTGTGTGTGGAGGTGTAAAGGTAAAGGTAAAGGTACCCCTGCCCGTACGGGCCAGTCGTGTCCGACTCTGGGGTTGTGCACCCATCTCACTTAAGAGGCCGGGGGCCAGCGCTGTCCGGAGACACTTCCGGGTCACGTGGCCAGCGTGACGAAGCTGCTCTGGCGAGCCAGCACCAGCGCAGCACACGGAAACGCCGTATACCTTCCCGCTATAAAGCGGTACCTATTTATCTACTTGCACTTAATTGTGCTTTCGAACTGCTAGGTGGGCAGGAGCTGGGACCGAAGATGGGAGCTCACCCCACCGCGAGGATTCGAACCGCCAACCATACGATCGGCAGGTCCTAGGCACTGAGGTTTTACCCACAGCACCACCCGCGTCCCGTGTGGAGGTGTAGGGCTGCCCAGATGACAAGACTCGCTGATGGGGTCTAAAGGAAAGCAGAGCAATACATTTGGGACCAGCTTAGCTGCAGGAGTTGCCGGAAGGAGGCATATAAGACGTCATTCAGCTGCCTTAGGGACTTCACTCAGGATTTGTGTTGGGATTACTCCTTAAAGCCTTTTCTTGTCTCGAGGATGTCCTGCAAGGCAGCGGAGGTTTAGGATCAGAGTTTTCCTTCTCCTAGCTAGGCTACCTTCCCAGGCTGACAAGCCCCATCGGCCCCTTCCAAGACAATACATAATTAAGATCAGCCTTTGCCAACCAGGTGCCCTCCAGATGTTTTGCTCCACAACTCCCATCAGCCCCAGTCTGAAACATCTGGAGGGCACCAGGTTGGTGGAAGCTAGGTAAGAGCATCCAGACCCCCCTGCCCTGATTCACTGGGCTTCTGCGTGCAGGAAAACAGTCTTCAGAAGAACGTCCTGATCACACCATACATCTTGTTTTAGAAGATGATAGAAGAGGAGAACCCAGGGCTGCTGTTCTTCTAGATCAGGGTTTCCCAAACATAGATCTCCAGGTGTTTTTGGACTACAACTCCCATCATCCCTGGCTAGCAGGACCAGTGGTCAGGGATGATGAATTATGGGCACCGTGTCCTTTTGCACCTTAAGAGTGACAGTCTTATTACAGCATAAGCCTTCGTGGCTGCAGGTGCTCTACCTGAAGGTTGCCTGTAGTGCCTCCCCCAACCTGGTGCCCTCCAGAAGTTGCTAGACTACAGCTCCCATCATCCATTATCATTGGCCATGCTCCTTGGGGCTGATGGCTTCTGCAGGCCAACCTATCTGGAGGGTAGCAGGCTGGCGAAGCCTGGCCTAGGCAACAATAACTTCTTTTTAGTATTTTATGGTCCCAAGGGCTCTTTCATGTTACGGATGCTCCATGTTATGGTATGAATTTGTATCCAGTTCTAGAGCTTCCCTGTGACCGTAGCGCCTCTTCTTGTGCAACACTGTGCTTTGACTCAACACACAAACTGGACTGGGCTGCTTTTCCCCAGCTACGTGCTGCATTTGGAAACTTCTGAGTGACGTGGTATGACAAGAATGACTGGTGTCAAATGCAGGGACAACTCTCTGGGTTATAGGGAAACAAGCTTAGTATCTGCTGCAGGGCATGCTGCCAGATCATGGGCAGGTTGATTCATTTGCTAGCAATGAATACGTCAGACCAGTGGCGTAGGAAGGGGGGTGCAGGGGTACAGGCTGCCCTGGGTGTCATCACTGAGGGGGGTGACAAAATGACAAAAAATATCTGTGTGCTTTTTTTTTTAAAAAGGGCTCACAATACTTTTGTGGGGGGGAAATAACTCCCAAACCCAATGCACCCCCCTTCCTATGCCACTGGTAGCTAGGTGAGAAGGGGGGCACTGTGTGTCACACTGTGGGGCCTGCAGCGTGCCTGAGTCATGCGTCTCTCCTGAGGGGGGGGCTGTCTGCAAGCTCCACACTGCTTTTCTTTTCTTTCTTTCTTTTTGGAATATTTATTGAATTTTAGAACAATTAATGATACAAATCTCATTCATCATGTTATTTACAATTATTCTGCCTCCCCTCCTCTGGACGTCCCTCAACTCCCCCTCTGCTGAGTTATTTAGTTTTATTTATCGTATCCTGCTTTTCCTACACAAAACAAAACCCCTTATCATTTCTCTAAAATATCTGTTACTCAAATGAAGTTGTGATAGTTTATTCAAATCCCGCCAGTGAATCCAGTCCATTCTGTTGTTTCTGCAAATAAACTGTAAATAGTTCCCAGACTCTTTTGAAGTCCTTTTTGTCCTCTCATAGTTTGCCTGTTAACTTAGCCAGTTCTGCATAGTTCATCAGCTTTTCTTGCCATTGTTCCTTTGATGGAATTTCTTCCATCTTCCAATATTGTGCAATCAAGATTCTTGCCGCTGTTGTAGCATACATAAATAATGTCCATTTTTCTTTTGGTAGCTCTTGATTTGAGATTCCTAACAAAAAGGCTTCAGGGTGTTTGACAAAATTCATTTTCAACATTTTTTTTCAATTCATTGTATATCATTTCCCATTTTTTTAATGCATTTGCATTCCCACCACATATGACAAAATGTTCCTTCCTTTTCCTTACATCTCCACCGCGCTGCTTTTTTAAGCAGTGTGGGGCTTGCGTCTGCTCACCACCTCAGCCGCCCTACAGCTGAGGGGGAGGCTGCGGAGAGGCTCCATGTAGCATGCCCTGCCTTGGCTCTCCCCGCCCCCATGGGCAGCTTGCCCCACCCCGGCTGCAGGACGCGCTCACAGCACCAGGCACCCAAGCGGCTAGCTACGTCGCTGCTTCAGACAGGCATACAAAGTTCTCTTAGAAAGGGGCATAAGTTGCTTGACACTGACACATTCTTCTCCAGCTTAGGCATGCAGCCAAATCTCCTAATTCAATGGGTGTCTGGGATGTCACAAAGTATGACTGTTCAACAGTGGAATGGACTTCCTTGGAAGGTGGTGGACTCCACTGGAGGTTTTTAAGCAGAGTTTGATGGCCATCTCACATGGATGCTTTCATTGAGATTCCTGCATTACAGTGGACTAGAATTTTACGATTCTATGACGAGTGCAGTGAGGAGGGTAGAATCAGGACAAAATGACATATGGCAGGGTGAACGGGGGCTTCCCAAGACATTTCTGTGCAGTCCTAAATACGTTTGGGGGATTTGCAAGAGAAAATTCAGTGAGTGGAAGGTTCTTCTTAAACAAGGGTCGCTTCATTGATGGAGGTCTCTGGAACAGGAGGAGTAGGGAACCTTTGGTTCTCCAGATGTTTATCGAATCATAGAACTGTACAGTTGGAAGGGATCCCAAGGGTCATCCAACCCCCTGTAATGAAGGAATCTCAGCTAAAGCATCCCTGACAGATGGCCATTCAACCTCTGCATAAAAATATCCAATGATGGAGAGTTCACACCCTCTGAAGGGAGAATGTTCCACTGTCAAACAGTTGTTACAGTCAGAAAGTTCTTCCTGATGTTTAGTCCGACTCTCCTTTCTTGTAATTTGAAGCCATGGGTTTGTGTCCTGCCCTCGATAGCAGAAGAGAGAAAAAAGCTTGCTCCATCGTCCATGTGACGGTCCTTGAGATATTTGAAGATGGCTATCATATCTCTTCTCAGTCTCCTCTTTTGGATTCCAACATGGACAATAGCCAGGGATTATAAGAACTGAATTCCATCAAAATCTGGAGGACCACCAGGTAGCTGCTGCAGGCTTAAACTTTTTGTTTGTGTCAATTCTCTGGTGCAACCACTCCATCCCGGAGGCCATTTTGCCCCCTGTTTTTATGCCAGGTAAGCTATGAGGCCAGAAAATGGTGCTTCCTCACTAGGCTTGAGCTTCTCCCCTCTCCTATAACTTCACACGTGGCCACATTAAGGTGTTCAACCAGAGCCTCATTTAGAGATTTAAGAAGAGCTGTGCTGGATCAGACCAAAAGCCTATATAAATGAGCATCCTGATTGCCACTGTTTCCAGTCAGATGTCCATGGGAAGCCCACAACAGCCCTCCTCTGTATGGATTTTCCAGCAACTAGCATTCAGAGCCACGGTGTCTCTGCCAGTGAAGGCAAGAAAGCTTCCTCATGACTAGTAGCCACAGATAGTCTTACCCTCCAAGAATTTGTCTAGTCCCATTTTAAAACCTTCCCAACTGGTAGCCGCCACCACACCTTGTGGTGGCAAATCGCATTGTTGGCTTTTCTGCTGTGTGAAGAGTGACTTCCTTTTCTCTGTCATGAATTTGCCACCATTCGGCTTTATTTGATGGCCCCCAGGTTCTAGCAATATGGGAAAGGGAGAAAAAATTTCCTCCACCTGCTTTTCCATGGACTCAGCCACATTGGCAAAGAAAAGGCACTTTACATGTGTTGTTTATGCATTGTAACACTTTGCTGTGGAGTTCTGTTTTTGCCAACCTGATTTCTCATACAAAGTTTAAAGGTAAAGGTAAAGGGACCCCTGACCATTAGGTCCAGTTGTGGCCAACTCTGGGGTTGCGGCGCTCATCTTGCTTTATTGGTCAAGGGAGCCGGTGTACAGCTTCCAGGTCATGTGGCCAGCATGACTAAGCTGCTTCTGGCGAACCAGAGCAGCGCATGGAAACACTGTTTACCTTCCCGCCAGAGCGGTACCTATTTATCTACTTGCACTTTGATGTGCTTTCGAACTGCTAGGTTGGCAGGAGCAGGGACCGAGCAACAAGAGCTCATCCCATTGCGGGGATTTGAACTGCCGACTTTCTGATCAGCAAGCCCTAGGCTCTGTGGTTTAACCCACAGCGCCACCCGCATCCCTTCATACAAAGTTTACAACACATTTAACTGAAACGCTTCTTTGATGTTTCCAGAATCAGCCCGTGTATAATCTCACACACCTCTTATCACATTCTCTCTCAGTCTCCTTTTCCCTAAACTAAAAAATTCCAAATGCAGTAGCTTTCCCTCATAAGGGAGTTGCTCCACCCCACCCCACCCCTGATCATTTTTGGTTGCCATTTTTCAGCTCCGCAATATCCTTTCTGAGGTGAGGAGACCACAACTGTACAACAGACCATTCCAAGTGTGGTCACACGCCATAGATTTGTATAAAGGCCTTGAGATATTGCGAGTTAGATTTTTGCCACCTTTCCTTCATGAACCCTCCCATGGAATTTGCCTTCTTCACAGCTGCCTCACACTGGGCACTGACCTTTTCATCCAGCTACACACCCCAACCCCAATATCCCTTCCTGGGTTATCTGGCCGGGGACAGGGACAGAGATCCCTGAGGGAGGGAAGGCTTCACAATTACGCAAGGGATGGACAAACTCCCCAACCCTTTCAACTGCTTTCTAATATTTTTCTTCTCCTTTTTACATGCTGCAGGCAGGCGGCTGGAGTCTCTGTTCCCTGGCAGGCAGCCTGGTTTAACAGGTTTCTGGCAACCACTGCACAACACAGAGGAACCGGGCCATTAATCCTCCTTTCCCCCCCCCTCCAGCTCTGGAGCCACTGGGCTCTCCTCTCTCCCTTGCCACCACCCTTTGCTTAATCTTCCCTCCCTATCAGATTCTCTGCTATTGTGTCAACTGGGTGGGAAGTTGATTTTAAGCTGCAAAATTTCTGCACCCATTCCCTAATCTTTCCTTGGGTGGGCAACACCTGTGCCAGCTTTAGTTCTTGCTATCTCCACAATAGGGCTCCGCTGTATTTTATCAGTTTGCTTAACAGAGGGAAACAGAACTGGGTGTGCTGGGACCTTTGGGCTGTTGCAACAGGTACACAGATTGGTCATCTTTTTGCTCTTACCCTCCAGAAAGTCCCTCTCGCTCTTTCTCTCTCTCTGGGATGGGTGTTGCTATGCATTTCGTACATTCCAGAGACACCTTTGTTCTCAGAACTTTTCCAGGTTCATGAGCTAGTGTCCTATAGACAATGTTGGACTACAACTCCCATCATCCCTGGACATAAAGGCCATGCTGGCTAGGACTGATGGGAGTTGTAGTCCAGCAACACCTGGAAGGCCCCAGGTTACAGGAAGATGTAATAGAGACATGGGAGACACCCCCCATGATCTAAGGCAGACATAAAACTCTTCACCTGTTTGGCACAGATCTTTCCTCCCTCCAGCCAATCTCCCTTTTCTCAGAAAAGGCAGACCCGTTTTGAGTTTGTTTTTAGCTCTACATTCCTTTCTCTGTGTATTGTGTGGGGCTCTCAAGCCATAAAAACCATTTAAGAGGCCATTAAAATAGATTTACAGGATTGCCAGGGTGATAACTAGATTTGTTTTGCCCTCCAGAAATGCATCGTAACCTCTTGGTCCCTTTCCCATCTTCCTACATGTAACAACAGTAAAGTGGAGCAGTCAAATGCACAGTCCTCAGAGGGTGAAATCCTGGTCCTTCTAAGTAAAAGACAGTGGGGCTGCATCAAATGCTGGTTTGGCCTTACCCACTCGGCTGATGTGCATTAGGCTTTCCACATACCTCCACAAACCGCCTTTCAGTCTAGTCTTTACCTGCCCCACACTTACAGACCCTCTAAGTGCCCCTATTTTCCAGGGAAAGTCCTGGATTTACAGAAGCCATCCTGGTTTCTGATTTGATATCAGAATGTCCCACTTTTCCTTAATGTCTCTATTTTCAATGGAGAAATGTTGGAAGGTATGGAGTTATCTGACCCCCGCGCCAAGGAGATAAGTAACTATACAACCTTTAGAAGACATCTGAAGGAAGCCCTGTAGAGGGAAGGTTTTTTAAAATGTTAAATGTTTTATTATGTTTTTATATATGTTGGAAGCTGCCCAGAGTGGCTGGGGCAATCCAGTCAGATGGGCAGGGTATAAATAGAATGGTTGTTTTTGAAACCATACTAATTTGATCTATTCCAGGATCAAATCAGAAACTAGGATGCCTTCTGTAAATCCGGGACTGTCCCTGGAAAATAGGGACAGTTGGAGGCATGGGTGTAGACGGGCAGGCGGGGGCAGGGAGGGACAGCTGCCCCCCATAATCAATAAAAATCAATAAAAAATACATAGCTAACTGAGGTTCTGCCCCCTCCTCCTATAAAAGGCCTGGCTACGCCCATGCTTGGAGGGTCTGTATACATAGATGCAAATTTCAAAATAATTGCTCTCATTTAAATAGAAACACAATACATTGTACCACAGTGGGAAAAACTGTGGCCAGATAATGTGTTTGCTATCTAGGTGGCCTTCTTCCTTAGGTGTTTCTGTCCTTAAACCAGATTAGGGCTGGGTAATCCTTCAAAATAGAGGACTGCCCTCCAGTCGCCCTACAAATGGAGGAC
Source organism: Podarcis siculus (assembly GCA_034642415.1). Taxonomy (NCBI): domain Eukaryota; kingdom Metazoa; phylum Chordata; class Lepidosauria; order Squamata; family Lacertidae; genus Podarcis; species Podarcis siculus. Next base: position 83,227,529 of record JAXCMG010000003.1, on the reverse strand, counting down.
TCTGCAAAGGAGTGCACACGTCCATTTGACAGCAAGATCACACCCCAAAACAGCGTAGAAATGCCCTACTTTACTCTTACAGTGCAAAGCTGGGGTTAGGGTTGCTGTATTTAAAAAAAAGAAAAAACAAACGCAGAAGTCACTTAGACAATTGTGAAAAAAAGAGAGAGGTGCTCACCCAAGATGGCAGCTTCCAATCAGAAAACACACAAAAGCCCAATTTCTGCATGCTGTCCAGATGTTAAAGGTCCAGGTGCTGTCCACAGAGGTGACAACATTAAGCAGATATTCCACTAGCCCATCCCAACCCCTAGCAACCCAAGAGAAAAGCACTGGCAAAGGTGCTGGAATTTTCCCAAAGTTTAACCTGTTGTAGCAGTAACCAAGTGGACCCAGATCTGCTGGTGGGGGACTCCTCCAATGAAAGGAATGGCTAAACACTGTGCTGACTTGGTGGTTAGAGCCAAACTAGATGTGACATAGGGCTTCTGCAGGGAGAGCTCCCAAAGTCTGATCTTCCAGCCCCTTGACGTCTTAGACCAAAGATCTCCATCTATTCAACTCACTCTCACCAGCTGTTGACAGCTGGTTCAATGGAGGAATCCCTTTCTTTTCATTTTACTTTTTATGGCCATACAAACTTTAAATAATAATAGAAATATTATCAAGGATAGCAAATCATGCCACACATCCTGCTATATAAGCCATTCAATATTCCTAAGATATATTAATGCAAAACCTTTGATATCATAGTTCACCTTCTCTCTAAAAAAATATGTATGTTTAACTAGGGTCGGCGACCCCTGCTCCCTCTGCTCACCAGCCCCACATACTCATTTGGCAATCGCTCCTTCCCCCCCAACTATTACACACTTCACCCACCCCTTAACAGGTTGCCCCAAGCACTTCTGCCTCCCCTCCTGCAACAAGCCAAGCCTGCGTCAAGGTTTAACAGAGCTTGCTAAACTGCTAAACCACCCTCCTCCATTAAACCTCTGTGTGGTCACATCTAACAGAGCCCTCCAACAGGGGTAGCAACTTGAATAAAATATTGGTGGGGGGCAGGTAAGGCTCACCATGCATAATCGGTCACAAGACATGGTGTGCACACACAGTTTGACAGGCAATGCTCATCCACTATGGGGTGTGTGGCCCCCTCAAATATTTTATTGGCGAGGAGGGCAGAAAGGACCTAGGCCCCTAGGAGTTGGCTCTTATGCCCTCCATTTCTCAAAGAAATACAAATCTAGTTCCTTAAACCAATATACAAATTACCGGTACCTCTGAAATCGTAGCATAAACAATATCAAACAATATACAGTATTGTTATATACAGTATATGTTATATATGTTATATACAGTATATATGTTATAGTATATGTTATATACTATATAGTATATATTATATACAATATACAGTAAAAGAAAACGTAGATACATATGCAAACCCATTTCTTTTAGTAGCAAGCAATCTGTTATGCCTAGTTTTTTTATATACATATGTAAGATGGTTGGATTCCATTCATTCATTTCCTCTCTTATCATTTTATATGGGGGAGGGGGGTTGTTTTAAGGGCCAAAGCAGACGTGACAATAATCACACAACTAGCATTCCTGTGTGGTTATTTCTCATATCTAAAATGGCCTTAAATTGGGCAGCGGTGGGGGATCAGAATGAGGGCAAATTGTTAGACCTCCACACACATACCTTGGCTCTACCCCAAAACATACATGGACCTTTTATAGCTGAAAAGGTGCCAAATAATGAATAAACAATCATGTATTGTTTAAACCACATCCGGTGGCTGCAGCAGAGGTAGGCACATGGAACTGTGTACAGACTTTACCTTTAAAACACATTTCCCCACTCAAAGAATTCTGGACACTATAGTGTGTTAAGGGTCACTAGGAATTGCAGCTCGGGTATGTGTGTGGTCAACTACAGTACCCTGAATCCTTGAAGGGTAGGAAAGTGCTTTGAATGTGTTTTAAAGGTATAGTGTACTAGAGGCCTTGATAAGAGGCACAAATGTATAGGTAAAATAACAGGCAGATGTAATGAGCTCTTCAGGCAGTCCTGGGGCTCCCGTTCAGCTGAGCTCCTGTACCTCAGACATGTAACACAACAGATCAAAAATCAATAGCTGCGACCTTTCCACTTTGGTGCCAAAATTTCCGCCTGTTTCACACTGCTCAAGGCCCAAGTAGAACCCAACTCTTCAGCTGTAATAGATAATGTGTTGGAATCTCAGGTTTAAAGTCCCCCTCAGCCATGAAGCTCACTGGCTGACCAATCACACACACTCCTCCTAACCAACCTCACAGGGTTGTCGTGATGATGAATGAAAGAGAGAACATCTTGAAAGGAGGGCTAGATGAAAGGGTAATAAACACTTTCCTGGCATGGAAAGTTATGGAAGGATGCATTGTTCCCTAAGGCTACAATAGCCATGTTCTTCATTGAACTCAATGAGGCTAATATTAGAGGATTTAACTGTAAATTAAGCTAGCTGCTGTAAGAACTGGATGAGTTGCCATTCCTGCTTAACCCCTCACCATCACTTAAGTCTCTTCCAAACTTGAGCATTCATTAATTCTCATTTGCTTGCACAAAATTTGCAGGTAGGTGATACAACATCCATTGTTACTGAGCGTTTGTTCCAATTAGTTTGTGGGAGGGTTATACGACATCACCTCAGCAATCCACACTTTCCGACGCATTTCCATACCCTCCAACATTTCTCCGATGAAAATAGGGATGTCCCATTCCATAATAATTTTACTATTTATACCCCACACATCTTATTGGGTTGCCCCAGCACTCTGGGAAGCTTCCAACATATATAAAAACATAATAAAACATTAAACATTTTTTAAAAATCTTCCCTATACAGGATTGCCTTCAGATGGCTCGGGGGTTGGATAACTCCATAGCCTCCAACACTTCTCTAATGAAAATAGAGACATCCTAAGGAAAAGTGGGACATTCCGGGATCAAATCCGAAACCAGGACACTTGGAATGTCTGCATTTACCATCACTTTCCTAACCACAAAACATGGCTGTTATTGTGCAACAAATCTCTGTGTTTTTTTTAACAACAGCACAAATCCCCTTTTATCGTGCATTCTGAATTTGCCAGCGATTAATTGGATCCCACCTGCAAAATAGCAACGGACAGAAGCAGTCTTAATTCTCCGCCATTTTTCCAACTCTACACTGCCCAAACCTTTGCATTTGCACTATGGATTTTTATCAACATGAAAAGTAGAGTAACTGAGTAACCTGCCAGTTCTCTTCATACCAGAGAGTAACAAACCATGCCTTCCCAGTAAGCAACATGCTCAGCAGACCTTGAAGATTTGCTCTGCTGCATAGGCCACCAGTTCACCTGACTAATTAGCTGCTTGAATGCTACACACACCTGCACGAGGTACACCTGTTTCCACGCATGGATTTGTGCGGCAGTGTATAACCTTGAAGGTCAAATAACTTAGCATGTTCTCAGAATTAAAATATATATGTGCACAGAAACAAAGCAAAACATTTAGAAGCAGAATTTAAACACCTCAAATCCCATCAACATCTAGTTTGGGGGGTAATTTCTTTCCCAGTTCTCCTTTTAAAATATTTGATAACCAGTCTAATTTGCTGTTTTTAAAGAAGGGGATCATGGTGAAAAGTAAATGTTCCAGTAAATGAGAGAACAAGGGGGAGAGCTAAGCAAACCTGGAAAAAAAATCTTGAAACTTTGCTCAGAAAGCCACTAAGAAGCAGAAGCCACAATCCCAAGACACACAAGGGAGAAATGCCTTGTTTGATACAGCCGGACTTTCCTCCAAGTAAATGTTCCTAGGTTTGCACTGGAACGTCCCAGCTACCAGGTTCTGTTTTTAACAGCGGAAAATCATACTTACAAATTCAGGAATGGCCAGAATATCAGGGAAAGTAGCCAGGACCTTCATGCCGCTGGGTAAACTGGAACCGGTGGTTGTTGAAGACATATTTCTGGTGCGCTTCCCTTCCAAAACTCACCACACACACGTCCTCACCCCTCCAAGCCAAATGCTCTTTCCCTGTGCTCTTCTTGAGCAGCTGAGTTCTTAACCTTTTCCCTATGTTAATGCTGCCCGCCCTCCAGGTAAGGAGCTCAACATAGGTGTGGCCAGCTTAGCAGAAGGACCTGCCTCTTCTTCTGTTTTTGTGCCTGGGGAGGAGTGAAAGGCTGCTCCGAAGGGTGTCATCTTTTGTCACACACTGTTGCAAGCACCTTACGATCGTATCTGAAGGGCAGGTGCAGCGAGTGTAATTCAAAACCCACAGTGCTTTCCACTTGGGTTGAACTCTTCTGAGACTACTTTCACACCATATTGTTACTAGTTCGTGGGGAGACGCCTGCCCGCCAAACCCAATAAATTAATGAATGTCAGAATCTAGCTAACATTTGGGTATAGGAAGGGGAAATTATGCAAGCTACTGTGCCGGACAAGGAATCCCTGAAGCGGCTTATGCATGTGACTGGGGAAAGTGTTGTTTTACAGGAAGCTTGGGTTTGAGGGGAAGAGGTGTGCTGGGGAGAAGAGCAAAGGTCAGTCTTCTAAGAGCTGCTGGGCAGGCCAGAAGTCCATGCGGGGCCTGGAGGTCATCTTGGCTGTGGCTTTACAAAGCATTACTGACCGTTGCTTTGGATCCAAGCTTGCTGAAGCTATGACCCAGTGTGGTGTAGTGGTTAAGAGGGATAGACTCGTAATCTGGGGAACTGGGTTCGCGTCTCCGCTCCTCCACATGCAGCTGCTGGGTGACCTTGGGCCAGTCACACTTCTTTGAAGTCTCTCAGCCCCACTCACCTCACAGAGTGTTTGTTGTGGGGGAGGAAGGGAAAGGAGAATGTTAGCCACTTTGAGATTCCTTCAGGTAGTGATAAAGCGGGATAGCAAATCCAACTTCTTCTTCTTCTTCTTTGGGTATAATGTTCAGCACCCCGTCCACTGCAGATTTCCAGGTGTAAATATGTGTTAATAAACCATATTTCTTAAAGTCACTAGCTTCCGCTGTGGCTCAATCTTCCCAGTGGTAACACAACCCTGGGTAAGTGCTGCAGCCCCTGGGATTTTGTGCAGTCGCTCGGTGGAGATTGGGGTGGCATGTAATACTAGTGTCAACAGTGAAGTTTGTGTTTTCTAGTGCATAGCACATGGAAGGGGGGCTGGAGTTTTCTCATGTGCAGAGAAGTCTTTAGCATATGCGCTGCCAGGTGCAAAGATCTGCCCAGCGCCCCCAAGTCTGACAAGCGCCACCATTGTGAATGACAAGTGACGCCGCTGGTGTGGCCCGTCTTTGGTAAATGAGTGCACAAAGTCTAAAGTCCTTTAGTGAAACAGTAGGTATACATTTCTGTAATACCTATACAGTGGTACCTCGGGTTAAGAACTTAATTCGTTCTGGAGGTCCGTTCTTAACCTGAAGCACCACTTTAGCTAATGGGGCCTCCTGCTGCCGCTGCACCGCCTGAGCACGATTTCTGTTCTCATCCTGAAGCAAAGTTCTTAACCTGAAGCATTATTTCTGGGTTAGCGGAGTCTGTAACCTGAAGCGTATGTAACCTGAAGCATATGTAACCCGAGGTACCACTGTATGTATTTTGTTTTTCTACCTTGATCAAAATCATTTATTATTTCATAACAGGTAGATAGTTAAGAGCTTAGGCCATGGGTAGGCAAACTAAGGCCCGGGGGCCGGATCCGGCCCAATCACCTTCTAAATCTGGCCCACAGACGGTCCAGGAATCAGCGTGTTTTTACATTAGTAGAATGTGTCCTTTTATTTAAAATGCATCTCTGGGTTATTTGTGGGGCATAGGAATTCGTTCATTTTTTCCTTCAAAATATAGTCTGCCCCCCCCCCACAAGATCTGAGGGCCTGGCCCCCTGCTGAAAAAGTTTGCTGACCCCTGACTTAGGTGGCTTCAGCACTGGGCGCCGGGCCCCCCTTAGAATTTGGCACCTGGGTGTCCCGCACTCCTTGCACCCCCAGGTAAAGACTCGTGGCTCATGTGCCAGAGAGGAAGCAGCAATAATCCTTCCTGAAATTGTGTTTTGAAGCGGCTGCAGAAGCAGCTGTTTTGGGACTAGGGTTCCTGACCGACAACTGAGGCAGACTAGAAGAGTTCCAGAGAGACTGAACTTGTACATTAACTAATGTGGATTGAGAACCATGTTTTATTTACTCAAGTGGAAGAATTTTGTGGAAACCCCAAGCAGGCTACTACAGCGGAGGAGTGGGTTTCTGCTCTTGGGACTATGAACTGATTTACAAAGGGACTCTGCTTGCAAGTTCAACAATGATTTTGAAATGCTGAAATGTTTCCTTGCATCCCATTGGTGACTGTTAGAAATTACGCTGTTTAAGGGCGTACTTTTTGAAAAATTATTTTCAATTGTCCACATGACCATTTTGGTAACTTAAAGGTAAAGGTACCCCTGCCCGTACGGGCCAGTCGTGTCCAACTCTAGGGTTGTGCGCCCATCTCACTTAAGAGGCCGGGGGCCAGCACTGTCTGGAGACACTTCCGCGTCACGTGGCCAGCGTGACGAAGCTGCTCTGGCGAGCCAGCACCAGCGCAGCACACGGAAACGCCGTTTACCTTCCCGCTATAAAGCGGTACCTATTTATCTACTTGCACTTAAGAGTGCTTTCGAACTGCTAGGTGGGCAGGAGCTGTGTCCGAACGACGGGAGCTCACCCCGCCGCGGGGATTCGAACCGCTGACCATACGATCGGCAAGTCCTAGGCGCTGAGGTTTTACCCACAGTGCCACCCGCGTCCCTAACTTAGGCTTGGTAGCTTAGGCTTTCATTTAAAGTCGGCTACATTATTCTTGTTTCGTTCCCATAGTTTTGAACTATTTGAACTCAAATAGAGCTGAGCCATTGCCGTAGCTGCATTGCCAATATGTTTGTCCAGCTCAGCATCAACGGAGAGGTTGTTGGCTATGGTGGAGCCCAGGTAGAAAAAAATATATCAGCACAATCCAGTCAAACCCATAGAAATTCCATTGATCGCTATGGAAAATATTAATTCTCCTATTTAAATAAATGAAATTTTTATTTCAATCGATTTTATTAAAGTTTGAAAGAAAATATATTAATATTAAATATCTGGTAATTTTTTAATCAAATATAAAAGAAACTAATCTAAATAAAAACAGTTTGGATCACAATGGGCCTTGCAGTTCAGGTCTCGTGTACTCGGCTACCCATGAGTCAGTGCTGCCACAGATTTGCCATTCATTCCAGTTGGTTGACCAATAATCCACCTCTTCCAGCATCTTTTTCATGTATTTCATGAATCTTCTTCAAACAACGAAAAGGTGAAGTGGTTGCTTGAGCAACCACCCCTCCATACCAAATAAAATCATTTGGGGGCCCACTTATTCCTACATAATAAAGGGAAGGGTCAAGGAAGCATAAGCAATAAACCTCAGATACTGGCTAGTAAGACTGATGGTTATCTGCTTGCAAAGGTTTACTGGCCTCCCTTGTTGGCATGGCGACAGCCTGGGCAAAATGCAAACATGGGCATTCTGATGTCACGCATGATGTCACAAACAGGTTATGCTCAAAAGTCTCAGCAGAGTTAGAAGCAGTTAAGAGTCAGTCCATGTCTGAACTCTGGCAAGATGGATCATCAAGTCAGGTGATGAATTTATATTGGGGCTCTATTGAGGGGAAGATTTTCAATATTTAAATTTTCTTAAGCCCAGTATTGAATAGAATTATTTGGGCCTCCAGCAACCTCATCATAGGATGTCAGAAAGAAGCCTGAATAACAATTCGGAGATACTGAACATTTCAAAGTGGGGCTTGTATTCTAAATTCGAACACCTGGAAGAGGGAGATGAATTTACTCACAATAAAAGTTGTGGAGTAACACTGGGTCAGAATTTGTTTATAAAGATTCACTGGATCAACTAGTTTATAAACTTCTAGAAGCAGGCTTTCAGGTTACATACAACTCAAAATCAAGCTTAGGTCATGAGAGCAAAAATCTAAATTAATTTGCTGAATACCGAGGCATCAGCGATTCTATCCACAACAGGGATTTATAACTGTCCAACTGCTGTTGGCATGGAGATAGCATGGCAGAATAGAAACATGGACGTTCTGTGTGATGTCACAAAAATAATAAGCTCAGAAGTATTGACAGAGAGACAGTTAATAGTCAAACCATGTCTGAACTCTCAGGTGATGAATTTATTTGGGGGCTATATTGACTTTTACCACAAGGGAACAAGAGCTTGGGAATTAAGACATTTATTAAGCTTCCCAAACCCAGTACTAAACAAAATCTTTGCGGAAGTATTCACCTCTGCATAGCAAGGGGCAAAGAAACCTGAAGAATGATCTGGAGAGATTGAACAGTTCAAAATGATTTCTAAAAATTTAAAATGCTGTAAACAGGTAGAAGGAAGTGGGGTCAATTTGGAGCAGAAATTATCGAATAGAATTAGATCAGAATTCATCCATAAAGGATTCATTGGATCGACTAGTTCATAAGCTTTTGGAATCAGTCTTGCAGGGTTACGCGAAAGTCTCATTTAGACTTAGGTTATGGGAGCAACTATAAAATCAAATGTGTTGGGTCGTCAGGCATTGATGGCTCTCTAGCTGCAAGGAATTCCTACTGCCCACTTGCTGTTGGCATGGAGATGGCTGGAACCGAATGCAAACATGACATTCTTCTGTCATGAATGATGTCACAAATAGGATAAGCTTTGGCAGGTGGGAGTGAGTTAACAGACAGATCAAATCTGAACTTTGGCAAGATGGATCTTTGTAACAGGTGATGGATTTATTGGGGGGGCGTGATAATAACTTTTACTGGAGTAGGGAAGTTGTAACATTTTGAAGACTCAGTCCAGTCAACTCTTAATTCAGCCACGATTCACGTTATAAACAATTCGCCCAACAGACAGGCAACCTTAGGACACATGACTCTTTAAGCCGATTCTACATCTTCCTACAATTTTGCTGATGTACATTCTAGAGCTCAGCCAAAATGTCTTTCTGATAAAAATTTCTGAGATTTTAATTTTTCTCACCCTACCCAGATCAAGAATGAGAAGGCTACTTTGCAGAATATTCTACCATTCCCCTCTCCCCACACAATGCACTGGAGGACATTGTAGGGGATGCAAAATGGGGGCCACTGCTTCTGCTGTTGCTATTTGAGAGGTGGCAGTTAGAAATAACAACAACTTGGGGGAAAGGAAGAAGCTGCCTCACTGCTTTTGGTGAACCCTGTCTGAGGGTTAGGGTTAGAGGGGTAGGGGTAGGGTCAGGGTCAGGGTCAGGGGTAGGGGTAGGGGTAGGGGTAGGGGTAGGGGTAGGGTCAGGGTTTGAGGTAGAGTTAAAGTCGAGTAGGGGTAGGATTTGGGTTGGGGTTAGGGACAGTGTTAGGGTTGGAGGTAGGGTTAGGGTTAGTTATTTTTTATTATTTTATTTTTATTCTAAAATTTATTCTAGGTCACCCTTTAACCTTGTAGATTCCAGGGCAGCACATTACCCTGATATTTTATGATAAAGCAGTGTTTGTGTGCTTGCTTAAATAAATAAATAAACAAATAAACAAATGAATAAATAACGGTAAGGGGTACCACCACATAAAGGCCATCTCACTTCACCAACTGTTGGTTACTTAGAGGAGGGCCCCATTAGATCATGCATCTGTCAGGTGCTGACGGATTCATTCCCAAGTGCAAGGAAACAACACCTCTCTTGCAACAGCTTCTAAAATAGAGTCAAACCTTGGTTGTCGAATGTAATCCGTTCCAGAAGCCTGTTCAGCTTCCAAAACGTTCAGCAACCAAAGCATAGCTTCCTATTGGCTGCAAGAGCTTCTTGCACTCAAGCGGAAGCCACGTCGGATGTTCGGCTTCCAAAAAATGTTCGAAAACGGGAACACTTACCTTTGGGTTTTCAGTGTTCTGGAGCTGAAACGTATGATAACGGAGGTGTTTGGGAACCGAGGTTTGACTGTACATCATCAGGCACCAATTCATTTTTCCTCAGAGAGTAAGAATCTAATTGCCAAGATTACAGCACAGCAGCAAAGCCGACCTCATTGGCCGTTTCTCTTGGGATGTCGTTTAATATAGGGTCATTTTCCTTTAATTTGCAGAGGTTGCCTTGGATACTTGAGTTGAGATTCCTGAGCTACAGTGGGTTGGGCTAGATGACCCTCAGGGTATAGACCCCTGCCTGAGACTCTAGGGATGCTGTTGAGTTACCATCAACCCAACTGCTAAGATGCTGGCCAGGGGGCAGCCAACAGGGAATGGTATTTCTGCCACTGCAGCAGCAGCAGCAAAGAGAGAGGGGAAGCAAGCCTGTGTATTTGTGGCCATGGGGCAGGAGGTATTGACATCAACATACCCAGGGTTCCTGAATAAATCTGACACTTGTTTGTCCAACACTCCACTTCCTGGACTGCAACTGCCGCCCAGTTCCCTCTTGGCCCCTTTATGTTTAGTGCCATGGTCTGATTCGACACAGCTGACTCCTGGTGTGGTCAGAAAGCTCAACCCACTTGTGTTTGGCTAATGCGACTCTTTGAGATAAGCATGTAGTACTAGGGTGGCTTCCCACCTGGACTTTTGATCCCTTTCTCTTTGCACAGTGCTCCATGCTTTACTTCGCTGGGAGGAAACTGGCTTATATACTTGGTCAGTCTGTTGGTTCATCTTGGTCACCATTGTCTCCAGTATGGAGAAGCAAAGGAAAGACTTCCAGATGACCTTGGAACACAACTTCTACCCTTCCTGACTTTGGGCCATGCAGCTGTGTTTGGACTTTCACTGTTGTTTCATATTTTCTTACGTTTCCTTCTTATAGGTTTCTCATGGCTACAAGAGGTATTCTGCAAGGGCTCTTTTCAAAATCAGCATGCAGCCGGCCCCCTTTCCTTCCACACACTCTTTCATGCACACAAATTTGCCAGTTTTCTTTCGTAAGGCCTTTTGGCTGTCCTTTTAGTCACTATTTGCTCTGCAACAATTAGCAGTTGATCACTCTCTTTTTTTCCCTGGCCGATAATCCTACCTACACACAGACACACACACTTGCATTTCCTCGCTCAGATAGAGAAATCCTACTACTACTAAGGTAAACAGGTGCTGTTATAGCTTAAATGAAATTGGTGGCTATAACCTAGCACCTAGGTTATGAATTATGGTGCTGGAGGAGACTCTGGAGAGTCCCATGGACTGCAAGAAGATCAAACCTCTCCATTCTGAAGGAAATCAGCCCTGAGTGCTCACTGGAAGGACAGATCCTGAAGCTGAGGCTCCAATACTTTGGCCACCTCATGAGAAGAGAAGACTCCCTGGAAAAGACCCTGATGTTGGGAAAGATGGAGGGCACGAGGAGAAGGGGACAACAGAGGACGAGATGGTTGGATAGTGTTCGCGAAGCTACCAGCATGAGTTTGACCCAACTGCAGGAGGCAGTGGAAGACAGAAGTGCCTGGCGTGCTCTGGTCCATGGGGTCACGAAGAGTCGGACACGACTAAACAACAACAGGTTATAGGTTAAAAACCTAGGTTAAAAACCGAGTCTTGGTTTTTGTTTTGTTTTTAATTTGTTTAATCGTTTTTTCGATACAAACATCAACCGCAAAAGACACATACAACAAAAACCATAATAACAATAATAACACAATTTGACGATTCAGATTTGAATACACTGATATACACTGATATACCTACAACTACACCTTTTTAAACAATATTTTCCCACCTCTCTCTCCTCCCCCTACTTCCCACCACTATCCGCCTTCTCGCTTAAATATTTGTTCCAGATTTCTTGGATTCAGCCTTGGTTTTTAATCAACAGATGTTTTCTATTTAAAAAAAATTAAGAGTTGGGAGATCAGATCACAGGTCCGAAAGGCCTTTCCTGCTGACCTCTGCCAAGGGTTTGCGCTGGTAATTTCTGTGTGTCAGACTATTTTACATTTTTAGTACACAAAACCTGTTCTGTCTGATAACTAGTTCCTGATAGAAAACGCGGTTGAGAGTGAATGGAGCATGAAGGGAAATTTGACGAAAAATAACTACAAGCACTGCTGGGAACCTAAGAAGAGCCTACTGGATCAGGCCAATGGCCCATATAGTCCAGCATCCTGTTTTTGCCAACCAAATCTCTATGGGAAGCCACCCCAACCCCAAGAAGGACCTGTGTGTGACAGCCACTCTACCCACGCATGATTCTCAGCCACTGGTACACCAGAGACTCACAGCCTCAAGGAGGCAGAACGTGCGCATCATGGCTCCTAGCCACAGATAGCCTTATCCCTTCCATGAATTTGTCTAATCCCCATCCAAGTTGATGTCCAATCACTGCTTCTTGTGGGAGAGAATTCCATAGCTTAACTAGTTATGTGCAGAGTGAAGACGGGCTTTGTTTTTTCAGTCCTGAACCTTCCAAACATCAGCATCGCTGGAAGCCTATAAATTCTAGCTTTATGAGAGAGGAAGAAAACCTTCTCTAACCAACTTTCTCTAAGCTACCCTTAATTCTACACATTTCTACCCTGGCTCCTCTCACTCACCTTTTCTCTACGCTAAAAAGCCCCAAATGATATAACTTTTCCTCACAGGAAAAGAGTTGCCGCATCCCTTGTAATCAGAACCAGGTATGAAATCTTAAATAACGTACGTGTATTCTCTCCTCTCTCTTCAAATGGAAAAATCTGTTGTTCACACTGTGCTTTTCTTTCACCTGAAACCGGTTTTCCTCCTTCAAGCTGATTTCTTTAATCTTTCTTTTAAAATTGTTTTCATTAAAGATTTTTGGGTTACAAAAGTACATGCATCACCTCTGTTTTCAGATCACAAAGTCCTTTCTACAGATCACTAATATTTGACGTGATACAATAATGTTGCAATCCGGTTGGGAGAGAATAGGGTTGCCGTATTTAAAAAGTTTTTTGTCAAAGTTGTTGAGGTGCTGCTGCTGCTGCTTTTGCAAAATATCTAATAATAATAATAAAAGTTTTAAAGCTATTTTAAAGGAAAATTTCCAAAATCGACACTTCCGACATGGGTTGCCATATGTCCAGATTTTCCTGGACATTTCGGCGATTTCCGCCCCGCCCAGACTCTGTTTCCAACTGCTGAATCCCACCTATGTCTGGGAAATTCCAGATGTATGGCAACCTTAGGAGAGAAGAGAGGTGGGGAGGGAGAGCATGGAATAGAAAGAGAACCTACCCATGTGACGTTGACACAAAAACCTTGCACATACACTATGTAAGAGACTGAAAAAGATCTTTAATCTTTATTGAGACTCGGGTCCCGCCTTCCTCCGCTAAACTGCCCTTCCAGTAAATAGCTGTCCCTTCCAGGTGCTTTGGTCTCTATCACTGCCATCTGCATAGTTTTAAGTCCTAGACTGGACCAACCACATTCCCCAGGACAGAAGGGGAGAGGCTCAGTCTCTGGCTGCATCAAGTGATAGAGTTCCTAAATGCCTGGAAAAGAAAATTCCAGCCTAGCCTGCTCCTGGTGTGGATCACCTGCTATTAAAGGTAAAGGGACCCCTGACCATTAGCTCCAGTCATGACCGACTCCGGGGTTGCAGCACTTATCTCGCTTTATTGGCCGAGGGAGCCAGCATACAGCTTTCGGGTCATGTGGCCAGCATGACTAAGCCGCTTCTGGCAAACCAGAGCAGCGCACGGAAACACCGTTTACCGTCCCACCGGAGCAGTACCTATTTATCTACTTGCACTTTGACGTGCTTTCGAACTGCTAGGTTGGCAGGAGCTGGGACCGAGCAACAGGAGCTCACCAGGTCACAGGGATTCAAACCGCTGACCTTCTGATCGGCAAGTCCTAGGCTCTGTGGTTTAACCCACAGCGCCACCCGCGTCAAAATCCTGAAAGCTCAGGGAATGATTCAAAGGCTGTCAGCCTAATTCCCAAGCAGATGGCACTCTGTCATTGCCCCTTTCCTTGATGCCTGTCTCTTGGCCAGCCTGTTAGCTAAGCACCGGTATTGCAAATATTAGTGAATTATGTAAACCTTTTGATATTTTGAGATATCTGGAGCATGGCTTGTTATGGAAAGGTGGCATGCAAATGATGGCGGTGGTGATGGTGAAACTAGTTCAAGAGTGGGGAGCCTTTGGCCCTTCAAGATGCTGCTGAACTACAACTCCCATCAGTTGCAGCAAGCATGGCCAATGGCCAGGGAAGATGGGAGTTGTAGTTCAACAGCACCTGGAGGGCCAAAGGTTCCCCACCCCTGAACTAGATGAAGAAAGCAATCATGCGAAAGCATATTGGATCAGGTGTGCAGTTGATCAAAGACAGAGATATTCATCTTATATTTAGATAAACTTCCAAACATTCCCATAGACCACCAAGAAAATGCACATCATCTTTAGACATCACAACTCTGTGTGCTTTCTAGTTCCCAAATAGCTTTGCTTTCGGAATTCCAAAACACTTAGGGACATCATCGCCCAAAATGCCGCCTAAAATTGGATAAGCCAATGTAACATAGCTAATGGAGTGCAGCAGATTGATTGCAGAGCCTTGGGTTCAAATCCTTATCCAGCCACGAAAGTCACCATCTCTCTCACAAGGGGTTGATATGTTGGTAACACTGGCAAGTACTGTGCAAAACAACTCGAGGGCTGCTGATTTTTTCGGGTATCTTGGCTGTAAGTCCTGGAAGACCACCTGGAAGATGCCTGCCCTGAAATACTCCATGCCATTCCTTATGTTGCAGGAATTTATGTATAGGTTGGGGGGGGTTGCCCCTCCAGCAGATATCATGCACATGCAGCCCACTGCCAAAATCAGCACAATCGCTTTTGTGACTTTTGTGATTTGTCCCCACAAAACACTTCATCACAGTTTCTTCCTATCTATTCAAAGGGCCTTTGCTGCACGATACCAAATGTAACAATTCACTGATAAATGTATCTTTGTACTGGCTCACTGGGAAAACTTCAGAAATTCATATAGACATGTGAGCTCAGCTACTCAGCAGCCCCTCTGCCTGAGTGATAATCCCTGGCATCCTGATACCTGAGTGCCAGACAGGTAGCCATTCCAGAAATAACAAGCCCAGATGAAGACAAAAGGGTGTGATTAACTTGGCTGGGACACAGGGAAATGTAAATATCTCTTTTGTTACACTTGATGGGTGTTTGTTTGGTGGAGGGCAAGGGGAACCATGGGGCAGGGTCCAGGATGCTCAGATTACTGCCACCAGACCTCCCCTTTCATGATGTAACCATGATGTATTAGTGATGTAGTTGGGGGGGGTGTAACATCAAGATTAGCAGCTAAAAAAAGTTTGGGTTCTCTTTTGTTCGGGGTTTCCATCTTGTTCCACCTTGTGGCAGGTGGGAGTCCTGTTGCAACAGTCTTCAATAAAGACCAAGCCTACTGGTTGCTGTTTTGCTCTGGTATTCCTGACTGGTGTCCTTGTTTTTTGTCCAAGGGAGCCTTCAGATTTCTCCGTTAACAAAAGGAAAGCAGCGTCCAGGCAGTATTCCATCCATTAAATAAGCAGGTTCTCTCTCTCTCTCTCTCTCTCTCTCTCTCTCTCTCTCTCTCTCCTCTCTCTCTCTCTCTCCACACACACACACACTTGGCTATTCAGCAAAGATTCCCTGCCCACTTAGGCCCCCTCAATGCAGCATTTCTTGCTAAGGGCCTGCTAGGTATCTATGCTCTGCTTATCCTACAAAGTGAGAACTGGCCCTAAAGGCAGAATTAAAGGAGCCCGCTTCCAGCTGGTTAGAGAGAACGGCTCATATTTCTCACAGGAACTGCATCAAAGCGGAGTCCAGCCAGGGGGAAAAAACATTGTCTTTCGGTGTCTGAACAGAGCACTACAGACACCCAGTGGCCAACTCAGTTAATTGCATGGTGGTAGATCGGTGCTTGTAGAAGAGACATCACAAGTTTGCTAGACACCGAAGAACAGCAATAGTCAGTGTGGTACCCACCAGCTTACTAGTGTTAGTAGTATCTTCCCATTTATATCTTCCCTTTCCTTTAAAGAGCTCAAGGTGGCGCACATTGTTTCTGCCCTCTCACTGCTATCCTCACAACCACCTTGTGAGGTTGTCTGGACTGAGACAGTGACTGGCCCGAGGTCACCTAAGGCAGCGTCACCCACATGCTAGTCCTACAGTCAACAACTACATCACACTGGCATCTCTGACAATTGACCATGCTGTCTGGGGCATTGGAGTCCAACAACCTATGAAGGGCACGGCACTAGCTATCCTGTTTAGGAGATGCTGGTAATGTTCTTTCCAGCGCAGTGCAATAGCTTCTTTGTCTTTTAGAAATGTGGTAGCAATGATTCTTCAACATCAACTTCGTTGGACTGGTCGTGTTGTGCAGATGCCTGATGATCGTCTTCCAAAGCAACTACTCTATTCCGAACTCAAAAATGGAAAGCGTAATCCTGGTGGTCAACAAAAGAGATTTAAAGACTCTCTCAAGGCAAATCTTTAAAAATGTAGTATAAACATTGACAACTGGTAAACACTGGCCTGCGAGCACTCCAGTTGGAGAACAGCCTTTACCAAAGGTGTTATGGGCTTTGAAGAAGCACAAACTCAGGATACAAGGGAGAAACATGCTAAGAGGAAGGCACGCTTGGCAAATCCACACTGTGATCAGCGCCGACCTGGAAACCTATGTCCCCACTGTGGAAGTGGATCTAGAATTGGCCTCCACAGTCACGGACTCATTGTTAAAACCGTTTTTATGGAAGACAATCTTACTCAGCTACACCAAAGAAAGAAAGACTAGCTATCCTAGTAGACGAAGAAATGAGTTAGGCAGGCAGGCAGGCTACAGCAGAAGCTGGGTCCCTTCCGAGACAGGCTTGCACCAGCTAGCCAAAAAAAGGAAAAACTGCTTGCCTCGCAGGGCTCATCAACACTTTCATTTGCCCTGCGACTTTCCCTCAGGGAAACCCATAGTTCAGTTCTGAATTGGAACAAACGGCGATTGGGATTTCCACAGACTGCTGTATATTCCAATTTACCACTAAGGCAGTGCCATAACTGGTGGGGGGCAGTTAGTTTTTTGCCCCTGGTGAAGCCTCCAGAGGGGCACCCTTGAGGCTCCCAGCTTGTGTGCAAATACGTGACGGGGTGCCAAACTGGGTCTTTGACATGGGTAATACAGGGCGAGTCCTTTAAAAGAGGCCCCGTGGATACAGAATACACATGTTCCACGGGGCCTCTTTTAAAAGACTCGCCCTGTATAAAGCCTAGCTTCACCACTGCACTCAAGGAGTAGGTTTTCCTGGGGAAAGAGGCAGGGCAAAGGCACTCCGGCCCATGCCTAGAAAGCACAAGACAGGCAGAAACCCACTCAGATCCGTGCTTTCTAGGAAGTGTGGACGAGGCCCAAGCACAGCAAATCAACAGGCAGCTCTCTTCATTGGCATGCAGCTTCCTCGTGGACTGTGGTGCAATTGGGCCCCAATGGAAAGGGCAAATAGAAGAGTCAGTAGTTCAGCTGCAAAGAGGCAGAGATTTATTTTTTGAGGGGAGAACTTATCTGAGTATGGACCCCTTCCACACAAAGGTCCAATGGTGTGTCTGATATAATAGTGAGGATAATCTATTAGAACAAATGCAGGGGCACCGAATTTTGGCCTTGCACAGCGTCCTGTATGAGGTCAAAATTAGGTGCCCCCCTACCTCTTGTCTTCTATTCTGCGCACGCACTACATCATAGTTGTGATGCCCTGCAGCCCCCCCCCCCAGCTTGGTGCCCTTTACAGGAGAACCAGTTGCACTGCCCTAAATCTGCCTCAGGCAAATGGGTCGGCCCTCAGCTTGCCCTTCCTCTGCCTGCCTTCTTAAATACAGTCAGTCTGGTGGGTGGTTCTGCATCTCAGAGACTTCCTTTGTAGTCTCTGGGTTCATCCACACTTCCCTTTGGTCTAAAGCTTCCTCCATTTGTCCCATGACTACTGTGCATGGATCCGAGTTATGTGGGTTCTTTGTTTTTTGCCAGGTTGCTTTCCTCAAGGAAAACTGCTGTTTAGTGCTGAATTAGAAAAAATGTCAATCCACAGAAAACCTGACTGACGTTAATTCCAATTCAGCACTAAACCACGGTTTTTCCTGGGGGAAGCAGTGGGACAGAAAAACAACAGCACAGCACTTAGACCCATCCTAGATATCATGGTAGAAATGGAAGAAATCTCAGCCCCAAAAGAGTCCTCAGTGTGACCCTTGCCACTAGTTGTTTTGTCTGTTATTTGAGTGGAGTTCTGATCACTGCCCATTTTTCCTCTCTGAACTGGATATTGATCTATTTTCTGATGCTCACAACAGCGGTTTGGATCTCCAGAGGCCCAAAAAAGGTTGAGCACCCCTAAACGGATTGGAAGCACAGCTTAACCTCAGAGTTGGGTTGCTACAAAAAAGTTCCCTTGGCTCAATTTGAAGCCCTCCTGGATCTCAGAGGCAGACATGTAGAAATAACTCCCAAACTTCTGTGTGTTTTCATTGTTCTCCTTTATCGAGAAGCATGCTGATGATACCAGCAGAGATGGGGAATGGACAAATATGTCAATTAGGTTTCTGTCAGTTTTTCATTTTTCCAAATCTTGAATTCAGTTCTTCACATTTAAGCAGAAATTCGCAAGTGTTTTTTTTTTAAAAAAATCCTCATAAATTCACCAGCATTTTAGTGTGACTTTCTCCTTAAAAAAAACCCAAAAACCTATTTTTGTATGCAGTTTTGACTAATATAGGCATTTTTGCAAGCGGGTTCCCCTAACATAATGTATTTGTGTGTGTTACTTTCACTAATATATGAAGTTTTATACACACTTTCCCCTAATACATGCATTTCTGTACACATCTTCTGGTTGTGCGGCTGTATCGCAAAATTCAGAGTTGCCAATTCAAGCTATGTTTTGGTTCTTGTATTTATTGAAGAGCTTGCAAATCAGGTAGTTTCTCATTAAAATGCAAACAAAACTGAATTTCTTCCCCTTTTCTGGGAGTGACCCATGCCTTACAGTAGTTGTGTTTGGAAATATGTAATGGTCTAGATGGATCCTTAGAAAGCTCTGGCCCCCTAATTAACCCCACAAGCCTACAACCCTCACAGTTCTTCTGTGGAAGTTTAAACTTCATGGCAAAAACATGTCCTTAATTACATCTTCTACATCTACATACACAGGAACGCAGATATAGTGGGAGGCAGATTTCCAGAGAGATTTATTTTACAGCAACAGCAAAAGAGACACACGTGAGCCAATCAGAGATAACAGTTAGCCATATTATCCTAGCAAAAGATAGTTCACTAAAATAGCAATATAAAATGGAGAACAAAACTGTTTTTAAAAAAACCCACACAGATTTACCAATAAGTTACTTCATGTTTCCCCATAAAAACAAACATTCTCTGTAATAACAAAGGACAGAAAAACCTTTAACATATATCAGCAGTACTGAAAGGGCAATTCACACGTTGCTCTTTGACCCAGTAATATCATCGTGACAGTATGACAAGCCAGAGTCTATATTTATTCATCCCCTGAAGTAAATACAATCTTTTGCCACTTGCAGGAACATTTTCAAAATATACATCCCACACGCATTTGATGAGGTAAAAATACCATGTGACAATACTACAGCATCAGAAAGTAACACATGAATCTTTCTTAATGGTCATCTGAACAACGATATTCATTTGTTTGTGACGGTCACTGTCAGGCAAAACATGGTTTTATCCAAATGGCCTGAGAGAATAGTTTTCAAACTGTTCTTCGGGAAAGCTCTGGAATTGTCTGGAAGCTTCTCAAAGGAACCTAGTCAGAAGAATATAGTCACAGACAAGCCTCCCTGAAAGACAGTTTGCCCGCTGCCACCCATGTTTCCTATGACACGCAGAGGCGGGAGATTGTGAGACACATTTGAGAGCACATTTCTGAGTTTAAGCTGAGCAATGGTGGGGCTCCACAGACTTGGCCAGTGCCTCTTATCATCTTTGCTCACCTAGAAAATATCCCAAAATCCTCTGCAACATGCTAGGGTTCCAGAGCAGATATACCCAGCTTCATCAGCAGAGGAATTGGTTTGGAAATGGTACTAGTACTTTGCAGAAGAACCCCCCACAAACACAGACTGATTTAGAAAAATGGGTGTATTATTTACACAGGTTTTCCAAGGCACAAACTCTGGGGAACAGACCATGAATCTGGATAACTGTGATTATCAAGGATTGGGTGGTAGTATTTCTACTGCAGTTTCTTACACAGCTTGAGCGAAATGGCAGGTTGAAATAAAACCCAATATCTCTTTCACCTAAAATGAGAAGGTGCCTCTAGGTGATGAACAACCACAATTTCAACTGGGCTCTGTCCTTACGCAAATGTGAATTTGTTTTGGGACACGAATTCCATGTAGGGAAAATTAGGCCTTATGTTATATACGTCCCCGGCAGTTTTCACTGGTAGTAGTTGCTGAAGGCATGAAGAATATACAGCAGCGTGGTGATGAATGCAAAGAACTGAAAAAGAGAAAAATGGAGGGAGAAGAGAGATGATTAGAGTATAACGCACATGGTTTTGCTCTCCCAGTTTCGCTGGGTCATTTTCTTCTGAGGAGAGGATATTGGAAGCTTTTGTTGCTTTTCTAATAGTTTATCTCTTTTATATAAAGTAGATGAAAAGGGAGTAGTCTGACAGGCAGTGCTAATCCAAAAGTATCACCTTTGACTCCTTGGGCTGGAAGAGGCTGGTGCAGCCTGACATGTGGGCTAGATTCACCTTATCTATTTAATTAATGAAATTTGGAACACACCACTTGATTGTCAAAACCTCTAACCGGTTTACATAAAGCATAAGATACACAATAAGATTATCTGTGAAAGACAGCAGCCAAGGGCAAGATGACCTAAAAACGATTCAAAATATGAATAAAATCAGTAGTTTAAAAACGCACATTATGAAAAAAGGAAGAAAATTACCTATTAAGAGGCACATCAGTTTTACGTATACGGGTCAGCTTACTTAAACAAAGTGGATTTTAGCAAGTGCCTGAAATAATACAGCACCTGACTCATACCAGTGAGCAAGGAGTCCTAGAGTATGGGTGAAACCACAATGAAAGATCAGTTCCTCACTGGGGAAGAACAGACATTGTGTGGCACTTGTAAAAGTGCCACATCCGCAGATCGAAATGATTAAGGCCTCAAGTCAAGGACTGAAGAGTGCCCTGGGATGGCATCATGGCTTCGCCATGATCAAACACACAAGTCCCCCAGCTCTAACTGGTCCTCCAAAAAACCCCACAGGGCATCTTGGACTCAGAAGGCATGTCCTCATTGGCATGGCAACCAGGCCAGTGAAATATACTCGGAGTCGAGAGTGGATTTCATGCTCTTTATTCAGCTCATAGTGGTGGGGAGGAATGGAAGTTCCCCCAGAATGTCTGCTTTATATGCATTATTTACACAATGGGCCCCACGTGATTAGCTAATTCCGGGATTCTCCTGTAGGCCAATCAGGTTGTGGATTCACTTCCACCTGGAGCTGGATTGGGTGGCTCCTGTGGACCAATGAGACTGCTGCATTCTGGAGCCTATTGTTCTAGGACCAATCAGGCTGCTGCATTCTGAATCCTATTGTTCTAGGACCAATCAGACTGCTGCATTTTGGATCCTATTCAACTCAGTACATAACACCAGGAATCCCTTCCCTTCTTATTTACAAACTGCATGCTCCCCAAATTGCCTGCAGTTCTCCAGCCTTTGTCTCATCGGTAGCAAATCAGACTCTGCTGCCACATAGTTTGGGTAAGATTCCCAGGTACACACTGAAGGGCAAAGCAACTTGCAGCACCTCACCAAAACAAAATTTCACATTGTTTCTCTTTCTCTCACCACATTCAAATCTGCCTTCACCTCACCGCATAAGAACTTCGCTGCCTTATGTTGAGTTAGACCATTGGTCCATTTAGGTTAGTATTACCTCCACTGATTGGCAGCAGCTCCCCAGGGTTTCAAAATATCTGGAGTCTTTCCCAACTCTCCCCGGAGATGCTGAGGATTGAGCCCAGGAGCTTTTGCATGCAAAACACACATTCATATCTTGGAGCTACGGCCCTTTCCTACCTCAAATCCAAACGGTTACGGATGTCACATCCCAGAAAAATGAAAGAGACACCCACAGTCAGCCCTGATTGCTCCAAGGCAAATGCTTAGATGCCAGTGGCAATGAAGGGCTGTGACTCTGGAGCCCCTTGTCATCATAATTTCATGGGAACAACTAAGTAGGTGCAACTAACAAATGTTTACCCACCAAAGTGTGTCATGCACTACCTGATTAGAATTAGATTAGGAAATTATGACAATGAACAAAAACAACCTATCAGATGAACACTGCATATTTATTAATTGAGCTAATCAGCGGGAAATGGATGTAATCTATTCTAATGTGATGAGGCATAAACAGCAAGGCACCAACAATTTGCCCTTTAAATCTTGAGTGGTATAAACTTCCCCCTGAATTCCTGTGAGTATCATCAAGACTCAGTGAAATTTATCGTACTAAAACAGCGAGCCCTTCCTACAAAGAAAATCAAAGAGTCTTTGGAGTATACAAACAGGCTGCATTTCCTCAATTTGCTAAACCACTGTTTAACATTACAGATGAGCCTGTGAGAGGCTTGGGCTAGCACATTTCTCCCTTCCCTCCTCTAGTTTAGAAGCACCGGGAGCTCCCACCTCCATTTGTGACTAACAACAGTATAAACTGCGTTTAATCTCAACGATGGTTTAGTAAAACTACCACTTCATAAACCGTGGTTTGAAGATGCTTTGCTTTAGCCAATCATAGTTAAGACTAACCATAGTTTCCCTGGCTTTGGATGTCATGATAACCTGGGGTTAGTCTACAATGGAAGCGGAAGCTTCTGAACTCTTCCTCATGGGTGTGCAAGAGGGAGGAGTGCACAAGTTCAAGACTTGCACGGGCTCATTCTCCTAGCACTAAACCTGGTTTAGCATTACATACGAATGCCATCACATTCTTCTGCCAAGTTTCAACTTAAAATTTACAGTTCTCCCCCACAAAAAGCGAATGAAGTACTGCCCTACCAAACTCAGCTCTGTTCCCAGCCAGCCCTGATCTTCTTACAGCCAGTCCACGGGTGGCAGTTTCTGTCAGCGTTCTGCTCCTTAGACTCAGTGTTGCCCCTGACAGAACTCAGCAGGGATGAGGATGGAGACAAAACCAGAATTTGTTGGCTCTGCTTGTCTTTGACTGGTTCCATCTACTGTTTGGGCTCCCTACATTCTGCCCTACCAGCTCCAATGGACATCAGCCGCTGCTGGTTGGAAGAACTTGCAGGACAGGATGAGGGGTGACCTGGGAGGTTGTAGAGGACATACAGCAAAAATTGCACACACTGCTTCACTGAATCAGAACTCCTTACACACATGGAAAGGACACTTAGGACACTTAGGTGCCAAGTTACTGCTAATAAAAGGCATGGATGAAGTCCACCTGCCACATGCCATATTCTTTATGTGGCGATTCAGGATTATCCTGGCAGATAAATTGATTTCGTTCAGTGCAAAAGATCACAGGTTGCACACTAAAGCTTATTTGGACAAAGAAGCAATCAGTGACGTCTCAGCCTTTGAAAGTGCCGTAGTAAGGTAAAATATGGTGGTCATTATATTAACAAAATAGGAGATCAAAATCAAATGATTCACTGGGTATATAATCAACAGAAGCCCAATTGGATGGTGTTTATTGCTGGTTGAAAGATACGCCCTTTCAGTTGGCAAAATATTTTTCAGCCTGTCAATAAGCGTCATGGTGATCCCATGAACTATTGCACCCATTTTACAGATGGGTTTCATCAAGGCTAAGACAGGTGTGGGGAACCTTTGGCCCTCTGGGTGTTATTGAGTTACAGGTTCCATCAGCCTCAACAATGCATGGCCACCGGCCAGGGGTGGTGGGAGTTGTCGTTCAGCAACATCTGAAGGTTCCCCACACCTGGGGAAAGAGATATTAACGCACAGCAAGAAGGCTGATCGCCGAAGAATTGATGCTTTTGAATTATGGTGCTGGAGGAGACTCTTGAGAGTCCCATGGACTGCAAGAAGATCAAACCTGTCCTGAGGGCTCACTGGAAGGACAGATCGTGAAGCTGAGGCTCCAATACTTTGGCTACCTCATGCGAAGAGAAGACTCCCTGGAAAAGACCCTGATGCTGGGAAAGATTGAGGGCACAAGGAGAAGGGGACAACAGAGGATGAGATGGTTGGACAGTGTTCTCGAAGCTACCAACATGAGTCTGACCAAACTGCGGGAGGCAGTGGAAGACAGGAGTGCCTGGCGTGCTCTGGTCCAGGGGATCACGAAGAGTCGGACACGACAAAACAACAATAACATGGTGAGTCCGTAGCAGAAGCAGTGTAACTTGAACTTGGCCTCCCCATCAACCCCACATTCACAAACATACCAAACCAAATTCAGCTGGTGGAGCACATAAGGGTTATCTCACCGTAGCAGCAGCATTGAGCTGATAGTAGAGGGGCGAAGACTCTGGGGGCACTTCTGTCTCCGAGCGGATGGTTGCATTGGCCTGAAGGACTGCAGCACTCATGTAGAGGATGCCAGTAGCTCCATGGTAAAGGCTATCCTAAAAAACAGAAAAGAGCAACAGGTTCGTGTCCAGATCAGGACCTTTAAGTGAAAAGTTCAGTTCTGCAGTCTATGTTATGTACATTGTGCAGGTTTAGAAGATATGTTATTTGTCATGAGGAGAGGGTGCAGGAACCATCAGGGCCAGGCAGGGCTTTTTTTTCCCCAGCCAGAACTCTCTGGAACTCAGTTCTGGTGGGTGCCATTGCCATTCTAAGAGAATAAGGGAGGTGTTCATGGTGAGTTCCAGCACCTCTTTTTCTAGAAAAATAGCACTTGGCAGTGGGCCCACCCATGAGGCAAGGTGAGGTGACTGCCTTAGGTCAAAGGATCCACAGGGGCAGCAGATCCCGGTGTAGATCTTTATTCTGGCCTTGTTCTTGCTGTAGATCTTCACCCACCCCTGTTCTTCCCTGTCAAGGAGGGGGCGCCATTTTGTGGTTCGCCTCAGCTGCCAAATTGACTTGGGTCAGCCCTGAGAGCTATGCTGGATGCTGATGGTTTGCCTAGGTCAGGGGTTCCAAACTCTGGTCCTTGGATCACCAGTGGCCCATGAGTTTCCTTCTGGTGGTTTAGGGCAGAGGTCGGCAACCTAAGGCCCATGGGCCGGAAGTGGCTCCAGAAATCACTTCTGCGCATGCCCAGATGCCAAAAATCGCTTCTGCACAGGCGCGATTTCCGGCGTCTAGGCATGCACAGAAATCGCTTCTGCACAGGCGCGATTTCCGGCGTCTAGGCATTTCCGAAGCTGTGGACATGCACAGACACGATTTCCAGTGTCACACTGCACCGGTCCAACCCACGGAGGATCTCCATGGGAGTGATCTGGCCCATGCCCAGTAAGCCTTGCCGACCCCTGGTTTAGGGCATGCCTGTGGGTTTGTGGTTGGAGATGGGAGACGGCACACCCATCTCATTAAAGCTTTCATATTGATTTCTAATTGTATTTTTACTGTTGCTCTCATTTCTTTACATTGTATTTCACTGCATTACTTATTTGCTGAATTGCAATGCCAAGAAATACTATCTGTAAGAAATCAAAGAGGAATTTTTAAAAAATGTAATTAAAAATCACACAGCATCTAGAACAGCTAAAACAAGCTGCAAAATAATAACTGTGGCACCTCAGGTTAAGAACTTAATTCGTTCTGGAGGTCCGTTCTTAACCTGAAACTGTTCTTAACCTGAGGTACCACTTTAGCTAATGGGGCCTCCCACTGTCGCTGCGCCACGGCCACGCAATTTCTGTTCTCATCCTGAAGCAAAGATCTTAACCCGAGGTACTATTTCTGGGTTAGCGGAGTCTGTAACCTGAAGCGTCTATAACCTGAAGTGTATGTAACCCAAGGTACCACTGTAGCAAGTTCCAGAGGGTGGCAGCATGAGAACAGGCCTTCTCTGCAGTGGCTCTGTGGAATGCTCTCCCCAGGGAAGTTCGCCTTCATTATACACCTTTAGGCACCAGGCAAAAACATTCCTTTTTAACCAGGCCTTTGGTAGGTCTGATTTACATCCTTTGCCCTTTTAAAATGTGGGGTTTGGGGGAGGGCTATTGGGTTGTTCTTTTTATTTTTATTATGTATTTTGTGGGTTTATAACTTGATTTTATTCTGTGAACCACCCTGAGACCCCCAGGTATAGAGCGGTGTATAAATTCAATTAATAAATAGCAATATGTTTTCTAAATTTGCATCCTGTACATGGCATAAACTCTGTGTGTGTCCCACCTCTTACCAGGATTCTCCAGGAGGCGAAGTTTTTGTGGAAGCCAAACAGGTAGGACATTAGAAGCATCAGCGAGATGAGAAAGGAAGTGAGGGAGACATACATGACCCATCCCTGCAGCAAAGGGAAGTACACATTGGTAGCCGCTACGAGGATCCAGACCCAGCAGCCAAAGATCTGCGAAGAAGGGGAAAGGAAGGCACAATTATAAGCCTTGCTGTACCCATTTAATGCCGCATCAGTCTGCTTCGGTTCTGTCTGTGTAGATTTGTTGGACTCCAACCCGGCCCATCACTGGGGATTATGGGAGTTGTAGTTTAAAACTATGGTAAGTAATACTGGTGCATAAAATTATGCATGGTGCAGGGAAAGTGGGCATAGAGCCATTTTCCTCATTCTCTCATAGGATTAGGACCCAGAGCAGTCCAAGGAACTTGAATGTTGAAAGATTCAGGGCAGACAAAAGACAGTGCTTCTTAGTTAAATGGTGGAATTGGTTCCTACAACATGAAGTGGTGGCCACCAACTTGGATGGCTTTGAAGGAGAATTAGACAAAGTTGTGGTTGATGAAGCTATCAATGGCTTCTAGCCACAGTGAGTATTGCTACAAAAGTTGGGTTGCCTTCCCTCTCTCTCTGCCGAGCAATGGGGAACCAGGCACTCAGGGTCTGTGTTCCTTTGGAGAATTGAGACCTGGCAAAGACTGTTGTAGTTTAAGAAATATGCCTTATTCACCTATGTACACCTTCAGTCTGCATGAGGAGAGTCCGGATCTTACAGCATGGTCCTCTGTGGCTTGTCCCCCACACCAGCGCAGCCCTGGAATCTAAGGCATTTCTCCCAGCCAGCCTTCAGCCAGCCTGTCCAAGATGGATCCCAATCTATCTTCCTCCTCTCCTTCTTCCCAGCAACCCTTGCTCAGGACTCTCTTTCTATCACCTCACACCCAATTACCCAAGCAACCTTCCAACCCCCCCCCCCAGTCTTTGTTCACACCTCAGGGCAAAGGGGAGAGCACTTCTCTTGCATTGCCAATGGCCCTCAATGGCCCTGTATTGCTTCTTGATGGCCCTGGCTTGGCCAGGTCGTTTTTGCACAGGCTAGCCCATGAATTCCTCTGCAGCTTGTATTTCTCCCTTCACATGCCAAATCAACACAATCCTACCATTTATTAATTTCTAGGGTTTAGGGGGTACCGCTCCAAATCTATAAGAGTATGTTGTCCTAGCTCTGCTGGTTTGTGCCTCTGGAAACCAGTTGCTAGAAATGGCAAGCACAGCTCACTCTTCTGGGCTTTTCATGAGCATCTGCTTGGTCACTGTGAGACTAGGATACAGATAGTATTTAATAATAATAATGATAATAAATTTTATTTATATCCCGCCCTCCCCAGCCAAAGCCGGGCTCAGGGCGGCTAACAACAATCAAATAAACCAACATTCTAAAAACATCTCATTCTAAAAATTAATTGGCAACCGTTAAGCAAAATTCTGTGCAGATTGCCAGAGGAGGGAGTCAGGCTGCGCCCTGACCAAAGGCCTGGTGGAACAGCTCTGTCTTGCAGGCCCTGACAAAAATGTCTAAATAAGAAAAAGGTTTATGTTGTAAGCGTAAGGAAAATGAGGGATCATTTTTCCACATGTGGTCATATAAAGTAATTAAGGAATATTGGGAAACTAAATATAATGAATTTTTAAAAATAATAATAATTAAATTTTCCCCAAAACACCTGAGATTTTCCTTTTGGGGATGGTCTTAACAAAGGTCCCCAAAAAACAAAAGAGTTTATTACTATACGCCATGGCCGCAGCTAGAACCCAATATTGGCACAAAGGTGGATAAGAAGTATGGTAAAATGTAAAATGTTCGAATATGCTGAACCGGCTGGTCTGACGAACAGGATAAGAGAAAACAAAGATAAGGAATTCAAGGAGGAATGGATAATGTTTATTGAATATTTTAAGAACCAGTATAAACAAATACATAGCTTAGCAGATCTCGAGTAAATCCAGCAGAGCTGAAACAGATAAGAGTTTTTAATAGATAACAAATTGGATGATTAAAAAGATGTGGATTATGCAGACTAGTGGAAACCAGGAAAAGGGTGGAAGGGAAGTCATATGGTATATGTATACATGCTGTATTTAGTATGAAGTTGTAAGTGGGACGAGGGGGAGGGGGATTAAGCAAGCTCTCTGTTCCTGTTTTTGAAAATGCAAATTTAAAAAAATGAAGAAAAAGATACTAGGATACTGAACCAAGTAGACTTTTGCTCTGATCCAGCCAGGTTCTTCTAATGTCGTCCAGCAACATCTGTAGGACAGTGTGTTGGCCACCCATATTCTAAAGCATTTTGACATCTAAATATAGATTGAATAGAGTGCAGGAAGTGAGACTGGAGTGCACACCTAGCAGTTGCGAAACCCTCTCTCATTCTTCACAAGGTCAACAGCAGGTTAGTTTCTGCTTGATCACTTTATAAGCAACCTTGAAATATTAGCTTTTACCCATCTGTCAAACAGTAGCAAACAGGGGGAAACGATTAAAAAATGAAATAAAGAAGAGAATTTGTGAGAAAAATTCCTCAAAATCACTGTATGCTTTGATTCAAAAGGTCATTACATATGCTTTACAACAGGGATAGGCAACCTAAGGCCCATGGGCCACAAGCGGCCCACGGGGGTCGTTTAACCGGCCCACGAGAGGCTCCCAAACCAAGCCACCTGCTTGGCGAGTCCCTGTGCGCTGCGCTAAATTGGCACAGCGTGGTGCAGGGACTCGCTTCTGCGGCACCAGAAATCGTGTCTGCACAGACACCGGAAATCGTGGGCACACACGCAATCCAGCCCACAGAGGGATCTCTGCTGGAGTGAACCAGCCCAGGTGAGGTAAACCTTGCCATCCCCTGCTTTACGCATTACCTCTACAGTTATAAAGTAAAAAATCCATTTCACAGTGTACAGGACAGAGCTGCCCACTCTGAATTAGCATTTTGAATTTAGCAGTGCAGTCCACCAGCCGAGTATTGTGTGCAAAAATGCACATACTCGGGTCATGAAATGCACACATCTGTGAAAAGGCATTATATTAGGGGGAAATTGCTTTGCAAAAATGTGTTTTGGGCAAAACTGCATGCAAAAATGTGCAGATTGGGATAATTTTTGCACCAAAATGCTGATGAATCTTCACAAGGATTTTTTTAAAAAATCACAAGCTGATATGAAGAACTGAGGACTGAGAAGAAGATGAAAGAAACTGAGAGGAAGCAAAACGGACTGATTTGCCCAGTTTCGGTTGGAAGGGAAGAGAAAGATCTTCCAGTGGTTAAAAGTGTTGTGCAAGCTCTCTGGGTTGCAACTGGGCTGAAGAGTCCTTCACGTCTGAGACAAGGAGTGGTACACCCACCCAACTATTCAGATCAGAGCTGCCTGGATATATCCTTAGCTATTGCTTTTCAGGCAATTGCCTGGCAATTTTGCCAAGAGCAGAGCCTTGCACTGTTAAGCAGTGCCAGGAGCAAGCCAGCAGTAAATCACACTGCGCAAGTTGGAGTTAACTCTTTATTAGCAAAAATATGATCTGTACTGACCTAATGAGCACGGCAATTCATATCTGCCAAGTCTTGCCTCCATGAAGCCTCCATGTAGCAGTTGCTGAGCTGCCTAAACCCCTTCCTCTCCAAGGTTTTCCCCCAAGCAATTGGAGACTGTGCCTGCGTGAATCTAACCTCCCCTCTGTCCTTTTCATGCCTCCACTGGTTCTGGGAGGCCAAGGGGGACAGGAGCTTGTCACAGCAGGAGTGGGACATCCATACCATCCAGACTCATCTCCGCCTCTTGGCCTCCCTCCTCTCCTGCTTCAGTTTCTGCCTCCGATTCTGGACTGCTCTCTGCCACAGCCTCTTCCTGCTCACTAAACCCTATTACCTCCTCAGCTTCTGACACCTCCTCCTCCCAGTTTTTCTCCTCTGCCCACTCATCATTGTCCCACCACCACTCTCCACATTTGAGCCTTCTTCCCTTGCGGGTTCCCAAGCTGGTTCCTCCCACCATTCCCCTGCATCCAGCCAGTCCATGAAAATTTCTTAGCAGATATCATTAATCTGAACCTAGCGGGTGGCGCTGTGGGTTAAACCACAGAGCAAGGACTTGCCGATCAGAAGGTCGGCGGTTCAAATCCCTGCAACGGAGTGAGCTCCCGTTGCTCGGTCCCTGCTCCTGCCAACCTAGCAGTTCGAAAGCACGTCAAAGTGCAAGTAGATAAATAGGTACCGCTCTGGCGGGAAGGTAAATGGCACCTCTGTGCGCTGCTGTGGTTCGCCAGAAGCGGCTTAGTCATGCTGGCCACATGACCCGGAAGCTGTACGCCAGTTCCCTTGGCCAATAAAGCGAGATGAGTGCCGCAACCCCAGAGTTGGTCACGACTGGACCTAATGGTCAGGAGTCCCTTTACCCTTTACCTTTACTGTCAACTCACAAAGGACAAGTGTGCCTTCCCCACAAAACTACCTTGGACTGACTAGTCGTCCATCTCTGTGCTGTGTGACTGCCTCACAACTACAAACTCCCAGCAGTGGTGTTCTCTTCTCTCAGGCCTTGTTACTAAGGCAACACCTGCCCTCAAACTCTGTGAACCTGATTCTTTTCACCGTGTCTTCACCCTGGGCTCCACACCCAGCCTCCCTTTCTGCCTCTCTCAGCTCTTTTCAAGGTCTCCACCCAGGAGTCATTGAACCTGATTCTTGGGAGTACATTGCAGCTATTTCTGCTGATGGACAAACAGAGACTTGCAAACAAGTCATCGTGAAAACAACAAACAAACATCTTTATTCTAAAACAACATAGGGTCCTGCAGCACCTTAAAGACTAGCCAATGTGTTTGCTTGTAGTTTGTTAGCTGGGAACTACACCTCTGTGAAGGGTAAACTACAGAGATTCTTTGGGGGAGGGGTGTGTTTTAAATGTATGGGGACTCACTGAAAATAATGGACATAGGTAACTTGGGTCTATTAATTTTTAAAATAATTTTAAAATAATAATTGACTACAACCCACATTGTACATGTGACCCTGGTCGTTTCTGCCACACACAAAAATAGCATGACTTTTCCCCTGAAAACTTTTGTTCTTGGCTCTCTTAGCAACTTAATAAACACCCAGAAGTAGTCCTTGAAAGAAGTATTAGGGCAGGCATAGGCAAAGAACATTAGGGCAGGCATAGGCAAAGTTGGCCCTCCAGATGTTTTGGGACTACAACTCCCATCATCCCTGACCACTGATCCTGTTAGCTAGGGGTGATGGGAGTTGTAGTCCCCAAACAGCTGGAGGGCCAAGTTTGGGGGTGCCTGCATTAGGGGAATTCTCTGTGCAAATTGGCAGAAATATGACTTTGAGTTAAGACATTTTATTTATTTTGCTTTGTGAATAAAGCTATTGTTGACTTCTCTGTGGGTGAAGAAACTTATAACATTTATAGAGCATTGGAGCTGAGTGAAGAAACTTATAACATTTATAGAGCATTGGAGGGTCCCCCTATGGCCAGTTTAAAGCTGCAGTCCTAGACACCTTTGCTTGGGCGTTAAGTCCCACTGAACACAACACAACCAACTTCTGAGTGGACATAGGATTGCACTGATGATGTACCTATTCCTCTCCAGAACTGACTTTGCGAGGGTGTTCTGTGTGATCTGTAGATCTGCAGCAGAAGACCTGTACAGCACTGATGAACTATGTCCCTATAATGTCACCAACAAACCGTTCCACTTTCCACTAAGGCTTTGCACTTCAAAAAGTTTCATTAGACAAATAAAGAAACAATGCAATGGACAGATGGATAAATTCTTTAACGTTCAGCCTTCTTTTACAGTGGTACCTCGGGTTAAGAACTTAATTCGTTCCGGAGGTCCGTTCTTAACCTGAAACTGTTCTTAACCTGAGGTACCACTTTAGCTAATGGGGCCTCCCACTGCTGCCCCGCTACCGGAGCACGATTTCTGTTCTCATCCTGAAGCAAAGTTCTTAACCCGAGGTACTATTTCTGGGTTAGCGGAGTCTGTAACCTGAAGCGTCTGTAACCCGAGGTACCACTGTATTTAAAATTCATTTTTTTAAAAAAATTAATGCCGGGCAGCCTTCCTGAAGCATGTGGAAGGGGCAAGACTGACCACCAAGCCAGGACCAAGATCTGTCTCATCTCTGTTTGAAAGCCAGGAGGAAGGTGACTTCACCTCATGGCTCAAGGATGTTCTGTGAGCGCTCTCTCTCTCTCTCTCTCTCTCTCTCTCGTCACATCTTTCTGCACCCATCCTAGATTCTCTTCAGAAGATTGATTGCTTTTCTGCTTTCCCACATTCCCTACATTGGCGCAAAGCTACCTGCAGCCAGCCAGCCAGCCGCTCTGCTATAAGATGAGAACTGCTGATAAAAGGAGCAGGATGCAAACCCGGTATTCTACACATCCATCCGAATGGCTTAACGGCATAGACCATGACCATGTTGTGCCATGCTTAATGCCAAATAGCAAAGTTTCCATTCACTATTTGGGTTTGGGCATCTTACACTGTAAATGAAGTGAGTGAGAACATCTGCAAGCATAGGAGCTAAGTGTGTACTTCACAACATGCACAGAAACTCCAGACTGGAGTAGGGTGTTTATACACAGGATAGATCAGGCATTTTATACCCTCAGTTCCATAGGGAATGGGCTATGATTCTGTGAGTTTAATCTCTGAAATTTCTAGAATGGGACGAAAAAGATCTCTGTCCAAAACTTTGGAGAGCTATTGTAAATCAACATAGACAGTATACTGAGCAAAATGGACCAATGACCTGTCTTAGTAGATTCCAGTGTTCTGACTGGGTTGGCAGCAACCACCAAAATAGATCATGGTGCTGCAAATCCATAGATAGGATCCCCTGCAGTTTTAAAAAACTAATAACAGCCACGTGGTGGTCTTGGGGTGTTGGATTGGGACCACGGCAATGGAGAAGGACAATTTAATCCCCCATTAGAAAAGAAAGAAGAAGATGCTATTTACTGTGTGGGGCAAAATGTACAGGTAAAATATGTACACCTGTGAAGCCTAATTCAGGGGACAGATATTGGCACAGAGAGAAAATTTTTAAAAACTTTAAAAAAAACACCTGTGTTTATATATAGGACATACTTCATATGATTTGTGCAAACATTTCATTATGAACAGGCAATGAGTTTTCTGGATCATTAATTCTTCAAGAAGAACCTAGCCTCACAATTCTCCTAGGATGTCAGTTCCTGCATACCTACTTGAGCAGCCGCTATAAATATGCACATATTTCACAAAGGTGTTCCCAGAGACCTACCCTGAGCCAGAGCTACCATTTCAGTGACAACAAGGGGTGGGGTTGGGGGGAATCTGGCACTGAGCTTTTCATGTCCACTAGCAGGTATCTCTCAGCTTCTGCTTACTCAGACCTACACTCCCCACTGAGGGCTGATGAGGAAGGATCGCTTTCAAGAGAGGCACAGACCCACCCTTGTTGAGAAGCAACCAGACAGGTTCTCAAGGGTGGGTCGCGCAGAGGTGAAATCAGGCCTTCCGTTTTAAAAGAAAAAAGTCAAACTTTGGCTTAGCTTCTAAGCAAGCATGTGTGAATTGAAGGGCTCATTCCATTCACAGATGGGGCCAAGATCCAGTGGCAGGGAGAGGGGGCAGAACGGTGGAGGCAAATTTCACCAATTCCCTCTTTGGCCTGAAGGCATCTGTATCCCTCTTTCATACTGCTCAGGAGGGTCCCCAAAACCTCCCAAGCACATTTTAGTGGGGGAGGATCAATAGGCTACAGAGGAAAGGGAGAATTGGTGGACTTTGCCTGCATCCTGCAGGTAGCATTCCGCTCAAAGGATGTTTCCACTGGCAGAATCCTAATTATTATCTAAGCCCATGGGATTAAAGTCAGAAGCTCTCTGCTTCGATCCTGTAGCAGGGTTGTGTACAATTTTTTTAAGCGTCTTTACCTAGAACGTTATTTTGTTTACAAAATTTACAAAATTTAGGATCTTTCTTTGAGGAAAGTCCTGTAAGCCCACTGTGGTCTGCATGAAATGAAAAATGCACAGAGAGATACTCTTTTGTAACTAAAGGCATAAGCTAGCGCAGATCCTCCTTGCACAAGCCCCACTTGTGTTTACAAGAAGCTGTACAAGAGGAATGCTTTTCAGTGGGACTCGGTTGGACTTAACTGTCTCAGTTGCACCCACCAGATTCTGTTACGGTTCATAAGAACATAACAGAGAGGCCAAAGGCCCGTCTAATCCAACCTATTTCCTTAAAAAGGCAAAGAGATGCCTCTGAGAAACTCTCAAGCAAGGCATGAAAGCTCCCAAAGCCTGCGGAACACTCTCCTTGCAACTCTGAACTCTCTCCCCAGGTGAATGCAATAGTGGGTGGGGTTTCCAACATTTGTTTCCCTGGACGCTTGTCCCCTGTTTATTTTTTCAGGCTGAATTTGTGCAAGTTAAATGTGTGTGCATTGCAAGTCAACTGTACCACAGGTGTTCCTGAGGTGGTTTGTTTTGTCCTGCTTTTATTGCACTATATTGCAAGAGAGCCCCGCCAGACGCACTAGCACTGGGGAAGCACTGCGGAACATCTAATAAAACAAAATGATGTGTGGACAAGTCCCGTATAAATCCATCACTAATACATGACCATTTCGTTACCAGTTGCACTGGCTCCCAGTGGAGTATCGGGTCAGGTTTAAGGTGCTGGTTTTGACCTTTAAAGCCCTTTGT
Organism: Podarcis siculus; assembly: GCA_034642415.1. NCBI lineage: Eukaryota > Metazoa > Chordata > Lepidosauria > Squamata > Lacertidae > Podarcis > Podarcis siculus. The sequence continues at coordinate 83,192,308 of JAXCMG010000003.1, read as the reverse complement.
GGCTTAGGGCCCTCGTATATACGGGACTGCCTCTCCTGGTATGCCTAGCAGAGGACCTTAAGGTCCATGAAAAATCATAGTTTAGAGGTCCTAGGCCCTAAGGAAGTCAGATTATCCTCCACCAGGGCCAGGGCCTTCTCAGTGATGGCTCCAACCTGGTGGAATATTCTGTCCCATGATACCAGGGCCCTGCAGGATTTAACTTCCTTCCGCAGGGCCTGTAAGACAGAGCTATTCTGCCTGGCTTTCAATTTGAACTTAGCCTGATATTTTATTCCCCTTCCTTCCCTCCCCCTCCCCTTTTTATGAAGATTACCCACTCTGGGATCCCACAGCTAATTCTCCCCCAGTCTCCTCGCTGGCCCAAATAGGACTAATTTAGCCAGTTAGCCCTGGTTATCATCTAATGGATTTCCCCCCTAAATTGATTTTTGTATGCTGAATTTATTGTTATTTATGCTGTTTTTTGTTGCATCAATTAAGTGTTTTAAATTTGTTGTTAGCTGCCCTGAGCCCGGTTTTCTGAACCGGGAAGGGCGGAGTATAAATCAAAATTTATGTATATACTTATTATATCAATAGCATGTTGCAGTAGGTAAAGTAGACACCTGCAACAAAACCCCTGTCTGAAGGGCCCCCCAGGAGGTCAGCTTTCTGTGTTCCTAATATGATAGACCTTTGCCATTTGGATCCATTAATCTGCACAATCTTCCAAACAAAGAAGTCAAAACTTCTTGTGGTGCACAGAATTTTCCCAACAGTTCTGAGATGAACACTGCCCATTTCACAGAGTATAAAAAGGTTTGTGGAAGAAAACAAAGCTCCAAGGCTTTGCCACTTTCCCTCATGCCTGTTATCATATGGTTACCAGATTTTTTTCAATGAATCCGGGGACACTTTTTTCTTTTTTTGAAGCTGAGTAGCAACAGGGAGTCAGTAGTGGGGATGGTGAGGTAAAAGACCCTGGGCCCAAGCACACATGCACATTGTATAAAGGTGCAAAGCCCTTTTTTCGCACCCTGTGAAACATAAATGCACAGAGTTTTTAAAAAAACTGGGCAACGACAGCCCGCCCACGACTCCCAAGCCTCCCTGATCAGTCAAAACAAGGGGGGAAGGGGGCAGGAGATTGCACAAGACACATCATATGGGGACTTCCGGCAAGGAAAAATGGCAGGTGCCATGGCAGCGAGCAGCTCTTGAAGCCAGCCAGAGCCAACTGCACTACTAGGCTGGCTCCGGGCTGCTGAGGCTGCTGCTGCCACGTTTCCCGGGGACAGATTTGCAAATTTGGGGACTGTCCCCGGAGACCGGGGACGTCTGATAACCCTATGTTAGCAGCCACTGTTCCCCTGATCTGCCCCCACCTCGATGCCATCCTTTTAACTGAAAATGCATTGCTTGCCACACTCCTTAATGGGCATTCCAAAACCATTAGGTAAGTAAGGTGTGTCAGTCATATCACAGGAGCGCTGGCTTTCCATTTCACAGCGCAGAGATTTCTTCTTGCGAAGTCTTTGTCATCGGCACCATTGGGGCATTTATTGTAATTTGCTGGATTTGTGACGAAGGCAACCTTCGCTCAAGAGGTCCTTCACTTATCAGAGGCAAAGTCCGACAGCATTAAAGTCCACATGTCATAAAGCTCACGGGGAACGCAAATGGGCTGCAGCTCTTGAGTTGCTCTGCCACGTTTTCCATATCATGGGCTAATACCCAAAGTATGCGGACTTGAAAGGAAACTCTTGGAATCAATAGATTAACCTCCAGATAAATGTGCATAAGAATATGTTCGGGGATGGTTAGTGCAGCTGATTTTGGACCTCTCTGCTTTGTATGTCAGCTAGCAGAACGTTGCCCCCAAAGTTCCAGTTACTTAAATCTGCCTGCTCCTCTCACCTGTATAAATCAACAGCTTCATTACCATGTGATCCCAAAATTCTGGATCCCCCTGCAGCCTGATGCCAAAGTTTAGCACTAGTTTTGTGCCATTTTGTGCAACGAACCCCCGCCTTTCATGCCAGACTTCAAACCGAGTGATTGACACAAGGTCACAATTTTAATTCCAAAAAAACCAACCTTTTCCGGTGGACTCCAGACAGGTGCCAAAGTTTTGTGCTAGTTTTGTGCCGTTTGGTGCTGCAAACCCCATGTTTTCTGCCACCCCCCTACCAAACTGAGTAATTGACACTCAAACCAAGGTCCCAAGTAAATGGCCAAAATCCCAACCTTGTCTGATTAACTTAACCACATTAAAGGTAAAGGTAAAGGTAAAGGGACCCCTGACCATTAGGTCCAGTTGTGGCTGACTCTGGTGTTGCGGTACTCATCTCGCTTTATTGGCCGAGGGAGCCGGCGTACAGCTTCTGGGTCATGTGGCCAGCATGACTAAGCCGCTTCTGGAAAACCAGAGCAGCGCACAGAAACGCCGTTTACCTTCCCGCTGGAGCGGTACCTATTTATCTACTTGCACTTTGACATGCTTTTGAACTGCTAGGTTGGCAGGAGCTGGGACCGAGCAACGGGAGCTCACCCCGTCGCGGGGATTCGAACCACCGACCTTCTGATCAGCAAGTCCTAGGCTCTGTGGTTTAACCCACAGTGCCACCCGCGTCCCTTGCAAACCACATTAGTTAAACTTACATAAACACTGGTGTCTAACTTGTGAACACTCCTGGTTCAATCCCTGGGTACCATATGCAGCTCAGCCAAGCCTAAAATGTATCTAATCATTATGCTATTCACTCCAAGTTTCTTTGTAAGATAACTGGTCAGAGAGAACCTTTCAGGAGCGGAACATGTCCTCCCAGGAAACAGCCTCAAGGAGATGACTAGGGACTAGAGCGGATTGGTTCGCTCCCGAGTCCCTGAGAGTCAGACTGGGCATCAAACAGCATTGTGGATGGCTGCTCAATTAGCTTTGCTTTCTGAGTTTGACTGTTTCTTTTAAGAGTCTAGCATGGTCAGTTGGTGTTTCATCAACATGGTCAATCAACTGGGAATCTCTTTGCATTTTTTGAACTATGGAGAGTCGAAAGTGATGCCCTCTAACCCCTTGCTTTGCCACTTAAAGGGGCCATGTTGCAGGGGATAACAAATGCCTCTTCCCAAAGCCCACAAGAGCTGCTGCCAGGCAGAGAATGCAGTACTAAGTTCGAAGGACTGATGGTCTGAGTTAAAGCTGTCTCACACTTTCAAAACACCATTGTTCTCTTCTCTTGCTCAAAATGACCCAGTCCTGTTGCTCTCTGCCTCACACAGGGCAAGTGAGCAATACTACCAAACTAATCCTGGTTCCATTTTCTGTACGGCTGTACCTCTTGAGCTCCTTTCTGACAAAGAGGACAAGAGACATACAGGCAAGGTGCTATGTTCGCAGTTGGTGGGAGATCACTGATCTAAACTGACTCTCTCCAGCCTCACTTCTTCCACTGCACCTGACCTGCGTACTTTCCAGGGAGTTGTGAGTTTCCTGCATCCTCCCTTAAGGGTCCCATCTTCTGAGTGCCTATCCTTTTCAAAAGCCCCAATTCTTGGGATCTTTGCCATCCAGGTTATATGCCATCCAGATTGCAACATCAATATCCTTGGAATAATCGGAATAGGTGCTCCAAAAATATTTTAAAATAATTTCAGGGCCCACTGAAAGCAACAGTGATGCAGATGGATAGCAACCAGATTGGCACACTGGTGCAAATTCAGATGCACAGCAGCTTTAAGCTTGCATTCCCTGATCCAGTAAGTGAGATGTGTGTGGAGACCTTTTGATGTGCAATGGATTTCCTTTTGTGGATTATCTATGTGCACGTGTGTGTGTGTGTACCTGCATATTTCATGCCTATGCCAGAAGCCAAGACTCCCGGCCATGCATAAATGCTACGAGGAGCATACATGAACTGCATTATACTATATGGAATCAAATAACTATAATTAAAGGAAGTCGTTTGACTTACCAGCTCTGGCAGAATCAAGGCATACGGTATGGTTCTGAAAACATCCACTCCAGAAGGAATATTTTCAGGCGCTGTGCCGACGGGAGCTGGTCCTGAAGGTTTGGTATCCATTTCTGTACAGGCTGAATAGCTGTAGTTAGTACAGCTCCGCTACTCTCAGTTATCTCTGAGACGCTGTTTGCAAGCAAAGCTTAAAATAGTATCCACAGACACACCCAACTGGACGTCAAAGGTGAAGCCTGTTCCAGCTTGGCAGGTAGCTCCACTCATCACTGCAGAAGAATCATCAACTATTCTAAAGTTAATAAAGCCGATCAGGAAGGGCTTGGCAATCATATGCCCTGCTGGAAAAGAGAGAGAGGAAGCGGCAACACACAAACACACCTGTTTCTGTTGCAAGGCTCAATGGCTTTTGTATTCCAGGGCTTCCCAATAAGGCCATCATACCTGGCTAGGACTCCCTTGCAAGCTCACTCAGCGTCTAGACATTGAGAGAAATCTTTACAAGCTGTTTGCTGTTTATTCCGAAAGACTGCAAACTTTAGAAAACTCTTTTTAAAACAAAAAAAGTTAAACAATAAAACAAACTCATTAACAGTATTTTAAAGTTAGGAATAGGGACGCGGGTGGCGCTGTGGGTTAAACCACAGAGCCTAGGACTTGCTGATCAGAAGGTTGGTGGTTCGAATCCCCGCAACGGGGTGAGCTCCTGTTGCTCGGTCCCAGCTCCTGCCAACCTAGCAGTTCGAAAGCACGTCAAAGTGCAAGTAGATAAATACGTACTGCTCCGGTGAGAAGGTAAACGGCATTTCCATGTGCTGCTCTGGTTCTCCAGAAGCAGATTAGTCCTGCTGGCCACATGACCAGGAAGCTGTACGCCGGCTCCCTCGGCCAATAAAGCGAGACAGAAAGGCAACCCCAGAGTCGGCCACGACTGGACCTAATGGTCAGGGGTCCCTTTACCTTTACCTAAAGTTAAGAATGATGGAATCTGAATTTTGCACCGTTGTGAGGCTGGTTAAAAAAAAGAAAAAAAGGCTACTTGGCCAACAGAAAGGATCAGCTGGCATGTTCCTTTGGCCTGCAAAGGTGCTAAACAAGAACTTATCTGCAGATCAGCACTCATGTAGCAGCCCCTCAAAGGCATAAGCGTCTAAGTCAATGCTCCCTAGAGGATGTGGGAGGGAAGAAGACAAGCAGAGGTGAGCAGAAGAAGAAGACAGAAAGAGCTGTTTCCACATCAAGTTCAGTGCTGCTGTTCTGAGATTCGTTCAAGGGCATTTGGGCTGATATGACGGCTACGGCAACTGGCTTCGGTCTGCCTTTGGATCCGTTCATCCACTGCATAAGGAAAGCACTCAGCCTGCCTACATAGCCCTTCCCTACACTTTGGAGCAAAAGTTAACAGGGGAAGTGATTTGTACTGCATTTCAGCACAGCATTTCCGACTGTTGCCAGAAAGAATGGGAATGGGAGGGGGACTGATTCAGATATAGATGGGGAAGCGTTCTGTCCAATAAGCGTGGGACACACAAGTGTGCTTCTTCCATCCTTCCTGGAGGGTGGGGCACACCAGCCCAACGGAGGGTTTCCTGAAGAATGGAATAATTGATCTGGCCCTCTGTCTCCTTGCCTCTGCTCCAAACAAACAAACACCAGCAAAACGTCCAACTACTGTAGAAGGCATCAGAATACGAGGAGCCCTGCTGGAGTACCCCCTGAATCTATCCAGCTGGGTATTCTGCCCCCCCCCCAATGCTAGCCACCCAAATGCCACAAATCAGACAGAAAGGTACCAGCCACCTTCCCAGCTAGACTGGTGACTGGGAGCAGCCGCCGAGACCACGTAACACCGGTCTTGAAAGACCTACACTGGCTCCCAGTACGTTTCCAAGCACAATTCAAAGTGTTGGTGCTGACCTTTAAAGCCCTAAACGGCCTCGGCCCAGTATACCTGAAGGAGCGTCTCCACCCCCATAGTTCTGCCCAGACGCTGAGGTCCAGCACCGAGGGCCTTCTGGCGGTTCCCTCGCTGCGAGAAGCCAAGTTACAGGGAACCAGGCAAAGGGCCTTCTTGGTGGTGGCACCTGCCCTGTGGAACGCCCTCCCATCAGATGTCAAAGAAATAAACAACCATCTGCTGTTTAGAAGACATCTGAAGGCAGCCCTGTTTAGGGAAGTTTTTAATATTTAATGCTGTATTGTTTTTAACATTTGATTGGGAGCCGCCCAGAGTGGCTGGGGAAACTCAGCCAGATTGGTGGGGTATAAATAATTTTTTTATATTATTATTATTATTATTATTATTATTATTATTATTATTATTATTTGTGGCTTGGGCCGGTTCACGGTCCCACAGACACCGCGGTGGGCCGGATTGTGTACACACGCATGCGCAAACGCTATTTCCGGAGCAGAGGCGCGTGCAGCTTCCTATTGGCTGCAGGAGCTTCCGGCAGCCAATGAGAAGCTGGCTGGCATAGTGGTAGGCGGTTCCCGCTCTGCTCCGCGCCGGTTTAGCGCAGCGCACGGGAGCCGACTGAGCGGGCGGCAGGGGTCCCCGAGTGGGCTGTGGGGGTCCATGGGCCGGTTAAACTACCCCCACGGGCCACGGGTTGCTGAATCCTGGTTTATACTGCTCAGCCTCTCCCCAACAACTGATGTGCGGAGAAATTCAGCAGCTGCTTTCGCATGCGTCCTCCAGCCTCCTGCCAACCGCAGAACTTCAGTTCTAGTTGTGGATATTTTTGGATCAGCCCTGAGTGCTCACTGGAAGGACAGATCCTGAAGCTGAGGCTCCAATACTTTGGCCACCTAATGAGAAGAGAAGACTCCCTGGAAAAGACCCTGATACTGGGAAAGATGGAGGGCACAAGGAGAAGGGGACGACAGAGGACAAGATGGTTGGACAGTGTTCTCGAAGATACAAACATGAGTCTGACCAGACTGCGGGAGGCAGTGGAAGACAGGAGTGCCCGGCGTGCTCTGGTCCTTGGGGTCACAAAGAGTCAGACACAACTAAACGACAACAATTTTTGGTGTGGGTTGAAGAGAGCGCGGCAGAGAAGGTGTTTAAAGGGTGCTTAGAGAGTTCTCCCCACTTTATGCAATTTCACTTATGCGCACAGGGGTGTAGAACGTAACCCCCACAAAAGTGGGGTCTGTGTGTGCCTGTACCTTACAATGTGAGCTGCCTTAGAAAGAGCTCCCCGGATATTGTCGGCATCAATCACATTGAAATGAGTGAGGCTTGAACCTTCCAAGGGGCATGGAGATTGGGCTGATAATTCACAATGCAATTATTTTTAGATGCTTCCTTAATGAGCCCAAAACAGGAATCTGACCATGGCACCTAAGCGGAGACGAAACTAGTTCAGCAAGGCCAACCAGCAATAAGTCTTTTTGTTGGATGTGTTCCCAGTCAATTAACAACAGGACAATGGAGTTCTTCAGAAAGGAACGTCATTGTTGCCCTTAAATTGTTTAGAAAATGCGCTGCTGTTATGTTAATGAAAGGCTTGACTCAACCCCAAACGTTAAATATATATCTTCCTCTTTCCACACCAGGGTGTGTAAAGCTTGTGCGGATAGGATTACAGTCCTCAAGGCTATAAATCTCCCTATTAGTTTGGGGGCGCTTCACACATATTTTCCCCACAGGGTGCTGGGGGGGGGGGGGATTTGGGGGGGGGGAGCACATGCGCTCACTAAATATTCTGGGTGTGCATTTGGATCTACAACAGGCATAGGCAAACTCCGGCCCTCCAAATGTTTGGGACTACAATTCCCATCACCCCTGACCACTGGTCCTGTTAGCTAGGCATGATGGGAATTGTAGTCCCAAACATCTGGAAGGCCGGAGTTTGCCTATGCCTGATCTACAACAAGAGCTTTTAGTCTCTGGTACACAAAGCAAAATGGATACTCGTTCAGTGCTCATGCCTGATGGGTGTAGTAAAAGGAAACCATGCGTTCTCTGCCTTAGAAAAAGGATTCCCAAAGTGATGGGCCACAGCATGTTCAAAACAACAAAACTTCATGAGAAAAATATAATTGTTTAAAGGACAGGTGCAGCCAAATTTTAAATACCTGTGTTGTTATTGCTGTCTGGCCATGGGCTGTCACCACTCATTGCAGTAGTAAATAAGGAGCTGAACCTGTTGGCCTGGAAAGGAGACAATCAGAGGAGGTGCTGACACTCCGTTCTCCTTATTTTTTTAAATAAAAAATATATACCATATATCCTAAGGGACGCGGGTGGCGCTGTGGTCTAAACCACTGAGCCTAGGGCCTGCCGATCGGAAGGTCAGCGGTTCGAATCCCCACGATGGGGTGAGCTCTTGTTGCTTGGTTCCAGCTCTTGCCAACCTAGCAGTTCGAAAGCACGTCAAACTGCAAGTAGATAAATAGGTACTGCTCCGGGGGGAAGGTAAACGGCGTTTCCGTGCACTGCTCTGGTTTGCCAGAAGTGGCTTAGTCATGCTGGCCACATGACCCGGAAGCTGTACGCCGGCTCCCTTGACCAATAAAGCAAGATGAGCACTGCAACCCCAGAGTTTTCCGCGACTGGAACTGACGGTCAGGGGTCCCTTTACCCTTTACCTTTATATACCATATATATACCCCGTGTCTGTGTCTGTGTGTGTGTGTGTTTTGCAGCCAACCCCTCTCCCTGCCCTGCCTGTCCCCATGTAAAACTACCTTGGGCAAAAGATTCCTGTATTGCAGGGCAGCTTCGCAATTCCATGATTCTATGACCATACAAAAAAGTTTAAAACAGACATCAATTAACCATTTTGGAGAGATGCCTTCCTAACTGCCTCCTCCTCATATACCACAGGTTGTATAAACCTGCATGCTTTGACTTTTTGGCCTAGACTTCACTTCCGTTAAGACAGTGGAGGCAGTGACCAGGAAATAAACCACACATTTGATTTTTATTGTTATTAAGGACTGTAGCCAATGTCAGTCCTACTCAGAGTAGACCTACTGCACACAGTAACTTAGGTTCATTAATTTCAATGGGTCTCTTCTGAATATAGCATAGTTGGATACAACTCTTAAGGACTACAGTGGTGCCTCGCAAGATGAAATTAATTCGTTCTGCGAGTTTCTTCGTCTTGCGGATTTTTTTGTCTTGCGAAGCATGGCTATTAACGGTACTTAGCGGCTTGCGGGGCCGACAGCGGGGAGAAGCGCTCTTCTCCCCACCGCCTGCCTGCAGACCAGGTCCGGGGACAGCGGGAAGACGCGCTGCGCCTCCCCGCTGTCCCTGGAGCTTGCGGGACAGGCAGCGGGGAGAAGCGCTCTTCTCCCCACCGCCTGCCTGCAGACCAGGTCCGGGGACAGCGGGAAGACGTGCTGCGCCTCCCCGCTGTCCCCGGAGCTTGCGGGACAGGCAGCGGGGAGAAGCGCTCTTCTCCCTGCTGCCCGCCTTCGTCTTGCGAAGCAAGCCCATAGGGAAATTTGTCTTGCGGAACGACTCAAAAAACGGAAAACTCTTTTGTCTTGCGAGTTTTTCGTCTTGCAAGGAGTTCTTCTTGCGAGGTACCACTACATAAACCCCTTCACTGTAGTCTTTGCTGTTTTTGTCACTGCTTGGAATAACGCTTGCTGAGCGGTAATTGCCATGGGTGGTAGTAGTAATAGTAGTAGTAGTAGTAGTAATTTATTATTTATACCCCACCCATCTGGCTGGGTTTCCTCAGCCACTCTGGGCGGCCTCCAACAAAAGATTAAAAATACATTAAAACATCAGTCAAGGACTCTCCAGCTCTCTCCCCCACCATTTCTGAGTTTGAAATGAATTATTTCCTGGTGCCACGCGTAAACACAAGTCAATTGCACATAAATAAGGGGGGGGACACACACACACCTGTATAAATCTCTCTCTCCAATTTGAAAAGCTGCCTCAGCATTTCTGTTCACATTGGTGAAGTTGTATGTTTGATGACACCAAAAATGGGATCACAGGATCATAGAATTGGAAGGGATCCTGAGGGTCATCTCATCCAACCCCCTGCAAGGCAGGAATCTTTTGCCCAACATGGGGCTCAAACCCACGACCCTGAGATTAAAAGTCTCATGCACTTACCGATGGAGCTATCCCAGAACTGATCAAGTTAGTACACCCAAGATAGAGAACTCATGTGCAGCAACAGTATTTCTTAGCCATGTTTGTTCCTAGCAGGATAAACCAACAACAGCAGGAATATCGGTTGTGGGATACTGGAGCAGGGCAGGATTCCACACTGTGCTTCCATTCCCATACACTCCCTTGTAGCATCAGTGTTAGAAATCAACTGGTCCATTATCTTCCGTCCGATACTCAGCTCAGAGCCACAGTAAAGATCCCATAAGGTGACAGCATATTGAAAACTTGGTAAATGCTGACATTTGCCAGTAACTCTTACCCAATTTTGAAGGGCAGTGGGAAATTTCAGTAGATTTCAAGAATAACCATGAGGCCTTGGCAGGTGGCCAAATATCATATTCAGTTCCACCAGTTACTAGTAAATGCTGACATGATGTTCACCCAGCTGTGTTGGTATATGTTCAAAGCAAAACGCATGATAGCGATGCTTACATTTGCATCAAGATGAAATGGGAGGGGTTTTTTAGATTTACAAGTTAGAATTTTATGGCATTTTCTGCTTTTCTTGTAAAATATCAAAGATTAGTAGTAACATTCCGCAAGTAAGCTCAATACAGCAACATTTGCTGTTACACAAGCTCCAGAATGAACAATAGGATTCATTGTCCTGAGGAAACCCAGTAAAAAACGATACAGAAAAGTTTTCTCAAAGTTAAAAAATATATGTTTACATACTTTATTTTTTCTTTAAAAAAAACACCAAAGTAGCCAAAGCCAACATATCTGAATACAAAAAAGTAGAATACTAATACAAGGTATTTATAAAAATGATATACAAATATAAAAATATGACTTTTTTGGCCAGAACATCAATTATGTTTAATTGATTTGCGTTGGCATGGTGACTGGAAGAGGTCCATTCACACTAAAGTCCATTCATACTAAAGGATTATTCTTCCTAGCTTCTCCAAGGAAATCATATGCTATTTCTGCGACATCAAAGGCTTTGTGAAGGCCTTCTGACGACAGCAGAGAGGACAGAGCGCCATCCCTTTCTCGGTTTTTCTTCAAGAAGTCGGCAATCATCCGCCAGCGAGTGCCTTCAGATTCTTCTTCTGCCCACTTGTACTCTGGGAGGAACACAGACTGAAGAAGGGGGAAGACAGAATCGTGGTACACCAGGACGAATACAGACTTCAAAAATTCCCGATCTCTCTAAAGAGGAGGAGGAAATAAATGAAACGTGTTACTATTTGACGGCTTCCTAAAATTAGATTCATTTTCTTGCGCTGGAATTGCCACAAGTCACCTCATGTTGATGCAGCCTTGTTTGTCCCCCTCCCCCACCAATCACGTTATAACTGCTGCAAGACAGATAGATTTATAAAAGCCATCAGTAAAATGAAAAACCAATTCTTTAAAGCACCAGCAAAGCCAACTAAAATCAGGTAAACAGAGGAGAAAGATAAATGAGTGCTCCTTAAACCCAGCCTTCAGATAAGCTGTTGGGATGTCAAAATGGTTCACCTTGAACCCTCACTGCGCTGCAACAGTTGACAGCCGCTGCATGCAAATTTGCTCCTTCAGTTTTAAACTGAGGCTCTCAGGGTTGATAGATGCATCAGATTTGGATGGCCAGCTTGATCTCACCTTGTGCCCTAGCCTCTAAGAAACAAACTCAGGCTTGGGCCACAGCTACTGCACTATTCTGTGCACAGCAGACAGAGTGGGGCAGCAACACTTTGCTTGGCACAAAATCCAATGAGAAAGATCCTTACTTATGCTCTTAGCAGCACAAGCCCATGGCAACATGAGGACCTATTGGGCTTGCACAAGAATCTTACGGCAGCATGCCCCCCCACTCCCAAAAAACTGAAATACACCATTACACAGAATTGGTAAAGAACTTTCCCAATGGATTTGGGGCAAGGGGGACCCTCCCCAGGTCTAGAGCAAAGTACGAAGGGGAGCTGCAGTCCCCTTGAGCCAATGCTGGGAGCCACCTGCTCACGCCTGTGCCTAGGATGAAGTTTCAATATATGTTGTTGTTTAGTCGTTTAGTCGTGTCTGACTCTTCGTGACCCCATGGACCAGAGCACACCAGGCACTCCTGTCTTCCACTGCCTCCCGCAGTTTGGTCAGACTCATGCTGGTAGCTTCGAGAACACTGTCCAACCATCTCGTCCTCTGTCATCCCCCTCTCCTTGTGCCCTCCATCTTTCCCAACATCAGGGTCTTTTCCAGGGAGTCTTCTCTTCTCATGGGGTGGCCAAATTATTGGAGCCTCAGCTTCAGGATCTGTCCTTCCAGTGAGAACTCAGGGCTGATTTCCTTAAGAATGGATAGGTTTGATCTTCTTGCAGTCCATGGGACTCTCAAGAGTCTCCTCCAGCACCATAATTCAAAAGCATCAATTCTTCGGCAATCAGCCTTCTTTATGGTCCAGCTCTCACTTCCATACATCACTACTGGGAAAACCATAGCTTTAACCATACGGACCTTTGTTGGCAAGGTGATGTCTCTGCTTTTTAGGATGCTGTCTAGGTTCAATATATAATTATGCATAAAACATATTTTGTGTGCAGAAGAAAGTGATTTTATTTCCTTACCTTCTCAGATCTCTTCAGCGTGCTTTCCTTCTCTGCCCAGGCACTCTAAATGAATGCATGAATGAATGAATAACTCTGAGGCTCTGCACAAAGTTTGGAGACACTTCGTATGCAAGCAAAGAGTGGCGGAATAAAAGGATTGTGAATCTTATGCACATAAGAAAATCATTATGAATCGCAACCGCTCAAGAGATGGAAGGTATGTCTTGGAGCTGCCTTTGCGACTTTCTCCAAGGAAGGAGGAGAAAGGGTGGTTCCTGCCCAACTGAACGGTTCTTAAAGTTTGGGGGGGCGGTTTGAGGGTGATTTTCAATGTATAACCCAAGTCAAAGTTGGGGGTAGGTTAAACCCAACTGGTTGTATTCAAACTCAATTATCCTTCAAGCAAACCCAGTGAAATACATGGGATTTGCATTAGACATGACAAAGTTATGTCCCACTGATTCCAGTGGTGCTTCTGCTCCAAGGATAACAGAGTCTGAATCAAACCTTTGGCATCAGAAAGCCTCCTTTTATCAACAGTAGAGGGTTGATCCAGTAGAGGCTTCCAAGTAGCAGAAGAGGCCATTTTTGTTGACTTCCCCATCCCTCTGTAGCCCCACCATCTTTCTAGAGCAGCGATTCTCAACCTGTTGGTCCCCAGATATTGCTGGACTACAACTCCCATCATCCCTGAGCTCTGGCCTTGCTAGCTAGGGGTGATGGGAGTTGTAGTTCAACAACATCTGGGGACCCGCAGGTTGAGAAAGGCTGTTCTAGAGGATCTTCCAGCCCTCTAAAACAGATTTTGAAGAGTGCTGGAAGCTGTAGGGGGAAGAAGGGAATCAGCAGGAGTCACCTCCCTTTCGTACAGCAGCAGCAAAGTCTGGATCTAAGCCATTTATCTTTTTATTTTCAGTTATTCTAATGCAGGGACCAGGCTGGAGACCCCTTTTCTAGCACATCTTTAAAAATATATATCTGAATACCACTAAATCTGTTCCCTTAATCTATTTCCCGCCCCCACAAAGCTAAACAGGATCTGGCCTTCTAGCTTTTCCCCAGAGGATTCATAATCATGTTAGATGACCAGAGATGTTGGCAGAAATCACTCCTTCCATTATGACTGTAGGAAAGTCAAACTTCTCGGAATTTTTCTTTCAACACACCACCACACCCTTTTGCTGCATTCCAGCCCTTCCTAAGCCACCTCTTTCCAAAGACTTTGGGCATTTCACTTCTATTTCTGTTTGCTTTGCTTTCAGCACATTATTGACCTAAGTTTAGCATCGTCAGAGCAGCTGTTTAAAACAACAGTGGGATTGAGGCGTGCAAAAGCGTTCAATCCTCCCATGCCGGAAAGAAAGAGGCTTTCAAAGCTGTCCTTTTGGATTAGTGATGCAATATGTTTCACGCACCCTGAGCGCATCCATGAGATCAGGCTGCTCCATGAGTTTGGGGAAAGTTGCCAAAACTGGATTGCCAATCAAATCTGCAAGGGAGATTGAAAAGGTGTTTGTTATTTGGGAAAGCTTTAGCAGCATTTTATGCGAGGCAGAAACAATTCACGGGAGAATGTGAACGGCAGCTTTGGCTTTTCACGATTCAGAACATCCACTGAAGACAGTTTTTAGAACACACACACACACAAATGCTGGCTAGAATGTGGAGAAACAGGGAGAATGTGGTTGAATTGCCCACAAAAATAATATCCGGGGGGGGGGGGATAGCCAAAGCAGTATTTTACATCACAAAGACTGGATTACCTGTAGCAGCAGAACACACTTCTACAATATTTAATTTAGACTGTAAGCTTCTGCAAAGAGCCATGTTTTATTTATGGCAGCCTATAAGTTCTACGGTCATGAGTAGAGCTCATTGTATGTATGTATGTATGTATGTATGTATGTATGAAAATTTATTTAGGTTGCTTGCTTCTAAAAATCCCATGTTTGATATGAGGACAATAGCCATGGGCTCTTGTATCACTCCTGTGTCTGGTAGAAACAACTGGGACAGGTTACCATTTCTGAAGGTTGGGGGGCAGGTTAAGAGTGTCATGTTTCAATTCTATGTGCATGTCCCCTTCCTGAGATACAAAAGAGTTTTTTATTCACAATCTTATACCCCTGTACAAAATGTAAAGCTGTGAACTGGCTGGCCCCCATATTGTGAACTGGACCTCCAACACTGGCAGTTGAAAGGTTAAAGTGGGTCAGAATCATTGCAAATAACAGCCATGTAAAAGCATTCAGTTCATTTTGAAATGCTGGTTTCCACTTGTATGTGCGTCATAAAAAATTTTAAGTTGAAGTAGCTTTAATCTGTTTTACTATTTTAACTTTTGTGTGTTTTAAAGCATGCTTGAGATTTTTTTTTCGAGCTTTTATTGTTTTATTACTTTGTAAACCACTTGGAGGGGTTTTTTTTTACAATCAATCAGTATATCAATTATATGAAATAAATAAATACACTTCCGAGTTCGGCGTGATGCATGTGTGCATGGTCACGCAAATATCAGATGCTCCTAAAACGGTTGTTGCCTATACCAGATGCTGTGAGCTACACAATATGTGCTATAAACTGGGAAAGAGTGCAAATATTGTCAAGAGCTTTTAAGCAGGCATTTTAAGTTGCTGGTTTTCTACTCAAAGGTTCCAACCACACGAAATCTACACTTAGGAACTGCAACCAATTAGGTATTTTACACTTCCAAGCATTGACAAAGAACCAGATGGCATGGGACCAATATCTGCTCATCCATGAATTCAGTGGATTTTCTAAAACCGGTTTTCAGAAAGCATTTTCTCTGAGCCTTGTTTCCCCACCAGACACCGATGCATCACTTCCTTTCGTTCGGGCGAAACACCCCTCTCCACCAAAACCTGGCTGTCGCTGTGTCAATGCGCATTCCAGAAGCCACCAAACCTTGTCATAAACCCAGACTGATTTCCACCCCGACACCTAGCACTCCTTTGCCGCAACAGACGTGACAATGGCACAGCAAGTAGTGTGCATGTTACAATAGGAGGAATGGAGTCGTAAGATGCAAAAGTGCAAAAACACAACTCAGGAGGAAGCCTGCTCTCCCTGAGCAGAAGCAAACATGTTTCTTTGACGAACAGGAGGTAGGTTAAGGAGGGGAAGTAAATGTTTTTGAGGTAGGCCAAGCATTCCCTTGTCTCAGGACTTTTAACTACACCTTTCTTAACGGGTTGAATTATAAAAAGCAAAAAATATAATAAGTTCCACATTATTCTTTAAATGAGGACTCCTGTTAAGATTTAAAACATGAAGTTTACACAATACCTTTAAAAAAAAACAACAGGGAAAGATCAAGGCACAATCAGAAATCCATACCATGATCACATGATTCCATGGAAGATGCACTGCTGATTTCCAGTGGAAACACTTGTTATAGCTGCATCCTTCATTCACTTCACAGAAATGTATTTGTAAGACATAAACATAGGAAAATGTCTGGCGATTGTCAGGGACATTTTGACTTACTGTGCAGGGATGTGCTTTAACTGCCGCTGACAGAACAATGTTGTTCCCATGCTGTTTAAATACAGTGGTGCCTCGCAAGACGAAATTAATCCGTTCTGCGAGTTTCTTCGTCTTGCGGATTTTTCGTCTTGCGAAGCACGGCTATTAACGGCTTAGCGGCTATTAACGGCTTAGCGGCTATTAACTGCTCTGCGCTGCTCTGGTTCACCAGAAGTGGCTTAGTCATGCTGGCCCCATGACCCAGAAGCTGTACGCCAGCTCCCTCGGCCAATAAAGCGAGATGAGCACCGCAACCCCAGAGTCGGTCACGACTGGACCTAATGGTCAGGGATCCCTTTACCTTTACCTTTTAACTCTGCTCTTAATGAAGAGCGCGGGTTGAGGGTCACTTCTTTAACTGTTTCAGAGTTCCTGAGAATGCATTTATTTACATGAACTGCTGGACCAGGGGTTTTTTGGAGGGGGGTGGCACTGGTGGAGCAGACTATGCCAAACTGAAGTTGGCCATCTCCTGCTTTACGAAAGAAGAAATTACTTGACACCTCTCTCACACACATGGCAAGCACAGAAAGCAGCTGCTGCTTTTTCGACCCAAACATTACCAGACTCCCTTACCTGCATTTTGCATGTTTGGTCTGTCCCGGAGGAGCACATCACCAAGAATCTGACGATAAAATAATAAAAGGTGTATATAGCTCATGCTGCCAATTAATACTTCTGGTAGCAGACTGTTGTTGTTTTTAAAAAAGCAAATAAAAACAAGGTTGTCAGTAAAAATTACTCCTGAAATATTTTAGCACATCTTAACATGCAAGATTTCTGAACGCAGTAGTATTAAAATGGACTTTATTCTGACCAACTGTGAACTACTGCTTTAATCTTCTTGGCTATTAAGCAATTCACACATTAAATTGCAGTTTTGTGACTCAAGCCCAAACCATGGGAGAGGGGCATACTCTCTGTTTCTAGGGTATATTACACAACATACTAAAAGGTCCAACACTGTATGGGGCATGGATTTTACCTTCTATACTTTTTTCTTTTGTGTAAAGTTAATTTGGGTCATCTCCTATGTTCCTAGGCAGGCACCATTAAGTAAAATATATCGGATTTCTATTTTCAAATTTTCTTTGAAGAGGCATTTCCTATTCTCTCCCATTGGGATGGGGTGGAAGGAAGAAATCCTTGCATTTTCTAAAAAAAACATTAAAATCTGCAAACTGGGGGCACTTTTCATTTGATCAAAATATTGCATTATGTTACTTCAAACTACAATTTACTATAGTTCTATCTCTTTTATTTCACCATTTGCGATACACTGTTCTTTCTCCTCCGGTACTTTGCATTAGATAGTTGACATGCAATAGTATTTAGAAAGCCTGGCAGCTGACATGCATTAGTATTTAATATTTGGTAGTTGATAGAAGCCTGTCACATTCATAACAGAGCTTTACTGCAAGTTTGGACCTTTTTTTTTTTTTAATTATACAGCAAAAATCTCTTACACTTGTTTCGTGTATGAGAGAAAGCTACACCAAGCTACACAACAATGTAAGCATCATAAGAAAACTGCAGACTTTGCTCACTTACTTCAATATTGCTCTGGAGTTGGTGCTTAATGACCTCAGTTTCACTAGAAGTTGGGGCTGCTTCCTCAGTGTTATCATGTTATGGAAAACACTGCCACTGGCTTTAGTAAAAAGAAATAAAGCAGAGAATCGAACATTATCAGTACTTGGGTTACTTTTAAATGTTCTCAAATACGTAATTCATTTATTTCTGCATCCAGCACTTTTTCCATCTGTTTATCTCTACCTGTTCTCATTCTGATCTCTGTGGCTCACTTTAATGAGCAGGGCCAAACCAGAAACATCAAGTCATACTTTTCACCCTCCCCTTTGCAGTTAAAATTCTAATTATTCCAATACCCATCACACTTCTTCCTTTAAAAAAATGTCTTAAAACCCTCCTTTTCCTCTTTGGCTTTGACAGCCATGTTTCCATCTGGCAATCAGAGTTTCCACAGGCACACAATGACACTTTTAACACTGCTTATTTATAATTCCTTTCCTTAGATTGGCATGGACGTGCCTGTTTTGTTTGTGTTTTGAACTCGTGCAGCGCTTATGCATTTCATAAATAAATAATAAAATAACGGAGGATTTCTGGCAACAGGGCATACAAAATAGTTTTCAGTTTCAGATAAGGGACAAGATAACCTCTACCTCTTCTCAAAATCGACGGGTCTACTTCAACGCCCTTTTCATAGGGAGTCCCGCCGTTCAAAAGCAGCTCATACGTTCTGAAAAATACACAAAACAGAGACACCTGCATTCTTTTCTGACATGGGTGAAAAACGAAAGAAATATGTGCCTTTTCCTGAAGCAGCAAAAGGTATTTTGTGCAAATCACCCGTTTTCGTATTTCGCCTTTTCTGAACGAAGGCAACAACAACAAAATATCTAGTGCAAAAAAAATTCTTAACAGCTCAATTTGATAAGCATCCATTGACGTTTCCATAAAAATATGTCTTCCCTAAATAGCGCAGAGTTCTATTTTTATAAGCCTTTAGAAATTCTTCACCTTGCGAATCTGTACTTTGTAAAGTAGTATGGTCACCAGTGGCATGACCTTCCTGTCAGTTGTAGAAGTGGGTCAGATAGAGAGACAGATAGAGATATATGACGTCACCTTTTGTACCAAACAACTATGGTGTACACAAACCCACTCAAAACAGGCACTGATTATATATGGAAACTAATTACTGGATGCTGTCCTATGAAAGATGACCCAATAAAAGACCATCAAACCAGGCAATCCCAGAGGTTGATAGGTATATTAACCTATAAAAACAGCATCCAATAAATCATTTTCACGTGTTATTTGGCGGTTTATAAATCCCACCTGGATGAGTGGATTAGTAGAAATCTCAATAATTTGGGGTGCATTCCTTCCCCTTTTAAAACAAAGTATTTCTACTATCCATACCACTGAAAGGTTGCAATGATTGAGAATGCTGCTTAAGACCCACTCACCACAACCTGCTTTTGCTCAACAGAATGCTTTGCTTTTATACATTACAATTGCTCGCTCCAGGTGTATCACAAGCCACTCTGGAAATATTCATATATTTCAAAAGTAGTTCATGAAGGGTTATCATTTGGGAAACCAGAATGGATAAAAATCAATGGTTTTTTTAAAAAAATAAATCAAAAAAATCGGATTTTTTAAATTTAAATTGGATTTTTTTATATAAATTTAAATTGGATTTTTAAAATAAAATGCTTTTGGAGGAAAAATCTTTCTAAAGATAGTTTTCTATTTAAGTTACATTATAGTCCAAAGACTATTCCATCAGGAAATAGGGATTTGTTTTAAGTTTTTCATGTGTGCTAAATTCAGTCTAAGTTTTTGATTTTTTTAAAAAACTGTTTAACCACATCAGTTAACAAGCATGGATACATGTGCTATAAAGTTATTGTTTTAGTTAAATAAATTGTTTAAATTGTTATTAAGGAAAGGATTATTTTTCTCCTTCCAATAAAGTACAGCAGAAAAGTTGCCCAAATATAAACAGTTAACATATTAAACCTCACAATAATGTCATAATTATCTGTCCATGTATTTCTAATAGTATAACCAAATCAGTAATTTTTGATATAACTGTAAAAACTACTCTAAAAAATTATTATTCCAAAAATGAAACCTTCATCTGGTTGTCAATATTAAGATTATACTAGCAAGAATGAGTGTTTCTGTTTAAAAAAATGATTTAAATCAAGTCTTACTGACTAGTGATTTAAATCGTGATTTAAATCGATTTGATTTAAATCAAATCCACCCTGTGGGAAACTAAAAGTTTTGGGCATGCAGACACTTGTACAGTTCTCTGGGTTGTGGCTCTCAAGTTATCATCAGGTAAATTACCTGAAAAGCTTCTCTGGGGTCAAAGATACACACTGGGCGCATTCACAAATGTCATTTAAGGCAGGAACCACTGGTGCTAAATTTACTGTTTCGAATTCCATCCTGACCTGTTCACCTCTAGTGCTGTTGTACAATTCACTTCTCCACGCAGAAGTGACTCATCTGCTGCCTCCTCTTGGGTTTTCATCTAAACTGCACAGAATACCCAGAAACGACCCTGTGCCGCTTTTGTATCTTTCCAGTGATCACATAATTACAGATAAAAGGCAGTCAAATTATGACAAAGGAATCCTTTAGCTTTGAGTTCCTAGATATGGATGAACAGAACATCCTAAAGACACACTGGACTGGCTTCCAAGTTTAGAAGCATCATATGGACACTCAGCCAGGGCCCCTCCAATTTAGAATAGTTTGAGATGTTGCTCTTTTGCAGCCAAAATTATCTGAAAGACAGATAAGCCACATTTATTCCCAGCGTTGCAGGATCCTTTTCATGCACACATATATACATCCCTTTATTTCTCATCGCTCAATGACTTGCAGTTGAATGTGTGAAAAGACTGCACTGAAGAGTGTCGGGTTTGAGGCGATGTGAGGCAACAGAAAAGTTCTGAATGTCACATTAGATCTGTGATGGCTCATTCACACATGCAAATCATTACGTCTCTGTATACATCAGATGATGAACATGCATGCTTGAATTTGCAAATCAGAGATATTTCACCAGTTTGCACCACTTATCTGCCTGGGTTTACAAATGCAAAAATGAGCCCGATGCCTGCCAAAACATTATTTAACTTGGTCCTTAGAACAGAGTATGTACCACTTTTCCGGGCTTTGTCGTATATCCTACAGTAGATACTGGGCTATAAAGTGGAGGTCTCAAATTAAGCTGCCAGCACAAAACGGTCCTTGCTTAACTTTTGGCCTTTGCCCCTACAGGATGGTAGATTTGGGCTTGTTTTTCTCCCTGATGTTTTTGTATTATCTGCTGCTTCCTGTTTCTATTTTAATATTTTACTTGCTGCTTTTATTGAATTGTTGACATAAGCTGCCTTGGATGCTTCTATGACTCTTAGAAGACATCTGAAGGCAGCCCTGTATATGGAAGCTTTTAATGTTTGATGTTTTACTGTGTTTTTATATTTCGCTGGACGCCTCCCAGAGTGGCTGGGGCAACCCAGTGAGACGGGCTGCATATAATTAATACAAGGGGAAAGGGACAGGGAGGGAAGAAGAAATAAAAATCAAAGCTCAGGCACAAGTTTCTAAACAGTTGTTCCTATAATGACCAGCTGGCGCACAGTTCAAGGGCAAAAGGAATAGGCTGGTATAGCAGCTATAGAACTGAAATTTTGTTTGTTGTTTAGTCGTTTAGTCGTGTCCGACTCTTCGTGACCCCATGAACCAGAGCACACCAGGCTCTCCTGTCTTCCACTGCCTCCCGCAATTTGGTCAAACTCATGCTGGTAGCTTTGAAAACACTATCCAACGATCTTGCCCTCTGTCGTCCCCTTCTCCTTGTGCCCTCCACCTTTCCCAACATCAGGGTCTTTTCCAGGGAGTCTTCTCTTCTCATGAGGGGGCCAAAGTATTGGAGCCTCAGCTTCAGGATCTGTCCTTCCAGTGAGAACTCAGGGCTGATTTCCTTCAGAATGGAGAGGTTTGATCTTTTTGCAGTCCATGGGACTCTCAAGAGTCTCCTCCAGCACCATAGTTCAAAAGCATCAATTCTTCAGCGATCAGCCTTCTTTATGGTCCAGCTCTCACTTCCATACATCACTACTGGGAAAACCATAGCTTTAACTATATGGACCTTTGTTGGCAAGGTGATGTCTCTGCTTTTTAAGATGCTGTCTAGGTTTGCCATTGCTTTTCTCCCAAGAAGCAGGCGTCTTTTAATTTCGCGGCTGCTGTCACCATCTGCAGTGATCATGGAGCCCAAGAAAGTAAAATCTCTCACTGCCTCCATTTCTTCCCCTTCTATTTGCCAGGGGGTAATGGGCCCAGTGGCCATGATCTTCGTTTTTTTGATGTTGAGCTTCAGACCATATTTTGCGCTCTCCTCTTTCACCCTCATTAAAAGGTTCTTTAATTCCTCCTCACTTTCTGCCATCAATGTTGTGTCATCTGCATATCTGAGGTTGTTGATATTTCTTCCGGCAATCTTAATTCCGGATAGGGATTCATCCAACTCAGGACAGTAATATAAGTGCTCAAATCTCTGTTCAGTCGCAAAGCATAGTGAGTGAACTTGAACCACTCACCATTTATCGGCCTGACCTACTTCACGGGGTTGTTGTGAGGACATTGCCCTCATGTCCTTGGAGGAAGGGTGGAAATATAAACGACAACAGCTCAATATTAATTAACCTCCCTCTGGATAGTATGAGATATTTTTAAAACTTTTCATCATTTGGCCAGGCAGCACCTTATAATTTGCACTGTTTCAATTTGGCTACTGTTCTCGTCAACTAAAATACTGAAGTATTGATTGATTCAACATGATTTCCTGTCTGGAAGTGACGGACATGAATTACATGCTCTGTGGAAATTCCTGTATTTGTATACTGGTTCCCTAACCCTTAGTGATGAATGCAAGTGAAACACCTTGCCCATCCTCTCTGTTGCTGCCACCTTTCAACAGGGGATTTGTGAAAATGGGTGTTCACCTCACTGTGTGCCAGTCATCACATACAGTAGCTGCAACTTGGTCATCCAGCCGCAAGTGCAGCTTCACAAGCACATCATAGCATTTCAGCGGAAACGATACAAACTTGGAATTCAGAGAAAGAGGAGTTCAGGAATGCAAAAATGTTTCTTATAGTCTAGTTCTGCCCTCTCCTCTAAAGGGCTATTGATTCTGGCTGCAGGTTTCTTATTGTTGTAGCAGAAATTATCCAAGATACACAAAGAGCAATAACACGACTAACACATTTGCAAAGCTAAGCTGGGTCCGTTAGGGTTTCAAACTGGATGAGGGACTGCATCTTGAGATTCCCTCCCCCCATTTATATTACATAGATTATTGCTTATTAAGTGCCTAGTTGGTACCAGGTGACTATATGTACTCCCATCCTGTACCACTAGTGTAATTTCCACACAGTGGTTGTGGGTAGTCTTGCTTTGTGGGGCAATCTTGTTTTGGGAGACAAGTACATTGAATTATGATTCCTAAGTGCTGCACAAACACTCCAGCTCTTGGGAGGAAAACCGGAAGAAAATGACGATGCTATGAAGGGGAGGTGTGGGGAGGGATGTGTTGCCCACTCCTCACAATTCAAGGCACAGACACCCGCAGAGCACAAGGCCATTACAACTGCCATCTACTGTTGTGCTTGCTAGGAGAAGAATCACATTCTGCCCCCCTCCCCATTACACAACACAGTGCAACCAGCTTGGGGGAAAGGCAATCTCTGCCATGGGATTATGATCCTCAGGGAAAACGTCCAAACTGTAAAATGCATAAAGCTACACATGAAAAACCATGTAAAAAGGCCTCTCGGAAACAGCCTTCCTTACAGGGAAGGGGAGGTTTCCAGGGCGAGAGGCTGGGGGAAGAATGGGAAGCTCCCAGGTGAGAGCTGGGAGGGCTCACCTTTTTCTGTCTGGGACAAAAGTTAAGATGTACCTGTGAGGAAGGACTGTGCATTCTTCTATCTCTTTCTTTTTGTTGTTGCTGTTTTGTTTTTGTTTAGATTGGCTTGTTTTTCTATTGCGTTATGAAAAGTCTTAATAAAATTTTATAGACGGCTCAATAGCTTGGCATAAGGCAGCTTCAAAAAAAAAAAAAAGGAGCAGCCTTCCTTGTGAGGCTGGCAAACGGTAAATATTTTAAAGCAATTAAATAATTATAATAACTGTATTAAGCATAAAATACTGGGGGGGCCCACGCCATCAGATTATTTTAGTCCCTCTGCCAAAGCTAAGGAAAGCTTTATTCAGGACTGTGGAAATGATACTAGAAAGGACGGCTAAAACAGTCATAAAGGAAGTCCACAAGCAAGTTGTTGTTTTTTTAAAGAAAAGAAAATCTGGGCCCACTTCAAGTTTTGAAAATAAACCAAGCACATTTTTAAATCATTTAGGGGGTGAGACTTGTTTAACAAGCTTAGCAGTCTTGGGGCAAGTTAACAGGCTGCATACACATCACATGACATCGAGTTTCAGTATTCACCCAGGCTATGAGACACATGTAGTACAAGCCTAGCAATGAGTCAGTCTTGGGGCAGTATCCAAACCCAGCTCAAGGATCTGTGGTATGATCAGAAATGTTCCTCTCAAGGACAGCCTCTGTGAGCCGAGCCCCTGGAATGCAGAAATGGCAAGAATGCTTGGGTGGCAAAAGACATTAATTAGCATTAGTCAGTTTTGGTCCTGCCTTGCCTTGCATAGAAAAGGGTTTTCTTTTTTTAAAAAAAAAAGTGGCGTACGTAATGCTATATTAAGTAAACATCATTAAAGCTGGCCTTAATGAACTTTGGAGGATGAAAGAGATGAATGTGTGTTAATGTGTAACTTTCAAGGCTGCGCTCCTATCACGCTTACTTTGGAGTCCCATTGAACCCAGTGGGAGATTTGAGTACAGGTTTCAGCAAGGGATGGGGAATCTACAGCCAGTGTTCGAAACTCCCATTGTTCTAGGCGCATTTTGCAAACAGGGAATTTCATTAGCAAGTACAGTTTCTGAACTCTGGGCACAGAACTGCGCCTAAGATTTCAGATTAAAACTGCAGAGTGGAAATAAAGGAGAACCTTTTTCTGCCTCCCCACTTCCAGCTACTCTCTGAAGACTGGAAAAGAAACTCTCTTAAGAATATTAGGGAGGTGGGCAGGGGAAGGACTGGACCCTGTGAAAAATGAACATAATATTTTAACTGCAGTTCACTCATTTTCAGCTTTGTATTCTTGTTATATAAAGCGTGCCGAGACATTCCGTTGTTGCGCCCACAACCTAGGTTTAAGGGGCCATTTAACTCCTAGCTTTCTTATCTCAGTTTCTAACACCGTCTTGCAGTCTTCTAATTGTTAAGACTACAATTCCCATCATCTCCAACCATTGGCCTCGCTTTCTTGGACTGATGGGAGCTGAATGACACCTGGAGGGCCACAGGTTCCCCCTCCTCAGTTGAAGATGCAACAGATAGTCAGTTGAGAGCATTAGCCAAGGCATTGAGTAAATCTCACTGATATTGTGATCCTGATGTAGAGCCAAGTTGCCTGTTGCAATTCAGATTTCTTCTTGCTAGAATTCCCCCCCCCCATGGCAAAAAAAAAATGTTTCTGTTGGCAAAGAATGTGAAATCTGGAAAATGTTACAGATGCATTTGCAATTATGTGCTTCTGATATAAAGCAATGTAGTATTATTGTGAAATGAATACTGTTAAACTGAATCTTTATCTGCTATGCTTAGTTCTTTTAAGCTTTAGCTTTATGGGGAAGTATTGGCAGGCACTAGGGAAATAGCAGGAGGATACGAGTGAGAGCCAGGAGGTACGTCACCATGGCCAGCATTCAGAGAGCCCCAATGTGGGAGCAGAAAACACTTCCAATTGTGTGTTTGGGAAGAGGGGCTGTTGATCCTCCTCCAGTTTCATCTGTTCCACCAATACATCATTTACAGCCCTCCCTGGAGTGGCTCAGGACAGGGGGAGGGGGGAGAGAAAGGGGAATGGTGGCCTGCGGTGGGAAAGGGGGGTCTCGGAAAATCATCTCTCTCATCCTCAGTTCCCTGTATGTTAAACAGGAGCAACTGCAAACTAGCATTCAGGATTGGTGTGTGGACCACCATAATAAAGAATATTAATACGAAATGCTTAGGAGGTGAAGCAGCTGCCATACAACTTTCAGGGGGGAAACCTGGCAATGCAACTTAATATTTTAAATGCTCCCCCAAAAATCAAGGTAAGTGGTAAAGTTCTAAATGCCAACACAGGAAGCAAAGGCATCCTCAGGAAGAACTGGAAATGTCTCTTGTCTGAAACCCTGGAGAGCTGCTTCCAATCTGTATAGGCAACACTGGTCTAGATAGAAAAATTGCCTAACTTGCTACAGGACAGCTTCCTAAACTGAAAAATGCTGCCATATTTTAACAGCAATTGTTTGGTATTTGGGGGCCCTTGAGTAACAGACAAGCAGCGACACACCAAGGCACACAAACTAAGAGCACACTCAAAAAGTCTTCTCCGCCAGGTGACCTATATGAAGCAAGCCACATGGCAATCTCTGTTTTAAAAAACCTCCCCTACCAACTCTCAGCAGTTTAACTAATGGGCAGCTTCATTATTCTCCTGCTGCATCTTAGTTACACAGGGCTAGTTAAGATGAAACGACCACAAGCCTTTGTCTGACGGTTACAGCCATCTTCCAAATACCTCCTCAGCCTACCTTGTGGCAGCATCAAGGCCCTGGCATCTGCACTGGCACCTTGCTGCCTTCTGGAACTGGCAGCATTCTGGGGAACGTGTGTGGTTATTGGTCCAAACATAGGATTCCTACAATGTGATGGCCACAATCAAACACCCATCATCAGGTCTACCCACACTTTGCATTGCAAACTGGTGTCTGTCACAATGCCAGCCGTACAGAGGAGACACATGGCAAGTGCCAGGAAGCTGCATCTGAACTTTCACACCTATTTCTGAATAATATTCATTAGGAGATTTGTACTGTAGGTGAAGCATGAAATGGCTCATGAATGCTATTGAGCAGTACCATATGAGGGACACTCAAAACCAAGCATCCCTGTGTTGTTACATCATCAGCTTTGATTGCTGAAATTTCTGGAGTTAACCGATGCAACACATTTTTTCACCTCTGGCAGATAACTTGCGGAAGGCAAAACCAAGCAGGCCAAGCCATTGTGGTGTAATGGTTACAGTGTCAGGCTAGGGCCTGGGTTCAAATCCCAACTCAGCCATGAAGCTCACTGGGTGACCTTGAGCCAGTCACTCTCTCTCAGCATAACTCAACTGACAGGGTTGTTGTGAGGATCAAATATGTGAGAAGGGGGAAGACCTATGCATGCCACATTGAGCTCTTTGGAGGAAGATGGGATATAAATGCAATAAACACATAATCAACCCTGTGAATTCGATGTACCTTTATATATTTCACCTCCCCAAATCACAAAGGAAACTTACTTGGAGGAAACTGGAAGTCCGCTGGAGTCAAAAAGTTTTAGAAATGCCCAGCCACAGCTTAATTCTCCTCTCTCACCTGTTGACTAGAAAATAATGTGGATGAAAGTAATTATCCAGGCTGCTAAAATGTAAAACGGGTGGACATAATCAGCCCTTGGGTCCATATGCCCCAACCTTTCCCACATTATCAGTGTTAGGTGTGTAGCTGAAGCAGCAATGGCAGGCTCTCCTTCCTCCCCCCTGCCATCACCCTAGGAATAATCAATGCCTGCCACTCAAAGCTAGGTGGATTTGATTGTACCAATAAATGCAGCAAAAGGAATGGAATTGGTTTAGTGGTTGCAGCTATCAGCAAGGCAATCAAGCTTGCATAAACAGATAGCCCTGTTTTGTATTTTCTTCATGCAGTCCTCAGGGACTGGTCATCTCTATAATAATAGAGCACTGGGTTCAGTGCATAGCTGTCAACTTTTCCCTTTTCTTGTGAGGAATCCTATTCGGAATAAGCGAATTCCCCTTAAAAAAAAGGGAAACGTTGACAGCTATGGTTCAGTGGCTAACCAGAGAGAAACAAGGCCATCCAATAAAACCAAATGTTGGGAAAATTCAGGACAGACAAAACAAAGTACTACTTCACACAGTGCACAGTTAAAATATGTTGCAATGGCCATCAACGTGGATGGTTTTTAAAGAGGACTAGACAAATTCAAGGAGGATGAGGCAATCAATGGCTACCGGTTATGATTACAATAGGACAGTTGGAGGCAGTCTGCCTCAGGATACCAGTTTGTGGGAACAGCAAATGCAGAGAGCACTACGGCACTCCAGTCCTGCTTGTGGGCAGGGGCAAAGGAAGGGGGGTGCGGTGGGGGTGGTCTGCCCCAGTGTCACCCCTGAAGGGTGTGACAAAATGCCGGGTGGTACTCACCGTGGAGCCTGCAGCACACCCGAGACACACATCTCTCCTGGGAGATACACGGCGGCTTGGGCACATGCAGGCTCCGCGCTGCCCAAACTGTCCGCCTGCTGCCTCCCCCCCAGATGTAGGGCATCTGAGTGGGAGAAGTCAGGCAGACTCCGGAGGCCCCGCGGTGTGCCCCACCCCTGGGCGCACCGCCTCAGGCGCCCGAGCGGCTTCCTCTGCCACTGCTTGTGGGCTTCACACAGGTACCTAGTGAGCTACTTTAAGAACAAGATTCTGGACTCAATGTGCATTTGGCCCTGTGCAGCAGGGCTGCTCTTATGTTCTTAATGTGCATGCCCTTCAATATTTCACGAGCTACCCCAAAAAGGAAGGTAAAAAATATAGGCTGGTAGTCTTCACCATCACTTTGACTTTTGTCATCAAATAAATTTGATTTATTAACCTTAACCCCAAGTATACACAGCTTAACAATCAGCCAGCCAAATCACCAAGCAGGAGAATGGCAATTCATACTAATAAATTATGTGCCAGTCCTAATGGGAGGTTGGCATTCTTGTGATACTGAAACCGACTTCTACTTCATTCCTGTGGTTTATGATGCCAAGTTCTTTGTATATAAAAGAAATGCCAACAGACAGCCTGTCTTCTAATAGTTTCATGCACTGAATCACCTGTGAGAACTTACATTCCGAATGTAAGTGATCCCAAGTTCAAATAATATGCCTATGTCCGGAGATGGGGAATTGGATCTAATAAAACAATCACCGTCAAGCAGGCAAGGTAAGATGCCAGTGACCTAAAAATGTAAAAAAAGAAGCAGCAGCAAATATATCTAAGCATTTTATTTCAAGTTTCTCTTGAAACACCAATAGAATTCTTCCATTTCCTTTCAGAAATAAACTATTAAATTAAATCACAAGCACCACCAACAATCACTATATTTACCGTATTTTTCGCCCTATAGGACGCACTTTTCCCCCTCCAAAAATGAAGGGGAAATGTGTGTGCGTCCTATGGGGCGAATGCAGGCTTTCGCTGAAGCCTGGAGAGCGAGAGGCATCGGTGTGCACCGACCCCTCTCGCTCTCCAGGCTGCAGGAAGCAATCCGCAAGCCTTGGGAGCCTGCGGGAGTTCCTGCGGGCTCACAAGGCTTGCGGGCAGCAGCCTGCAGCCCAAAACCCGGGGAGCGCAGCGGAGCGCACCCCGGGCTTCAGGCAGCTCTCCGCAAGACGTGGGAACCCGGTGCGACTTCCCACCGGGCTCCCAAGGTTTGCGGACAGCAGCCTGCAGCCCAAAACCCGGGGAGCGCAGCAGAGTGTGCCCCGGGCTTTGGGCAGATATCCGCAAGCCTTAGGAGCCCAGGCAGGAGTTCCCGCCGGGCTCCCAAGGCTTGCAGATAGCAGCCTGTTCTGGGGGGCTGGGGTCAGGGGAAGCTCGGGCTTCCCCTGCCCCAGCCCCGCGCCTGGGGGGGGGGGGAAATAAAAAAAAAATCTTTATTTCCCCCCCCCACAAAAAAACTAGGTGCGCCCTATGGGCCGGTGCGCCCTATAGGGTGAAAAATACGGTACATGCCACCTAGTTTTGTATGAAATTGTTGCACACAACAAAGTGATACAACCAGAGAATACACACTAAATCCTATAGTGCCACCTAGTTTTGTATGAAATTGTTGCACACAACTAAGTGATACAACCAGGGAATACACACTAAATCCTATAGTGGTCAGAAAGCTACACAACAACCAGGAGGGCATTGTGTTTTATTTTCCACAAAGATATAAGCACCAGCTTCCAAAGAAGATCCATTTTGCAGTGTCCTTCTTATCTGAAGGCAGCTCCCCTTGAAGCCTTCTTCCCTTCTTCAAACTCTAAACTGGTGCTCCAAGAAAGCAAAGCTCAGCTTAATGACAGAGGTTTCAGCACCTCTTCAATGCCTTCCTTTCACTCAACAAATTCCCCCTGTAGAGGAACTGTGACAAGCTAAGGACAAAATTAGATATGATGAAGAATGGATGGGTGCTGTCAAAAATGGCAAGCCTGTGAGTTCTCTTCACCACTACTGTGTGGCAATGGAAATGCATCATGCACTTTTCCTCGCTGGCTGCTGTTGGGGCAGGGAGGGTGCTCACAATGTCATAAGATCATGGCTTTCCACTGCTATATGCGGATCAAAGAGAAACAAGCAAATACACCCAGAGATAAACAATTTAACAATGCCTCAGGGGTATCCAGTAAAGTTAATACTGAGATGCAATATAATTTCAAAACAGGGGCAAATTCATATTTGAAGCATTTGCCTGCAGACAGCTGCTTCTGGAGCCCCATAAGCTCCCACTTGCTGTGTGATTTCAACACTGATTCCGAAGAAACACTGCCACCTGCTGAACAATCCATGGCACTTCCTTCAGCACATACAAGTAACTTGTGATTATTTAGTGCCAAATGCAAAGAAAGTGAGTGGAATTCAATTTGAGCGACAGTGATGAGTATGGGTAGGCAAACTTAGGCCCGGGGCCGTCCCAATCACCTTCTAAATCTGGCCCACAGACAGTCCAGAAATCAGCATGTTTTTACATGAGTAGAATGTGTGCTTTTATATAAAATGCATCTCTGGGTTATTTGTGGGGCATAGGAATTCGTTCCATATATATATATATATATATATATATATATATTTGCTTTCGTAGATTTTCACGGGTACAGGAATGCAGGTTTTGGTGTCCTCGGGTGTCTTCCCGTGTAAAAGTTGGGGT
>JAXCMG010000003.1:83084468-83161016 GCA_034642415.1 Podarcis siculus | reverse complement strand
GATATCACTCAAGAAATCACTCAAGATATCCCTCAAGCAATTAAGGAACAAAAGAAGAAAAGGCACACTAGCCTGGGAACTTCCTCTCTGCCCAGAACATTGGAGGCTATACACCACACCTCCTCAACAGTATTTATAGGAACTCAAACACTGAGATCCTGCTCTGTTCCAGTAACAAGAAGCCGAAAGCACCAGCCTGAAGATGACGAGTGAGACCTCGTCGAAACGTCGCCTAGACACCCCAACTTTTACACGGGAAGACACCCGAGGACACCAAAACCTGCATATATATATATATATATATATATATATGTGGACGCGGGTGGCGCTGTGGGTAAAAGCCTCAGTGCCTAGGGCTTGCCGATCGAAAGGCCGGCGGTTCGAATCCCCGCGGCGGGGTGCGCTCCCGTTGCTCGGTCCCAGGGCCTGCCAACCTAGCAGTTCGAAAGCATCCCTGGGTGCAAGTAGATAAATAGGGACTGCTTTCTAGTGGGAAGGTAAACGGCGTTTCCGTGTGTGGCTCTGGCTCGCCAGAGCAGCGATGTCACGCTGGCCACGTGACCCGGAAGTGTCTCCGGACAGCGCTGGCCCCCGGCCTCTTGAGTGAGATGGGCGCACAACCCCAGAGTCTGGCAAGGCTGGCCCGTACGGGCAGGGGTACCTTTATTATTTTTTATTTTATATATATATAGAGAGAGAGAGAGAGAGAGTCCGGCCCCCCACAAGGTCTGAGGGACAGTGGACCGGCCCCCTGCTGAAAAAGTTTGCTGACCCCTGGTGATGAGGGTGGGGGATTAATGCCCTGAGCAGCTTTCCTGTTCCAAATTATTCCCAGGTGCTATTTGCTTATCTTATTCTTAGCACAGCAAATAGGAGATGGGAGGAGAATTTAGATGAGTGAACCTTTTGCCCTTCCTTCTCCAACGCCCTGACCCTCTACCCAAGCTGCTTTTTTATTTTTGTAAAAAAAAGAAAGAAACAGCAAATGAATTTCCCATGTCTTATCTAGTTTGATCCTCAAGTCAGCAGGATTTTATCAATACAGTTCCAAGATGTGGTTGCCAGAGGTCAAACCTCATAGCACTTAAATTCATTCTGCTTGGCAACTGAGAACTTGGCATGTGTTTCTATGGCTCAGTTCCCCCTCCTCTAAATCACAAGTAATGCTTAACTAGCATTTTGGTTAATTATTATTATTAATTTTTTTTGGCGGGGAGCAAGATTATTATCAGATTGCGCTAGAATTAATTGTACATACTACAGATCACAATCCTACAAAGTTATGCAAAATTTACCAGGTCAAATCTATCAATAATCTCCTCCGTATTCTTACCCGTGGAGAAAAGGTCCATGTTTTGGGATTTTTAGGTTGCCACGTAGCTCTAACTGTATGAATATTACTCAGTATCTAAAATGAGAAAATAATTAACATTTGAATACAGCAGTGTAGATTAACGCAATGAAGAATAGGAAACTATTTCATTACAAGATCAGCTTATGTTAGAATGACCAACCTTCACCTTCTTTAGCTCATGAAATTTAGAAATATGATCACTGAATCCAGCCTATCACAAACTGATGCTTTCACTCTGCAATGGAGAACAGTGCAAATCCTGCTTTTGAGAATCACTAGGTACATGTTCAAAAGTGTTGTAACAGTCAGGTCTATTATCCATCAGCTCTCTGATAAGGAGGTATGGCAGACTAATCAACTTATTTGGCATTGAGGGTGGTGTGCAACATTTAACTCACAACAGATCTACTGAAATTAATGAACCTAACTTAGCCATGTTCATTAATTTCAGTGAGTCAAATTTGAGTTAAATTTCTTGGACTACTACCCTAAATATGTCAGTGCTCCACATGGGTTGTGTACAGATAAATATCATGCAATGTTGCAGATATAAGATAGGATAGCCAGAAAGGAGAAGTCTGGAATACTTTCTCAGGTACAAATTAACTGAAACCTGATAAGCTTTTAAAATGCAGAACAAAGAACTGTATGCAAATAAGTTATAGGCAGCAACTGTTTAAATCCTCCACAAAATAGCAGTTGACAATGAGTAGACACATGCTTCCTGTTTCATAAATGTGATCAAGATATTGGAAGAAGTTCAAATTTTAACCGCTCAGGTAGAACTCACTCTGTTACCGTCAAAAAGGCAGAGTCGAACATGTCTACTCAGTACTTGTATGCTTATTCCAGGAAAAGGAATCCCTTTACAGTTCCATAGGGTCACAATCAGTGATAGCCGAGTTGGCCTTGACTGAATCTGAAAGAAAGGGGGCGGGGACCAGAGTTTTACATTTTACAGCTACATAATATGTTATTGCATAATACGTTTTCTCGAATTTCCCCATCTTCTGCTACCCTAAAGAGAGTTTATCTGGCTTTTATTGAGCAAATACTTACAGTGCCTTTTTCCGGGTTCCACACTAGATCTCGGAAAGAAAGATTGGAAGGTGTGAGCTCAGGTTGTAAGAAGTAAGAAGCCCGAAACTGAACTCCTAGAAGAACAATGCTTATTTTTAGTGTGTTTATTTTCCCATCTCCCTTTATCTTGGTTATCTTCAATGGAATTTGCAAGTAAGTAACTTTATGACTGCAGCAGTAGCACAATTACAGACTGACATCCTAATCTTAAACATATTGACTTGGTGATAAATCTTATCTTGCTCTTCTTGCCAGAAGATTAGTGTGCATATATCATTCTGATATATGTTGCTGAGCACACTGGAGAAGAGGGGAAATGCCTTTTCCAGGTCTGCACATACTGGAGGACGCTTGGAGTTTGGGGCCATTTTTCCAACACACAAATAGAAAAGAGGCATTTTTAAACTGTGTTAAAAGATTTCTGTCACTACTTTATCATGGACTGACTGGATGCAGAGGAGTGGTGGAAGATACCAGCTGGGGAACCCCCATGGGAAGAAGGCTCAGAACCAGGGGATTAGTGCTGAGACAACAATGAGTGGACAGAGGGAAAAGAGGGAGGAGAAACTGAAGCAGTAACAGGGTTTAGTGAGCAGGAAGAGGCTGTGGCAGAAAGCAGTCCAGACTCAGAGGCAGAAGCAGAGGCTAGAGGGGGGGGGGGCAAGAAACAGAGACGAGTCAGGCTGCTGAAGACACCAGGGGTCTCCCCCTCCTGCTCCCTCCC
Organism: Podarcis siculus; assembly: GCA_034642415.1. Taxonomy (NCBI): domain Eukaryota; kingdom Metazoa; phylum Chordata; class Lepidosauria; order Squamata; family Lacertidae; genus Podarcis; species Podarcis siculus. The sequence continues at coordinate 83,157,858 of JAXCMG010000003.1, read as the reverse complement.
CTCTGGTTTCCCAGAATCTGAAGTGGTATAGAAAAGGCGGAGAAAAGACAGGCAAGGTAAAGGAACCTCAGATTGCGTTGGAAGGAATTGGGGGAGTTAGAGACTTTGATACCTTCAGTCCTGGCAACTGCTTCATTGGGGCAAGATCTAGTTGCTATGCTCACTAGGCCTGAGCTGTTTTTTTCTTTAACTAAAGAGTTAATTTCACTGACACCTTGTGAGCTATTGCTGACCTGCTCCAATACCCACCCGGACACACTGCTATGCAGAACTTAAAGAAATGAAAAATGCAATAAAAATGTTCATTTATTTCATAAAAATACCCCACTTAACTGTAAAAAAACCCCTCACAAATAAAATTACAACATTCTGCCATCAGAACTTTGGTCACCTCCCAATAAATGTTCACACCTCCTAAGATAAACTTGCTTCATACCTTGGGAGCTCTAGGTTTAATAGAGTAGTTTTACAAAACCCCTACCTTCTTCCAAGAGCTGTGCAAGTGTTGAAGGTCGGAATCCTGCAGGAACTGCTCCCATAGTTGTCAGTGCATCTAAGGTATTATTCTATTAAGAAGAGAGATAATTCAACCTTGATATTGCTTCCATTTATCAGTTTGCTTCTGGCTCCATATTAGTCTTTAAGTAGCAAGTCACTGAACATCAAGTATTTTGAAGAGCCACTGGATGAACAAGCAGAAACACTCTGCACTTGCAATTCTTTACATTATATTACCTAGAAGTAAGCCCCACTAAACACAGTGGAACTTCCTCGTGTGTAAACATGAATAGGACTGCACCGTTCCTGCCCTTTTCAAGCAAACTGATACTCAGTTTGCTAACTTTGCTTTCCATAGTTGGACTGTTTGAAAGAGGGAGTGCCATATGAAATAAGAGTACGAGTTTGGCTGTCTGGTTTTGTAAGAAAAACCAAGCAAAATATCAATAATCATGAATGGTATGCAAATGATAAATCACAGGCTTACCTCTGTGATGGCCTTTTTAACAGCACTCCAGTGTGAATCTGTTCTGTAGGTAGCATAAAAATAAGAACATAACACAAAGCTGATCCACAAATCAATTAACTGCAAATATATAGATGGGCAAATTGACACTCAATATGTGATTATGGTGACAGGTTGTAAAATGACACACTGAGTGACGGTCCCACTGGGAAAAACCATTTAATCTGTATTCTGACCATGTGGTAACTGAGACTGGAATCTTTTTTAATTCAGTTTTGTGGCTAAGACAGCCTTAGTTTTCGCACTATTTGCCTGCCTTTCACTACCATGTGAAAGTGGTCTGATCACGGTTGTACCTATTTTGTCAGCTTGTTTGTTTGATTTCTACACTGCCCTTCCACCCAAACATGAACCATGGGTAGCGTACAGCACAATTAAAACGTCATTACAAAATGTTCCACAAGAGCAGTAACAAATTGAAGGCACACGTGTTCTTAAAAGAAACAGTACCAGATTTACGGCTGCTCTGCTGTAATAATGTTCTGAAGTCCAGTAGAAATGAAGTTCCTTAAATGACATTAAATAAATTATTCACTTTTCGCAGGATTCTTCAGGATTCTTATAAATTCCTGTTCAGAGATGCCTCCCCAAACTATCACTACTGCAAACCTTGGCCCAGTATACCTAAAGGAACATCTCCACCCCCATCGTCCAGCCCAGACACTGAGGTCCAGCTCCGAGGGCGTTCTGGCGGTTCCCTCACTGCAAGAAGTGAGGTTACAGCGAACCAGGCAGAGGGCCTTCTCAGTAGTAGTGCCCGTCCTGTGGAACACCCGTCAGATGTCAAGGAAATAAACAACTATCTGACTTTTAGAAGACGTCTGAAAGCAGCCCGGTTCAGGGAAGTTTTTAATATTTGATTTTTTTATCGTGTTTTTAATATTCTGTTGGGAGCTGCCCAGAGTGGCAGAGGGGTATTATACCCTGCTAGATGGGCGGGGTATTATTTTATTTTATATTATTTATTATTATTATTATTATTATTATTATTATTATTTCCCATTATGCAGAGCCCTGGTTTAAATGGCTTTACCATCTCCCACAGTGTTTGCTCTTGTAGTGGATACAAATCAGGACTGAAATCAGTCAAGTTCAAATCGGGGATACACAAATGACGCAAGGAAGCTTCTGCAGTGAAGAAGCCCCCATCACAAACAGCAGCATGATGATGCATTTCCACTCACAGCTCTGGTCCCTTTACCTTTTCAGAATGTTGGCCCCTCCTTCCGTTTCATCTGCCACCTCTATATCTTCCTCGGTTTCCTCTTCACTTGGTTCTTGGCCCTCCTCCTCATCTTTCACCTACAAAGTTGATCCATTGCAACAGTCAATAACATTCTATATCTTTTTTATTTTAAAAAGGAAGTTGGGTGATCTTATGTTGCAGTAGAAGTGGAAATTCTTGCTTCAAATTCTTGCTCCTTTGTGAATACACCCTGGGTTGGATCCTGGTTTGCTACTGAGTATTTATTCAAATTTGTTTGGAGGGAAGTTAGCTGACATTGTGTCAAAGTAAGTGTTGTTTCCAGTGCATTTTCCTGTCACTTTCTTTTAACCCAAAAAGTCTGTTTGATATTTTTTTAAGGGTGTGTTGCACAAGACCCACCTATCATCTATAATTGCACAATCTGAATTTGCCAGGATGCGAATGAATCTTACCTGAAAATAGCAACAGTCTGGAACTGCCCTAAGATGTTATGTTTGGCTGGGTGTCTCAAGAAAGCAATCTGAAATATTTGAGGAATGACAGAAAATATCTACCAGTTGGCATGCTACTGGGTTTTATTTCTATAGCACTAAAAAATGCCATCCCCACATTCCACCACACCACAATCTTGGGAATGATGAAAGCTTGGTAGTTATTTTCCATATCGCTGTCCAGACAGCTGCAGCAGCCCATGAAAAGATTATTTAACCCCTGCTTTCACCTAGAGAAACACTGCAAGCCCACTAAGGTGGAAAGATGCCAACAATAACATTAAACATGGAACTGAATAGAAAGAGAAAAGTAGCAGCATACCAACCATAAGGTAGGTTTTAGGCACAAGGCCCCTCTCCCCTCTGGAGTTTTTAGCCAGCCACCAACCGTCAGGCTTTTTCTCAAGGATAAGCAGAACTTCGCCTTTCTTCAGTATTGAAAACAAAGAGAGGGAAAGAAGCTACATTAATACACAAGGGTTTAAAGATATTTTGTGCTGAATATATGATGAAAGCAGAGGCCTAGTGGTCTAAGTTTGTTGCTTCTACCCAAAGTGACTGCTATTCTTATATTTCTACCAACTGATGCAAAATATTACTGTGGAAGACCCTAGAGTTGGGCATGTAAATTTGAATGGTTTACAGATGCTCTTAAGATTGAGCTAGCTGTTATATTGGACTTCCAACATCACACATATAAAAGCTTGATCTTGAATCCTGCCTTGTTGCTACAATCTAAAGAGACACTCTGGGAAAACCAACAAACTGAACCCAGGATAGGCCTATGCAGGTGGTGGGCTAACCTTGATTCTCAATGTTCACATTAAATGGTAGGGGACAAAAGAAAAAAGCTACAACTAGGAAGGCAGAGGTGAGAGATGGACAGCAGGAAAAAGCCTCCCCCCACCCTAGAATATGGACTCACCAGGCATATATTTAGTACCTATAGCAATTGAGATATTTACCTTTTCACGTGAGAGTAGTACACTTGGAGAAACACTGTAATAGGGATAAAGCCTTCTCCTCATGTATAAGGAGGCTCCAGAGATGGAGGTGCTGCTCTCCTCTCTTGTACAGTGCACACCTCTCTCCAGCTATAACAATGATAATGGCCACCTGTTCAATTTAGGCTACCTGGCATCACGAGCCAACTTGGTACCTCTCACATGCATAGCAGCATTGATTGACTTTGTAACCCTAGGGAAAAACCATCACTGCTAGACTCGTGTAGCATAATCAAATAGAGTTTTTGGACACTGCAAGAAGGCATCAGAGTGGGATTGGTGATGACTGACTTATGCAATGTCTACACCAAATGAACAAACAAATCCTACACAGCTATAGTACTTAGTGAGATATGCCCACATAAACTAATATTACATTTTACTTACTTTAAAGGTCAGGTCGCCTTCCTGCTGTGCAGAAAAATCACCAAGAGTGATAAAATTTTTAATAGCTGAATCATCTCCGAGTTTGTCTTCATCTTCGCCATCCTCTTCATCATCACCATCATCCTGTGTACTTTCTTCTTCTTCTTCATCTTCTTCCTCCTCCTCATCTTCCTCTTCACTTTCTTCGTTTTCTTGTAGTGTTTTTGGGCTGTCCTTCCTTTTTGTATTGCTAACCCAAAAAGAAACAGAGTCCATCACAGTCTTTTGACAACTGTTTATTCTAATCAACCACTGACGCAGACAATATTGTAAAAAACTTCCCATTTCTTGTTCTAGGGGTATAAGAAGGACCAAGTGTTTCAATAATTCCCCAATTTCATATTTTGAATACATTAATATTTCTAAGCAGTCTCATCCCTTAACTTTGGGGTAGGTAGCAATTAACAATTATACAATTATGTCAGATAAAGCTAAAATTATGTAGCAGACAAAGCATCAATGACTATGCACCTGTAACTATTATAAGGGATGCGGGTGGTGCTGTGATCTAAACCACTGAGCCTCCTGGGCTTGTCGATCAGAAGGTCGGCGGTTTGAATGCCCGCAACGGGGTGAGCTCCCGTTGCTCTGTCCCAGCTCCTGCCAACCTAGCAGTTTGAAAGAACGCCAGTGCAAGTAGATAAACAGGTAGTGCTGCAGCGGGAAGGTAAACGGCATTTCCGTGCGCTCTGGCTTCCATCATGGTGTTCCGTTGCACCAGAAGCAGTTTAGTCATGCTGGCCACATGACCCAGAAAGCTGTCTGTGGACAAATGCCTGCTCCTTCGGCCTGAAATCGAGATGAGCGCCGCAACCCCATAGTCACCTTTGACTGGACTTAACCATTCAGGGGTCCTTTACCTTATAACAAAGTTTTATGTTAATAACGATGTCCATGCTCAGACTTGAGCAAGCATGGGATAATCCAGCTTGATTAATAAAAACCTGTTTTAGAGTGCAATCCTGTACACACTTATCTGGGAGTAAATCCCACTGAACTCAATGGGACTGAAGCTGCAAACCTAACCATAAATACACAGAAGTAAGTCTCCTGAATTCAGTGGGGATTACTGGCAGATAAGTAGGGTTAGGATTGCAGCCTTACCTCTGAGCAGACTCCCACAGGTTTATACTGTTAATCTACTTACATGCTGGAGTCCTTGGTCACATCTTCCCGGCTAAATATTACTATAAGTTTATCCAGCTGCTCAGAAAGCATTAACAATTTTTCTCCTTCTTCTTCTTTTCTCTGATTATAATTTCCCACAGGGGCAGGCTCATCTGACTGCAAGATAACAATACACCAGATTTTTCGTAACATTCTTGTGTACATTAGGATTTGAACTAAAATGTCAATCTAGCATAGCCTGGCATTAATCACATTTATGGAAAATATGCTAATTACAAGTAAACAATCACATGGTGCTTTATACTTTTAAAAAAAGTGCCTCCTTTGACTTTGGGATACGTTTACCAATAGTATTATACATACAGCTGTCTAAGGAAGTTGTAGGGGACGCGGGTGGCGCTGTGGGTAAAAGCCTCAGTGCCTAGGGCTTGCCGATCGAAAGGTCGGCGGTTCGAATCCCCGCGGCGGGGTGCGCTCCCGCTGCTCGGTCCCAGCGCCTGCCCACCTAGCAGTTCGAAAGCGCCCTCGGGTGCAAGTAGATAAATAGGGACCGCTTTCTAGCGGGAAGGTAAACGGCGTTTCCGTGTGCGGCTCTGGCTCGCCAGAGCAGCGATGTCACGCTGGCCACGTGACCCGGAAGTGTCTTCGGACAGCGCTGGCCCCCGGCCTCTTGAGTGAGATGGGCGCACCAACCCCAGAGTCTGACAAGACTGGCCCGTACGGGCAGGGGTACCTTTACCTTTACCTTTACCTTTAAGGAAGTTGTATACATTATAACAAATTTAGGTTAACCACTGAAGGATGGACAGGGTAAGTGCAGTAATCTCAGGTCCTACCCTGACAGAGTATTTTTCTGAACCTCCTCTCCAATTTATTATTGTGGAAACAAGAAGTGCTGTACCTTAAACACTTACTTTCTTCAAGTTCTGTAGAGCAGAGATATTTTCATCAACAGACTTCTTCAGCTCCAAACATCTACAACAAAAACAGTACTTGCATTGTATATACTGCCTACACGGCCACAAATACAGGTGTTGAGCCCCCAAATCTGCAAATCCTCAGTTCCAATAGATCAGTCACATAATTTTCCATTCACCTCAAGGTTAGCATTAATGCCAACATGGCACTACAAATTACTTCTCTGAATAGGGAAAGACAGTGGACATATTCTCTTCTGGAGCAGAGGGAGAAAGTGTGTGTACACTGAGACTGGATGTCATCAAGTTGCTTTATCTCTCTTGCTGAGAAAACACAGCAGACTAGGGGCCACTAGGGGGCGCATCGGAAGATGGCTGACAATAACATCTCTCCGACCCACACGAGGTAATTTGGAGGCTATGATGGGAGTAATTAGCCTCCCTACCCCCCCCAGGATGGTGGGGGGGACTGCCTTGCCTGCTGTGCCCTATACCACCCCCGAATTTGTGGGGATGGGGGCACAAGGAACAAAGCCCTCCTGTGGGATCTCGGCGCTCCTGGACGCTGTCTCTGATCCGCGCCACTAGCTGCAAGAACTTCAAAAGAAACAATTTGGATGAAGGAATGCACATATTTCAAAAAAGGAGGGGGAGTAAAGACTGCAACAGAAGAGATCTCTGATAAAACAAGACAAGATTAAAGCATGACAAGATACGTCAAGACACGGTATGGCAAATGACTGATGGGGGAGGGGAAAAAATAACCTTTCCTTTCTTTCTTTATGTGATTAAACAAGAATCCCCTCCCCTCACGAGTCAGAAATATCGTTTTAAGGACTTAAGCTGTGGATTTAAGGCTGTGTGGAGATAAACTTTCGAACCAAAGCATGTTTTAAGAAGAGCGTGGAATGTATAAGAGCTTTGAAATGACACAGTTAAAAATGCCGTCGCCATATTGGGAAGTTCTGTCGGAGGACTGAGTCTGGGAGGAGAAATAGAGAAATAGAGCTGTTTTTATATTGTGGGAGAAACTCCTCAGAGGAACTCAAGAGCGACAGTTCTGTAATTAATGATGGAAAGAGCGATGTTATCTATGAAGGCGATGATATATGGAAACCATCTCGAATTGAGGACTGGAAGGACGGAAAAATCCACACAGGATTATTATTGGTGTTTATCGGCTTAAGGAGACTATCAGAAGAGATCATAAAGGAAAAAGAGAAAATATATGAATAAGATGTGATGTGGAAACAGCAAGATAAGACTGAATAGAATTATGAACTCTGTTTGGACTGATTTGGATTGATTTGGACATTAACTCAGTAGCAAGAAGATGATCAGAATCCCCCCTTCGGATCTTTAAATATGGGTCCCCCCAACAAAAATTTAAAATTTGGCTTTGTAATTCGGAATTTATATGATGTGATTTAATTTGATGTGATTGGCCAGTTAATAAAAATTTATTTATTTATTTTTTTAAAAAGACTATCTCAACTGTTCATTCTCCTGGAGGATCTGAACCAAGTGCTTGGCCAGGGATGAGGGAAAGTTGATTGTAGTTCTCTGGCGGGCCACTTAGTACCTCCTGGTACTTAGTATTTCCTGGTACTAAGTCTGCCCAAACAAGACAATTCCATTCCTAGGCAGGAGCATACGCTTAGGGTCACACCTTAAAGGTATGATTCAACTGTCAAAGAGATCCTAAGCATCTCTTAACAGCTAAAATAGACAGGAAACCTGTTTGTGAACTAGGCTTGCAGGCCAGCTCTATAACAGTGGAGAATAGGGCTAGTTTTACTTCAATGCCACTATTCATCCTCTAGCCCCAGCAGTCCCTGAGGGGACCCATAATTCCAGCCAAGATGCACATGAACGCCTCACAGAATGATCATTATAATGATAATAATAATTTTATTATTTATACCCCACCCATCTGGCTGGGTTTCCCCAGCCACTCTGGGTGGCTTACAGCATATATTGAAACATAATAAAACATCAAACATTAAAAACTTCCTGAAACAGGGCTGCCTTCAGGTGTCTTCTAAAAAAGTATGTAGTTCTTTATCTCCTTGACATCTGAAGGGAGGGTGTTCCACAGGGAGGGCACCACTACCGAATGCAACTGGATGGAACAATAATGGAACTGAAATGGCCACAACAGTGTTAGAGGGCTGGCATGTATGAGTGTGAGGGTGGTAAAGGAAGAGGCAGCCAGCTGTCGGAGGCTTTCAGGTAACCCTTCACAAGTACTATATTCACTTTTCCCAGAGTTTTGAAAATAAATCTCAGCACATCAATCGCCACTGTCTATATTCATGAACATCCTTGCATAAATACAAATTTATGACAAACCTCTAATGCAATATAGTTATACATCAGCAAATAAGTCCCACTGATCTCGATTAAAGTAATCATTTTTAGGATTGGATCTAAAAATATTTTTAGACCTGCAATCAAATTTGTTTACATCGAAGGAACCAACTAACAAGCATCAATAAATGTTGCTGGTTGCACCTCTGACCTCAAATACATTTGCATTATGCTTACCAGAAGGAGTTTTTTGAATATATATATATATAAACACATTACCTCTGACTAAGGCTTTGCTTCTTTCCAGAGTCCAGAGCCCCCACTTCCTTGCTTTCTTGGAGCAAAGCATTCACCTAAAATATGGAACAACCAAGATTCGCTTTGTCAAATGATAACGAAAGAATCAGAGAACTACTTTTCGGTGTGGGATTTGTGGCTCTCCGGAGATGGCTGGACCAGTGGCGTAGCGTGGGGGGTGCAAGGGGGGCCGGCCGCACCGGGCGCAACATCTGGGGTTAGGGCAAATCCACGGGTTAAGGGGCGCAAATCCACGGGTTAGGGGGCGCAAATTACTTGCCTTGCCCCGGGTGCTGACAACCCACGCTACTCCACTGGGCTGGACTCCCAACGCCCGTCAACAGAGCCAACGGTAAGGGCCAGCCCAAGACATTTCGGCACCTGAAGAAGACCCCAAAAGGGTGCCGTCCCCCCTCTCTACCATGGAAGAAGCAGGTGAGGCCATATCTACATCAGGAACAAGGGAGGAGGCATGGAATAAAGATCATGCCACCTGAGGCATCCGCCTTCACTTTGCCTCATGAGTGGGCCGGCCCTGCCAAAGGTCAGGGCGAATGAAATTTCGACTCAGAGGAGGGCCGCAGATTCCCCCACCTCTGGCTTACGCCTTTCCCTCCTACTAGCCCCATGCCTCTCGTGCCCTGCAATTAACGGTAGGGCCGTGCAGGATCCGCTTCCCGCCGCGCCCTTCCTCTCCCTGCCTCCCGTTTCCCCAGCTCACCTGCTCCCGCAGCTCTCGGCCCCGGCGCAGCGCACTCTGCAGCGGGCCCGTCCGGCCCCGGCGCCCGGTCATACCGCCAGCCGGGCGAAAGCTCTACGAGGCGCCTGCCTTGCGCGGAGGAAGAAGGCCGCAGCCGGTCGCCTAGGAGACGGAACGCTGCGGCGCGGGATTTATAGCGTCATCCTTAGGCGCTACGAGGAGACGGACAGCGAGGCTTCTCCGGCGTCCAACCGAACTACATGTCCCAGCATGCAGCGCAGCCGAGAGATTAAAAAGGGCAGGGGCTGCACACCCCGAGCTGCCCGTGCAAACGGTCCCATTGAAGATTTTATCGGCATTTTGCCCCCCACCTTTTAAAGTGTGCCTTCCTCTCCCAAGGATCTAGAATTCCATGGGTCAGACACTTTGCTTAGGTGGAAACCAGAATGCTGAAGTGCTATAATGCCGATATAATACGTTTGCAATGTCATGCTAGAAGATAAAGCAGCTTCAGTATTGGGGTAACACGCAATGCATAAACTACTAGGTTTTTGTGTGTTTTTACATGACATATATATATCACTAACTAAAAGGTGCGCAAAGATCTCCAAGTGAAACGCTCACCACATTTCCAATGCAAAGTCTCTGAAGGTTACGTTATCTTACATAACACCCTCTCACGTAACTTTGGAAACCTTGTCTTCTTCACCACAACCATTTTTCTGTAGCGAAAGAAGAGTTTCCCTCTTCTAAAATGCCATTGGGGGGCTTCTCATCACAGGTTTTCAGCGCAATCCAAAGTATGTCTGGTCATAAGTACCGGTAAGTCCTATTAAGTTCAATGGAGGTTACACACAGATGATTGGGTATAGCAGCAGTTTCTAATTGATGGTCCACAGACCCAAGGGGGTCCTCGTAACCCACCCAGGGGGTCTGTGGCACCATCCTCATAACAAAAACTACCATAGAGATATAAAAATTTTTAAAAAGTAGAGGGTCCATGGCTTCACTTTTGAAAAACAGGTTTTAAAATTAATTAGCTAATTGGGAACCACTGGGGTATAAGATTGCAGCACCATTATACCCAGCATCATCAGATGTGTAAATGAAATTATATACAGTGGTACCTCAGGTTACATACGCTTCAGGTTACAGACTCCACTAACCCAGAAATAGTACCTCAGGTTAAGAAGTTTGCTTTAGGATTAGAGCAGAAATTCTGCTCCGGCGGTGCAGCGGCAGCAGGCGGCCTCATTAGCTAAAGTGGTGCTTCAGGTTAAGAACAGTTTCAGGTTAAGTACGGACCTCCAGAACAAATTAAGTACTTAACCTGAGGTACCACTGTACTGTGAATATAAAATGTGTATGTTGGATGATACACACACACACACAACCAAGTGATGTAAGATATATGTATAGCTATCTCACCTAGCTGATCTGCAATCAATTTAGGATTTGCTTTATACCAAGTCAGACCACTGGAACATCTAGCTCAGTACTGTTGACACAGAACAGCAGCAGTACTCGTTTCAGACAGGAGTCTATGCCAGAGCCCTACCTAGCGATGCTGGCAACTGAACTTGGAACCACTGAGCTACAATCTTTCCTCATTAGCTGCTGCACTTCACACATAGCTCAATTACCTTTTCATAGGCTTTGCTTTAACTTTAGCCGGTTGGCTGTATCTGGCTTGTACTGACTCTGGTACTTTAAAGTGTATGGTTTTGTTGGTTTGTTTTAATGCTGTGAAGTGCTTCAAGAGCTTGCCTCTGTTTGATAAGTGGTATGTTACCTGTAAGAAATAAATTTATAATTTGGTCTATCACCCAGTCCTTTTATGTAGTCAATGAGCAAACTATAACCTCCAGGAGATCACGCCACAGTAAAACAGTTCAGCTCTGTGGGTCGGTTAGGGAAAAGCGACCCAACTTTACCACCAAGCAGAAGGGTTAAATTTTCACAACTAAAGGGCCTTAGAAATAAAGCATGCCTTCATTCTCTGAGCCGACACAATTTAACTAGAATAACTTGTTAAAATAAAGTTTATTTAGTCACATGCAGACCCTTGTTATCAAGATTCAGTCATCATAGTTGAAGCGTCAGACAATGAAACAAATCTTCCAAACATGGCACAAGAAGTTGACCCCAGCAAAGCAGACCACAATATTTCAGCGTCTGTATTGATGATGTTCTTCCATACATGTTGAACTTTTTCAGGTATCAGTCTTATTGAGTGAAATAACAGAAGCATTCTTCTTGTACGTGTGTGTTTTCTCAAAGTCTGTTAAATGTCAGATTTGATCCAAAGGCTTCCTCTTGCTTCCATTTGCTCCTGGCTGTTGATAGGAAGAGAAACAAAATAATAATAATATAAATGATGCTATCTATTCAGGTTTCTTCAAAATCAAAAGTGGATAGGTAAAGGTAAAGGGACCCCTGACCATTAGGTCCAGTTGTGACCGACTCTGGGGTTGCGGTGCTCATCTCACTGGCTGAGGGAGCCAGCGTACAGCTTCCGGGTCATGTGGCCAGCATGACTAAGCCACTTCTGGTGAACCAGAGCAGCACACGGAAACGCCATTTACCTTCCCGTCGGAGTGGTACCTATTTATCTACTTGCACTTTGACCTGCTTTCGAACTGCTAGGTTGGCAGGAGCAGGGACCGAGCAACGGGAGCTCACCCCGTCGCAGGGATTCGAACCGCCGACCTTCTGATCAGGAAGTCCTAGTCTCTGTGGTTTAACCCACAGCACCATCCGCGTCTATCTATTCAGGTTTCTTCAAAATCAAAAGTGGATACATTTAAGCAAATAAAAGCTGGGTAGCCAACAGCTAGTTTGGCGTTCAAAAGCCAGCAGTCCTCTTTTTAGAAAGCCATGGAAGGGGGCATGACCCTTCCCGGCCACCATCCCACTCCCTCGAGAAGCCATGCAGAGAGGCATGACCCTTCCCGGCCACCATCCCGCGACGTCCTCACCTGCCTTACGCCAGGTCCAGCTTCTTCTGCGTAGCCGCCAGCTGGTCCTGCAGCCGCTTCTTCCGCCAGTCGAGGTAGCGCCTGCGCGCCCTGTTCGCCTGCCAGCCCACCAGCACCCCCGAAGCGAAGGCCAGCAGCACCGCCAGCTTCACGGAGCGCTCCGAGAGCGGCTCCGAGCTCAGCGCCATATTTCACACCGTTCTACGGTGCCCACGGAGGGCCAAACTGCTTCCCCTGTCGCCTGGCCAAAGGGAAAGGGGAGGAAAAGCGGCTTTTTTTCGGAGCAGCGGCCACTAGCGGTCGAGCGTAGGCAGGCACACTGGGGGCTGCGATGCTGCGCGATGAGCGCTTTTCCTCGACAGCGGATCAGGCTGAAATTCAATAGGCTTCCTTCGGAGTTAAGCCGAGGCTCACGCCATCGAAAGACCCAGTTACAGATAGGTAGCCGTGTTGGTCTGCCATAGTCAAAACAAAAAAATTTTTTTCCTTCCAGTAGCACCTTAAAGACCAACTAAGTTAGTTCTTGGTATGAGCTTTCGTGTGCATGCACACTCCTTCAGATACCTGAAGAATACACTTCAGATACACTTCTTCAGATACCTTCTTCAGGTATCTGAAGAATTGTGCATGCACACGAAAGCTCATACCAAGAACTAACTTAGTTGGTCTTTAAGGTGCTACTGGAAGGAAAAAAAATTTTTTGTTTTGGCCATCGAAAGAGCTTTTCGATTTTCTGCCCTAAGGTGCCATTACGCTGAAGAAGAAAGTACTAGATAGAAGTAGTCATGATTGTTTGCTTTTGTATATTTTTGTTTGTTTTCAAGAATAATACTTAAGTACAGATTAATAAAATGTGTTCAGCAATTCATATATTTCCCATTTTTTAAGTCATTACTTGCTATTGCAAATGTTGATGAATGCAATACATCATGTAACCATAAAACATAGCTATATACTGCCACGACCACCCCAAAAATAAAAGTCTTAGTAGTATTAATGTTTTTAATTTTATATATATATATATATATATATATATATATATATATGCTTTTTACTTGCCTTTAACCTTTTATGATTTTATTGCTTAGTTTAATGTTTTTTATATTATAAAGTGCTGTAATATATCTAGTTAAGGCCATGCCGATCTTCCCCTTGAACGCTGTTTTCTCATTCTTTTATAAATACAGTTTTATTGATTTCCAGTATATAACAACAATTACAATAAAGGGGTGGGTGCAAAAGCAAAATCCCAATTTACACTCCTCCAGGACAGGTCAGTCTACTTGAGTTTGCCAAAGTCCGATCTGTGATTTCAGTGGTTGCCGTTCTTCAGGGTTATCAGCAAAGTATTTTACAGATGCCATATTTCAACAAATTTGTCTACATCATTTAAATTATTAAATGCATGTAATCTCTTTGTTAATTATTCAGTAATAACATGGCAAAGAAGCAATTCTCAGGATACACACACACACACACATTGCACAAACACAGAAATAAGTACTTAACAGGGACATTCACGCAAGCACATTTTCGCTTCCAAAAAGGGCAAATAAGACACCATCTTCTTAAAGCAACAGGTGCCTGTTTGTTTTTCCAAATGGTGTTTCCCAACTCTATGGTATTCACATGGAGACAAGTATTATACAGTTTCTTATTCATTGTCGTCATCCTCCTCATCTTCCTCCTCCTCATCTTCTTCGTCAGCCTCCTCCTCTTCTACCTTTTTCCAAGCTGCAACAACATCTTTAGCCATGGGACTCATTGCACCATCAAACTTGCCTTTAGATGTGTAGTCAGCTACATCCTTCTCATACTTCTTCAGTTTTGCAGCCTTGTTGTTGTAAGGCTGTTTTTCCACATCTCTGACGTTGTTCCACATTTCTTTGCCAAGTCTCCAATGGAGATGCCAGATTAGTGGATTTGATCTTGGGATGGAATTCTGAATAGAACAGGAAGAATCCAGACGGTGACCATTTGGGGACATTGGGGTCCTCCTTCTACTTCTTACCCACCCTTTGCTGGTCTGTAATCCTTCATTTCTCTATCATACCGCACTTTAACAGCTTTAGCCATCTCATCAAATTCCCCCTTCTCTTTGCTTGACACGGTCTTCCGCCTCTCTGAGCACTTCTTGGAGAACTCTGCAAAGCTGATGGGAACATCTTGGTTCCTTTTCTTGTGTTCTTCATGGCAGGTCTGAACAAAGAAGGCATAAGCAGACATCTTCCCCTTCAGCTTCTTTGTGTCACCTTTAGTCATCTTTACTCCCTGTATTGTTCACCTTAACCTAGATGGTAAGCAGGGGAAGAGAGCGAGATGCACACATGACATGCCAAGCCTCAATGCTAGTAGCTGGGGCTCAGCCTCAAGTTGGCTGGCTACGAGAGCGGCCTGTTGTCTGGGGCTTTATATGCCAATAGCAATACCTCAAAACCAACTTGGGGGCTAGTAGGCAACCAGTGTCTATCCCTTAGAACTGGTAAGAGGCACTATTCACTACCTGGGCCACCAGCTCCAGCCTCTGGACCAGCTGTAAGGGAAGCCCCACGTAGAGCACATTACAGTAGTCTAAACATAAGGTTACCATCCCATGAGCCCCAGTGGCCAAGCTGTGCCTGTCCAGGAAAGGGCACAGATGACACACCCATCAAAGCTGGAGGCAGCTGCTCTTCACAATGGAGAAGACCCTACCTTTGAGCTGATGTCCTCCCTGGATTCCATTGCTGCACTCCTTTTCCTGAGAGATGTCCTGCTTCCCTAGCCAGGGCAGCCATATCCTGGGACGGGAGAATACCCACCTCCTCCAGCCTCTATTCTCCAGTCTCAGTCCCTGCCTGTCATCCTCCTGCCCCACCCCCCATGCTCATCTGTCTCAGCCTGCCACTCCACACCTGGGCCAGTCATGTGAATCATGACAACCGAAAGATGCAGCAGATGCAACAGGACCCCACTGTCCCCAACAGTGTATTCACAAACGGACAAAACTCCGCTCTCCACTGCAGATCCACAGCCAGTTTACATTCCCACTCCTTAGGTGTTATTGTTCCCCTGGGGTCCTCAACAAGACACTCTCAAACACCACCACTCTGGGTGCCCATAAAGACCACTTGCCCCTCCAAAAATGTTGAATTGTGGGGTTTTGTAAAGCTCTCCCCCCGCCCACCGTGAGTGGCCCTGGGCAGAATCAAAAGCAAAGTGCAGGCATCCAATCACTTTGTACTCTTAACCTTCCTTTCCCAGAATTCCTCTGGGCTCCATACATTCCCTGTGTTTATGTTTGCTAGTGTGTGTTTTGCCTGCTTTTTGTTTTTCTTGGTTTGGGGTTTGTTTTGCCTGTGGTTTTGTTTGGGTTGTTTAGTTGGCAGGGACTACAGTCATACCTCATGTTACGTTTGCTTCATGTTACGTTATTTCAGGTTGCATCCCGCAGCGACCTGGAAGTACCGGAAAGGGTTACTTCTGGGTTTTGCTGCTCGTGCATGCGCAGAAGTGCTAAATCGAGCTTCGCGCATGCACACAAGCACCAAATCACGTCGCACACCTGCGCAGATACGGCGCTTCAAGTTGCAGGCTTTTCTGAATGCCGTTCACAACCAGAGGTAGCACTGTATTTTACCTTTTGGGAGGAGTGTTCTCCTCCTCCTCCTCCTCATTGTGGGGGGGGGGCGGTGTAGCTAAATTGCCTGTAGGTGGGATTCCGGGCATCATTTATTTCTTCCCCTTCTGTGTTTTTGCGCCTACAACTGGGATAGATTTTCAAACATGCTTCCCAGGCCCAAAAATGTTGGGGACCACGATGCATGCTGTTCAGAAACCTGTTTTGCCAGTTCATTACCTCCCACCCCAGCAGACCTTTTACCACTTGCACTGGACTGTATTTTCATTTGACTCTGCATAATAGCAGGGCTCGTCTAAGCCTGCAATCCTATATACACTTTCTTCCAAATAGACATGCATAGGATTGCACCTTATGTCTTGTAGTGCCGGCCACCAAGCTTTGCTTTGTTCATTTCCTTTCCTATCCACATGCGTATTTGTGTGTGCTTGTGTCTGTGTGTAGAAATCTGTCAACTGAGAATAACACCTCATGCATTTGACAGAATGGACTCTAGCCCACAAAAGCCTGGGCTGCAATTAATTTTTAACCTTGAAGGTGCCCCAGAACTCTTTGTTCAGCTGAAAGCTAGTAAGAACAGAAGTGTGCCTATAGCAATCTAATAGTTAAATACAGTTGAATGAACTTGATTGTGCTCTTTGTATGCAAACCCCTCCTCTGTACGTCCCTGGACAGATAAATGCTTCCTCAGCATTTCTGAGGCACTGCTTAGAGAAACAATATTAAGCTGACTTTAATGCCAAACTTCCTTTTCCTGCATGCCAGATTTCACCGCTGGCAGACGAACAAACCAGCGAGCTGCAGCCACAGCCCATGAAAGCAGTGAACTTTTCAACCCTCCGCTGTAGCCGCTCCTTTCAGAACAGCCAGATGGGCAGCCATTTAGTCAATGAAACCATCCAGCCCACAAGAAAAGAGCATTGTGCACATTGCATATGTAAAGTAGGAATGAAACTCTAAATAAAATACTTCTGGGCAGCCACCTTGGCTGAAAAAATCCCAGTCCTGGCATACAGCCTGCCTCCCGTAATTTTCCAGTCCTTTACCGTAAAGTTAACCAGCCCTCAGAGCACATAGGAGACTGCCTATTCCAGATTGGACCATCTGTGCATCTGTCTCAGAACTGTCTACAACAGGGATGGTGAACCCGCTGGGGAAAAGCCACAGCGTAGCCAAAGAACATCTGCTTTGCATGCACAAGGTCCCAGATTCAGTCCCTGGCATCTTCTGGCCAAGCTGTGAGAGACTCCTGCCTGAAATTCTGGATAGTTGCTGCCCAGCGGCACAAAAAACTATAAGTGGAAGGCAGTTTCCTATGTTTCCGGGTGCCAGTGCATTCAGCACACCATCCAAGAAGAGTCACTCACTCTCGTTTGATCAGTGGATCTAGTTTAACCTAGTTGAATCTAGTTCTGGATGAAATCAATGGGCCTTAAGTAAAGGTCTTCTTCCACAGATTCCATTGGCACTTCACTTCAGTTATTTGGTTGGCAGCCGCCTGTCTCAGGAGACTGCTCCTTTGGGGGTGAAATCAAACCATTGGAGATTTACAGCTCCTGCTGTGGCTGTAGAGACTGATATGGGAGAGACATGTTTTGTTGCAGCTGGGGCAGATGCATCATGGTGTTTCTTCTCTCTGTTCCCCCCAGAGGTCATTCCTCCTCTGATCACTGCTATGGATACATGGCACTACAGTCTCAAGGCACTACAGTCATCTGAAAGGGATTCCCACGTGGCAGGGTTCATGTTACAGTTGCAGACATCTTTGTAACACAGAGTTGCTCTGCCAATGGGCCTGCTGTCTTAATAATTGGCTCTCATGCATTTGAGAACTCCATCAGGGTTCCAGGTAACATGGAACTTCTGTAGGCACACACCTGTGCCTGCATAGGCTCTGTTCCAGGCCCTCCAGATGTTTTGAGACTACAATTCCCATCATCCCTGACCACTGGTCCTGCTAGCTAGGGATCATGGGAGTTGTAGTCCCAAAACATCTGGAGGGCCGAGTTTGCCTGTGCCTGCTCTGTTCTGAAGTCATTTGTACAAACATACATATGAAAGGCAAAAGGGAACACATCTTAGGATGGTGATTGTCATCTGCACGTTTTAGGAGTATTAAAAGTATTTTTAAAATAAAACAAAAATCTGTCTAATATACTGGAACACCTTTTACTTGACCAAAAATGTCTTTGCAGTGTAATCCTAACTGTATCTACCACTGAGTTTAATGTGACTTGCTCCCAGGTAAGTGGGGTGAGGATTATGGCCATAATCAAATTAACTCAGGGATGGTCTTCCACCTGTTGCTGAAGTACAACTCTGAAATTATTATGGGTTACTCGGGTCTCATCAATGGGTTAGTTTCACTGCTGTATGACATCTTGTCAAATGCTACTTTTACTGCAAATCAAAATCATAAGACCTGGTGGGAACACAACTGGGGAGTTCAGACAGAAGATGAAGATTGGAAGAAAAAAAATCTGGTCCAAGGTCCCATATACATCTGTTTTGCCTCGAAGAGGGAACTCTCCCTGAAAATAGCACATAGTTGGTACTTAACACAATGATTCATTCCTTTTCTACATGGGGGTGCTTCACACTTAGGCTGGAGGGGTTGCCAGCATAAGTGATGGAACTGCCCAAGGTAAACTGGTTCAGGACAAAAGTATTTTTTGACATCTCATTGATAACTGGACAAGCAATCCATCCCTCCCCTTGTCTGGATCTTGGATTTGTTTGCAGATTCGGATCAAGACCAGAAAAGAAACAAGGAATTGACTTTGCATGTTTTGATAGCAGTCCAGGACACATCTGTAGGTTTCGGAAAAGCTTATCTTCTTTTTTAAAATAAAAAATTGCAGTGGTTTTGATTTAGATCATGGAACCCTTTGTAATTATAGACCACAGATCCTTTTCCTCCTGGTATGTTTTATTGTTGATTTAGTAAATCACTTAGCTGTATTCTATACCTCTTTATTGGCAATCGTAACAATTTACCTTTAAAAAACTATTTTTTCGTTATTTCTTTTTTTCTGAAAAAATGGGAGGGGAAAACTTACAACTCCCATCAGTCACAGCCAGCATGACCAATGGCTGAGGATGATGGGAACTGTAGTTCTGCAACATATTAAGGGCCAAAGGTTCTCCACCCCAGGATTAAGCCAACCCCATTAAATGCTGCAACCCTGGTTTGTCATTTCTGTTTCCGGTTGTTTTGTTGTTTTTAAATCTATATGTTATTTGTAAGTTGCGGTGAGACCCTTTGGGGTTAGTTGGTGGGAAAATCAGTGTTATAAATAAATCGTCCATTACTTATTTGGATCCTTAACATTTCTTTTAGCTTTGTAACACTTGTAGCTGTGACGGGGGAGGGAAGAAACAGAGAAGTGTGGCTGCAATCATACACATGGAAACGTGCATATATTGTGGGATGCCAGAGTCTTGTGGCATTTTGAAAACGAATGGATTTATTGTGGCATTAAACTTCCATGGATTACAGCCCTCTTCATCTAATGCATTTAGTGTTATCCTGATTTGTAGGTCCACATAGCTTCTTCTTCTTCTTGGGTGAGGCTTGTCAAAAGTGTTGCCGGAGAGAAATGAAATGCAGAAAAGTGCAGACCTTGATAATTGCATACTTAAAATGGTGATTTACAAAACTGCTCTCCGTCTAATCTGCAAACGATAGCATTGAAACTCCTGATGCATTTAAAGCACATGGCTGCCAATCCGCTACTAAGCTCACTCCAAGGTACACAAATGGTGGGAGATGGAGTCCAGCAACGCCGTACCTCCCTGATAGAGTGTCTGCCCTGCAAACAGAAGGTCGCCGGTTCAATCCCCACAGGCACCTCCAGGTGGGGTTGGGAAAGGCTCCTACCTGAAACCCCGGCGAGCGGCTGCCAGTCAGTGTAGACAACACTCAGCTAGGTAGACCAATGGGCTGACTTGAGTACTAAGGCAGCTTCCTATGTGTTCCTTGAAAACAGGGACTTGCTTTCCCACAAGGATGTAGCGAGGGGGCGAGTTAAACGTGCAGAGGATGGGGGCGCTTCTGAAACCCTACGATGCCCCTTTGTTGTTGTTTAGTCGTTTAGCCGTGTCCGACTCTTCATGACCCCATGGACCAGAGCACGCCAGGCACTTCTGTCTTCCACTGCCTCCCGCAGTTTGGTCAGACTCATGTTTGTAGCTTCAAAGACACTATCCAACCATCTCCTCCTCTGTCGCCCCCTTCTCCTTGTGCCCTCCATCTTTCCCAACATCAGGGTCTTTTCCAGGGAGTCTTCTCTTCTCATGAGGTGGCCAAAGTATTGGAGCCTCAGCTTCATGATCTGCCCTTCCAGTGAGCACTCAGGGCTGATTTCCTTCAGAATGGATCGGTTTGATCTTCTTGCAGTCCATGGGACTCTCCAGAGTCTCCTCCAGCACCAGAATTCAAAAGCATCAATTCTTCGGCGATCAGCCTACTTTATGGGGACGCCCCTTTACAAACCCCAATAAACTCAGCCGGGCTTCCTTTCCGAGGCAACCCACAGGGCGGGTCCAGATTCTCGCCGGCCTCCTTTGCAGCGGGGGCGGGGAGCTGGAGGCACCCCAAAGTTTTGCTGCGCCACGGCGAGCGCCGAATCAAGGCGCTTCGCGCAGCGCCTGCTGGCTCATCCATCCTTCTCCGGAGCTGGGAGTCGTTTCCGCTGCCCGGAGTCACGTGCAGCTGGGGATTAAAGCCTCCTGGGCGCCGCTGCAGCTTCGGGGATGGAGTCGGCGGGCCGGAGTCGAGTCGGGATCCCGCAACCGCCGGCAGTGCAGGAGCAACCAGGCTCCGCAGCCGCGCAGCCGCCGCGCAGCTTAGCCGGAGCCGCGCCCGACGCCGCGATGGGAGACTCGGCGCAGGAGGAGGTGACCCGCCCAAGACTGGTTCTTGCGCGACCGTGGCGAGGGGAGGAGAGGGGAGGTCTCGGCTCGGAGGGGCTGCATCGTCCACGTTGCTCTGCTGGTCCCCCTGCAGGCCCAGCCCAAGCCTGCGCAACTCTCTCTCCCCCTTTCCCCCATGGCTGCTTTGCTACTGCAAAAGTTTCCACGGGCCCCCACTTTTTGGAAACGAGAGATCCCTTTGCAGCGCGCCTGCTTGCACCAAACACCAGCTGCTCTAGCAAGTGGTTATTTTTCTTGGGGTGTCCCGTGAGTTAAGGGGAAGAGTTTGCCCACTTCTGCAGCTGTGCCTCTGGACAGCATCTTCAGCAACTTTTCCTTCAGCTCCATGGCGCACAAAAGCTTCTCCTGCGTAAAGGGGCGTTTGGGTGGGCAGGAAGGCACGCGTGCAAACTTAAAAGGTTGGCAGAGACTGTTGCTCTGCTGGCCTGGCTGCCGCTCCTCGGCCAATGTGCCGAGAGCCTTTTAAAAAAAAAAAAGCTGAGCGAGGCGTTTTTGTCGCATTCCTTGGCAAAGGCGAGATCCGTTATACAGGCAGAGACACAGCAGCTGCTGCCTGGGGTGGAGCAGTTCAAGGGGTACCTGCGGTATTCTGCAAGCAAAGGTGTGTCTTGCTGGGATGACTGGTGCCTTGTCGACACCCGTCGAGGGTCCAGCTCAGAGGACTCCATGAGGCTATTGCAGGCAATCTGGCCTCTGCTTTTCCCATCACAGTCCAACTTAGGATGGCAGTTCAATTTCAGAGGCTGTGTACAGTCGTACCTCAGGTTACATACACTTCAGGTTACATACGCTTCAGGTTACAGACTCCGCTAACCCAGAAATAGTGCTTCAGGTTAAGAACTTTGCTTCAGGATGAGAACAGAAATCGTGCTCAGGCGGCGCGGCGGCAGCAGGAGGCCCCATTAGCTAAAGTAGTGCTTCAGGTTAAGAACAGTTTCAGGTCAAGAACGGACCTCCGGAACGAATTAAGTTCTTAACCCGAGGGACCACTGTACATATTATGGGCTGGAAACGCAGTTAGGTTGTTCTTTTTCTCAATTTGGATCATAACTGTGTCTTTTAAGTGGGGCGGGAATGCAAAAGTTCATAAGAAACAACCAGATGGATTTCGATTGCGGCTAACGTCGTGCATGCTATCTGGGGTTTCATATGGGGGAACATTCTCAGCCCTCGCAGGAGATGTCTGGGGTTGAACATTGGGAACTTCTACCTGCCAAAACTGCCACTGAGCTACAGCCATTCCCAACAGCTGATGGAAAGACTTGATTCATAAAGGCAATAGGTATTCCTCTTCTTACATTATTTAATGGTGATCAGTGCATTAGATTCCCACCCCCCTGTTTTGCTTGACATACTTGGGCTGTGCCCAAGTTCTGCTCGAAAGAGGAAACTCTATGGATTTAGATCAACTAGATTGGCTTCTTGGTCATATCCTTACTGTTATCAAAATGAACATATGAGCATCCCTGCTGGTTCAGGCTAGCATCCTGTCCTCTCTATAGTCAGCCAGATGCCCATGGGAAACCTGAAAGCAGGAACTGAACACAGGTGCATCTCCCTCCCTGCAGTTTCCAGCAACAGGCATGAATACTCTCACACAGAAGAGGACTCTGGCAAAGCAGTTTCTCCTGTGACTTGTGCTGCCCCTCCTGATGGAGAAAGCAAGGTTGTTTTCTGCAAACCCTTGCAAGGAGAGCCTACTTGGGGCTTCCCTTACCAGGTTTCAAAGGTGCTTGTTAGATGCATCCAGTCCTTAATACAATCTTAGGTGGAAGCTGTAACTTCAGCCCAGGCAGGATCATGCCAGCTTGATCAAGGGGCTGGAGCAGCTCCACTGTGGAGAAAGGCTGCAGCCCGTGCAGCTTTTTAGTTTAAATAAATGTCTTTAAAGTCTTATCTGCTTTTTAGTTTAGAGCAGATGCACCAGGTTGTGCCCAACGTTGTGGGAACCATCGTGCTTGTGTGACCCAGTATACCTGAAGGAGCGTCTCCACCCCCATTGTTCTGCCCGGATGCTGAGGTCCAGCTCTGAGGACCTTCTGGCAGTTCCCTCATTGCGAGAAGCAAAGCTACAGGGAACCAGGCAGAGGGCCTTCTCAGTAGTGCCGCCCGCCCTGTGGAACACCCTCCCATCAGATGTCAAAGAGATAAACAACTACCTGACATTCAGAAGACATATTAAGGCCTGTTCAGGGAAGTTTTTAATGTGTGACATTTTAGTGTATTTTTGGTCTCTGTGGAAGCCATCCAGAGTGGCTGGGGAAACCCAGCCAGATGGGCGGGGTACAAATAATAAATTATTATTATTATTATTATTATTATTCAAGCACACAATGATGTCCCTGTGTGTTGGGAAGAAGCCGAGAGGATAGCTTTAAAGAAAGATTAGACAAATTCAAGGAGCAGAAGCCTCTCAGGGGCTACTTACTGGGTATGGGGGGGGGGGAGATTCCCACAGTGGTGTTGCATGTCTGAGGTGCTTATAGGTGGTGGGTGTGGTCTAAACCACTGAGCCTCTTGGGTGTGCCAATTGGAAGGTCGGCAGTTCAAATCGGTGTGACAGGGTGAGCTCCTGTTGCTCTGTCCCAGCTCCTGCCAACCTAGCAGTCCGAAAGCAGGCCAGCCTGTGGTTTCCGTCACAGTGTCCTGTTGTGCCAGAAGTGGTTAAGTCATGCTGGCCACATGACCTGGAAAAGCTGTCTGTGGACAGATGCTGGCTCCCTTGGCCTGAAAGCGAGATGAGCGCCGCAACCCCTTTGACTGGACTTAACCGTCCAGGTCCTTTACCTTTATCTTTTACCCTTTTTTTAAGGAAGATAGGGGGCTGCCTTATATGGAGTCAGACCATTGGTCCATCTAGCTTAGAACTCTCTACCCTGTCTGGCCACAAGTCTATGGTTCCTGGCAGTGGTCTCTCACAGACCTTCTTGAAGATGCTGGAGATCAAACTTGGGGCGTTTTGCATGCAAAACAGATGCTCTACTAGTCAGCTATGGCTCTACTCCAATAAACTTTTCACAAGAGGCCCCAGAAGGGTACTGCAACTGCTGGGATGGTCCCAGAGTCCTGCCCACTTGTCCCCTGCAAACTTCAGAGGGTGGCTGGGGCATCTGGGTGTTGCACCTTGCGTCAGAGGCATGACACACCTCTAAGGAACATACCACCAGCTCCAACTTTAGGAGAAAGGATGACATTCATTATTCCTGCCAGAGGGGTGCACTCATTGCAATGACGAATGTTGCAGTGGAACCCTGACTTTGATATTTGCCACACTGGAGATCAAAATGAGCTTTCTTTAAAGGGGGCGGGGCTTCACGGCTTGGCTTTAAAGGAGTGTTTAAAAAAAATATCTGTGCAAGAATGGGCAGCTTTGTAACCTAAGTAGGGACACTGTGGGACTTGCTTTAGTTCAGCCCGCCAACATTCGGGGTCACATTGGGACATACGAAATGTCACTTTTGTTGCAACAATGCTGAAGTCTCTATCCGACTCGACTGTGGCTTGTCTCAGAGCAAGTATTTTGGAGTGCTTGGCCTTCACAATGTTGCATGCCCAGAGCAACCTCATTGTCTGGCTTGACATGTAGCCAAAGCTCTTCTCAGTGAAAGTTATGCTCAAATTATAAGCGTCATTGCCAAAGGATACGGGGAGACCAGTGAGAGGCATGTGAAGGAAGCAGATTGTCGTCTGGTATTATGGAAAGCAAAAGGACTCCTTTCCTTGGCAGTTGCGCATCTTCTTTTAAGGTGTACAACGTACTAAAGGTAAAGGTACCCCTGCCCATACCGGCCAGTCGTGTCCGACTCTAGGGTTGTGCGCCCATCTCACTTAAGAGGCCGGGGGCCAGCGCTGTCCGGAGACACTTCCGGGTCACGTGGCCAGCGTGACGAAGCTGCTCTGGCGAGCCAGCACCAGCGCAGCACACGGAAACACCGTTTACCTTCCCGCTAGGTAAGCGGTACCTATTTATCTACTTGCACTTAAGGGTGCTTTCGAACTGCTAGGTGGGCAGGAGCTGGGACCGAAAGATGGGAGCTCACCCCGCCGCGGGGATTCGAACCGCCGACCATGCGATCGGCAAGCCCTAGGCACTGAGGTTTTACCCACAGCGCCACCTGCGTCCCACATACAACGTACTAGATTCCTTTTAAGGTGTACAATGTACTGGATTCCCCCTGCCCCCTTTGATATTAGTTGGAAGAACCGTAATCAAGTAATCTGTTATGCTTGGAACAAGCTGTTTCTTGTGAGACGACTACTACTTAAAAGTTTTAAACAGTTACCCATTGCATTTTAATAGCCAAACAGTCCACTTGAACTAAACCTTTGACAGCGTTCTGAATTGCATAGCTCTTGCTGACAGATGAACGTACATTCTGCCACTCGATGTCTTACTCTGTGACCTCTGAACCTGGGAAGCATGTGGCTGGTGGTCTGCAGGCCATAATCCGAGTGACGTGGCAAACAATGACAAGCTGTGTGTGCGCACACATTGTGGACTACTAAAAGGCTGGAGCTCTTTTCTCTTGTCCTATGGCCCTGCAGACAGACTCTGCATATACTGGCTTGCAAATAGTCTTTAGGCAGTGGGAGTACTGATCATGTTAGCAAAATCCTTTCTATGCACTGTTGTATAAGGACATACAGTGATGATGGAAAATGGGCAGGACTATCTAACCTCCATGTATAACTATGATCAGTGCCGGATTTATGTATAAGATAAAAAATTAAAGGAAAAAAACCTGGATGTACATTTCCAAAATATAAGATAAAAAACAAATAAAAACAAATAAATGGCTTTAGATACCTGTTAGGTTCATAATGATGTTTGCTTCATGTTACATTCTTTCAGGTTATGTCCTGTGGCGACCTGGAAGTACCAGAAAGGGTTACTTCCGGGTTTCGCCACTCGCGCATGCGCAGAAGCGCTATACCGCGCTTTGCGCATGTGCACAAGCACCAAATCACGCTGCGCACCTGCGCAGATACGGCGCTTCAGGTTGCGCTCTTTTCATGTTGCGAATGGGCCTCCAGAACGGATCCCATTCGCAACCAGAGGTACCACTGTAGCATATATTCAACACAAAAAACAGCGACAATTTGTTGTTGACAAAGGACAGCTGGACATATAAAGGGCCCCATGACCGAGAAGAGGTAAAGGAGCTGTAGGGCAGAGGTGGGGGGGACTAGAGGACTGCATTTCCTAACAGGGAACTTTCTGGGGTCCGCACAACAGTGGTAGGCAAGGCCAGGCCCAAATGTAGGCAGAGCAAAGGATGAGACTCTTTATACAATTGGCTACATTCCAGCCATGTGAAAGCTAAAGGTTTCTGTTCCACATGGAACATGCGCATGCATCTCTTTGAAAATACTCCATGCAGGCAAGCAGGAGGTGTTATCCCAGTTGAAGAAAACAGACAGACATAAGTAGCTGGTCAGAGGCGGGCATGCGAAGGTGCCATGCTAACTTCCCAGAAGGTGGGATGCTGTTGCTTACTAGGGAATGGTGAGTTCAGCGCAGCACTAACACCCTGGCAGGAACACCAGATCAGTTCTGCTGGATCAAGCCAGTGGCCCATCTAGTCCAGCATCTTGTTCCCACAGTGGACAACCAGATGCTCTCCCTGTTTTTAGCAACTGACATTCAGGAGCATGGCTGTCCCCGACAGTGGAGGCAAAGCATAGCCATAATGACTAGTAGCCACTTAAAACCTTTGGTTGTAGATAGGAGAGAATATATTAATTGCAGTTTATTCCTCCAGATGCTCACGTGTGTGGGATAAACAGAGGTTCAAAATCCCATCCTTGGCAGCTAAATTAAAAGCATTGAATTTAGGCTTTCAAACCTTGTTTTGAGGAAGTCCATCTATGAAGTCATCTGGCTTCCCCCTTCTTAACCTGCTCATCAAAGAATCAGGCAGCAGCTTGTGAATTAAGTCTGAGTGTAGAGCAGTCGAAGTGCAGCCGTGTTGAAAATGTATTCCCTCTTTACAGCAGAGTCTTCTCCTGGCAGCAGCGTATGTGTATGATGCCCAGTACAATAGGAACATCCCCTTTGATACCTCTCCACGGGCAGTCAGGTAAGTGCATGGTTTGGGGTCATGCTGAACACTCTGATGCATGCTGCAAAAAGTGTGTAAGGCTGCTGAAATGTGAGAGTGCCTTGGCTTCTTTAATTTTTCAGGCTGTGTGTGTGTGTGTGTGTGTTGTGTTTAATAATAATAATAATTTATTATTTATACCCTGCCCATCTGGTTGGGTTTCCCCAGCCACTCTGGCCACTTCTAACAAAATATTAAAATACAATAGTCTATTAAACATTAAAAGCTGCCTTCAGATGTCTTCTAAAAGTCTGGTAGGTGTTTTTCTTTTTGACATCTGGTGGGAGGGCGTTCCACAGGGCAGGTGCCACTACCGAGAAGGCCCTCTGCTTGGTTCCCTGTAACTTGGCTTCTCACAGCGAGGGAACCACCAGAAGGCCCTCAGTGCTGGACCTCAGTGTCCGGGCAGAACGATGGGTTTGGAGACACTCCTTCAGGTATATTGGACCGAGGCCGTTTAGGGCTTTGAAGGTCAGCACCAACACTTTGAATTGTGCTTGGAAATGTAATATTAAACCTTGCGCAGTAGCGTAGGTAGCCAGGGGCGGGGGGTGGTCTGCACCGGATGGGAGGGCAGTCTGTAGGGTGGCATGGGAGTCTTAAGTGTGGCACGGTGGCTGCTATGCGGGGGTTGGGAATATGGGCGGCAAGTGAGCTTGTGGGCAGCACGTAAGTTCCTAGGCTTTTTGGGTGCTGCAGGAGGCCGGAGCCACTTCCTGTCCCGAAATCGGCCGTTGCCCTAAAAAAGTCAGGTCATGGTGGTACAGTGGTACCTCGGGTTACAGACACTTCAGGTTACAGATACTTCAGGTTACAGACTCCGCTAACCCAGAAATAGTACCTCAAGTTAAGAACTTTGCTTCAAGATGAGAACAGAAATCCCGCGCCAGCGGTGTGGCGGCAGCGGGAGGCCCCATTAGCTAAAGTGGTACCTCAGGTTAAGAACAGTTTCAGGTTAAGAACGGACCTCCAGAACAAATTAAGTTCTTAACCCGAGGTACCACTGTACAAGCTACGTGGAAAGAAGATGAGGCCTCTGGTGCTGCGGTTGTCTCAAAAAGTGTGTTTTTGGGGTTCTGGCACAAATGTGGCTAATATGACTTGATGCTGTTTTGGAGCAAGGTTGATACTGAAGATTCGTCTCATTGTTGGTTTTCTCCAGAATGAGGCTTTATGATTCCTCTAGCAGCCTTGTTCCCCGCACTGCTCAAGAATTTTCAGAAACAAACAGCAGTGCCGTGGTGACATTGGTTGGATAAAAATCAGCATACTTTTGAAAAGTTAGGCCCATCGTCCCGATTCAAAACGGCATTCAATTGTATCCAAGCATAGAAGAAAAGTGGCTCTTTGAGCTCGGAAACCATCATGCAAAATTTGGATACAGTATCTTATGTGGTGTCCAATGGCATAGCAAGCAGACGGATAACTTCCTTTATTTCTCCAATAGATTTTATTAAAGTTCAAAAAAAGATATCAAAGGTGTATGTCAGATACCCAAGAAATGAATCTAAATAAAAACACAAACTCAAAAGATGAAGAGAAAAAAGGGGAAAGAAAGAAAGAAAAAAAGGGGGGAGAGTAAAGAGTATAACTTCTGATTCTTCGTCTGTCAGTTATATATAGAAAATTATTCCAAACATCCACTCCAGGGTAATACCCAATAATTCCACTTTCTGTAAACCAATATTTTCTTCAATTCTCAAATCCAGATATCACAAGTTCATTTTCTTTTTCACACGAAAAGTCTATAAAGGAGTTTCCAATCTTTAGTAAATATCAGCAATGATAATTACTTTCCAAAATAGAGCAGAAAATACCCAGCATTGCTCAGGAATGGTGAAAAACCAAAAATAATACTGATATTTATAAATGGGTAGTATGATGTGTTGGTTTCTAGGGCTGCGCTTTAAAGTTCGCCAGCAACATTTTGATCCTTGTATGTTTTAAAGCCCCACCTTGTTTTCAGTGACTGCAAGTTTTATCGTTTCAAATATTGTGTTTTGATGCGGTAACCTGCCCTGGGACCCTCGGGGTGAGGGTCTTAGAAATAAATGAATAATAAAATCTTAGGGGGAGGTCCTGGTGGTTTAGAGCAGGCTTTAAATATTCTCCCTGCTGTTGCCGCCACAACAACTGCGCTTGCTGGCGCTAGAGATCATTTTCCTACCGAGGTTCTCAGTTGCTTTTCCGACTTCTCTTCCCAGACTTTACTATCTGTATAACCACTGGACTATGCAAGCAGCTACCTACTTCTTTATATTTGTAGACCTCGCCCTTGCGCTGTTTGAAGAGCCAGCTGTATACCTGCTGCCTTTCTTGGTAAGCTTTCAGTCAAATTGGGATGGCGAATAATTCCACCCTGATGTTGGAGGCTCGATAAAGTGTGTGTGTGTGTGTGTGTGTGCGCGCGCGCGCGCGCGCGCCTTAATCTAGAATGATTAACTTTGGCACAATTCTGCGTATAAGAAACTTTACTCTCTCTCTTTTTTAATTATAATAATAATAAATTTTATTTATACCCCGCCCTCCCCGGCCAGAGCTGCGCTCAGGGCGGCTAACACCAGTAAAATTATAGTAAAAACATAATGGGGGGGAGGGAAACCAATTTAAAATGCAATTTAAAATGCAGACTCATTTTAAAAGTAGCCCATAGATCAAAAATAGAAGGGGAGGGAAACATAAGGGTCAGACTGAGTTCAAACCAAAGGCCAGGCGGAACAGCTCTGTTTTGCAGGCCCTGAGGAAAGATGTCAAGTCCCGCAGGGCCCTAGTCTCTTGTGACAGAGCGTTCCACCAAGTCGGGGCCAGTACTGAAAAGGCCCTGCATTAAGAAATACTTTTTTATGTGTCCCGAATCTTCTGACATTTCAGCTTTACTGATTGCCCATGAGTTTTAGTGTTATGAGAAAGGAAGGAGAACTTTTTCCACTTTCTCCATTTCATGCCCAATATTATAAACGTCTTATCATGTCACCCCTTACTCCCCTTTTCCCCACTAGGGTTTCCCAAACTTGGGTATCCAGTGTGTTGTTGTTTTTACTACAACTCCCATCATCCCTAGCTAGCAAGACTAGTGGACAGGGATGATGGGAGTTGTAGTCCTAAAACAGCTGGAGACCCACGTTTGGGAAACCCTGCTCTAATCTAAAAAGTCCCAAAGGCCACCACCTTTCTTCCTAAAGGAGTTGCTCCACCCCCTTGGTGGGTGGCTCTTTTCAAAACCTTTTTTCCACTGTCCTAGGCAAGCCTTCTACCATTTAATCCCTCCTGTCTGGAAACCGTCTGCAAAATATGCAAGGCAAAATATCCAGACTTCTGCACAGGGTTAATTAATTCTCAAAATACTTCATCATGCATATGAACTTTAATAGCTTCCCACCTAATTAAAATGTCCTGCTTTTGCATCGAAGTCTGCATATATTGTGTTACCCACGGGAGCTTATAAAACGCCAACAGTGTGAAAAAATGCAGCACTTGATCTGCATAATTCCATATTAATTTGTATTAACGTGATCTATTTTAGGAAAGAATCTTGCTCAAGATTTATTTAAGGAACAAGGTGACAATATCTTGCCAAATGGGAATTGTGTTAATTCTGTCCTCTGACCTGCGTCCATATGTACAGCCTCTGTTCTCCCTGACAATGGAATGTTGCTGTTTTTCACTCTCTGCCTTCAAAAATATATATTAAAAATTAAAAAAACCCTCAAAGCAAATTACAGTCATACCTCATGTTACGTCTGCTTCATGTTACGTTCTTTCAGGTTACGTCCCGCGGTGACCCAGAAGTACCGGAAAGGTTTATTTCCGGGCTTCGCTGCTCGCGCATGCACAGAAGCGCAAAATGACGTCATGTGCATGTGCAGAAGCAGCGAATCACAACCTGCGTGTGTGCAGACACACCGCTGCAGGTTGCGTTCTTTTCATGTTGCGAACGGGCCTCCGGAACGGATCCCGTTCACAACCAGAGGTACCACTGTACCAAAATGTACATTTAAAAAAAGGTTTTTTAAAAAAACCCTAAAACACACGATCTTTCTATACATAAACTACACACACACACACACACAAAAACCCCCAACAATAACAAATCCAGCTCCACCCCACTAAAAGTTAAGCAGATGAATAGGATCCAAAGGCCTGGGTGAAAAAAAGAAAATATTATAATGATTATTCCAAACATGTATTCAGTTTATTAGCTGCTGTTTTCCTGCCGCAGCAACTCAACATGGTTCATTGATTTGGGTAAAGGGGATATGTGTTGGCATTTAACAGCCAAAATGTTGACTGTAATGCTTTTTTGCCTGTTAACATACTGTATATGGGTTTTTATAAAGAATTAGCTAGACGTGTCCTACTGCAACTGCCAGTGGTTAGCAATAGCATTAAATGGAACCTGCATGCTTTTGACAGTAGGCTTCTGGAGACCACCACTGGGCCGGTCCCCATCTTTCCCTGTTTGCCACTTTCCCAAGGGGAAACTGTTCAGTCAAACCTCTTTCTCAGACCCAGCATGTCTGTTCCAGCCTAGTTTTTTTGTTTGTTAAAAGCCAATCTCCTTTTAAGCTGCTGCTTTTTCCATTCCAACAGGTTACCTCGCTGACCGAAGTCTTATGCCTTCTGGTTTTCTTCGGAAGGCTATTTCATTTTGCTCAAGTCACGCCTCGCGACGTATTCTGGAAGGATACAAAGAACATCTGCATCATGATAACCATCCTGGTCAGTTGTAGCTCATGGCTCCTTCCTCAAGTCATGGAAGGAGCAGTAGCTTAGCAGACTGTTCTTCTGAATGGCACCGCCTTTCGCTGCTCCCGATGTAGCGATGCCATGCTCAGTCTAGCCTGCAGTGTCGCTAGATGCCGTTCAACTTGCGCTATTCTGCTTGTACAATTTCACACTCCTCCAGAGTATAGCATAGCCATGATGCCTGCACCAAAACCACATTTCAGGGCAGAAACTTGGGTCCAGGGTACCTTAAGAATCTCCTGAACCTTCATATTCCAGCTGAGAGCATCTGCAGGAGCGTCTGTGGTCGTTCCCTGAGTTAGTGAGGCTCGTTTGACAACAATGAGAAATTGAGCTTCTAGTGTCATTGGCCCAGTCCTGTGGAACTCCCTGCCAACAGAGATTCAGCAGGCGCCATCTGTGCCGACTTTTAAATGGCTGCTGAACACTTTCCTGTTCCACCAGGTCTGTGCAGGCAATTAAAAATACACCACCCACAATGGTCAAATGATGTTCTGTTTTTAATTTCTTTTGCTTTTAACTTGATTTTATTGTCCATTGCTGTAAACACCTGCAATATGTTTTTATGCTAAATATTTTTTATAAACACAGTCGTACTTTGGAAGTTGAAAGGAATCCATTTCAGAAGTCTGTTCGACTTCCAAAACGTTGGAAAACCAAAGCACGGCTTCTGATTGGCTGCAGGAAGTTCCTGCAGCCAATGGGAAGCCGCGGAAGCCCTGTCGGATGTTTGGCTTCCAAAAGAACATTTGAAAACCGGAACAGTCACTTCCAGATTCCGATCATTCGGGAGCCAAAACGTTCAAGAACTAGGCTGTTCGAAAACCAAGGTACGACTGTAAATAAATAAGCCTAGCATCTTTTGTCCTGTATAAGTGGAGCCAATCCACATCTCCTCTGGCTGTTTGTTTGTACCAGACAGAAGTATGAATTGGCTTCTAGAGCCCTTCATTCCTCCCACGGGCTCCTCTAATTACAATGTTGTTTGGTTGGTTTGGACCACTGCTCCTTGAATTTCAGAGGAACCTTCTCTCCTTATTTCCCCCCTTACCCAGATGACTTTGGTTGACCTGATTGTCTTCGGAGCTCTGAGAATCTCAAGCATACGTGGCGTCCGGTGGTCAAGGCCCTTGAGACCCATCTTCTTAATAAACTTTGCAGAAAGTCGCCAGGTAAGACTTTGGGGCCAGTGTTTCCATCGCCAGCAGTTCTATCCCAAAGAGATCCCCTAGTTAAATTAGCCAGCAACTCTAAACTGTATGGTGTGCATATATATTGAAAGGAAGGGGCCTTGCTTCAATTTTGTCTCGTCCGCCTGCTCCAGAGATCCAGCTGTAGAGTGCTTTCTGTTCTGAAACCATCTTCTGCTTTTTCTTTTCTCTATGCAAACAGGCAGGCTTAAGCCTGGCCTAGCTTTGGGGAAGCGGAAACACGAGGTAAGGCATGGCTGGGTCCCTGTAAGTTGGGGAATGGGGGTGGGAATCCAATGCTGCTTCAAATTATTGCAATTCCAGGAAGGTGGTGGATTCAGAACCTCATCCTGAGTCGCTTCTTGTGGCAACGCCAGGGTGGGAAGAACAGTTCTGCATTAATTAGATTTTTTGCATCTCCTCTGCTTGGGATATGAATTGAGAATTTGTATTTCTTCTAGTCAGGGAAGCTGAGATACCAGGGAACAGGAAGGCACGCTTTGGAAAAGCTCTGCTTTCAGAGCAAATTCCTACTGTTTCAGTTTAATGCAAAAGTGGGAGCTGAAGAAATTGGCAATGCTAATTGTTGGCTGTTATAAGCCAAGTCTAAGGTAAATGGACCCCTGACCATTAGGTCCAGTTGTGGCCGACTCTGGGGTTGCAGCGCTCATCTCGCTTTATTGGCCGAGGGAGCCGGCGTACAGCTTCTGGGTCATGTGGCCAGCATGACTAAGCCGCTTCTGGCGAACCAGAGCAGTGCACAGAAACGCCGTTTACCTTCCCGCCTACCGTATTTATCTACTTGCTCTTTGACATGCTTTCAAACTGCTAGTTGGCAGGAGCAGGGACTGAGCAACGGGAGCTCACCCCGTCGCAGGGATTCGAACCGCCGACCATCTGATCAGCAAGTCCTTGGCCACCCGCATCCCTAAGCCAAGTCTAGTGCACTGAAATTAGTTGAAGCATGTGCCGTTGTGGCTTCTTGCAAAAAAGATAATCAATTCTACTGAGGTTTTCAGCACTCCTGCAGTATGCAGATCTCTTGGATGGAAGTGATTGGTTTGAGTTATGTGGCATAGATGCACAAAGGGCTCACATGTGTTCTCACTACCAGAATCCAGTGCTGGGCCCTCTCTGGTCAGGGATTACAATGTTAACAGAGCCCAGGTACATTTGGGTCCTTCATCCCAACAGCCTGATTTGTACCTGAATCCTGTGATTGATTGGTATGTGATAAACAAGGCAGGTCCATTGCCACATGAAGGCTGCATTGCCTCAACTTTGGGTTTTGTGCTGTTTACATGGAGAGCTGTTTGGTTTGAAAGCCTGGTTCACGCTAAGCCCAAACCATCACAGAATCGCAGCAGAGAACCAGCAAGAGTCAGTAATCCAACTGGGTGCTTAAAGGATAAGCGGTCTGGGAGTGGTACAAAAACTCTCAGGGGATGCATACAGCCATCTCTGCTTAAGACGATGGGAGCTGGAAGTCCCAGCATCTGTAAGCCATGATGACTTGGGCTAACGAGAGTCAGGAGTCCAACACCTGAGGCAGCCCAGGTGAGGGAAAGAGGATGCGATGTGCTGTTTACATATCACACCTGTTGTGCTATACTTGAAGCAAATGGCAGGTGGCCTCTGTGCATCCCACAATGATCCCGGGTCCATTATGTGGATGAATTGGGGGGGGGGGAATATGTCCCTTGTAGCCTGCAGTGCCGTACCTGCATGTACCGCAGAGATTCAGTTTGTGCTGTAGGAGGTATATGTTCATGTTGTCTAAACAAGCATGCCTAAAACTGGGTCTTGACCAGCTGTATGGTGCTGTGATGTTTGCTGTCTTTGTGATTAATGGCTCTTTTGAGCATTCATCTGATAAACTTTGGAGCTTTGGAACCAGGGGAGCGGGGCTTGGCTCTTGCACCCAGACCAATAATGGGGCATTCAGGTCTGCTTACTGTTGGGTCCATCTCTATAGGTGGATGTTGGGTGAGGAAAGAATATAAACATTGCTGCTTCTCCTCCTAATGAAGGCCTCCTGCTTCTCGGCAGATCCGAAGAGCATTCCGTAGCATCCGGAACACTCTCCCGGAGATCACCTACGTCTTCCTGCTGTTTATGTTCAGTGTCCTGATGTTTTCTCTCATGGCTTTGAAGCTGTTTGGGGACAGGTAAGGGGACCCTCCTCCTCTCTCTCTTACTCTGAACCCAGAGGCTGCCTCACCTGCAAGGGAATGTCAGGAAATACCTCCTCCACCACCAAGAATCTCCTCCACCAACCCCGAGAATATTCAGCAAAATGGTACCCTCAGTTTTGCTGCCTGGAAGTAAGGTGTTTTTTTTTTTTTTAGGGGGGTGTATTTTTTCTAGCTTCCTTTGCTCCACAGTCAAAGCAACTGCTATATTCCGAACTTAAAAATGGAAAGCGTAATCCTGGTGGTCAGTTAAAGACTGTCTCAAGACAAATCTAAAAAATGTGGTATAAACACCGACAACTGGGAAACACTGGCCTGCGAGGGCTCCAGTTGTAGAACAGCCTTTACCAAAGGTGTCATGGGCTTTGAAGATGCTCAAACTCAGGATCAAAGGGAGAAACGTGCTAGGAGGAAAGCACGCTTGACTCACCGTGATCAACTCCCACCCGGAAACCTATGTCCCCACTGTGGAAGGACGTGTGGATCCAGAATTGGCCTCCACAGTCACTTACGGACTCACTGTTAAGACCATGTTTATGGAAGACAATCTTACTCGGCTATGAGTGATTGCCAAAGAAGAAGAAGATATCTCTGTACAGTGGTACCTCGGGTTACATACGCTTCAGGTTACAGACTCTGCTAACCCAGAAATAGTACCTCAGGTTAAGAACTTTGCTTCAGGATGAGAACAGAAATTGTGGTGAAGCAGTGTGGCGGCGGCAGCAGGAGGCCCCATTAGCTAAAGTGGTGCTTCAGGTTAAGAACAGTTTCAGGTTAAGAACGGACCTCCGAAACAAATTAAGTACTTAACCCGAGGTACCACTGTATGGTACCAGTGGAAAAAGAGCCAAAAAAATGGATCTGAAAAACCACCCTTGAGCCATGTTATTTAGCTTACAGCCCCTTGAGCACATTGCTTGAAGTTCACGTTGGCATCTTCTGTGACTCTGTTTCCCTCTCCTCTTTTCTTCAAGGAATCTGAAGACTGTGGAAGGCTTGCCGTATTTTTCAAATTACCTTGAAATTGTCTTTGACATGTATGTGCTGGTCACCACAGCAAATAGCCCCGACGTCATGTAAGTATCTGCCTTGCCTCTCTGCATGCTTTTAATTTTTCTTGTTGAGTTGTAGTAATGGGATGTTTTCCTGGTGTAAGAGGGATGTCAGCACCACCTTGGTGACGTGACAATCTACCGTACTTTTCCGCCTGTAAGACGCCCGCATGCATAAGATGCCCCCTATTTTGGGGGGGCTCAAATTTAAGAAAATGGGGGGAGATGGTACAGAGCTTTTTTGCGGAGGATTGCCCAGAGTTGTGGAGCTTTTTTCCGGGGCAGGGTATGCCCATGATTGTTGAGCAATTGGGGGGGTGGGCGGAGATGCCAAACCGAATATCACTCACCCAACTGGCAAACACTAACAATCGCAAGCAAGGAAGCCAAATTGCCGAAGCAGCAGCCAATCCAAAGCAGCCCTTTATGCATCCGCTAATAACCCGCCCACCTGACAAAGCAGCAGCCAATCCAAAGCAGCCCTTGTGGCCGACACCATTCACCCACCCAATCACTAGATCCTGCTTGCAGATGCAGCCAGTCGCCCATCCCCCCTCTGCACTACACATGTGCAAGACGACCCCCTCCCCCATTTTTTACTTTATTTTGGAGTAAAAAACCCTCGTCTAATACAAGGAAAAGTACAGTATTTTTCTGAAAGGCACAATCCACTGTTCAGTGGCCAATCGGCAATCCCACGAAAGCTTACAAAGTTTGTTGGTTTATATGAATCCAAATATCGCAAAACTGCTAAATATGATATACACAGCAGACGAGTATAGAATCGGTTAGTTCCTAGGCTTTTCTTACTTTCTTGGTGGTGATGCTACTCCTCTCTTGTAGGATGCCGGCTTATGACTTCAGCTGGTGGTACTGCCTGTTTTTCATAGTCTATGTTATTATCAACACCTACATCTTCATGTCAGTCTTCCTGGCTGTTGTGTACAACAATTACAGAAAACACTTAAAGGTAAGCACTGCCGAGGAAGGGATAAGAGATAAGTTGCAATTTTAGCTGAATTTGAGGGGAACCGCTTGAAGCATATCTGTTGTGTTGAGCTATTTCAACTGCTTTTCTTCGGTTTTCTCGTTGCAAACAGCTGGAAGTCTGTAAATTTTGATAATAAACCCAATTTGCAATGGGGGTTGACTAGGTAGGACTAGGGGAAAGACCCCTCTGCCTGACACCCCGGTCAGGGCAGACAGTACTAAGCCGGGTGTTCCTCTTAAGTATATATTTATATATATATATTTTCCCACAGAATGAGATCCGCAAACTTGCTTACATGAAACGCCGCAAGATGATAGAAGCCTTCAACCTCCTGAAGGTGAAGGAAGAAGCAGAGTTTGTCGTCAAAGAAGACCGCTGGAAGCGGCTTGTGAAACTGGTGGCTCCCGACATAAGCACATCCCACCGAGAGCTCTTGCTGCGAATATGTGACGAAGAGCAGAAGGGCTTTGTGGGTGGGTAACAGCAGACTCAAGCAGTGTGGCTGGGAGATGAGGTTGCCAGGGCCATAGCTGTCAGCTTACAGATTTGAAAATAAGGGACCAGCAGCCTTGAAAATAAGGGATCAGCAGCCAAAATAAGGGATTTTCCGGGCACAGGTATGTTCAACTTCTGAGCCCCTCCGAGCCAAAGGTAGAAAGCCCAGCCAGCAGCCAAATGAAGCCTCAAGTGGTGGTTCCCACAGCACAGCAACCCGACAAAGGGGATGTAGCAAGGGAAACCACAGTCACCTCTCCCCTGGGAAGCGCTGAGCAAAGGCGAGTCCCCAGGCAACACGGCCGATTTGATCGGCACAAAGCATGCAAGCTCCACCCCCCCGGTCATTCTTAGACTCCTTATTGGGTGAGCAACGCAGCCAAGCAACACAGTTGGAGCCTCCCTCCTCCCTGGCCGGCAGGGAGGGAGGGAGAGGAGCTGCTTTCTTTGAAACTTGGGAAATTTAAGGGACATCATCAATAAGGGACGGCAGCGGGACACAGCGCTGGGATAAGGGACTTTCCTGCCAAATAAGGGACCGTTGTCAGCTATGGCCAGGGCAGATGAGAGGGAGAGAAGGACAGGGGAAGTGGGTGGACTTTGGCAATATGGCACCCTGAGCAAGGACAAAATTTGGCGCCTCCTCCAACAATATTCCTTATTTTCATGCCCTTCTCCCTCTTAACTTCCATTCTGCCCATGCTTTCAAGTGCACTGTGCCCTAGTTGCAGCAGCTCAATCGCCCATCTGACCAGGGCCTAACTTTGAGTAGGTGTCAGGAGCTCGGCCTACACTCAAGTAGGACCCTGGCAGAGACACATGCCGGACTGGCATGTTCTCTCCCTCCTGGTCTTTTGTTCGGGAGCTTCAGGAGCTTTCTTCAGCCCAAACATCACAGTGACCGATGCCAACACACTTAGGGATCCACAGAGTTTGCACGTCATGCGTAACAGACCTCAGCAACTCAGCATTTTGGCTAATCCACTTTATTTACATATAAACACAGACGGAGCACTGCAACATGGCTACCTCTCTCTCTAGCATCAGACAGCAAAGAGAAAAAATGAACAAATAACAATAGTCCCACTTCATGGAACACAATAACACAAACATTGTGTCTCCGTTACTTCCCACTCTGTGGAGTCAAAACATATACCGTCATGTGATAGACAATAATCCCATGACTGCAATCATGGAGCAGGAATTCTAACAGTGGGTACCTGTATAGATATAGGCATGATGATGATGATGATGCACTCCCCTCAGCTCTGTGCCCTATGTGGAGGAACCGCCTGCACCACCCTAAAACTGGCCCTGAGAGGGGGATGCGTCTCTTGAGGATGGAAAGTAAAAAAATATATTCTGAAAGCAGCCCACTGCTGCTGGACGCAGCTTTGTCAACATGGGTGAATGTGGGGAAAGGATGGTTTCTTAAAAAATGCAACAATACTAATAATACTAATTATACCCTTAATAGGATCTTGAGCAGCTCACTGAGTGTATATTCAGCAGGGTGGATTTGATTTAAATCAAATCGATTTAAATCACGATTTAAATCACTAGTCAGTAAGACTTGATTTAAATTTATTTATTTTTTACAGAAAGACTCATTCTTGCTGGTATAATCTTAATATTTACAACCAGATGAAGGTTTCATTTTTGGAATAATTAATTTTCAGAGTAGTTTTTACAGTTATAACAAAAAGTTACTGATTTGGTTATACTGTTAGAAATACACTGACATATAATTATGAAATTATTGTGAGGTTTAATAAGTTAACTGTTTATACTGTTAACTGTTTATATTTGGACAACTTTTCTGCTGTACTTCATTGGAAGGAGAAAAATAATCCTTTCCTTAATAACAATTTAAACAATTTATTTAACTAAAACAATAGCATATGTATCCATGTTTGTTAACTGATGTGGTTAAATGATTTTTTAAAATTAAAAACAACAACCTTAGACTGAGTTTTAGCACACATGAATAACTTAAAACAAATCCTTATTTCCTGATGAATAGCCTTTGGACAATAATGTAACTTAAATAGAAAGCTACCTTTAGAAAGATTTTTTCCTCCAAAAGTGTTTTATTTTAAATTTTTAAAATCCAATTTTTAAAAAATCAATTTTTAAAATTTATTTTTTAAATAATTGATTTTTATCCACCCTGATATTCAGTTAATCTGCAGCTGCCTTTACTTTTCTCTTATGCACATCTGGCTAGAAGACCTGGCCAAATCCAGATTGCTGCTCTTCTCCTGTGGTTTTATGTGTGGGGCTTGTCTGAATTGCTGAGTTTTGGCCTAAGCAGCTTCTAAATGAGTCCCTCCCTGCCTCTCCGGCATTATTTTCTGTTTATGGCAGACAAAAAATCTTTTGTGCGCCTGGCTGATCTTTTGAATATACAAGTGATCACCATGAAGCTCCACAGCCACCCCCTGGAAGTCTGGATTCCCCATGTGTACAACTCTGCTCCTAGCCTCCTCCTGCGCAAGATGGTTCAGCACAAGTAAGTCTGAATTGCTTGCCTTTCCAACGAAGTGCTTCAGGTGACCCTGAGGAAATGCTCTCACCTGCCCATGGGGCCATTTTGGATGGTGAACCGTGGCTAGACGGTAGTAGTTTGGGTTTTTCGGATAAATTTATTTGAAACGAACAAGTTTGGTTGGTAATTAACCTGGCGAACATCTCCTGTTGTGTACTGAAGTTCTCACCCTGGGCCAGCAGGGGGATACTGTAGATAGTTATGCAAATAAGGGATCGA
Source organism: Podarcis siculus (assembly GCA_034642415.1). Taxonomy (NCBI): domain Eukaryota; kingdom Metazoa; phylum Chordata; class Lepidosauria; order Squamata; family Lacertidae; genus Podarcis; species Podarcis siculus. The sequence goes on along the minus strand of JAXCMG010000003.1, from coordinate 83,117,288 downwards.
AAGTGACGTTCAGTGATTGGATAGTTTTAGAAAGTTGTTACAGTTACGTTGTACTGGAGCTCTATATAAGCAGGCTGACTGAACCCTTCAGTTCAGTTCTGTCCTGGTCTGTGAATAAACAAGAGCTGTTTGAAGAATCGCTGTGTCGTCTGATATGTTTACCCACAACTTAACATCTCCCGCAGGGTATTTGTTTGGACGTATGATGTCATCATCCTCATCAATGCCGTCTTCATTGCATTGGATGAGGAGAACCCCCTCATTTCCTACGCAGAGTGGGTGTTCCTCAGTCTGTATATCGTCGAGATTCTTCTGAAATTGTACACCTACGAACCCAGAACCTTTTTTGCAAGGAACCAGTTCTGGAACTGGTAAGTAAATTCTTTTATTTTGGTCCCTCCGCGTTATGAAGAAGCCAGTAGTTTCTCGTTCTCCTATATTGACTGGCTCTCCAAGATTTCCAGACATTTCCAGCATTACTTGGAGAGGCCAGGGATTGAACCTTCTGCAAAGCAAAGCAGGTGCTATACCACTGAGCCATGGCCCCGTCTATTAATATTGGCTTGCCAGGAAAAAATGCTCAACTCCAACTCCACACCATATGTTTAAAGCACTCTCATGCCACTTTAAGAGTCCTGGCTTCTCCCAAAGAATCCTGGGAAGTGTAGGGTCTTAGAAGTGCTGAGAGTTGTTAGGGGACCCCTCACAGAACTACGATTTCCAGCAGCCAAACTACAGTTCTCATGATTCTTTGAGGGAAGCCATGACTGGTATCCCACAGTGGACATAGCTGAACTCTGGAATTTGCTCTTACAAGAAGTAGCAATGGCTACTTGGATGACTTCTTCTTCTTCTTCTTCTTATTATTATTATTATCAACAACAATAATAAATTTATTATTTATACCCTGTCCATCTGGCTGGGTTTCCCCAGCCACTCTGGGCAGCTCCCAGCAGAATAATAATAATAATAAAGCGATAAAACATCAAAGGTTAAAAACTTCCCTAAACAGGGCTGCCTTTAGATGTCTTCTAAAAGTCAGATACAGTGATACCTCGGGCAGCTGCTTCAGGTTGTGTCTTTTCGGGTTACGGACCACCGAAACCCGGAAGTACCAGAAGGGGTTACTTCTAGGTTTCGGCAGTTGCGCATGCGCAGAAGTGCCGAATCACAACCTGTGTGTGCACAGGCGCGGGTTGTGAATATGCATCCTGCACGGATCACGTTTGCAACCCGAGTGTCCACTGTATTTGTTTATTTTCTTGACATCTGGTGGGAGGGCGTTCCACAGGGAGAGTGCCACTACTGAGAAGGCCCTCTGCCTGATTCCCTGTAACCTCACTTCTCACAGTGAGAGAACTGCCAGAAGGCCCTCAGAGCTGGACCTCCGAGGTCCAGATGAGACACATTCAGGGACAGAATAAGGCTGTGTCCTACCTCCATTACCGGAGAGATAGTATGCTTCTGAATGCCAGTTGCTGGGGATTGCAGATGGAGAAAGTGCTCAGGTCCTTCCTTACTACAGGCTTCCCTGATGCATCTGGTTGGCCACTGTGAGAACAGGATATTTGAGAAGATGGGCCTTTGGCCGGACCCCACAGGTTCTCACAGGTGACATGAGAGTCATGAGAGATTAGACCAGCCTCTTCACCAAGCTGGAGCTCTCCAGATGTTTTGTACTGCAATACTGGCTGGGGCTGATGCAGCTGTCATCTGGAGGGTGCACTAGGTTGGCGAAGGCTGGTGGAGATTGTAATAGGCAGATGACTTAAAGTACACTACAGTGGTACCTCAGGTTAAGAACTTAATTCAATCTGGAGGTCCGTTCTTAACCTGAAACTGTTCTTAACCTGAAGCACCACTTTAGCTAATGGGGCCTCCCGCTGCCACCGTGCCACCACCACCCGATTTCTGTTCTCATCCTGAAACAAAGTTCTTAACCTGAAGCACTATTTCTGGGTTAGCGGAGTCTGTAACCTGAAGCGTCTGTAACCTGAAGCATCTGTAACCCGAGGTACCACTGTAGTCCAATCGTAGTTGCGGGTACCTGAAATGCAAGTCAAGCCCACAGGGTCCCCAGATGACTCCATCCACCACTCTTGGGTCATGATGTGTGGAATGTGGTTTGTGTGAGCATCATGGTGGAGCAGTTGGGTAGTGTATGGTAGTCAGGAGAAGCACATCAGGAGTTATTCACACTAACGGAATAATAACAAGTGGCTGGGGATACACGTTTGATTTCTTTGTGGAAAGGCCCTACGTATCTTTTGAAATTTGATGGGAAATTGGAATTAATTTTGTAAACCAGCTAGGTGATGTTGCAAGCCTCCGTTCTCAGAGCATCCCAGAGCAATAGGAAGCTATATACGTCTTTAACCCGAGGTACCACTATAATTAAACAAGTGTCTTTCCCATCCTTTCTAGGTTTGATACGTCTATCATTCTTGCTGCCTTGATTGCAACTGTACTCAACACTACCCTTAAATCAGGTAAGTCTGTGTGTTTCTCCTGTGCAAAGGTCTGCAGCAGGTGAGATGAAAACACTTCTCCATTTCCAATATGGCTTCATGTCTCTTGTGACCATTGGTGCATCAAGGAACGGATAAGGCAAAACTTGAGGGTCCTTTGTGAAACTTCCATGGACTTGGCTGGGTTGTAATGCTGGCTCGTGGTAATGCTAAACCATAAATTACCCTGATAGAAAGGGACGCGGGTGGAGCTGTGGGTTAAACCAAAGAGCCTAGGACTTGCTGATCAGAAGGTCGGCAGTTCGAATCCCTGCGACGGGGTGAGCTCCTGTTGCTCGGTCCCTGCTCCTGCCAACCTAGCAGTTCGAAAGTGCAAGTAGATAAATAGGTACCACTCCGGCGGGAAGGTAAACGGCGTTTCCGTGCACTGCTCTGGTTTGCCAGAAGCGGCTTAGTCATGCTGGCCACATGACCCGGAAGCAATACACCGGCTTCCTCGGCCAATAAAGCGAAATGAGCGCCGCAACCCCAGAGTCGGCCACGACTGGACCTAATGGTCAGGGGTCCCTTTACCTTTTTACCCTGATAGAAACAAGCCTAGTCTCTCCCTCCATGCTCACAAACTCATTCTTCTCCAGTGCAGCTGCAAGGAGCAGATGCAGAGCTTCTGCTTCCATTTGATATGGGCTGCAGTTTAGCATCAACCACAGTGGTGTGGAGATATTCCTAACCATGGTTTGTTAAAACAAGCTAGCATGACAAAACATAGCTGGAAGAGAAAGCTCCCAAACTTAGGGACAGAGTAAATGAGCCTTAAGTTCACTGAAGCTCATTGTACTCAAGATACGCCCAGCTTTCCCCCATCAGAATGACCAATGGCTTATGATGTCCAAGTATTAGGATAATGTTGGTTTTCTTGTGTGCTTTTCCCCATCCCCTCTTCTTTTTTTCCAGTGACCGTATACAACAGCCAGCAAGTATTGGACATTGTTTTTATCCTGAGAGTTCTTCGACTCATAAGAATCATAGATAGTATACAACGGTAAAATAACCTGGTTTTATTTACAAGCACTGCTGTAAGAGCTATAAAGTCATGTTCTCTAGTGAGTTAAGTTGGTGGGTATTAGTTTGCAGAGTATGCAGACTGTGGTTTGTGAATCTGCTTAGACAATAGACTTCACCCATTGCAACCATACACAGGCTGCATCTACACAGATTAAAAAATACTGCTTTTTAAAAAAAAGTTTGAAAATATATATGGAGTTTGCCATTAGCTCAGCAGCGCCATCTAGCGTCACATTTGTATAGTGCACTTAAAACACACTTAAAACGTTATATCTGCAGCTGTATAGCTGAGTCCACAGATAAGTAGGTGCTTGTAAAGTAAAAAATGACAATGTACTAACAAGTATAGAAAAATTGGATAGAAAAAATTCTGGTTCTAGGCTAGCTAATCTAGAGAAGACAAAGGCAGCCTTGTTCCTTTGTTCTCAAAGGATAGATTGAATGTGACAGCTCATATTTAGATCCCAAGGGGGGGGGGAGAAGTTGTAAACAGGATGCACGTTAAGATGCATCAGTCTAAACTTCAAAGGATAGGGAGATCAGCACAAAGGTACAAAGACAGTCTCAGAATCTAGAGCTCCCTGGCTCTGTTTTATCCTTATGCAGAACCCTTTCTGCAATGCCTCCTTTTTTGGTATTTAATTGACCACCTGAAAGGCCCATCCCATCCAAACTCAGTTTTCACACACTGTTTTCTTCTAGGTTCCGGGTCATCATGACTACGCTAATAAACATTGTACCTACCATGCTGACCTTTGGTGGACTGGCTTTGGTGAGCATCACCTTCTCTTTTGTTTAATTCCTCCTTGGGCTAGTTTGCACACAAGACAGGATTCAACCAAGCTGCTCTGTGTGTGTGTGTATGGAATGAGGTACGTTTGTGCAGTGGGACTGTCCTCCCCGCTTCCCAAGCTCAAAGCATCTACAGCCTCAGTCATATCTAGAAATCACTCCCAACATCATTATACATTTGTAGATGATTCCTAGGAGCAGGATGATTTTCCAAGTAAAAAAGGTAAAGGGACCCTTGACCATTAGGTCCAGTCGTGGCCAACTCTGGGGTTGCGGCGCTCATCTCGCTTTATTGGCCGAGGGAGCCAGTGTACAGCTTCCAGGTCATGTGGTCAGCATGACTAAACCGCTTCTGGCGAACCAGAGCAGCTTAGGAAACGCCGTTTACCTTCCCACCGGAGCGGTACCTATTTATCTACTTGCACTTTGACGTGCTTTTGAACTGCTAGGTTGGCAGGAGCAGGGACTGAGCAACGGGAGCTCACCCCGTTGCGGGGAATCGAACCTCTGACCTTCTGATCGGCAAGTCCTAGAGAAGTGTCCAAACAACCTTGTCTGATCAGTATATCGACTAATTCCTGGCCCACTCACGGCACGTTTAACGGGAGACTTTCAGACAGGGCTGTCCCACCCATGAGACAAGGTGAGGTGACCACCTCAGGAGACCAGATCCACTGGGGCAACTTTGACAGCCCTCAGCTCACTGTGCTGCCTCTGCTGCAGCCTCTTGGCAAATAAGAGGCGCTATAGGTCCTGTTCCTAGGGAGGAAATGGCAGGGGCTTCTGGGTTCTGCATCCACCAAGCATGATTGAGTGGACCCCTTCCCCACCCCCCTCCACCGGCCCAACAGCCTTTGATTCCAGCTTCAACCATTTGGTAACGTTGATTTGATTTCCCTTCCCTTGTTCCCAATGTAAATCTTCACTCCCCCTGCCTTGTTCACTGACAAGTAGATACCCTCGTTTCCCCCATTAGGTGGTGTATTACGTGTTTTCCATCATCGGAATGGAAATCTTCCACGGGAAGGTCCAGTTCTTCGCTGGAAACAGCACTGTGCAACATGCCCTCTACTGTGGAAACCCTATTCTGAAAGACACCACCTTTGCTCGGGCCAAATATTGCAAGAATAACTTCAATGACATCGCGTCGTCTTTCGTCGTCCTAATGGAATTAACTGTCGTCAACCAATGGCATGATATCCTTCATAAAGCAGCATGGTTTTAAAAAAACAACCATGGAGGCAGGGAGTAAAAAGCCACCAAGGACTTCCTATCCTTTGGCAAAGCTGCACACTCCTAATAATAATAATAATAATAATAATAATAACAATAATACTAATGGAGCGTCTTCCAACAAAAGATTAAAAATACATTAAAACATCAGTCATTAAAAACTTCCCTAAACAGGGCTGCCTTCAGATGTCTTCTAAATGTCAGATAGTTGTTTATTTCTTTGACATCTGATGGGAGGGCATTCCACAGATCTCAGTGTGCCATGAGCAGAACAGGCCAGCCCTACTGTTGGGTAACAGCGACCTGTCCCTAGTGTTGAAACTGGAACCAATTGCTAGTCCAGGTGGCTCAGGTATGCAGAATAGGAATGGGGTGGGGGACAACATCCTGTCCTCCTCGGGCAGTGAAACGTTTTGGGCTAGCCCTGATTAGAGAGTCATTTCCAGAACAAATGCATATATGCAAAAGTCGGTGTTAAATCTCCTTGAAAGTAATAGGAGTAAAAATATTCTCCTATAATAGTGTTTGTTTGTTTTTCAAGGTTTATACTCAGTGCTGTGCCAGAGGCTTTCCCTAATGCCCCAGGACTTCCCCTTGCATTCACACTCTAAATCTGATCCAGTGGATCCCCCCAGACCTCTGGAGCTGATTTTGGGGGCTGCAGAGGAGAGGAAGTGCAGTGGAGAGCTCTATTGTACCAGCAGAAGCCCCACGTCCCGAGTGCAACAGCAGCAATTGAATACAACCCCACATGTTAATTACCATTTGGGAAGGTTCAGTGATCAATGGCAAATTTCTAACAATTATTTCTGCAGCTTCTCTTATGTCACGGACTTAATGGTCCTAGCACTTGCTCCTGGTCAGGCTACGCACATCTTTGGGTTTACTTTCTAGGATGCAATTTTTGTTTCTCTGTCCAAAAAGTGGGGGTGTCAGCTAGATACATGTATGCATGGGTTTCCAAATGACTCCCCCCCTTTTTTTTTGCAAGGAGAGGAGCTATTCTGTTTCTATGAAGCTGCTTTTGAAATTGTGAGGCAGGCCTTCTGCAGAAGCCTACGATATAGCATAGAGGAATGCTTTTGCAGAACGATTTCTGAAAGGGGGGAGAATAATAAGAGGCACTGGTGTAAACAGACACGGGGGGGCACTTTAGATCCATGCCATCAGTGAATGTTGCTAGCGAATGCAGTTAAAGGTAAAGGTAAAGGGACCCCTGACCATTAGGTCCAGTTGTGGCCGACTCTGGGGTTGTGGCGCTCATCTCGCTTTATTGGCCAAGGGAGCCGGCGTACAGCTTCCGGGTCATGTGCCAGCGCATGGCGAACCAGAGCAGCACAAGGAAATGCCGTTTACCTTCCTGCTGGAGCGGTACCTATTTATCTACTTGCACTTTGACATGCTTTCAAACTGCTTGGTTGGCAGGAGCAGGGACTGAGCAATGGGAGCTCACCCCGTCGCGGGGATTCGAACCGCCGACCTTCCGATCGGCAAGCCCTAGGCTCTGTGGTTTAGACCACAGCACCACCTGTGTCCCTTGAGAATGCAGTTAGCCAAGTTCAAATGGCTAAAAGCTTGGGGGGTGGGGTGAATTATGGAATTTGCTCCCATGAGAGAGGTAGAGACGGCCACTGACTTGGATGGCTTTAAAAGAGGAATAGGCAAAAGCTGTGTTCTACCTCCACAGCTGGAGGCAGTATGCCTCTGAATGCTTGCTGCTGGGAATCGCAGGTGGGGAAAAGAACGCAGGTCCTGCTTCCTGGCTTCCCATATTCATCTGGCTGGGCCACTCTGAGAACAGGACACTGGGGAAGAATGGCCATTAGTCTGGTCCAGCAGGCTCTTCCTACATTCCTAACTTGGCAGATGGGCGAAGTTAGTAAGCATGCACATGGCAAACTTCCTTTTATAGTCCTTAACTTTCTACTTCTTGCCAGTGGATTTGCCCTTGTGACTCACGAGGCAGCAAAGCTGTACTTCATCACCTTTCATATTGTCGTGGTCATTATGATCATTAAGTAAGTCCAGTGGGTTCTTGTGCCTCCTTCCTGGGGATAGAGGTGGGGGCATTGGGTTGTCCTGTTCCAGAGTCCTGTTCCAAGTAGGACCAGTGAAGCAAATGAACATCAGTTAGTCCTAGCGAGAGTAGAACCACTGATGCTAATGGACATGGCAAGCATGATATCAGACTCATTCTGCTTATATTTAATGTTCCAAATGTGTGTGCGCTTGCAAGCAGAGTAACATTGGTGCTCTGAAAATCCAGTGGGATTAAGGTACAGCATAAACATCTGTCCTCTTCTGTTCTAGGTACAGCTGGGTTTGTGTGTTCATAGTGATGGGCTGCTTTGGGGGAAAAGTGGGGTATGAATTTAATAAATAAGATAATTAAAATAGGAAGGGCAGGCAAAAGTCTGTGGTGTGTTGATCACACACTTCAGTGCCAACTGCCACATGGATGGATGAGGTAGAGGGGGAGAAAGGATTGTTTTTGAGGTGCATTGTTTCCATGTGTCAACTTTTGATTTTTAGCATCTTTATAGCATTTATTCTGGAAGCTTTCTTTGTGGAGTATTCCCTTGAAAAGAGTGAAGTGGAAACTGCCATCGAGAAGAAAATCCAAGAACTTGGTGTGGGCATTCAGGAGTAAGTTAACCAAGGACAGAATAACATCTCCCTTCCGGTCCCATGTACATGGCCTAATGAATGATGGCTGAGGGATGCTTGATTTGTATGAACTTGAGCAGCTGCCACCTGCGAAAACGGATGCTTCAGTTATAACTTCTGTGGCCATTTGGCTGAATGTATTTACAATGGATCCACTTTCCCTTCAATGGTGGTCCAGATGTTGGACTACAACTCCCATTGGCCTTGCTGGCAGAGGCTGATGGGAGTAGTAGTCCAACAAAGGCTCCCTTAGATGTCCACTCATGAACTGCAATTCTTAATAACTTTTGCTTCTAACTGCTGTCATTGTTTGGTCATGTAAACTGATTCTTTAGTTTTAAGAATTGGCACAACCTGTCAACTTATTATATATAGAATGAATGAATGAGTAGGGTAGGAGAGTTTAAAAATGTCAATATATTTCACATCTGGCAACCAATGTGCCCGTTTGGTTTTGTGCTTAGTTTGTTTCTACTACATTATGAAAAGTCTCAATACAATTTATTTTTAAAAATGAAACAAAAGAGGTGCAGGGCACCTGGCTGCTCTAGAACCCAGATCTATTTTAAACATTTACCCGAGAATAAGCCTCACTGAATTCATTAGGACTTTATTGTGTTTAGCCCTGCTGAGGATTGCAGCCTTAAGTCATTTTTTTCAAGAAGAAAATTGCATTTCCAGTAAAAAGCTATGCACCTAACAGGAAAAGCATGATCTGCAGCCCTGTATGGAATGTATTGAGATGGCATTTGCTTACAGTTTTTGTGGGGTTTTTTTAAAGGGATGAACTACTAGAAGGTCAACTGATAGACAACATGGAAACCAGTGAAAATGACCTTGGAGGTGAAGAGGGAGCAGCAACGAAGAAGAAACCGAAAGGACTGATGTTTAAAGTTGCTTCCAAAAGTGAGTGTGCTGTCAAACTTTTTAAAGGGTTGCTGCTGAATGTTTAGTAGGGAACTTGAGTGAATGCCGTGGCGAGACTCCTTATGGGGTCCTCGCCGTGGGATCACATTCACCCGGTGCCATACCAGCTGCACTGGCTCCCGGTGGAGTACAGGATCAGGTTTAAGGTGCTGGTTTTAATCTTTAAAGCCCTATACAGCCTAGGACCCTCATACCTACGGGACCGCCTCTCCTGGTATGTCACACGGAGGACCTTACGGTCTTCAAACAAAGACATCTTGGAAGTCCCGGGCCACATGGAGGCTAGGCTGGCCTCAACCAGAGCCAGGGCTTTTTCAGCTGTGACCCCGATCTGGTGGAACGCTCTGTCACAAGAGACTAGGGCCCTGCGGGACTTGACATCTTTCCGCAGGGCCTGCAAGACAGAGCTGTTCCACCAGGCCTTTGGCCAAGGCAGTCTGACCCCCTCCTTTGGTAATCCTCACAGAACTCTATCCCAATGGTTGGCATTAATTTGATTTTGAATTGATTTTAAAATGAATTGATTTTATAATGCTGTGTTACTTTTATTGTTGTTAGCCGCTCTGAGCCCGGCTTTGGCTGGGGAGGGCGGGGTATAAATAAAATTTCATTATTATTATTATATTATTATTTTCCAATACATGAGTGTGTTAACACATTGATAAAACTGAAGTCCTACTGACCCAAGGGTCAGACTAGGCTGCTGAGAGAAGTCAAAGTGGTATCCATTTTACATGGTGTAACTTGTCAGGTGCATTTGTACTGTGGTGCTCAAAGCCGTTTTGAGCTTCTCTGTCACTGGAAATTAAGATTGTTCAGCTTTTTGTCCCCAGGATACAGGACGGTTGATGCTTTACTTCAACGCATGTTTGAAGCAGAGATACCTCCGGAAGAAGAAGGCCCTTCACTGGAGCAGATCTTAAACCTTTCACCGGATGACACTTACCTGAAGAACCCTACCTTCAACAGTGCTGTATAACTGGAAGCTGCTTTTCAGGTGGCTCCCTAGCTGCCACCTTTAGAGCTACCACATGCAGATAAGAGGTACTGATGCTCTGCTCTCTAATCCCTTCCTCCAATGAACAGAGCATCCCACAGTGCTATTTTTTTAAAGTGTATAAAATCATGAAAATTGCAGTATTTTTTATAAAGGGAAAAAAAGCACATTGAATGTGTCTAAAATACTTGACTCTCTCCAAAGATACTTAGCATGCTATCTAAATACATAGTACTAAAACCTGTATAAAATGTCTAATATTTACCTCTGTAACCTGTTTTGATACAGTAATGCTTTTCCTTGGGTGTATTATCAACTATTGTGGGGTAAACCAATAAAAAGTTATAAAGAGAAGACTGTTTCTATCTCTCCTCTTTTTCCTGCCTATTATCCTGATGAATGTTTAAAGCAAGGAGGAAGGAAACAAATGGATTTTGTCTTGTGGCCTGGTTTAAAAATGCTTCATCTTTGTGCAAACTGATACCTAACAGGTAAAGAGTGCTTATAAGTGGCGATCTCTGGGCCATGTTTGGCAAAGTTAATTATCGGAAGATATTAGCAGCCAAAATTCAAATGTCAGAGTTGACACCAGTTTGAAGGCTGGTTCATATGGGTGAGGCAGCTGCCTCTTAAGTCATGCAGAAGCAGAGTGGGCACAACCACTACCACCCTGCAGCTGGCAATGTGTGACATAAGTCATAAAGGCATGCTTTCCCCGTTTATGGGGAAAAGATTGCGCAGAAGCCATAAATATGAGCCAGCAGTATGATGCGGCTGCTAAAAAAGCAAATGCAATCATAGATTGTATTAATAGGAGTGTTCACATCACATGAGAGGCAATAGTTGCACTATTCTGTACAGCTCAGGTTGGAGGGCCATAGATTCCTGTCTTGAAGGTTGGACTAAAAGACCTTCAGGGTCCTTTTGAATTCCAGGATACGTCGCATGATGCAGAGGAACAGATTGTACCCTCTGCTCCAACACAGAGTACTTCATGCCAGCTGCATTTACTAACTGAGCTATACTCATGCTCCTGCTGCTAATTTATTAAAGAACATTTTGTTGTTGATCTTAATGTTTTTAGCAACATGCTCCCGCTTGCTTCTTTTGCTAAAGTTTCTGTATATATTTGGATGAGGCTTCTATATTTTGAAGGATGCCTTCTTGCCTCCAATAGCTTTGACTGTTGGTTAACCAAATCAGCATCCTCTTGGCCTTGCTGCTCCCTTCCTGATCTGTGGTATGCACCCTAGCTGAGCTTCTAATATTGTGCTTTGCAACAACTCCCAACTTCCTTTCTAAAAAATCCCCCTTATTTGGGGGCAGTTTGTCTTTTGAAGACAAATGCAACCATGTTAGATTTTCCTAGCAATCAGCCATTTACATATCTTGAATTTGATAGCACCGTGGTCACTGTTCCCATGTGCTCAAACAACACATTGTGCGAGAATCGCACAGCCAGGGACAGGGAACTTTAAAGCGTTAAGATCGGAATGTGGAAAATATGAGAACAACAAGAAGGCAGTAATGAAAATATTGGAGATATACTTCAGAGGTCCAGACTATGGGAAGCCTGAAAAATTAATAATTTGGATTGTAATTTGGCTGGGTTTTTTTTGTTGTTTTTGATTGGATTATGAATTGATGGATTTGTTAATTGGGTGTTCTTATTGGAAAACATGGTTTAGAGCACAGTGCCACCCACGTTCCTTTATTTGGATGTAGGGGACAGGAAGAGGAAGTCTGTTCTTATAAGATTGGATGTTACCATAGTAAACAGTTCAGAGCCTGAAAGACTCATTCCAGAATATGGCAGTTAAAATCTCTGCTCTACATATGTAATGTAATTGGCTATATTGATTTACAATTTTATTTGTTAAATTTGCTCAATAAAAATATTAAAAATAGACCCCCTTCTATAAACATCCTCATCTTAGCTGTTACAGTACTGGATTTTTCTCCCCAGGTCTTGATAATACATTCTTCTCCATCCACTCGTCATAGTACCCTGGGGTCCCATTCTCAATCCTTTCCCTATTCTCTTAGCTACCCAGTTTTCAAGCTGCTATACATGTTTCTTAGGCACTGTTAAATTTATTAAAGTCATAGTTACAATAAGGTGGGGAGCATTTTCTATTAAGACGGGTTTGTGGGCCTTGGAGTCCCAAGATTCACTTCCGTGAATGTTTGTTTTCCACGAGCAACACTGCAAGCCTTTTACGGAGCACTGCTACTTTGCTGGCGCAAGTGCTCAGAAATACGTCTCTCAATCTTGCCCGCAGTGCTCCCAGCGAAGGAATGTGGTTGCAGTCTTGTACATTCAGCAAGGTGAAGAAGAAATCAGTCCAGAGTTCTGCATTCGGGAACCTGGAAGTTTAAGCACAAGGTTAAAGACTTTACTGGCATCATTAAAAATGCCCACTGCAAATCTGCGTCCTAATATACAAGCTCAAACTTTCTCATGACACAAGACCAATGTTGGTCTCCCTTAACCAAGAAAAGTCTTATTAGTCACTGGGTAAGATTTCACCCATTTAACACGCAGCCAGGATACTACCCAACACAAGTGCAAAAGAGTAAAAGTAAAATGCTTCTTTCAAGCCTAGTTTTGGTCAGGGGAGGGGAAGCACCACTGTGCAGGAAAGTGAGCCAATAGGCAACCTCTGATTTAGGAAGCTGGTGAACATGTGTTTTATGCCAGCAGGCCTTTAAAGTCTAGGAGGCAAGGGTCTTTGACATCACTGGTTGTTGCTTAACTGCAGTCTTCTTTATTTAGTTATTTATAGGCTGCCTTGCTGACTATACCCCCACGCAGGGTAAAGTAACAGCAACAAAATGTGTATCTCCACTTCCTCTTCAGAAGGAAGATATTCAATCCCTGAACTGCTTTTCTGCAATTCTTTCAATTTTGTGGCTTGCAAAACTATTTTTTTATTTTGTCTATGCTTTGTGAAATGTTTTTTTTGCTGTACTCTGGGCGTGTTTCTCAGTGACCCCAATCTGACTCCTATCTTTTCAGCACTCACCCCTTGAGTTATAACAGACCAAAACTTTTTAAACTGGTACTGTAGCAAGGGGGAGAAACAACGCCAAAGAGAGAGTGAGAAAAAAATGATACCAAAATAAGATGACAACACAGCATTTATGAGAGAAGCTAACTCTGTTCAGGAGTCAAATGAAACAATACATTTGCTGCCACAACTGTTTCAGGAGACCAACTCTACAGCAGTGTACCTTTAGCTAACCTTACTAAATAGTGCTCAATATATAAATGGTATTCAAATCACTGGTGTGCCTTGAAGTCTTAATTGAGGATTCCTCAATTAAAGCATCAGTATAATGGCAAATGGGACGTGGGTGGTGCTGTGGGTTAAACCACAGAGCCTAGGACTTGCCGATCAGGTCAGCGGTTCGAATCCCCGCGGCGGGGTGAGCTCCCGTTGCTCGGTCCCTGCTCCTGCCAACCTAGCAGTTCAAAAGCACGTCAAAGTGCAAGTAGATAAATAGGTACCGCTCCAGCGGGAAGGTAAACGGCGTTTCTGTGCGCTGCTCTGGTTCGCCAGAAGCGGCTTAGTCATGCTGACCACATGACCCAGAAGCTGTACGCCGGCTCCCTCGGCCAGTAAAGCAAGATGAGCGCCGCAACCCCAGAGTCGGCCACAAGTGGACCTAATGGTCAGGGGTCCCTTTACCTTTACCTATAATGGCAAACAAGCAGCTTGTCCCTCGCTGCTCCAGTGATATCAAAGACTCTTGCCTCCTAAACGGATGCTGATGAGTCTTAGGTGTTTATGAGGCAGTGTGCTTAGTTACCGTGGGTCAATGATGATGATGATGATGTCCAAAAAAAGCCAATGCCCAGCATGAACAAAGTACAATTCCTAGAACATCCCCCCCCCCAGACTGCACAGGAATATGTAGCAGGTGCGTAGACATGTTACGCATTACCCCAAAGGCAGACATTTTGGAAAAAGACTTGTTCTTGACCAACCTCCTAAAGACAGCATCAGGTTTCCAGACTCCATCCTCCTGTTTCACTTTCATGTATGTACCAAACAGCATGCAGTAGACTGTTGCAGCAATACCAAAGTAATCAGTCTAAAAAATAAGGACATGTTTGTAGAAAGCTTCACAGATACACAGGAAGGAAAAATGAATATATTCCTCAAAGTTTCTGGTGATCCTCAACTAGCCTGTGCTTCTGAAGTGCTGTATGTAGTTTTCAGGATCTAATCTTACAGTCTGGTGTGGTGTTTTGTTTTTTTCAGATCTCACCCTTCTGGCACTGAGCTCTGGGTGGCACAGAAATTTTCTCCCCCACCTCAATTTTATTTTCACAACAATTCTGTGAGGTAGGGTTAGGCTGAGAGTTGGTGGCTAGCAAAAGTCAACCAGTAAGATTCATGCCTGGACAGGAATTTGAACTCAGGTCTCTAGTCCTAATTCAGCATTCTAACCAGCACACTGCCTAGTGTGAACTTTGAACGTTCAAAGTTAATGATATTTTTTAGTACTTCTGCATACCACCAGCCTTCCAAAAGCAGTGAGCCGCAAGTCCTGATTGAAATGAAGACCTAATGGCTACCAATGGATTTTTAATTTGCGCGGCGTCTGTCACCAATGTTGCTGCTTTATACCTAGTCAAAAATTTTGGCCACTGAGTTTAGTGCTGGCCACATGACCCAGAAAGCTGTCTGCGGACAAACGCCGGCTCCCTCGGCCTATAGAGCGAAATGAGTGCACAACCCCAGAGTTGTCTGCAACTGGACCAAACGGTCAGGGGTCCCTTTACCTTTATACACTGTCTGGCAGCAGCTCTCTCAGGCTTTCAGACAGGAGATATTCCTTGCCTGGTGATGCCAGAGATTGAACCTGGAAGCAGATGTTCTACCCCTGAGATATGTCCCAGACTGCATATACAAAGAGAAAAACCATGCATTTGCCCCATACCTGGTAATTCCATGGCTTGTTTGTCATCATCTCAATACACTGAAATCCAGATGTTTTGCATTTTCCTGTGAATACAGTTCCAGCAGGGAACAGGCTCATGTCTATGCTTCGGCCAAAGTCAATTATGGTCAAGCCATGAGACACGCTATCCACGTCGCAGGTGTCATCGTCCAAAAACCTTTTGCGATTCAAAGAAATCGAACCATTATTCCCAATACGGCAAGGCAGGTTATTTTGATTGTTTTTTTTTTAAAAAAGGTAAAACAACTCGCTAGCGAAATACTTGCCTTGCACTGAAAATAAAGTTGTCGGGTTTAATGTCGCCATGAATTATCCCACAGCTGTGAAGCTCTTCGACCATGCGCAAAATGTGTATGGTGAAGTAGATAACAAGTGCTTGCGGCATCACTTTCTCCACCAGCTTTTTGTATATGTTTATGGTGTTCTGAAGTTGAGAGAGTTGGGGGTGGGGAAGAGAAGGTGCTTATGTATGAGCCTAGCCATAAGCAGACAAATTAAGGCATAAGGCTGAAATCCTACATACGCTGAACCAAGGAGCACGTTTCAATGAAGGTTTGCATAAACATGCATACAGCTAGGCTACAATAGTACAATGGAAGTTGTACATGAACATGCTAGATCAGAGATAGGAAACCAAATACGACCCTTTGCACCTCTCTATCTGGCCCTTGGGACTCTTCCCTGGGACACATCCTTCACTGACCCTTCTTTGTGAACTTCCTTAAGTGTTTTTGCCTGGCTAGACTATGCCCTTGATCTCTGATAAGGTTTCTTGCTTGCCTGGATGGAGGACAGAGTGGGGTACACAAGTGTGTGCAGAAGCTAGCCTACTGTACAACGGCGAGTTTTGCATTTTTACTGCTCCGCCCACTTTTGCCTTTGGCTCCGCCCACTACTGGCATGTGATCTCCAGAAGCTTGCCCAGAATGGTACAGTGGTACCCCGGGTTACAGACGCTTCAGGTTGCAGAGCCCGCTAACCCAGAAATAGTACCTCGGGTTAAGAACTTTGCTTCAGGATGAGAACAGAAATCGTGCTCTGGCAGCGCGGCAGAAGCAGGAGGCCCCATTAGCTAAAGTGGTGCTTCAGGTTAAGAACAGTTTCAGGTTAAGAACGGCTCTCCAGAACAAATTAAGTTCTCAACCCGAGGTACCACTGTATATGTGACCCACAGGCTGGAAAAAGTCCCCTATCCCCGATTTGGATCAAGACCACCCTCAGTAAAGCTCACATTCATTGATACCCAGACCGCACTCACCAGCAAAGTCCCGTAACTGTAAAGCTCGCCAACTAAAATGCTTCCATTGTGGAAAAAGTGAGCAGAATAGAACTGGATGAAAAGATGGCGCAAGCTTGGCTTAAGCCTTTCTGTTAGCTGAGCTACTATGTAGAATTCCCAGGGGCTCGCTGGCTTCTGCACCTGCAAATAAATGCACAAACACTTTTAGGGTACATATTATTACCGTATTGGCCTAAATAGAAGCCTCACTCCCCCCCCCCCAAATTCCGACCTTGAAAAGTTAAAGTGCAGCTTAAATTCTCAACCTTACAAAATTGGCTTTTATGATATCACTGCTGAAACAGACATACAGTAAAACAGAACGGGTGTGAGTGCGGAATTTTAAGGGAGCAGCTTATATTCGGGTATTGTCTTTTTCCCCCTTGAATTTTAAAGGTGCAGCTTATATTTGGGTGTGGCTTATATTCAGGCCAATACAGTATTATTTATTGAATTTGTTAGTCGCTTTCTCTTGCCCAGGGCAAGTTCATTTTCTGCAGCGAATGGAGGAGACCCAAGGAAGGCTTGCTCCTCCCACTCATCTACTGTATAGATCTCCTCCTCCACTGAAGGAAAGGAGAACATTGGACAAACCACATTGAGTTCATTTTCAGCGGGGTTGGGGTAGAGGAGATTCATGGGAGGGTGGGAGGAGCAACATGCAGGAAAAACCCACCACCACTGCAGGAAAAAGTGACTTCATGAATCCATGTTAGGCACTTGCCTGAATGGTGGGGGTTGAGGAGCGGATTGGAGAAGGGCAGGGTGGACACAATTATCACTAAAATAAAAATTATTGCAAATCCCACTACAGATAGGACCTTCTGCCAAAAGGTGCCATGGCCACAGGACAGAAGTGTCTCCTGTACCATGGATCAACCCATCTGTGTGAAACATAGAGAGCAAGTGGCAACCCAACACTCTCTTATCCCAGTATAGTTCCTGGTCTTAACCTTTAAACTCTTTATAACCTTAAGTACATGAAGACAGAAGAGTCTGCTTAGGAAGCATCCACACCTGACCTTTAAACAACAGCACTACGAGATGGCATTGTGTTTTCAGATAAGCCACTGAAGCCCAAAGCCCACTTACTTTCAGTATTACTTTCCGATTATTTTTTGTGTTGTCCATGTCAAGGACAGAAGCCTGATAGACGCGTGCAAAGGCTCCTTCTCCCAGTAAGCAGTCAACATGAAAGGATGTGGTTGCTAAGCAAGTGGCAAGGAGAAAGAGGAGGAAATGTAGAAAAGGCATTAGAATACAGCAGAAACGACCCATTTCAAACACACTTGCTAACTTTGTTAGCAATTCCAGGAATTCTATGGAACAAAGGTCCCGGAGACCGGTCCCATGAAACATGTCAAGCAGGTCTGCGTGTGGACAGGGAACCATATGGAAACCTAGGTATGTCTTGAGTCTCATGTCTTCAGAGATTGATGCAGGAACTGCCTACACATTTTCAAGCATGCATTGTAGCTGCTATAAGAGCTAGCTACGTTTTTTTAAGAATTAAGCAACTCTATGAAAGCTTAATTTCTCAGGATGAATTCTGCACCATATCCTGTACATCTGAAGACCCCTGATTTAGTATTGTGCAACGTAGGCAGTGATGCTCTGCAAAAACTTTGCTTTGGAGTAAAAATAAGCCCAAGACTTCATTATTCTTGCAAAATGAAAGTCCCAGCTTCTCACTTTCTGTCTGGCATCCTCCAGTGAATGCAAACTGACTACTGCTTTCAGACCTCTGTCCACATCACACAAGTTTAAACTGACTTACATATGTTGGGGGAAGCCAAGTATAGTATGCATGTCTTACCCAATTTGAGTTCAGCTTTCGGTTTGAGAACTGGAAGACCTGATTCCCATTCAAAAGTATTTGAGTAGGCACTGATTGGCTTGGGCAGCCCAAGCAGAAGCTGGTGAATTAAGCTGTTGCTCCAAGGGTCTTCAACTACTTCAGGAGAAAAAGGATTCTGGTTAAGTCATTTAAATCAGGGAAATAACAAGATTTTCTCATTGACAGGCATCATCAACATTTGAAAAGACAAGCCTAAATGACAGAGACCAAAAGAAAAGGCATGGAGATTCAGCCAAAGGACTGGGATGAAACACTGAGCACTTGGGATACACATTTATTCCCTATAATTCGGAACATTGCCATTTATTTATTTGAACATTTTCTACCCCTGCCTTTTTTCTTTTATAAAATGGGCACAAGGCAACTAAAGAATCCAGTGAGCTGGTGTAGTATACTGCTAAATCTTGCATTCTCTGGAGCAACTAGGAGAAACAAACCATAAAGCCATAATTAAGCTCAGCTTTGCATCTGAAACCAGGGTTGTGGTTTGTCGCTCCCTAGGAAGTCAGGACTCATAAACTAACACAATCCCACCCAGGTTTGGACGTAACCGGTGTAATCCAAGCTTAATGGCCAGCTGCAATATAAAATAAAGTGCTTATAGTCAGGCAAGTTCACCTAGGAAGACCATTTTTTACAGCCCTGTATTCTTAGACATATTCTTCCTGGGACAGCAACTTTTCCTTTACCCTGAGTCAGTTGACAGGCAGACAGTGGAATGGTGTGGAATGGCGTAGAGGCAAGTTGCGCAGCACAAGCAAAATCTCCTGTGCTGCCTGGAGTAGGAGCCAGGGTCTTGTTGCAGAAATTAGCCCACACGGTGCAGTCATCCTTCAGGCCCTCCGTTGGTGGATTTACCTCCTAAAGACAGCAACACACAAGCTACGTCCACCTTTCCATTCAAAGCAGAAAGCAGAATTTCACATCCCAAAAGTTAGGGACATATAAAGGAAAATCCCCACCCTACCCCCGGATTTTATTTTGTTTGGCAATAGCAGAAGTTTTACAAGAGTCATCTCCCCTGATGTAGGTTAGGTCATAGCTGTCAACTTTCCCCTTTTCTTGCGAGGAATCCTATTCGGAATAAGAGAATTTCCCTTATAAAAGGAAAACATTGACAGCTATGGGCTAGGTGCACATAGCAAATGTGTGATGACGTGCACATAAGGAGTTTGTGAGACCATGTGCACATAAACAAATACATTCAGATGTAACACCAAACCACAGTTTGGCAATCGGGAGAGGAACAATCAACTCTTGCAACAATTGTATGCCCTCACATAGTGATGGGTGGCCTGTTATATCGCTCACCAGGGCTTTCATTTATTTTATTTAAAATTTATTTTATTTGCCCCAACCACTCTGGGCAGCTTCCAACATAGTCTCAAAACACAACTGTGCATCAAATATTAAAAACTTCCCAATACAGGGCTGCCTTCAGATGTCTTCTAAAAGTCAGATAGTTCTTTATCTCCTTGACATAAGACGGAAAGGTATTCCACAGGGTGGCTCCATATAACTTCACTTCTCACAGTGGGGGAACCACCAGAAGGCCCTCAGAGCTGGATGTCAGCATCTGAGCCAAGGCTGTTTAGGACTACAACTCTCATCAGCCCAAGCTACCATGGCCAACCGTCAGGGATGATGGGAGTTGTAGTCCTACAGCATCTGCAGGGCTATTGGCTCACCATCGTTGGGTTGATCCTCTCCTAAGACAATACCTACTAAGACACGTGAGTGCCACATCCAAACACTTTCTTTAAAATGTTTGATTTTTCCCATATGCAAATTTAAGCAGCTATACATAAATCAACTAAAACTCTATGATCAATCGACAGTGGTTTCTTTAGTCATCTGACAACCCAAGGTCTTTCTCAATTAAGGTATTTATTTAGTTTTTTCCCTTTGTTTAACAGTCAAGAAAAGAAAAGAACAAAAAAGGTTGACACAGAGAGGAAGTGGGGGAGACAGGTTGAGAGGGGTCAGCACAGGTTGTGGCAGCCCACTTTGTACCCTACACAGATCTGAAGCATAATTTACAAACACCCAGTAGTAAGGAAGAAGCTTGCCCCAGGAGTGAGGCAGCATAATTCCAGTGAGACTCTGTGTGGGATGGGAGGACTACTGGGAGCATTCTCTCAAAACACTTGAAAGAATCCTGCATTCTCAAATTTGATATATGTCTCTGTTATAAATGCCATTCACTTACTGCTGATTTGGCAGCACAGCTGACTGTGGGACGTTCTCCAAAGACTTTGGATCCTGTCAACTTTGGGGGATGCACGGGAACACTGAAAGGAAGAGATCAGTTTTGGAGCAAATCTTTAGGGCAGAGCAATTCAAACAGAGAATGAACGACGGTCCAAAATGGCCGTTGTTCTCGGTAAGCCAGGTTTCTTAGTCACGCAACTTCATTTTGTTGCCTTTTTAGTAAATATGAACCTGACATCCCCACTGCAGGCGCAGAACATGCTAATGGTGACGAGGATATATGCTTATATGTGCAGCTCAGAGACTTGTGAATGCTCTCGTTTCCTCACATGTTCTTTTAAGCCCCATCTGAAATGCCAGAGTAATGTATCTAGTCATTTGGCCTCAACCCTTTAGTCATGCCAAAGAGACTAAAGAGATTCACTATGGGAAGTATCAACAAGATGTGAAAGAGAAGAGTTAATTCCTTCTGGCTCCTTCTATTTTACATACCCTGCTCTTTCTTCAGGAAACTCAGAACCATTCTAGAGAACTGCCATGCAACCTTTTATCTAGGTAATGATCAGTCTGATCCTTATGTAGCTTTAGCAGTGTGGCAGCATCACACGCGTCTGGACCACTCTGAGATGCACGGCAGCATATGTAATATTGAAAGAAACAGTGGTGAGACTTTTTGCCTGAACTGAGAAGCCCAAAAATGGCTGCAAGGGGCTATCTGTGATAGAATAGTGCCACTGGCTCCTATACACAGGTGTTGCAAACAGTTCAACTCACTCTGCATTCTCGTCTTCAAAGATCGTAAAGGCAGGTGGTGCCGCAGGAGCACTGGGCTTAACGCTGGAAGCCTTGCCCAGTCCTAAAAAGGTCAGAAAAGGGGGGAGGGGGAGATATATAGATAGATAATTTATTACGGTTGGAGACCAGCTTATAAAACACACTTGGGGGTACAGTCCCAGAAGGAAAACAAACAATTAAAACAATGTACAACAATAAATCTAAAATTTATAAATGCGATAAGCGTATAGACACTTAAAACTTTAAGATAAACTACTGCAGAGAGCTGACCCAGAGTCACCCATGGAACCGAGTTTGGGGATTTTCTTAACAGACTAGTTTGAGTCGGGAGATGGTCTGCACCTACAGTTCTGTACACAGAATCTGGCGACCATCCGGGTTGTCTTATGATCTTTGCCTAACATGAAAAGGTCAAACTTTTGCTTTTCCGGGAGGTCAGTGAGCCTCACCAGTAGGGGATCAATGGTCTTACTATGTGCCTCTTCATAAAAGGGACATCTAAAGAACAAGTGCTCTGGGCTTCCTATCTCCCCCAATGAACAGGCACAAAGTCTCTGAGCATGTGGGACTTTTTTAAAGGCTCCTTCCAGGACCGGCGAGGGCAGAGCCAAGCTTCTGGCGGGAGGGGGAGATAAACAGATTTTGGCTTTTCTTAGTAGGAAGGGAGAGAAAACGACAGTAAGACAACCCTCTGCACATTGATCTCTCAACCACTGTGGATAACATTATGAACTGAACAGTCTATTACAGTTTTACCCTGCCCTTCCTCCATGGAGTTCAAGCAGAACACTCCCAGAGTAGCTTATAAAAAAAATAAGGCCGGCCCTGCCAACAGGCATCAATTTACCAAATCAGGTATCAACTCTGAAGTAAAGAAACTGAGGGGAAAATCCCATTCTTTTCAGCGAGCATCTTTTCGTTTGGAAGTAACAGGTGAGGAAAAAAAGTTGGTTTTGAGAAACAACTTCCCAAAGAATTGCTTTGCACGTTAACCCATTTTTAAATAGCATTTCCTTATCTACTTTCACTGTAAAGCCAGTATGAGGCATGTTTATTCCCAGAGGTTTGAGTTACCTTCAGGAATTAAACAAATGCAGGTTTTGCCCTTCAGCCATGAAGAAATACTACCCAATTCAAATCTCTCCAAGCACCCCCCCCTTTAAAACAAAAAACCCCTGAGAACTCAAAATGTATTCACTATTTTGGTTGCTCAAATTTTTTTTCCCTATTGTGACTGGTCCTCCACCCACAAAGGAACAGCAGTAGATACCATGCCTGGCCAACAAGGCACTTGTTTAGCTTTATAACACTCAGGATTAGATATATACCAATAAAAAAAATTATGCAACATGTGCCAGTTCAACTCCCCGACATCTATGGACATATATACCGTTATTTCTACAGTAGGTCTCAAACTCATCTTCATCTTCTGAAAGTATAGTAGTATCTTTGAAGGAAGATGCTTGGAAGACATCCATGATAAATCCTAGCAAAGGAAGAAGAAAAATTAAAAATAGATGCCAGGTTTAAAAAAAAAGCCAACCCCGGATACATTTAATCAAGAATATAGCTCGTCGTGAGCACCAAGAGGATTGCTACCTGCATTCTGCACCAAAGAAGCTATCTTAGCTCAGTAGTCAAGACCATCCCTTTGCATTCACACAGTCCCAGCTTCTACCCTACTAAAGAGGCTTGCACCTGTTAACTAGGATCAAGGCAAACTGACCCAAAGATGTGCCTCCAGAGAAGATAAAAACTTTGCTGGATGTTAGCTTTCTTCTTTTTCTCAGAACAAATGCAGAAATATATATTCAAAACTGAGCTGCCGTTGGTTGATTTCTAGTAATCTTCTGGAGAATCTTTTAATATTGTTCCGCCTGGCTTTTGGCTTGGAATTAACTTGATTCCCTCCCCCTCTTTCCTTTCTCCTTCCGTGACGGAACTCCTACTTGGGGACTTCCCTGGCTTTCTTCTGGCCCACGTAGGACCAGTCTGGATAGTTAGCCTTGGTGAAGACTTGACGTTTTCATCCCCCAAAAAGTTTTTGAGTTTCTGCTGAAATAAGGCTGCATTTTAATGTTGTATTTTAATCTTGCTTTTTAAGTTGTATTTCAATCAATTGTTTTATATTTGGTGTTAGCCGCCCTGAGCCCGGTCTTGGCTGGGGAGGGCGGGGTATAAATAAAATTTTTGATGAGGATGATGTATTAATTGACATTTCACACCTCCATTCTAGGGAAATGCAATAGGACGTAACTGCTGAGATGTCAGTTTCCTAAAGCCCTGTTTTAAGCAGTGCTTTTTTTTCTTTAAAAATGTTTAGGGGTACTCTCATTTTGACTCAAGAAAATCACCATTTTATAGTTCAAATCGGGGAGAAAAAAATGCAGTAAATGGACAAAAGGACAAAGATTCACAAAATGTTTAGGGGTATGCGTACCCCTGCGTACCCCCAGAAAAAAAGCACTGGTTTTAAGTATTACCTTGATAGCCATAGGTAACCAAGAATTCCATATAGGTGAATGAGCAGGCTGGTAGAAGAGGGATGAATAGCTCCATCCCTGTTTGACTAGCCCACTTGATTTCTGTACTAACTGCAGAAGAATTAAAGTCTCAACAACAGCAGCTGCACAGAAACCCAGAAGGCTGGCAGAAATGGGGGAACAGATCACTCCATCCCTCTGCCACTAGTCTGTTTTGTTGACGACAACATTTTTAACTACAGTGGTACCTTGGGTTACATATGCTTCAGGTTACAGACTCCGCTAACCCAGAAATAGTACCTTGGGTTAAGAACTTTGCTTCAGGGTGAGAACAGAAATCGTGCTCCGGCGGCACGGCACCAGCAGGAGGCCCCATTAGCTAAAGTGGTGCTTCATGTTAAGAACAGTTTCAAGGTAAGTACGCACCTCCGGAACGAATTAAGTTCTTAACCCGAGGTACCACTGTAGTCTGGTCAGCGGCTAGCAGCCACAGAGAAGAGGGCTTCCCCTCCCCCACGGCCAACATGGAAACACAGGTTTTATCCTCCTGTTTTTAAGGGACCATAAACTTACCCAGGGCCTCTTTAGTGTGAACAGTGGGAGATGGAAGTATTTTAGACGGAGTCGCTTGTGTCATACTTGATGTGTTTGGAGTGGTATGACGGTTGTCGTTGAAAATGGAAGAATTTCCACCACCCGATGCTAAAATAGTAAGAAAACCAACGTAAGAATTTGACAGTGGAAAACATGCTTTGAAGTTAATGGACTTTATTACACATGTGCTCCTTTATTTCCACCGAAGAGGCACAATAGTTAACACTGGAACAAGTAGCAAGAAGACTTTGCTGTGCTTTATAGATCTGCATTCCTCTTAAAAAGAAAAACGAAAGAAATATTTATGCTGTAATTTCCAGTGCCCTAGATTGTTTCAGAATGGGTAGTGTATATGTCAATAAAGGATAAAATGCTTTTACCCCAAAGTAAAGATAAATGAATCGTATGAACTGAAGTTATATTTGGAACCCAAATTGAGCTTGTAACTAGTATGGATGCAGCCATGGGGGCTACTGTATCTAGAGCTGGTACATACAGTATTTTCAAATTGTTAAGTAGTAAGAGATTTCATGCTTTCAACAATTCAGCTCTCTTTTGGATTGTGTTCATAAGCGTATTTTTGTAAATTCCTGGATTGATAAGGCTTATAGATTTGGGCCGAAAAAGGATTCCAAGATTACACATGACTGTATGGTCATTTATAAAACAAAGGAACAAAGAGACACCATTTTAGGACACCACTATAAAAAAGCCTAAAGATAGAAGGGAAGGGGGGCATAATCTTGTTCAAAGAGATCCCCAAACACTTCTTGGCCCTGAGAAATAACTACACAGATTTGGCGACTGCTTTAAGAAGAAAGAATATTTTTTTTCAGGTGGGAGTTTCCAGAAGGTCTCTCTTTCATGTTCCAAGGGAGAAAACAAAGAATAAGAACTGTGGGAGAGAAAGAAAGATTTTTGGAGAAAAACGTAAAAGAGCTGGGATTGGAAAGTCCTTCCTCACTGGGGGCAGGGGCAGCAGGCCCCTAAAAAAATCAGGATGGCTTTAAAAATTTGCTCCTGGAATGTGAATTCTTTAAATTCTCCTCGAAAAAGGAGCCAAGTTTATCACGTTTTGGCAAGACAGAATTTGGATGTAATCTGTTTACAGGAAACACATGTTATTAGACTTCACAGAAAGATTTTACAAAATAAGAAACTTGGACAAGAATTTATTTCATCGGACAAAGTGAAAAAAAGAGGTGTGATTTTCTATGTTAAAGAAAAATGGAATCCCAAGTTGATGTTTAAGGATGAGGAGAGGAGATACATTGCTGTTGAGATTACAGCACAAGGCGATAAATTTCTTTTATTGGGAATCTATGCACCAATTGATGGTAAAGTGGAATTAAAAAAAAAAAATGGACTCAAGACTTACAGACTATTTGGATTACAAATTGATTTTAATGGGTGACCTGAATGGGGTAGCCTCAACATTTATGGATGTCACAAGAACAAAAACTTCCAAATATTTTTTTTGATATGATGGATAAATATGACTTGTCAGATATATGGAGGCTACGGAATCCTACGGAAAGAGATTATACTTTCCCCCCTCAAATTCAAGCCAAACATTTTAGAGAAACGACTATTTATGGATTTCTAGAGATATGTCTGTATTGAATAAACGTGGTAGATTTCTAGAGATCTGGTCCCTAGGGTTTGTAAAACTCAAATTTGTCCTAAGACTTGTTCTGATCATAATGCAGTGTTTTTGGAAATGAAATTATGTCTGCAGGGTTCCTTCAGATGGAGGATGAATGATGAGTTGTTGAGGAATGAACAGATGATTGGCAAGGCCCGAAAGACTCTAAGAGATTATTTTGAATTAAATATGAATACAGAGGTAGAAACAAGAGTCATTTGGGATGATAGTAAAGCATGAGGTTTCCTCACAAAATAGAATTTGATAAAGAAAAAGATACAGAATGGAAAAAAAGAAAAAATTCTGTCTCAAATAAAAGAAAAAGAAGAATTTAAGAGCAATGCCAAAGAGCCAACATATACAAAAAAGAAATTAAAGCTTTGCAAATTCAATTTTCTCAAATCATAAATCAAGAAATAGAATGGAAAATAAAAACAATGAAACAGAGGAACTTTGAATCTGCAAATAAGTGTGGAAAATTGTTGGCTTGGCAATTAAAAAAGAGACAGAAACAGAATACCACTACAAATACTGTATCTGATGGAAAATCTGTTGAAAACCCTGCAGACATAAGGAAATGTTTTCAGAAATATTTTAAACAACTGTATAAAAAAGGTAAAGAAGACAAGGATAAAATTGAGCAATTTCTTAATACAAATGAATTGCAGAAAATTCCCACAGATAAAAGACTCCTACTCAATGGTTTGATTACTAGACAGGAAGTTGAGACAGCTATAAATCAGATGAAACTAGGCAAAGCCCCAGGACCAGATGGGTTATCAGCCAAATATTACAAAACTCTGAAAGATTGGCTAATTCAACCATTGGCAGATGTGTGTAATAAGATTTTAAGAGGGGAGAAAGCACCTGAAACCTGGAAAGATGCTTATATAACCCTGATACCGAAATTAGACCATGATAGATCGGATGTTAAAAATTACAGACCAATCTCATTACTTAATGTGGATTATAAATTTTTTGCAAATATTCTGGCTAATAGATTGAAGGTGGTCTTAACAGAGTATATTCATAAGGACCAGGCAGGATTTCTGCCTGGATGACACATGAAAGATAATATTAGGAATTTAATTGATATATTGGGAAGATTAGAAGCTAAAAGAAATTGTAAAGCTTTATTAATGTTTATTGATGTGGAGAAGGCCTTTGATAATATCTCTTGGCTGTTTATGGAAAGAAATTTAGAAAGAATTGAGGTTGGTCAAGAATTCTTAAATAATATCAAGGCGATCTATTCTGAGCAGAAAGCTAAAATTATTGTTAACAATTAGAATTGAGAAAGGAACCAGGTAAGGGTGTCCACTCTCCCCTCTGTTATTTATTTCGGTTCTGGAGGTTTTGCTAAATATGTTGAGGAAAGAAGAGGAGGTTAAGGGCATTGTAGTAGGATCTAAACAGTATAAATTAAAAGCCTTTGCTGATGATTTGGTTTTAACTTTACAGGATCCAGAAACCAGTGCAATAAAAGCACTGAAGAGTTTGGGCAGGTGGCAGGATTCAAATTAAATAAGAGCAAAACCAAAGTTTTAGGGGGGGAAATGGACAATGATGAAAGGAGAATTTTTATTGAAAAGACAGGCCTGACCTTTTCAAAAAAAGTTAAGTACTTAGGGGTGAATTTAACGGTGAAGAACTTGAATTTATATAAGGACAATTATGTAAAAGTAGGGAATGAAATTAAAAGAGAATTAGAGATATGGACAAATCTAAAACTCACACTTATGGGCCGAATATTGGTGATTAATATGAATGTATTGCCGAAAATGTTGTTCTTGTTTCAAACTCTACTAATGGATAATATTAAATGTTTTAAAGAATGGCAGAAGGAGTTGTCAAAGTTTATCTGGCAGGGGAAAAGACCTAGAATTAAATATAAATTGCTTACGGATGTGAGAGAAAGAGGGGAGGTTTCCCTACCAGATTTGAAGATATATTTTGAAGCTGCGGCCTTCTGGTGGATTAAAGACTGGATACAATTAGACAATGAAGATATCCTGGATTTGGAGGGATTGGATAATAGATTTGGGTGGCATGCATATCTATGGTATGATAAGATAAAGGCCCATAGTGGTTTCAAGAATCATATAATTAGGAAAACGCTATACAATGTTTGGAGTAGATATAAAGATCTTTTACTACGAAAAAACCCAAAGGATCTCTCCAATGGAAGCACAGGCCCAAAAAAAGTTAAATATGGAAAACAAATGGTTGAGATTTATTGATAGAGGACCAAGAAGGCTTTAAATTAAAACCGTTTGAACAAATTAAAGATAAGGTGAATTAGCTTCAATACTATCAAATTAATGAATATTCAAGATTGATAAGAGAAATGGTTTTGCAACAGAAAAAATCAAATTGGAGACGGAGTTGTTAAGATACTAATGTTAAAAACATGTCTAAAATGTATAATCTGTTGTTGGAGTGGCATACATGGGATGAACAAATTAAATCAGTTATTATTGATTGGGCACAAGATGTAGGACATAATATAATGATGGAGGATTGGGAGAGGCTATGGAAGAAAGGAGTAAAATTTGCTGCATGTACGATGTTAAAGGAAAATATAATGAAAATGATGTATAGATGGTATTTAACTCTGGTTAAATTACCTAAGATTTATAATAGTTGTGATAATATATGTTGGAAATGTAAAGAAAAGGGAGGTACCTTTTATCACATGTGGTGGACATGTTCCAAGGTGAGAGACTTCTGGGAAAAGATTTATAATGATTTTTTTAAAATGTTGAAATATACATTTGTAAAAAAAACAGAGGCCTTTCTCCTTGGAATAATTGGTTCTGAACTGCCCAAGAAAGATGTAAAGTTATTTTTGTATGCCCAACTGCTGCTCGAATTTTAATAAATGGATAACACAAGAACTGCCAACTGTGGAAGAATGGCAGATGAAAATAATGGAATATATGGAGTTGGCTGACCTTACTGGAAGAATCCATGACCAAAAAAGAAGAGGAATACCAAGAAGAGTGGAAGAAATTTAAGGACTATTTGAATAAATACTGTGATATTAAAAATTAGAAATTACTTGAAAGTACCAAAATGGGCCTATGATTAAATTAAGAGTTAATTAAATAAATAAGATTTAGAACTTTAAGAAAAGTTAAGAAATTTTATTTTAATTGGAATATTGTGTTTTAAAAAAATGATATCAGAAAACTGCTACATTTTAATTACAAGGAAATTCAGATGGGAGGGCTCAGAGGAAGCCCAAAATATGTTTATGAGGTTAGAAGTCTAAAAAATTAATTAATTTGTGTTGTTTAGGTGTTTAGGTATTTACCGGAACCTTGTTTTTACTCTCTTTTTTGTTTATATGTGTGATCTTGTCTTTTTTCTTTTTGTTTTTCCCCGTTTTTCTTTTGTTGTGATATGCATTATATCTGTAAGAAACTTAATAAAAATTATTTTTTTTAAAAAAAGTGTATTTTTGTGTGTGAGATTTATATCTCACCCTTCCTCCAAAGTGCTCATGGCAGCAAAAAATACTTCTCTCCCTGCCACCCCGGACTTCCCCCTGTCTTCTTCCACTCCTATCTTTACAGCCACCCTGTGAAGTAAGTTAAGCTGAGATAGAAGCTGAGATACAATCATCACATGGATGAGGCAGAATCAGGCTCACAAGTGATGCTGCCATGCCAGCCACACCTTCCAACATCTGTGTGATGACAACTTATGTATTCACATGTTTGTAGGTGCTTCAGAGCACCAGAGTCCCTGCCCAAGGGAGTCCTAGTTGCCTGGATACACTTAGGTGGCCCTTTCTCACGTTCTACTTAAGCTGCAGACCGGCCAGGGTATGTGTTTGAGTGTATGCTGCCTGCATGAGATGCTGATGGGGCCGTGGGGTCCAGCTGCCCTTTCTCTACACAATAATTACGTACAAGAAAATAGCTGATGTGACTGGCCCAGTGTCAACCCATTGTGCTTCGTGGCTACATGGGGATTGGAACCTGCAACCTTCTGTCCTTAGTCCTACACCATACTGGGCTTTCCGGTGTTATGCAATGATTCATGATCATGTTTTCTCTGTGGCCATGAAGCCCTTACAGTAGATGGAGTCAACTTTATCATGGAGCCTCAACACAGCTGAACCACAGACCACTCACTGCCTGTAAAATAAACATGGTTTGCAAGTAGGAGACTTTTGAGTATAGCTCAATAGCCCGCTATGTTAGAGGGCTCACAGAGTACTACAAAGAGAGCAAGAGAACAGATTATTACCATCTCTCATTTCTGCGGAGTGTTGCGGTTTCTGATGAGATGTGTCCAAGGGCCTGCACAGAAAAGCCAATGTGTTAAGTTCTCCAGTATCGGTTAAAGGCAACCTAATTCTTACAAGGTCAAAAACAGGTAGTGAAATATGAACAACATATTTGAGTGAGTGCTCAAAATGAGAGATGGGTGAAAGGAAGTGAATGGCTTTCTTTTAAAATTTATGACAGAGCCATCTGTTGAAAAGGAGCAGGGTGGTTTTAGGTCTGCCCAAAACTGCCATAGCACAGGCATAGGCAAACTCGGCCCTCCAGATGTTTTGAGACTACAGTTCCCATCATCCCTGACCACTGGCCCTGTTAGCTAGGGCTGATGGGTGTTGTAGTCCCAAAACATCTGGAGGGCCAAGTTTGCCTATGCCTGCCATAGCATGTCTTCACAAATAATCCCCCTCAAGGAACACACTCCAAGTTCCCTTCACCTAGTTAAAAGAAAATCTAGGGGGGAAACAATGGAGACAGGCATTAAGAGGCCTAGTTTTCACTTACTGCTCTCCATGATGGTAAACGTTGGAGAGGATAGCACGTTTCTGGGGCGGCTGATCATCAGAGCTGACTTGAAATCTGTGCAGACTATTCTCACAATCTTCAAGATCAAGTTTTGCTTTGGAGGCAGCCTTTCCGTTGGGTATGGTTGATGCAGAAACCAAGATTGGTTGTTGCTGGAAATTCCTGGATGGTTGTGTAGCTGAAGCACCACCCACCGAAATCTCATCAGAAATTGCTATTTTCTGCCGACTTCCTACCAGCTGTGAAGCCGAAGCACCTGATGGCAAACTCTGATGTTCTGTCCCCAAATTCAAAGACTTCTGTAGATATCCAGCCAGGGAAGGTACTACCCACTCTGGCTGACCCTGAGCTGCACAGGTTTGTATGTATGGGTCACCCTTAAAAAGTGAAGAAAAACAACATTTAGGTAAGGAGAATCTTACACAATGTTTTAATGCATTTCTGACCCTGTCCAGCAACCTATGGCATTTCAAGACAGAAGTATTAGTATGAAAATTGTGCATATTTTAAAAAACTTAGAATGGATTCAAAGCTTTAAGGAATTTTTTATCAATTTAAATATATATTCACTAAGTAACAAATACGCACAGCTCCTGAAAAACAACCTGACTTGGATTTAGGAAAGCTTATATAGGCTTGGAGTTGGAGAACAACTACTGAAAATACCTTTAGGTACACGTTTTTGCAGTTTATCCCTTCAATCAATAATAATAATAATAATAATAATAATAATAATAATAATAATAATAATTTATTTATACCCCACCCATCTGTCTGAGTTTCCCCAGCCACTCTGGGCAGCTCCCAATCGAGTGTTAAAAACAATACAGTATTAAATATTAAAAACTTCCCTAAACAGGGCTGCCTTCAGATGTCTTTTAAAGAGAAGATAGCTGCTTATTTCCTTGACATCTGAAGGGAGGGCGTTCCACAGGGCGGGTGCCACTACCGAGAAGGCCCTCTGCCTGGTTCCCTGTAACCTCACTTCTCGCAATGAGGGAACTGCCAGAAGGCCCTCGGCACTGGATCTCAGTGTCCGGGCTGAACGATGAGGGTGGAGACGCTCCTTCAGGTATACAGGGCCGAGGCCAATTCAAAGATCAGCACCAACACTTTGAATTGTGCTCAGAAACATACTGGCAGCCAATGCAAATCTCTCAGGACCAGTGTTATGTGGTCTCGGCGGCCACTCCCAGTCACCAGTCTAGCTGCTGCATTCTGGATGAATTGCAGTTTCCGGGTCACCTTCAAAGGTAGCCCCACACAGAGCGCATTGCAGTAGTCCAAGCGGGAAATAACTCATTCATGAGCTCTGTTTTAACAGTGTCTTGAGGATGCTGTTGCTTAGTCTTAACTGGCACAAAGAGATATGGCCGGGGTATCCCACTAGAGCAGTTAATGAGGAGGGGGGCAGCTATGGGTCCTGGCGTGGAGTCTCTGCTGCTCCCCAAGGGTAAGAGAGGCGAGGAAGTCAGCACTTTCAAAGCATATTTTTCAACCAAGTAACATTTTGATGTTAACAACGCAGAGTGAATATTTAAAAGAATGCCAATATAGTATACAGTATCACAAACATACATACCACTGTGGAGCTTTGAAGGGATTGCCAAGTAGATGGCTGTGCTGCAGTTTTCTGGGATGTTGATGATGTCTGGGAGAGCTGATCTAGCCTCTGCTGTAGTTTCTGTAGCTCAAGGAGGTCATTTTCCTTCTTCTTCAAAAATTCTCTCTCATCATCCTCTGAATGTCAAATGCCATATTGCAGAAAGCAAAGCATCTATATGAATATTCTTTTAGTATGGAGGGATGCAGTATCTCTCTCCCACTTCCTCTTTGGTTATTGTTAATAGTTACAGTGGTGCCTCGCAAGACGAAATTAATCCGGTCCGCAAGTCTCTTCGTCTTGCGGTTTTTTCGTCTTGCGATGCACGGTTTCCCATAGGAATGCATTGAAAATCAATTAATGCGTTCCTAGGGAAACCGCCTTCAGACCAGGTCCGGGGACAGTCTGTCCCCGG
>JAXCMG010000003.1:83023039-83079468 GCA_034642415.1 Podarcis siculus | reverse complement strand
GAGAGCTATAGTCCAAGAACATACAGGTCCATAGGTTCCCCATCCCTGATCTAAGACTACTTCCACAAGATGATGACGGGGAAATGACTGGCTTCTAGAACCTGGTCTGTTTCTCTGCATTAAAAGCGTTCAGTGTAGATTGCACCAGAACAGCAATACCACTTCAAACAAGTAGAGATTTAGATTACAATCTTATCTCTTTCACTGACTACTTGGCTGAAGGCAAAAAACAGGCTAGAATAGAATGTATAAAATGAGCTTCTGTCATCTCTGCCTACAAAAGAAGTTCAACAATGCCATTGCACCATAGCAATGTAGAGCAAAGCAATGGGGACGTCCAGGGGAATCACTCAAAACTGAGCAATTGGAGGCTATTTTCTATCCTCCAGCAGCCTCCTGTGTCCCACTCCACACTGTCTAGGAGGGCCATCCAACTTTTTGGAAAGAATTTTCAGGGTTCCCAGATGATTGCAGGGGAGAGGAGGGAATGGAAAGCTACCCTTCCCTAAGTTAACCTAGCTTGGGACCCAAGCTATTGTATTTATGCAGAGCTCTTTTTCCTCATTCCTTTATTTTCTTTCCACTGGGCACACTCTCACTTAACCGGCACTTTTTCTCCAGTCCAAAACATGCGTCCTAGTCCAGTTCTGACCATTTTGGTCCGCAAACATGATACCTTGGCAAGTGTGTGGAAGGACTACAGCTCAGTGTTACAGCATCTGCTTTGTAGGTAGGAGGTCCCAGAGTCAATACCCAGCATCTTCAGTTAGTTATAGGACAGAACTCCATCTGAAATCCTGGAAAGCTGCTAACAGTCAGTGCAGACAATACTGAACTGGATGGACCAGTGGCCTGGGTCAGGATAAGGGAGCTTTCTGTGTTCCTCTGCCCTTGAACACACATATGGGCTCAGTTTGCTGCAATCCTGCCTGTGTGTTCACAGCAAACTCTGTTGGTTCACAGGACAAAAATCCATCTCTTTGTTTCAGAGGACAGCCACCCATCAGTTCCCCCTATACAGAACCAGTAGATCATGAAGATTTTCAAGAGTCCCTGGAGACAATGCCACAATGTGCAGTGCCATCAGGTAGAGACACAAAGGTTTTACATTAGCATCATTTCAGTTCCCTCTTTGAAGGGCATGACCCTCAAGTTTATTTTCAGGAATTCTGACATTGCTAAATAAAATTTTTAAAAAGCAAGTCGTAAGATTATTACATTGAAAGTACAGAAAGGAAACCTACCGTGATTTGAAATTTGATTCTGAGGTAAGCAACTCTGCAAAAATCTAGGTTGAAGAGAAGAGACCGTAACTAGCATTGGCGATGGAAGTTTAAGAAGTCAAATACTTCTGTATCAAATAAGATTTAATTTAAAAGCTCGAGTCGAAGTTTAAAGATCACAGCAAAGACAGCTTAAAAGCAGGCCACACAACAGCAGTTTTCTAAAGTTGGTCACGATGAAATTATTCCCTAATCGCCGACATACTCTCGTTATCACCAAGCACAAGACATACCTCACATGCCAATTAGAGTTTGACAGCCTTTAACTCTTAAGCTTCATTTTCAGCCTCACCACTGTCAAGAGATGCAGCTTTTTTTTTTACAAAGAAGCACATATGATCTTTGAATCTGTAATTCCAAGTTTTCCAGCTCATGCTTAATCAGACAACACCTGAGGCTTGAAAAAATCTCAGCATATACCTATATACACTCTGTCACAAGAGACTAGGGCCCTGCAGGATTTGACATCTTTCCGCAGGGCCTGCAAGACAGAGCTATTCCACCTGGCCTTTTGTTTGGACTCAGTCTGACCCTTATGGTTTTGATCTATGAAGCTGCTTTTTAAATTGTATTTTAACCTGTATTTTAAATTGGGTTTTTTTTCTCTTCCCTATTACGTTTTTATTGCAATTTTACTGGTGTTAGCCGCCCTGAGCCCGGGAAGGGCGGGGTATAAATAATAAATAAATAAATAAATAAATAAATAAATAAATAAATAAATAACAACTTTCCTCCACAACAGGGGTGGGGAACTTCAGGCCCAGGGGGCCATATGCAGCCTCAAAAGTCCTCTCTATCTGGGCCTCAGAACTATCCTCAGGCCCCACCCTTTCCCCCCAACTCATGGCCCTCCTTTGCACTTTGAGTTTTGCCTGGTTGGAATGTGTACCCAAACTGTGATGCCCCTTGCTTTCTTGGATGGAGCATAGAGAGGGGTGTCTGAATGTGTGTCGAACCTAGTCTACAGAGCAGGTAAATTTACATTTGCTGCTCTACCCACTTTTCCTCTGACCCGCCCATCAAAAGCCACCCACAGGAGCTGTGATACGTGTGGCCTGGGAAGGGGGCCAAGGGCCAAACAAAAAGACCTGGAGGGGCACATTCTGCCCCCAACTAGAGGTTCTTCGCTTGGACTCCACTGTCTTTACTTTACAAAATCAGTTTGTCAATCACAGGCCAAATATAGACATACCTGTGCTGTTGATGCAGCTTCTCAGTTGGTTCTGCTCCATTCTGAATGCCCTTTTGAAGAACAGCGCTTGCATGAGATATATTTCCTTGCATGCCAAGCTTCTGAGCCCAAGCACAATACAGAAGAGATGATTTGCTACCAACCCCTTGGCTGCACAAATAGTCAAAAAAATTGCTCGGCTTGTCGATGAAGTCGGCCTAGAGGAGATGCACATTAACATTCATTTAAAAGAAAGTGAAGTCAGCTTAGTAACAATAATGTTCCATTATGAAAACAAGGACAAGAAAACAACCAACACTACCATCGCTATTTGCAAACTAGCTTTCTATGAGTGTGAAAACATCTTTCAAGACAAGCTACTCATCTGGGTAGCAACTAGTTCAATAATGGAGCATAAGTGACCGAAAGGCCACTCATTGATTCATGACCACACGAACCAAGAAGAGAGTAAAGGGCTTTTCAATCTCTTCTTGTCCATTCTACACCTCGTACAAGCCAAGGAATAGGCATCAGTAGTTGAAGTACACAGTGGGAGAACTCCAAGCCCTGCAGACAAGGCCATCTCTATCACCTGGCCAAGTGGGAGAAGGTATCCTGTTCATTTCCTGGTATGTCTGGTTAAAAAGATCTCTGTCAGCAGGTGTGGAGAAAGATCCCTGTCAGAAAGTCTGGAGAGCTGCTGCCAGCAAAAGCAGACTACTTTGCAACCATATCACTATTTTTTAATATGGCACTAATGGACAATAATGAGATGGACCAATAGAAAAAGTAAATTGCCTTATACCAAGTCAGACCATTGGTCCATCTAGGTCAGTATTGGCTACCCTGACTGGCAGCGATTCTGCAGGGCTTCATAGAATCATTGAATTGTAGACTTGGAAGGGATCCTGAGGGTCATCTAGTCCAACCCCCTGCAATGCAGGAATCTCATGACAGAGGAGCCAGATGGGCAGGGTATAAATAATAAACATTATTATTATTATTATTATTATTATTATTATTCAGGAATTCTTTCCAGTCTTACCTGGAGATGCCAGGGACTGAATCTGGGACTTCTTGCATACAAATCAGATGCTCTGCTATTGAGCTCCGAACCTCCCCTGATGATGTGACTTAGTAAAAAGCAGCTTCACAGGGTAAAAGGAGAGTTTTACTACATATTCAGAGCAGGCGTGCAGCTATCTGCTTGGGCTTGGGCTTGGGCTTGGTTATAGTAAAGGGCCAAGTAAAACTTTGATTGTGTCTTGGTTCACACAGAAGAAAACACTTGTGACACATCACAGGAGATTGGAGAGGATGAGGGGGTCAGGGGGTCTCCAGGTTGCCATCCAAAGAGGGATGGTGAATGTTCAGCCCTAGAGATGTTGCTGGACTCAAATTTAGCACCAGCCAG
The DNA here is from genome assembly GCA_034642415.1 of Podarcis siculus. Classification (NCBI taxonomy): domain Eukaryota; kingdom Metazoa; phylum Chordata; class Lepidosauria; order Squamata; family Lacertidae; genus Podarcis; species Podarcis siculus. The sequence continues at coordinate 83,075,600 of JAXCMG010000003.1, read as the reverse complement.
CATTGACAATGGTCAGGGCAAAGGAGCTGGAGTCCAGCATCATCTGGAAGGTGACAGGATACCCATCCCTGCACTAAAAGATACCCCCACACTCTGACATTCCTTTTAATTGCTAACAAACCAGATAAACAGGATTTCCACTGAACATCAATAAACATCACATTAAACATTACACAATCAAAAGGTACAATAATTCAGATTCTTTTAATGCAAACCTAATTATATCCCAACTTATAATTATATAAGTTAAGGCTACTTACATCAATCCAAAACAACAACTTAATTTTTTTTTACTGTTCAGCATGTGCAAAGTTTTAATAAATTGTGCATCTATTCTGCATACGTACAAACATCACACAGCAGTTGATGAATCTTGCGTCGTGCTGGTACCTCTGGTCACTTAAAAATATTTTCACAAGCCGCTCCAGCAAGTACAGCAGGTGCTTTTGTCTCCCTTCTACTCCCGAAAGACCTTCAACCCACTGAAAATACCTAAAAAGAGGAACTGATCAATTGTATGTCTTACAGCAGCATTTCCCAATCTTGGATCCCCAGATGTTGTCGAACTACAGCTCCCATCTGCCCCAGCCAGCATGGCCAATTACCAGGGATAATGGAAAATGTAGTTGAAAAACAGCTGGACACCCAAGGATGGGAAAGGCTGCCTTACAGTATAGTTAGAATCCCTACTAAATATGCGGCCAGACACTATGAAGACATTTCACCAAAAGGAGCTGTTGACATGGATGCTGCCAGCTGCCAGGATCTCTATAGCAAAACAGTGGAAAGCATTTTTAAAAAAACTGACTGCATACTTATGATATAAAAACCTTTGGAATTCAGTTATTGCAGAAAAAATAACACAAACTACAGGTCTATAAGGGGCAAGAATATCTCGATCATTTCTAATCATTGTGGAGGGTTTTTATTTCATATGGTTTAGTTTCAGATATACAGGCATCTCTCTGCTCTCCCATTTGGAGAAATATGGTTGTCATGATTTTAGATCGGGTGTTATTATTTAGCTTTAGTTGGAGTAATTGGTCTTTTTTGTTAGTACAGTCATACCTCGGGTTAAAGTAGCTTTGGGATAAGTATTTTCGGGTTGTGCACTGCAACGACCCGGAAGTAACGGAGCACGTTACTTCTGGGTTTCGCCGCTCGCGCAGGCGCTCAAAATGACGTCATGCGCAGAAGCAGCGAATCACAACCTGTGCAGACGCGCGGATGTGGGTTGCGTTCGCTTCTGGATACGAACGGGGCTCCGGAACAGATCCCATTCGCATCCAGAGGTACCACTGTACTTTTTTGTTTGTGGTAATAAAATAACTTGAATAAATCTAGAAAAGATAGAGGGCAGCCAGAGGAAAGACTAACCTATACCAAGGATCAAGTGGGTCATCACCGCTGTAGTTCTGTATGAGAGTTTCAAACATTCTGTGAAACAAAGCAGACAGCATCATATCAGTATTTAACACGATATGACAGTTTAGCAGTATTTGAATGGGTCTGGCACTGTATCCCACAGTGCTTTCGCAGACCCCTTCAAAGATACAGATGCCTGATCTCTCCCCCCCCCCTTGCCACAAACTAGGGCTAAACTGGTGGCTCCAAACTGTCAAGGTAAGGGAGGGCCACCAGTATTCACCAATCTAAACAGAAGTGCTGTCAGCCTTCAAAAACCTGAAACTGGCTCTGAATGAAGGAGAAAACATGAGCAGCAGCCACCTTAATTAAAGTTTGGTGCTTAGGCACAATATACCCAACCTTTTCAGTTGGCACTGAAGCTCTAGAATGTCATCTTTATGCTGTGAACCGCCCTGAGATATTTGGATGAAGGGTAGTATACAAATATTATTAATAATAATCTGTAGCTAGGCCTGTATGGAACTGTCACTATGTGCCTCCTGGTACCTACTAGGGGATTTCTTTCTTTAATTGAAGGGGTGGGCTAAATCAATCACCTGTTGCTTGACAACTCTTACCATTAAAGTATTTTATCACACTCTTTGACCCATGACATTTAGGATTGCCACCAGACGCGGATGGCGCTGTGATTTAAACCACAGAGTCTAGAGCTTGCTGATCAGAAGGTCGGCGGTTCAAATCCCCGTGACGGGGTGAGCTCCCGTTGCTCTGTCCCAGCTCCTGCCACCTAGCAGTTCAAAGCACATCAAGTGCAAGTAGATAAATAGGTACCGCTTTGGCGGGAAGGTAAAAGGTGTTTCCATGCGCTGCTCTGGTTTGCTAAGTGGCTTAGTCATGCTGGCCACATGACCCGGAAGCTGTCTGCGGACAAACACCGGCTCCCTCAGACTATAGAGCGAGATGAGCGCTCAACCCCAGAGTCGTCCGTGACTGGACCTAACGGTCAGGGGAAACCTTTACCTTTTTAGGATTGCAGCCATTGCATACTGAGATTTCCAAGTGGAGAATTATTATTATTTTAAAAAATACAGTAGCAGCATAAGGCTTGATGGTTCCTTCCTCCACTACTTTTCAACAGCTCCCCCCCCTTAATCTGACCCCTCCCACAATTTTGCACTAAAGTGCAAGTGAACAAATGTTTATTTTTTATTTTTTAAAAAAACACCTTGGCATTGCTGGCACAATAATGCACTGTCCACTTTTGCCCTTGCTACACAAACAGACAGACCTACTAGAAAGGCTGTTCTCCGACTGGAGCGCTCGCAGGCCAGTGTTTCCCAGTTGTCAGTGTTTATACTACATTTTTAAAGATTTGCCTTGAGACAGTCTTTAAAACTCTTTTGTTGACTGCCAGCATTACGCAGAGGGCCTTCTCGGTAGTGGCACCCGCCCTGTGGAACGCCCTTCCATCAGATGTCAAAGAGATAAACAACTACCTGACATTCAGAAGACATCAGGGAAGTTTTTAATGTGTGACATCTTAGTGTATTTTTGGTCTTTGTGGAAGCCGCCCAGAGTGGCTGGGGAAACCCAGCCAGATGGGCGGGGTACAAATAATAAAGTATTATTATTATTTCCATTTTTAAACTCAGAGTACGCCCAGGCAGCGCGGAGTCTCACTGCCACGGCCTCTGTGCACGTGCAGAGTGCAATTTACCCCGCCCCCTCCCCCCCACATCCTTTCAGATTTCAGGCCCGCGATAAAACCCGGGGAAGGGAACGAGCCTCGCCTCCCCCCCTCCTCAGCCGCGACTACTCACTGTGCGCGCGCGGAAAGCTCCAGGGCTGCCCCAGGTGCCGGCGAAGCCATGGAAGCTGCCGCGTCCACCATAACTGGGAAGAAACATTTAAAAAAATTCAAACCGTCCCGCGCAGCCGCACAAGGCGTTCCGGCCATTTCGGGATTGGCCGGAGTGAGAGCCAATCAGAACGAAGGAAGGCGGAGAGACCCTCGATGGAGAGAGGACGTAGTAACGAGACTGATACAGAAGAGGTAAAGAGGGTGGGTGGGGATCCAGATAAGCATCACCCACGACCCTCGCTTCCGGTTCACATTCGAAGCCCGCCGTATGCGGGGCAGAAAGATAATACGAGGAGGGGGCGGGGCTTCGCGTTTTTGGTGTCCCGTCCCCACGACTTTTGCATCAGCTACTTGCCCCGCGCGCTCAATTGGGAACCGGAAGTGTAGGTCAGCTTTTATTATTATTAATTTCATTTTTATATTTTTTTATATTATTGCTGATATTTACAACAACAACAATAAATTATTTGTATACCACCCTATTAAATGCTAAGGTAGCCTTATTCACCTTTGTAGCTTCCTATCACAATAGCAGGAAACAAAAGTTGGCCGAATAAGTCTGCAATCCTATGGCCACTTCCCTGGAATTCAACAAGCCTCATGAAATATACTTGGAGCCGAGAGTGGATTTCATCCTCTTTATTCAGCTCATAGTGGGGAGGAGGAATGAAAGTTCCCCCAAAGTGTCTGCTTTATATACATTATTTACACAATAGGCTGCACGTGATTGGCTAATTCCAGGATTCTCCTGTAGGCCAATCAGGTTGTGGATTCACTTCCACCTGGAGCTGGATTGGGTGACTCCTGCGGACCAATCATACTGCTGCATTGTTCTAGGACCAATCAGACTGCTGCATTTTGGATCCTATTCTAGGACCAATCAGACTGCTGCATTTTGGATCCTATTGTTCTAGGACCAATCAGACTGCTGCATTTTGGATCCTATTCAACTAGGTACATAACACACCTCACTTACTTAATTTTATTTTATTTGCTTACTGTATCTCTATCCCCCCTTTTCCTCCAAGTAGCTCAAAAGTGGTGTGGCATGGTTCTCTCCTTTCTCATTTAATCCCCCACAACAACCCTGTGAGGAAGGTTACCGTGAACTGACAAGGGGGCTGATTTGAACCTTGCTCTCCCAGGTCCTAGTCCAGCGCTCTAACCACTACACCACACTGGCTCTGAGCAGACTTGGTGAGGGTTGCGCTACTAGTTATACTGGCACCCACGGCAGAAATTACCACAAATCACCTATTTCTGAAAGTAAAGGTACACGTTTTTAATAAACTAAAAACCCCAACCATTTACAGGACGACCAAGATCAGCTGCCTCACACTGCTTAATGGTCAGGCCTACCTTGGAAACTAGGGAAATAAGGCTGCAGTCCTTATGAAGGCAGCGGGAGAAGAAGACAGGCAAGTACTCTTTTAAGTGTTAGTGAGATAATTTGCAGTGCTCAGTGTTTTCAAGTGCAATTTGATCACATTCTGGCAAATTCAGGTTGTACAATCAAAGCTGTTTTGGACATCTTGGCCAACAAGATGAACACTTAGGCCACACTACATTCCTTAGTTTTTGTTGCTGATATTGCTGTTTGTTTTTTATATATATAATTATGTATCAATAGTCTCTCATTTTTTGACACAAGTTCTAATTTCCTTCATTTCCACAAGAGGGTGGCAAACAATAAGTTTTTCAAAAATGCCTCATAGCAGGTCTCTATTCTTTTCTTAAGCTTAGACAAAGTTCATTCTGCGGGTGAAGCTCGACTTCAGTTACTGACGGTTCGTAATAACTAGGTGTGCCTTTTTCATTTTGTAAGCTTAAAGAAAAAGCTTTCTCCAATAGTCTCACATAGAAGGGTAGCCACATTAGTCAGTTGCAGCAAAAACAAGTAGTATTTAGATACCTTGACAGCACATCCTACTCATATCTATTCAGAAGTTTGCCCATTGGGTCTTGTACCTAGATAAGTGTTAAAAAGAGTAACAGAGTTTTTATGACAAACAGTTCATGACTGGAGTCCACTTCATTAGACTTTTGGAATGTTGTCCTCATTTAAGGCTCTGCAACAAAATGTTGCAGTGTTGAGTACAAGCGTTCAGGCCTCCAAAAATTCCATTCCACATACTCTCTTATTTTCTGTCCTCACTCACACAGTCAGCTAGCAGTTTATGCCCATAGAGGATACTCAGTCCTCATTTTGCTGTGTCATCCCCTACCCATTCTTTTTCGGTGTTATTGGGCAGGTGTGTGTGGCCGCTTTTGTTTCACAAAGATTGGTACCCCAAGAATTAAGATTGTCATTAAGATATATGATAATAGGTGTTTGAACAGGGATAATGCTGCTTGCTTGCCTGAAAACAGGATGGAGGTATATTTGTATGTTTGTAGAAATATCTGGCTTTTTGCATGGCTGGGGTGTAATCTGCTGTACAAAGGGCAGAGCCACATCCATTATTCTAGCCTCCTTTGCATCCTGCCCTACCCAGGGAAGCCTCAGGCTGAAAAAGATTCCACAACACTTGCTCAGAAGCAAGTCTTACCAAGCTCAGTGGGATTTCCAGGTAAGTATGTATAGGATTGCTGCCTAAATCTTTCACAACAGAATTAACTGGTGATAGCATGATTACTATAGCATTTTTGTTTAACAAGGTGGTATGATGGTTGTGCTGTAAGAAACCGAGGAACTGGAGGACTTACTAAGAGAAACTGCTTTTGCTTTCCCAATTTACCTCATCATAGCAGGAGAGGATTCCATTGTGTACCCATTTAATTGAAGACTGATCATAAAACTATAGAGGCCAGAATCCAGCTGTACGTTATCGCAATGTAATACAGTGGTACCTCGGGTTACAGACACTTCAGGTTACAGACGCTTCAGGCTACAGACTCCACTAACCCAGAAATAGTACCTTGGGTTAAGAACTGTGCTTCAGGATGAGAACAGAAATTGTGCAGCGGCGGCACGGCGGCAGAGGAGGCCCCATTAGCTAAAGTGGTGCTTCAGGTTAAGAACAGTTGCAAGTTAAGAACGGACCTCCAGAACAAATTAAGTTCTTAACCCGAGGTACCACTGTATAAACTTATTTTGTAAGATTAGCAGTTGTTAATACAGGTGCAAGTCAACATTCTGACAGTAACTACGCTACAGCTCAAGAGCTTAATGTGTGAACAGAGCATGATATAAATTGCAAATACTTTTTAAAAACGCCAACATCCCTTTCTTTTACATTGCACTGTTATATTACGTGACCCAATTCCTTATACTGAAATTTTATTTTTACCACGTTTAATTCAGTGGGCGCATTCAGTTCCTCATGATAGTATTACTGTATTTGCTGTTGCATATTATGATTCTATCCTAGTTCATGCATTTTATTTCACTATCAGTTAAAGCTGTTAAAAAGGTTGCACAGTTAATCAACTTGCACAGCCAGAGCCTATGGGTATTTCCTCAGAAGTAAGTTCCACTGAGTTCAATGGGGCTTGCTCCCAAGTAAGTGCATAGGATTGCAGTTTCAAAATTCTCAAGTGGTTTGATAGCCCTAGTAGCAATACCTTGATAGAAAGAAATGTTCAGTTCCTTAAATCTGTCTAGCATATTTTTGGTTGCTTTGTTTAAACTAGCCATTCAGGGCCATCCCTACCGTTTGGTAGACAGTAGCAGCTGATCTTGAGTATCATGTTAGTAAGTCCAATATAATATTGTTGTATTTATACTCCCAGAGAGAGGTTCTTGTGGGATTTTCTGTTTCAGGTGCCAAACTAGCTTGATTACAGTACCCCATGACTTGGGGAGAGGGACACAGTTTGGTATTCTGCCTTAGGCAGAAAACTGTCTTGGATCAGCCAAGAAGCTAGTTTAGTGTGTATGTTCGTGTTGTTTAAAATGCCTTGTAAATCACCTTGAAGGCCTGTCTTGGTAGAACCTTTTTATTTTTTAGAATAAATAAATATGTATCTTGCCTTATACTTTTATTTGGAATCACATTTGTGTTTTAAATGACGTTCGTGTGATTTATGGGAACCACTAACTGCATCTGGTACTCTTCTCAACATTTTCTGGCAAATTAATCTCAGATTACTCTTTAGTGCAATCAGGTGTTGCCTATACAGCAAGGCGGACTTCTTTTCATATGGAAGTTCTTCAGAGTTGATACGAAACATCTGGGTGCCCAGTAGGCTGTGCCAAGATTGACAGTGGAGCTGATGATCTGCTAGAGAAAAACTGTTTTTCGTAGTTGACAAAAACACACACACACATTTTCTGTTTTGCCAATGCAGAAAAGAAGAAAAAGAATATTTACTTTGTGCTTCACTCATCCAAGTCCTGGCCAGGCAGATGCTTATGAGAACTCCTTGCCTCCCTCCTTGTGAAGAAGCATCTCTTAATATTGTCAACACTTCAGAACGCTTTAAGCGTAAATAGGTGTTGGGTGAACAGTTCGGCATATGGGTGAACCATGTTGTGAGCCTTGAGGAAATGGCTGGAGTGCTGCAAAAGAGGTTAACTTGGCATACATGGTTCCACCAACTTTCATCCTTGGAATAATAATAATAATAATAATTAATAATTTTTAACTTTTACCTCACCCATCTGGCCAGGCCTCCCCAGCCACTCTGGGCAGCTCCCAACAGAACATTAAAAACACGATAAAACATGAAACATTAAAAACTTCCCTAAAGAGAGCTGCCTTCAAATGTTTTCTAAAAGTCAGATAGTTGTTTACAGTGGTACCTCAGGTTACATACGCTTCAGGTTACAGACTCCACTAACCCAGAATTAGTGCTTCAGGTTAAGAACTTTGCTTCAGGATAAGAACAGAAATCGGGCTCTGGCGGCGCGGCAGCAGCAGTAGACCCCATTAGCTAAAGTGGTGATTCAGGTTAAGAACAGTTTCAGGTTAAGAATGGACCTCCGGAACAAATTAAGTATGTAACCAGAGGTACCACTGTATTTCCTTGATATCTGAAGCAGGGGGTGTTTTACAGGGTGGGTGCCACTACCAAGAATGCCCTCTGCCTGGTTCCCTGTAACCTCACTTCTCGCAGTGAAAGAACTGCCAGAAGACCCTTGGCCCTAGACCCAGTGCTGGATTTACATATAAGCTAAACAAGCTATAGCTGAGGGCCCCACTCTCTTGGGGGCCCCCCAAAAAAATAAAGGAAAAAAATCTGGATGTACATTTCCAAAAGATAAAAAACAAATAAAATAAAACCTACGGTACATACAGCAACAGTGTTTTGTGTTGTGTGGGCTCCTGTCATTAAGTAATGGACCCTGCCTGCTAGCCTACTCCCTAAAATAGCACAGGTTTGCTCATTTCTATATATAGGGTGCCTACATTCCGCTATTTATAATTATTAGTAGTTTGCATCATATATTTACACCTAGTATTATTTCATGTTATAGCAAGTTTCTAGAGACTAGACTATGAGTCTTTGTAAATTGTGTTTCTAAAGGAACTTTAGTTATTGCCAAATGCCAATGTCTTTGCATTATTAAGTTTGTTATGAATAAAAAAATCATTTTAAGTTAGAGCTTAATAATTATTTCACTATTAATATACTTCTTCTTAATTGTATTTCAATTCAACCATTTCTTTGATAAAATACATATTTTGTTATGTGCAAATGGCTTTAGATACCTATTAGGTCTGTAAATTAGGTAGGGTCTCAGCAGTCTGTGAGGTAGGCTAAGTTTGCAGATGGAGACTCTCCCAGCATGCTTCAGGGCTGAGCAGGTGGACTTGAACATAAGGTAAAGGGACCCCTGACAATTAGGTCCAGTCGCAGATGACTCTGGGGTTGCGGCACTCATCTTGCTTTATTGGCAGAGGGAGCTGGTGTACAGCTTCCAGGTCATGTGGCCATCATGACTAAAGCCACTTCTGGAGAACCAGAGCAGCACATGGAAATGCCGTTTACCTTCCCGCTGGAGCGTACGGTACCTATTTATCTACTTGCACTTTGTCATGCTTTCGAACTGCAGGGACTGAGCAATGGGAGCTTACCCCATTGCAGGGATTCGAACCGCTGACCTTCTGATCGCCAAGCCCTAGGCTCTGTGGTTTAACCCACAGCACCACCCGCGTCCCAGGACTTGAACATAGGTCTCCCTAAACCAAACCAGCATTCTAACCATGATGCCATGCTGCCTCATGATTGTACCAACTGTGAGACCTTACCCACGGGATGGTCTACTCTGCACATACATAACCCAATACAATGGTACCTCACAAGACGAATGCCTCGCAAGACGAAAAACGCGCAAGATGAAAGAGTTTTTTCGTTTTTTGAGTTGCTTCGCAAGACAAATTTCCCTATGGGCTTGCTGCGCAAGACGAAAACGTCTTGCAAGAGCAACTCATAGCACGCGGTGTGGTAGCCTTTTTTGAGGTTTTTGGGAAACCGTGCTTCGCAAGACAAAAATATCGCAAGACGAAAAAACTCGCAGAACGAATTAATTTCGTCTTGTGAGGCACCACTGTATACTTAATCAGGTGTGGGGGACCACAGACCCAGGTGTCTTCTGCCTAGCCTGCAGGACTGCCTAAGCCACATCCCTCAGTGACCCTGCTCCACACCCTCCTCAGGTGCTTTGGCCGGGCAGGAAATGTGTCCTTGAAGTGTTTTAATGCCTCTTAGTTGTGGGATGGAGGGAGGTTTGGGTGTGCAGAATCTTCTGGCTTTTGTGTGGCTGAAGTGTAGCCCACTGTAGAAAGGCAAGGGTCCCATCCACTGTGCCACCTACTTTCCCCTCAGGCACCATTGGAATATGGTTCCTGGAAGGTCGTCTGCAAGGGAATATGCGGCCCCTGGGATGAAAAAGGTTCCCCGCTTGTGCATTAAATAGCGAACTTATTCGCTGAGTGCAGATCCATATACAGAACGGATTCAGTTTGTCGCTTTTGTTTTTGCTGTTTATTTTGCGTTGTTTTTGTTTTTGAGGGTTTTTCGGTTACTGGTAATTTGCTTTTGTGACTGTGTGGAACCCAGTTCAGCTACTGATTGATTGATTGTGTGACTGCGGAAATGGATAAAAGCCCCTCATCCGAACAATGACTGTCATCAGTGCAGGTAAGGAAAAAAGTTAATTTTAATTTTTATCAGCTACAATACTGTCTTATTTATTCTATAGTACAGTACATTATTGCTTTCATTTTATAGATCAATGGTCTCATTAGATAGTAAAATTCATGTTAAATTGCTGTTTTAGGGGTTGTTTTTAAGTCTGGAATGGATTAATCCGTTTTGCATTACTTTCTATGGGAAAGTGCACCTTGGTTTTGGAACACTTTGGTTTTAGAACGGACCAAGTTTGAGAACCAAGGTAACACTGTATAGTCAAAGGACATCACACACACACACATACACACACACACACACACACAGAGAGAGAGAGAGAGAGAGAGAGAGAGAGGGAGTTATCTTTACTTTATTTCATTTATTTATTAAATTTGTACACTGCCCTTAATCCGAAGATCACCGGGCAGTTCACGACATAAAACTACAAAGACACAAAATACATAATAAAGAAAAGAAAAGAAAAGCAATAACCCCCTCCCACAAGAGGACCTCACTCACCTCTTATTCCCATGAGTGCTAAGCTTGTAAGAGGCTTGAACTCTCCAAACCATTCTAGGAGAGCCCACAAAACTATTTTATTCAAATATGAACACAGCCGATACTAAGGCATAACATGGATGGACAACATAAGAATTCTAACCTATGGTTGGCCTACAGTAAGATTTCCCCACTTCTGTCCTTCCCTTCATTACGTTCCTCATTCTTTTAGATTTTAAGTGTCTTGGAGTCAGGCACCTAACCTTTTATGAAGCACGAAAGGTGCATTGTTACATGTATATATTGATGGCGCTGTAATAATAGCAGCATCGGCCAACTATTTTAACTACACAACAGTTAACTGAACATGTGGAACATACCATTGTTAGTGAAATGGCTTTGGGAATCAGAGGCTTGTTGGAACCCCGAGAGTGAGAGAAGTACAAAATAAAAATTGGAATGTTCTGGAAGAGGGTCTTGGTGGCTGGGATCTTGAGCAGGAGCACTCCATACCGCAACATTTTGTTGCAGATTCTGTTTGTACCGTTCGATTGCTGAAACTTACCAGGTCTGTCCCCTGCACGCTGCCTGTAGAGGATACTTGTCTGGGAACCACATGGAAGCAGCTGAGAGTGGGGGAGTCTGAGCTCAATAAATACATTCCTGGTGGCCGTCTCCCTTTGTCTGGGAGTGATCATGCAGAAAAGCTCTAAAATAAAGGGTAGATGACCTCTCAAGTTTGCTTTATGTCTTACACTTTCCTGTGCGAACATTAATCTTTGTGCGGAAAAGGACATGTATTTTGCAATATGTGATGTTATGTTGTGGGGGGAATGAAGTGTATTTTTCATGGCAGCTATACAGATCAGGCAGACCGAGACGACGGGTGGGGAGAAAAGGTTTTTAAAAACGTGGCTTTGTTACGTCCTGAAGCTGTTTTGGGCCATTCTGAACTGATAGGATTGTAAATAAGTAAATATTTGAAGAAGTACTCAAGGTACTTAGAGACACGTATTTTTAAAACCTTGCAATGAGATCCCTTTGCTCAATTGGTTAATGATGCATTGGCTACGTTGACTAGAGTGAAATTTCACTTGAGTGCTAAGTCTTAAGGCATTAATGACAGGCATTGCTCTTTCGAAGCTCTGGCATATAACATGTTGCTATTTAAGAACAGAGATGTGTGAGATGGCATTTTCCATTTTTCATACAGGTGTCTTTCTGTTGTCACTGTTGAGTTTCCATCCCCTCAGCTCTGTCTGAAAGATTGTGAACTGTTATCTGCATGACAAGATGATGGAGGTTTCCCCAAAACTGCTCTTTTAGAGATAACACATCTCAGTGCTTCCACCTACACAGCAAAAAGAGATTTCCTGGGGTGTAGGTGTGTCTCTCACAGGGCTCCAACGCTTCTCTCTCTCGTACAAAGTCTATTCTTTTATACTGTATCTTATGTGCACACACACACACAAATTTCAGTTTCGCAAAAGAAAAGAAGTGCAAGGCTTCTTTTATCAGCTGACTGGTAGTGCTTTATCGTTTATACAAAATAAAAGCAAAAATAGCAGAGGGGTCTTGCTGGCATTTGAAATCTTCTGGCTTACTAGAACTGACTTACTGTTTCTATATATTTTTTCTGTTCATAGATTTCTTTGGTTTGGTGCCTTTTGACGATTTTGATCTCTGGGTGTTTTCTGCTGTAGGTTTTGGTAACAGCAACTTGCTGTGTGCCTGTTGTCGGGCCCTGCGGAGGGATGTTCTGTAGAAAGAGAAAAAACAACAACAACAAAAATTATTGGGTGGGGCGGGTGGGCGAAACTTCGGTTTCTAAATAGATCTCTTGTTATGGCTTAGTTTACGTTATTCGGTTTCCTGGTCAAAAGAGCTCCGCTGTAGATTCTGTGGGCGTTTTAGGGTGTAAGCGTGCATAGAAAGCGTGGGGAGAGCAAGGAATTGTACGTCAAACAGCAAGAACCTAAATACAAATAGCGCCACGTACATAAAGTTTATTTGATGAAATAAAATATTTTAATGCTTTACTGCAGTTTTACTGGTCCCTGCAGTCACAGCAGGTGCTGTGATTCCCCCAGCCGTCTGACTTCACTCCATTGTCTCTCGAGACAGACAGGTGCCAACAACAACAAAACCCAGCAGTAAGATGATGAAAATAAAAATTGCTAGGGAAATGAGGTTCATCAGCAGATGAAAGCAGGGAAGGCATTTAGGACACGTCTGAGGAACCTGTGCCCCTCTGTATCTTGTTAGGCTTCCATCAGCACCACCCAGCACAGCCAAATATTAAAGGCGATGGGATTTGTAGTCTAGCAGCACAGGTCCCCCACCCCTGATTGAGATGAGGCAGGACAACCAATCAGTCCACTCACTCACCACCCACCTGACCTTGGACGGCAGGGTCACCTGGAAAAAGTTTCAGATTATGATCTTAACAGACAGGCAGATTTGCATGACCACAGGCTGCCCTTTAGTACAGAAGTGCATGTGGTGTCGCTCTAATGCTCTTTTCCTTATTTCTCTGTGATGCGCACGTGGTGCTTTCTGCAGCCGCAGAGAATCATTAGGTCAGACCGAAAATGTGCAGGGCAGTAGCCAAAGGGTAAGTTTCAGCTCTCGGTGAAGTCCCGAGGGCTAGCAGGCTAAAATCCGAAGTTGATGTGGAAATGACCTGTCCAGGCTCTTTAAACCAGCCAATAAACCTTTATTCCTTCCAGCTTAATGGAACTCCATATTTATTTATGTTTATTAAACGATCAGACTTTTCCAGTGGTGAGAGCTCCCAGGCGTGCTGCCAACCCGCCTTATGATAACACGGCAGCGAGCGGCCAGCAGTATTAAATACTTTCCTACACTGATAGCACGTTGTCAATTCATCCAGCGGTGGCATTGAATTATCGCAGACGTGAGCGTGTGCTGACAGAAGCATGAAACAGTCATGCAAATGAACTCGGCCAGCCAGAGAATCAAAGCAAAAGGAGGAGGAGGAGAAAAAAGGAAGAAACCATCCACCCACTCCAAGCACGCTTGCCATCCTTCCTCAAATCATAACTTTTGCAGTGCCACAAGCTAGTCTGGTAGAAACACTGCTGGCGTTGTTTTTAATTGTGACCGATGGACTTCAGTTCCTAGATTCCAAGGGCAAACTTCTAAGCTCTGTGTGTCAAAGCAATTGTATTACAAGCGACATACAAATAGTACCTTTTCAGGGAAATTGAGGTGATAGCATAGAAGAATTCCGTGTAATTATACCGTATTTTTCGCTCTATAGGACGCACTTTTTCCCCTCCAAAAATTAAGGGGAAATGTGTGTGCGTCCTATGGAGCGAATGCAGGCTCCTTGGCTTCAGTGATAGCAACGCGAAGCCTCCGAAGCGCAGAGGGAGTGCTCCAGAGGCTTCGCGTTGCTTTCGCTGAAGCCTGGAGAGTGAGAGGGGTTGGTGTGCACTGACCCCTCTCGCTCTCCAGGCTTCAGGGATAGCCGCCTGAAGCCTTCGGAGTGCAGCGTGAGTTCCTGCTGCGCTCCGGAGGCTTCGGGTTCCTTTTGCTGAAGCCGGGAGAGCAACACTCTCCTGGCTTCAGCAGAGAGGGAGAGCTGCAAAGCACCCCTTCAGCCAAGCAGGAGGAGAAATGGAAGGGGCTCCATTTCTCCTGCCGCTTTGCTGAAGGGGTGCTGAGCAGAGAGGGGGAGAATTTTTTTTCTTGTTCTCCCCCTCTAAAACAAGGTGCGTCCTAAGGTCGGGTGCGTCCTATAGAGCAAAAAAATATGGTTTATCACTACAGTCTCCTCTTCTTTGTCTTTGTTTCTTGCTTTAGTCCCTTGATGAAGCTGGTTCTGCAGCACCTTCAATCTGTACTCCAAAAAACTAGTTCCATCTGTGCTGCTGTTTAGGTGTGATTTACTGGAGGAGTTTATGGGCTCAGTCGAGTCATCCGGACAGGACTTTGGGACAGAGGCCCAGGGGCTCTGAACACAACAAGACTATCTTAGCACGTTTTGAAGCTGGTGAACACATTGCTCTCTAAAGAATGACTGCCCTTGTAAGCCCAGAGTCCAAAATTACCCAGTTGCACCATTAAAGGGATAGCACCCATGACGAAGATCTTTTCTTCTCAAGGTGTTCTAGAATTGCTTGAAACTTTTTATTCAATATGTGAAGGGATGCTCTCTGTTGTTCTTGTCTTGCTCTGGAGGTGCTTCACAGAGGCATCTTGCTGGTTCTTAGAAACAGGATGCTGACCAAGATAGGCTCCTGATCTGGCAGGATACTTATGTATAGGTAGAGATGTATTTATAGGTGTCTCCATGTAGTTAATAATAATAATAATTTTATTATTTATACCCCGCCCATCTGGCTGGGTTTCCCCAGCTACTCTGGGCGGCTCCCAACAAAGGACTAAAAACAGAATAGAACTTCAAACATTAAAAACTTCCCTAAACAGGGCTGCCTTCAGATGTCTTCTAAAAGTCAGGTTTATTTCCTTGACATCTGATGGAAGGGCATTCCACAGGGCGGGCGCCTCTTCCTGGCTTCCTGTAACCTCACTTCTCGCAGGGAGGGAACCACCAGAAGTCCCTCAGAGCTGGACCTCAGTGTCCGGGCTGAATGATGGGGGTGGAGACACTCCTTCAGGTATACTGGGCTCTTTAAAAAGCAAGACAAACAATGCAAGGCGACCTCTCCCTCTGTATGCCAAGGCTGGCTAACTAATGCGCCTACAGATGTTGTTAAGACTCCTGACTTACCAACTATCAGGGATGGTGGGAACTGTAAGACAGCAACATCCTGGAAAGCTCAGTTGATTAGAGCATGGTGCTGACGACGCCAAGGAACAGCTGCATATTCATTCCTGCATTGCAGGGGTTGAGCTGGGATGATCCTCAGGGTCCCTTCCAGCTCTATGAGTCTGTGATCTAGAGGGCCACAGGAACATAAGAATCTGCCTTATACTTGGCCAGACCAGTGGTCCATCTAGCTCAGTATTGTCTACATGGACTGGCAAGAGTTCTCTAAGGTGCAACGTCCTTTGCAACCCCACCTGGAGATGCCCGGGGTTGAATTTGGGACCTTCTGCATGCAAAGAAGATGCCCCGGACCACTGAGTTGCAGGTCTTCTGCTCGTGAGCCCGTGCGCTCAGTTTCTCCACTCCCTTGGCTTTTCTGGAACTAGGGGAAGCAGCTGCTATGTGAAAGTCGGAAAACTGAGTGCGTACGGCTAGTTCTCTGACATCCAGACCTCCTCCTCCCCACCACGTCATTTTGCTTGTATAGTTGTCAAGCTGCCAGAGCTGGATTGAGGTTACTGCCGCAGGAGCAGTAAAGGAGGAAGTTGCTCTGGTACTTTGCAGAAATAATTGTCTGCGCGCACACACAGTCAGACGTCGCCTTCTTTCTAAGCTCCCATTGTGATCCTGCAAAGCAAGCCTCAGCAACCACCCCCTCCCCCCCCTTGGTATGCTCCTCTCTCTTAAGCCGGCCTTTACCTTTACCTACCTGCTTTGGACTGCAGCTTCCATCAGCCCCAGCTAGCATGGAGACTTTAAAAACCCCTGCAACTCTTCACTTGGCACAATAAAGAATATTGAGGTTAATTCCTTTTGAAATACAATTCAAGTTGTATTTAATTCTGCAGAATTAATGCTGTGGGTGTTCTATTTAAGTGCAGGCTTAGTTTGTTTCCTTTTAAAAATCAATAAAATATATGTATGATGATGTTTTTTTCATAGTAAAAAATGAAACGGGGGAAGAGAATACAGAGGGGACCCCGCGTGAGCCTCTCTAAGGAGATCACTCTAGAACTAAAGTTGCGTGTGGCATCTGGTTGGCCACTATGAGAACATGATTGTGAATTAGATGGGCCACTGGCCTTGATCCAGCAGGCTCTGATTAGTATTATAGAATCATACTCTTGTAGAGTTGGAAAGAACCCCAAGCAATCCAGTTGTTGTTGTTTTTTAGTCGTTTAGTCGTGTCTGATTCTTCGTGACCCCATGGACCAGAGCACGCCAGGCACTCCTGTCTTCCACTGCCTCCCGCCGTTTGGTCAGACTCATGTTAGTAGCTTCGAGAACACTGTCCAACCATCTCATCCTCTGTCGTCCCCTTCTCCTTGTGCCCTCAATCTTTCCCAACATCCAATCTCTGGTTGAAAACCTCCAATGAAGGAAAGTCGCCCACCTTCCCCATTCCATTGTTGCCCATTCCACTGTTGAACAGCTCTTACCACCGGAAAGTTATTTCTTATGTTCAATTGGAATCTCCATTCTTGTAATTTGAATCCATAGGTTTGGGTCCTACCCCCTGGAGCAGCAGAAAGCAAGCATGCCCCATCTTCCATGTGACAGCCCTTTAGATATTTGAAGATGGCTATCATATCACTTCTCAGCCTCCTCACAAGGCTTGGTTTCCAGACTCTTGATCATCTCGGTTGTCTTCCTCTGCACGTGTTCTTGTGTTCTTTTTTCACTGAGAAGGCCTCTCCCTCTTAATCTCACAAGTGCGTAGTGGTTTGAATGCCATTTAGCTCAGAGAAGCCTCAGGGCTCTTTCTCAACCGGGGCTAAAAAGTACCACTGCATAAAGTGCTACAAAACAGCACATAGCATCACTGTGCACTCAGAAGCTTTGGTTATCTGAAGAAAATCCCCTTAAAAAAAAAAATCAAGGTTCACTAACAATTTTTGAAAGCATTGCAGGTGCTGCTTTGGCTATGTGTTGAAAACATCTGCATGTTTTAAAAGATGGCATTTCTCAAAGACTTCTTTGGTCTACTGCTGCAGTGCCTTAAAGGTCAAACTGCAAAAACAGGATTCAGCCTAAGCTTGCATTTGGTGCATGTGGCTTAAACTGATTCTTATCTGCAGAGATAAGCTTGAGAGATTTTTTTGTTGGGTGATACAGCACAATGGGTTGGAGAGGCATGAGCCACTTGCTTTTCTGCATGCTGTTCATCGCTCAGAATGAAATCTGTGTAGCTTTCGAAACGTGTGTTTATGGTATGGTCCATTGCTGACAACAGCACGCTGGTGGTGGCCTTTAGGCAACCCGAAAGAGGCAACCAATACAATTGGAAGACCTGGGATAAAGCCACCTTCCGTTTCCCAAGAGAGAGAGAGAGAGAGAGAGAGAGTTTGTCTTCTGTGAAAGATAAGATCTAGCATGCACAGCTGAAAGAAAGGGCAAGGAAGTTCAGTCAGGATACTTGAGCAGTTGTTGGAGAATTCCTGCAAAATATGACTTGAGGCTGCAGCATGTAAAAAGTACAGTGGTACCTTGGGTTAAGTACTTAATTCGTTCTGGAGGTCCGTTCTTAACCTGAAACTGTTCTTAACCTGAAGCACCACTTTAGCTAATGGGGCCTCCCGCTGCTGCTGCGCCGCCGGAGCACAATTTCTGTTCTCATCCTGAAGCAAAGTTCTTAACCTGAAGCACTATTTCTGGGTTAGCGGAGTCTGTAACCTGAAGCATATGTAACCTTAAGCGTATGTAACCTGAGGTACCACTGTATTGAAACTGGGTTTATACAAACAACAGGTGAAATGGAAAAACAGTTCCTGGCGTGTCCCAGTATTCACTGTCTCTGAAGGTATAGAAGAGCATAAGAAGACTCTGCTGGGTGAGGCCAGTGGCCTATCCAGCCCAGCATCCTGTTCTCACAGTGATCAGCACAAGAGTACTCTCCCCTCCTGTGGTTTGCCGAAACAGGTATTCAGAAGTACTGCTGCCTCCAGCTATTGGAGGCACAGCACCGCCATCATGCCTAATAGCCATTGGTAGCCCTTTCCTCCATGAATTTGTCTAATCTTCTTTTAAAGCCAGCTAGATCAGTGGCCGTCACTACCTCCTATGGGATCAAGTTCCACAGTCTTAACTATGCGCTGTGCGAAGAAGCACTTTCCTTTATCTTGTGGCTGTACAGTGGTACCTCGGGTTACATACACTTCAGGTTACATACGCTTCAGGTTACAGACTCCGCTAACCCAGAAATAGTACCTCAGGTTAAGAACTTTGCTTCAGGATGAGAACAGAAATCGTGTACGAGCGACGCGGCGGCAGCAGGAGGCCCCATTAGCTAAAGTGGTGCTTCAGGTTAAGAACAGTTTCAGGTTAAGAACGGACCTCTGGAACAAATTAAGTACTTAACCTGAGGTACCACTGTATATATCTGTGTCTGTAGATCAGGAGTGGAAAGCTTTTCCTATGAAAGGCTATTAGGAAGAGTCGATCAGTGGCTATGACCAGTTTGGCAGAGGCAGACAGTTTACAGCATTGCATAGCTCCCCGCTCTATTCAATACCCCTCCCCATTTCTCTCCCGCACATAAATGCACACTTTGAAGGCCACTCTCAGGTTCCCCACCCAGAGCGCAGACAGATAAATAGAGAAGCACATGAAAAAACTATAAGCTGGGGTTTCCCCCCCAAGCCTGAGGCCACCGTTTTAGAGAAAGATTTGTAAAGGTGAATAAGCCACCTCATATCTTCCTTTGTGCAATCACCAGCATTGTGCAAGGAGCCCAGCATGCGATTCTGGAAAGTGCCAATCAGCTGTTATGCGGATGGACTCCCATCTTCCCTCCCCAGTTTCAAACCACCAATAGACACAAATCTCTGACCACGTCCAGCTGGTGCATTGGGTAGGGAAATTGCATTCCAAGCATCTATTCACATGCACCATTCCCCTATTATCTAGCTGTCCTGATGCCATATATGTGAGCCTTCACACATACACCTGGATTGTGGGGGTATCTTGCGGGAAGCTGATAATCCATTACTAATCTTCATACACAGGACCCCTTGAGCAGCTGCTGGAAAATCCCAGTGTTCCTAGGAGCGTAGTCCATAAATCCTTTCCCTAATGCAGGGGTGGGGAGTCTCAGGCAAATGCAACCCCTCCAGGCCTCTTTTATCAGGCCCTCAAAACCCTCCCCAAGCCACTGGCCCTATTTTCCACCGTGTTTTTGCCTGACTGAAGGTAAAGGTAAAGGGACCCCTGACCATTAGGTCTAGTCATGACCAACTCTGGGGTTGCGGTGCTCATCTCGCTTTATTGGCCAAGGGAGCCGGCGTACAGCTTCCGGGTCATGTGGCCAGCATGACTAAGCCACTTCTGGCGATCCAGAGCAGCGCACGGCAACACTGTTTACCTTCCTGCCAGAGCGGTACCTATTTATCTACAGTGGTGCCTCGCAAGACGAAATTAATTCGTTCTGCAAGTTTCTTCATCTTGCGATTTTTTCGTCTTGCGAAGCACGGTTTCCCGAAAACCTCAAAAAAGGCTACCGCACCGCGCGTTATGAGTTGCTCTCGCAAGACGTTTTCGTCTTGCGCAGCAAGCCCATAGGGAAATTCGTCTTGCGAAGCAACTCAAAAAACGAAAAGCTCTTTTGTCTTGCGAGTTTTTTGTCTTGCGAGGCATTCGTCTTGCGAGGTACCACTGTACTTGCACTTTGACGTGCTTTCGAACTGCCAGGTTGGCAGGAGCGGGGACCGAGCAACAGGAGCTCACCCTGTCATGGGGATTCGAACCGCCGACCTTCTGATTGGTGAAGTCCTAGGCTCTGTGGTTTAACCCACAGCGCCACCCGCGTCCCAATCTGCCTGACTGAAATGTGCCCTCAAATTCTGATAAGCTGTTTTGATTGCCTGGGTGGAGGATGAAGATGGGCATGTGGAGGAGGAACTAGCCTACTGTACGAAGATAAGCTGTACGTTCCTCACTCCATGCACCCTTGCTTCCGGCCCTGCCCTCCACTGACATGTGGCCCCAGAAGATGGCACAAAACACAGCCCTCAGATTGGAAAATTGTTCCCCACCTGTTCTGTAATGTAAGCAGTGTATAAAGTTCGAGCCCATACTCTCTATCAAGAGCTGAGGCTTGGATTTTTTAAAAAATGAACAAATGGTAAAGTAAAAGAGGAAAGTGAGAGGGGGGGGTAACTGTGTCCACGCCAGTTCCAGCGAAAGTAGTTTTCTGCTATTTAATTATGATGAATAATGGCTAGATAGGGAAATGGTTTCCTCTTAGATCACTTTCTCTTCTAGTCGTGATCACCTAATATTCCCATGGCAACTCTGGAGAAATATGGAAAGTAATATTAAGGAAAGCATTAAGTGTTAGTTTCTTTTAATGTTATGTGGCAGCTGGAAACAGAAAGTAGAAGTCACGTGATCAGCCTACTCTCTAAAGACCGGTGACACACTCCGAGGATCGTTGCTTTTGATATTAAGAAAAAACGAACAAATCCTAGAACAAGCAGAAAGAATCACCTGGTAGCACTTTTCACACTTTTGTAATGGAAGTTCTATGCGTGGCCCAAAGCCCTGCCAAGTGTGGGTGTTAGACTGCATGCATACAGCAAGGACAACGGGGAACCTCCGAAAAGCCTGGGACTGTAGCGTGGTCATGGACAGTGTAAAATTGTCACCGTTTCCTTGAGCCGCAGTGAGAACTTGAAGTTCTCTCTCAGTCCCTGCCTGCACTATGCATTTAAAGCAGTACCGTACCACTTTAAACAGTTACGGCTTCCCCCATGGAATCCTGGGTGCCACTGGAGCCAAATCCAGGGGGCCATGGGTGCTTCAGCACCCACAATAATATACTTGTGGGGCTGAGCCCCCACGAAATCAATGGGCAAAGTTGAAGCCCTTCATTGCGGGCACCCACAATCTTCAGCGCAAGATGGCACCTATGCTGGGTACTGTAGTTTGTGAAGCGTGATGAGAGTTGTATAGAAGTCCCATCGTTCCCGGGGAAAGAAGGGACTGCCTGTTAAACCACTCTGAGAACTGTAATTCTGTGAGGAGAGTAGCAAATCTCCTAGCAACTCTCAGCACCCTGAAGCCATGACTGTTTGAAGTGACACAATGCTGCTTTAAATGTCTAGTACAGATGGGGCCTTAGTCCCTGTGACTTGGCTTCTGCCAAAGATGTCTGGGAGCTATAGAATCATAGAATCATAGAGTTGGAAGAGACCACAAGAGCCATCGAGTCCAACCCCCTGCCAAGCAGGAAACACCATCAGAGCACTCCTGACATGGTTGTCAAGCCTCTGCTTAAAGACCTCCAAAGAAGGAGACTCCACCACACTCCTTGGCAGCAAATTCCACTGTCGAACAGCTCTTACTGTCAGGAAGTTCTTCCTAATGTTTAGGTGGAATCTTCTTTCTTGTAGTTTGGATCCATTGCTCCGTGTCCGCTTCTCTGGAGCAGCAGAAAACAACCTTTCTCCCTCCTCTAGGTGACATCCTTTTATATATTTGAACATGGCTATCATATCACCCCTTAACCTCCTCTTCTCCAGGCTAAACATGCCCAGCTCCCTTAGCCGTTCCTCATAAGGCATCGTTTCCAGGCCTTTGACCATTTTGGTTGCCCTCCTCTGGACACGTTCCAGTTTGTCAGTGTCCTTCTTGAACTGTGGTGCCCAGAACTGGACACAGTACTCCAGGTGAGGTCTGACCAGAGCAGAATACAGTGGCACTATTACTTCCCTTGATCTAGATGCTATACTCCTATTGATGCAGCCCAGTTTACCTCCTATAGTTTGCCAGCTGTGCCCCTCCAGGGTGCTCCCAATATACACGATTTTGGTTTCACGTGCAGAGGCACGTAACGTAACGCCCACGTAAATTGGGAGTTGCCTGTATTGCTTTTTCATATGCATTCTGCTTAACAATACTCATGTTTACACAGACATCAGACCCACTGTGTTCAGTGGGGCTTACGTCCCCAGGGGCTTGCAACCTTTTTGCGCCAGCGCTGCAGGTACATTAGGAATTCTGAGAAAATGCTGTGGGTGCAAGTCACAAAATGGCTGCTGTGGAAGCATGGCATATTACAAAATGGCTACCTTGGTGGAGTGGCACAACACAAAGTAGCTGCCACATCCAAAAGACAGGACCCCAAAAGGATGTGGACGTGCTTCCCCTGATTGGTTGCCCCATATCTGTATGCGATATCAACCACCACCATGGTCACGTAGTGAGGTGTTCTTTTTCATGTGGGAAGGAAGTTAACAGGAACTGTGAATACAGTGGTCAACGTGGAAAAGTAAATCTACTTCTGTACTCATGTGCGAAAGTCATTCCCAGGTTGGGTCTGAATTTTAGAAAAGTTTTCTTTTAAGTTGATCAGTTACTGGCTTTGTGACACCTTCCTTCACAAATGGAACAATAAGATGTTTTAGAATGTCAACACTACAGCTCTGAGAAGACAGAAAGAGCCGCTTGGAGAATCCTCAGCTTCTAAAGTTTCATTTGACATGATCGCTTGGGCGAGCCCATGTCCAAAGGGAACTGTTCTAATTGGCCATTAGTCCTGTGCTTCGCTTTGAAATCTGATCATACATGTCAAGACATAGCCATTTACAACTCCATAGCCTCTTTGAAGGCCAGCCTTGTGGCAGTTTCATCAGATGGGATTTAGAAAAATACAACACTGAGTTCTTTGACATGGTGTCTACCAGAAGCTTGGCGAAAACAGCTGTGGTCTAGCACAATTCCCAGAGTGCTCAGCTCATCCACCTCCCCTCTCTGTAATTGACACTGTGAATTCTACAACGTCTGCTAGTTGTGACATAATCCTCCGCCCCTCCAAAATGTCTTGGAGGGTCATGCTAATGTGACAACTAGCCAGAGAAAGACTGATAAGGTGTCATTGGACGGCCTCATGGTAACGCCAGATATGTCTGCCATCTCAAATGATGACTGGATTCTCACGTACATGGATTTTAATAGGAAGAAATACAAAGACAGGCTAGGAGATCCATGTTGACTGTTTGGAATTGTTAAAATCCTAATCAACTCACATCTAGAACTAATTACAATACTTAGGTTTGATGCTGCACTGCCTCCCACAACCTGTTGCCTTCCATATGCTGTTGGACTACAACTCCCATCACCCCAGACCATTGACCATGTTGATTAGGGCTGATGGGAATTGTAGTAAAAAATAAATAACTCGGGGGTGCAGAAGGTTGATCTAAAACTTCATATATATTATCTCAATAACCCTGTGACATGCTGTGACGTTCGTACGGAGCCCCCAGTCGTCTCACGGACTATTGACCCATATACCACTGCCACCAACCACTGCCATACATCCGCTGCCACCAACCAGGTCCTCCCTGGTAAAATCACTTCAGTCTCAGTCAGCTTTTCAATTAATAAAGAAGAGTGTCTTTTACTTCAGACACAAACAAAACTTTTACAGCATTCCAAACGTTGTTGCTCTTTACTTTCTTAGTCTTATTTTCCTCTCTTTATCTCTTCTACCTCCCCACACTCAAGAACCCACTGCCCTAACTGTCTCTCTATTCCCAACTGCCTTTCCCAACCAGCCAACCCACGGAATCCAACCAACTACCCACCCACAACTCCCAACGAACTCCTCCCAGAACTAGTTTTATAGACCCACTGACTCCACCCCCCTGGGTCCTGTCTGTCCAACCTATTTAACTATTTCCCCTCCAGCACTCTCTCATATATGTTAACGTCACACATGCAAAGCTGCCTTCTGCAACCATTACATCCATATCGCCAGCCTTGTTTTCTGTGACTGGCAGTGGCTAGGTCTGCGGCATCTGCTGCGTTGAGCTACTTTGATTGCTTTTGTTTGATTTGCTCATTGCAAACAGCTGAAAGCCTGTAAATTTTGATAATAAACCTGATTTGCAATGGGGGTTGAATACTTTCAGTGGCAACTGTATGTACCCAGAATAAACAACAGGAGTTGATCTAGACTCCATATCATAGTACAAGGCTCAGTTATTATAAGTTAGGAGTTAGCAACTGATGGCATGTACCTTGGGTCCAATTAAGACCCCGGATGATTACCTCCCCTCCAAAGAGACAGACAAGGAGCATGGATGAGTGGCCTCTGTGGACTTTGCAGGGAAATCCTATTCATGTCTATTCCAAAGTAAGACCTATGGATTTCAGTGGGACTTGTAGTTTACCCCTCATGGAGTGAAAATCCTCAGTACCCTTCTTCTTCTCTGGCGATCACTCGTAGCCGAGTAAGATTGTCTTCTATAAACACAGTTTTAACAATGAGTCCGTAAGTGACTGTGGAGGCCAATTCTGGACCCACACGTCCTTCCACAGTGGGGACATTGGTTTCCAGGCGGGAGTTGATCACGGTGTGGATTTGCCAAGCGTGCCTTCCTCTTAGCATGTTTCTCCCTTTCATCCTGAGTCTGAGTGTCTTCAAAGCCCATGACACCTTTGGTAAAAGCTGTTCTCTAGTTGGTGCACTTGTAGGCAAGTGTTTCCCAATTGTTTATACTTCCATTTTTAAAAATTTTCTTTGAGACAGTCTTTGAACCTCTTTTGTTGACCACCAGCATTACGCTTTACATTTTTAAGTTGGGAGTAGAGTAGTTGCTTTGGAAGAGTAGTTGCTTAAACACACACACACACCACACACCAGACTAGGAGTCTAGAAGCTGCAGGATCCACCTCTTTCTGGCTGCCATCCAAGCTTGATCAGAGTAAGGGTTTCCATGCACTTCCCTCCACCCACATACAGCCTTATGTGCAACTGGCCCAGCACTTGGAGGTGACTGTGAAGTCCTTGACCAGCTTGCCATCTCCTCTGTCCTTTTGTGAAGGTGCTGTGGATCTGGGGGGCTAGGATCCTCCTAAACCCTAGGAATGAATAAATGCAAGGATGTTGATTAAGTGGGGTACGGATTAAGAGACACAAACTACAGAGCTGTGCCAGACAGGAAATTCCTGGCCTGTTTTGTGCAAACCAGCCTGGCCAAGCTAGGGCCGTTAAGCGTATAACAGAGGGCCACTTAGGCTCATTGCCAATGCAAAAGAACCCCCTGCTCTGAAGTGTGAAGAGGCACAGAGGTTTGAAGGCTTGCCAAGGTGATGGGGTGTGTTTCTCAGCAGGGCTTTTCTGGGAAGGAGAAGGAGGAAGAGGAACTCTTGGAGAGAGGCAAGTTAAATTAATGGAATATGCTGAAATGGCAGAATTGACAATGAAATTAAGAGGGGGAGATGACAATGAATTTGAAGAAGATTGGAAGGACTTTGTTGCATATATACAGACGCAATGTACACAGGTTAATACATTAACAGGATTCTAGAACTACTTGTAATGACTTTATGAATGGACAATGAGTAATATCAATGGTTTTTAAATTACATTGGACATGCAGTATGATGCTATAAAACGGAACAAGGGAAGGGATTGGGGGAGGTCAATTTTACTAGATATGGTTATGAATTTGTATTGTTGTTGTTTTATTTTTGTTATTTTTGGAAAATTAATAAAATATTATTTTAAAAAATAATCTTGGAGGCAGACTTCCTCCGTGCAGAATGAAGGTGTAAATAGGTGACTAAACCATATTTCTTAAAGCACAGCGGTTTCCACCTTGTCTTCTGTTCTCCAAAGGGGCACAGACCCTGTGTGTGTGCCAGGGACACCATGGGCTCTTGCCACCATTTGGCAGGCACCCGGCTTTTGTAACATTACTTAGTTCAGTTGGTTAAGAACATAAGACTCTTAAGAGTAGGGTTGTGGGTTCGTGCCCCACATTGGGCAAAAGTTTCCTGCATTGCAGGGGGGTGGACCAGATGACCCTTACGGTCCGTCTAACTCTACGATTCTACGATTCTAATATCATTCCCACTGGAGCATTTTGCCACGGCACAGGGCTGTTGTTTGTAGATCTACCACTGCAACGACAGTGGGTGTTTTGTTTTCTTAGCAGTCACTGCTCTGGGCGGTAAATAAATAACAACAGAACACAGAGAAACCACGGAGGTCAAGTACAAGTCACTATGCGCTATCAAGCCATATTCATGTGAGCGGAAAATAACAGTGCAAAAAGAGCTGACCTTTGACATTCTTCACATTTGTCACCTTACAGTGGAGATTGTCGTGACACATCTATAAAAAGCTTGGCCTACATAGGAAGGGAAATCCATATGGAAACACACACACACTGCCTGATTTCAAAGTATAAAGCCTCATTCGCACCACCCCAAACTTCATATTTTGTCGCCCACCTGAAAATAGCTCATTTATTTGACATATTTTTCTTCTACCGACCTCCCTAAATCGGGTAAAAACTTGATAAGCTGAATATTTCAGCCCAGGATTAATTCTGGGCCTGTAGTGCAATGGTGGCTGGTGCACATTTGAGACTGTTAGGGTGGAAGTTGGGAAGACCAACAGTAGGTGGAGCCAGAGCCAATGACAGACAGCGTCAAATATTTCTAGTTTTGTCTCCCTCCTCCCTGCTAAGTTTTATGAGGAGGAAGAAAAAGCTGATGAGAGCGCTACTCCCTTGGGTCCTCATATTTTGTTGGACTACAACTCCCATCATCCACAGCTTGCAGGACCAGTGGTCAGGGATGATGGGAGTTGTAGTCCAACAGCACCTGGGGACCCAAGGTTGAGAAAGGCTGCCCTAGACCGGTTGTGAGCAGAAAAGCAGGCAGGTGGAGACTGGCTCAGGGCAGAATGAGGTTGGTGAGGCAGTGCCCCACTTGCCCTCCACTGCTAGTGTCTGTGAGCCAGAAAACCCTGTCAGGGCTGGGTCAAGACACAGCTAGGAAAATCTACCATGTGATGCTTCTACTCATTCAGATGGAAATATCCCAGGATCATCATTTCAAGGTCCACCTTGCCATTGAACAAAGTTGTTTTTGTCACACTGGGTAAAGTCCAGTTTCAGTCACGTGGTTTCTGAGATGCCATTTCAAAATAAACATTTGACTTCATATCTGAATTAATTTCCAGTAGAGACAAGGACAGCATCAGAATGGATTTGTTCCAAGAGAATAGCTGACCTGAGTCACCATGGAAGAATGTGGTTGGAGGGAAGGGAGGTATTTTGACAGAGGAGCACTGGTTCGACTCATTGCAAATAGATTGCAGATGTGAAGAGATGGCGGTGACCTTCTCTTGCTGTTTTCTGCTCCTAAAATTAAATCGGAGGGAAAGTCTGTAACCACCACAACCACTAACACCACTTCAGACAAAGGTCTTGTTCTCACTGAGGTGTTAAGCATGTGACTAGATTGTGTCACGGCAGACTGCTGAAGGGGCTTACTTGGTCAAATGCTTATCCGTACAAAAAGTTCATTCCACATGAAACACAAGATATTAGGGAGAAGGGAGCCTGGCCTATGCTTCATCCCTGATCTGCTGGTTTTCTAGGTGCAGCCAGGGGCCTATTTGGCACAGATGATGCAAAACAGGTTGTTAGTGCTTGTTTTGTTTACATTATTTATTTTTTAAAAATCTGTTCCAATTCTTTCTCACAAAGAAACACAAAGCAGCTCACACACAGCAATAAAAACAGAATGAAACAAATGGAATCCCATCTCTGGAAGGGCTTTAAAGGTTAAATCCAGCACCTTGAATTGAGCTCCAAAACAAATTGGCAGTCAATGCAAATCATGTAGAAATGGTGAGATGGAACTGAATTGCCTAGCTAGCTCCCATCAACATTGTGGTTTCAGTGCTTTGCGCTAATTGAAATTTCTGAACACTTCATGGGCAACCCTCTTTAAATAACTCAGGTTTTCTAGGTCATTCAGTCGAAATAAGGCTGCAATCCCATAACTACTTATGAGGATGTGAGCCCTATTGAATTCAACAGGACTTAATTCTGAGTGGATGTGAATAGGATTGCAGTGTAGGAGGACCTTCTTGATATCTTGATTACTTCTTTAGGCACCCAAAAGTGTAGCGGAGACAGGGCAAGCAATGAAGGAATACACAATTTCATACATGTTCAACATAAAGTCATTTCATTTATTGTTAGTTTTGTTATGATTATCATCAGCTATTTTAGACCACCCTCTTAGACCACACAGTCCATTTTTTTGGCAGGCCACATGTGTATCATATGGTGCTGTATTACTATTACTATTAATATTATTATTATTATTATTATTATTATTATTATTATTATTATTATTATTACATTTATTTTATACCCTTCAACCTAAGGTCCCAGAGAGGTTCACAACAATTTAAAATTGTTGTTGTTGTTGCTTAGTCGTTTAGTCGTGTCCGACTCTTCATGACCCCCTGGACCAGAGCACGCCAGGCACTCCTGTCTTCCACTGCCTCCCGCATTTGGTCAAACTCATGCTGGTAGCTTCAAGAACACTATCCAACCATCTCGTCCTCTGTCGTCCCCTTCTCCTTGTGCCCTCCATCTTTCCCAGCATCAGGGTCTTTTCCAGGGAGTCTTCTCTTCTCATGAGGTGGCCAAAGTATTGGAGTCTCGGCTTCAGGATCTGTCCTTCCAGTGAGCACTCAGGGCTGATTTCCTTCAGAATGGAGAGGTTTGATCTTCTTGCAGTCCATGGGACTCTCCAGAGTCTCCTCCAGCACCATAATTCAAAAGCATCAATTCTTTGGCAATCAGCCTTCTTTATGGTCCAGCTCTCACTTCCATACATCACTACCGGGAAAACCATAGCTTTAACTATACGGACCTTAGTTGGCAAGGTGATGTCTCTGCTTTTTAAGATGCTGTCTAGGTTTGTCATTGCTTTCCTCCCAAGAAGCAGGCGCCTTTTAATTTCATGACTGCTGTCAATTTAAAATACAACATTAAAAAAATAGTTCAGAACTCTTAATTACTTCACAAGAACAGGGTGAACCACCAAAGTATACTTCTCAATGACCATGGAAAAGAGCATAAAATGAAAACAGTATAGCAAAGGTTCCAGATGCTCCTCTCTGAGAAGGGAGTTCTACAACTTAGGGGCTGCCACAGAGGATGCCCTCTCCTGAGCCGCTGCCACCCATAGTTTCTGAGTGTGGTGGACAACCAAGAAGGCCCCTTCTGCTGATCTTAGCACCCAAGATAATCTTTAGTGAAAGAGCTTTCAGATATTTGAGGCCTATTTGAGCACCTTGAATTGGACCTAGAAACCAACTGGCAACTGGGGGGGGGAAAAGAAAATAGAAACCACCTGGCAACCAGTACAGTTGTTTTAAAACAGGGGGATATGAGCTTGAAATGGAACCTCAACCAGAAATCTGGCTGCTGCATTTTGGACCAGTTGAAGCTTCCAATTCATCTTCAAGGGCAGCTCCATGTAGAGCACATTTCAGTAACCCAGTCTGGAACCTGCTATGTTGTTGAGCACATCATGCAAACCCCAACCTTTTCTCTTTGGAATGTGTGAGTTGGGATCTACGTAGCGGGGACAATGATAACTCACAGGTTGAATATTGTAGACTGTACTTCTAAGTTTGAAAAAACTAGCGACTAGCTCTAGTTTATATAATCTGTTATTCTCCTTTTGAGTTTCAATCCTTCTCGTATGAGGAACAGCTACTATATGTCAGCAGGTTAAGAAGTAGCCACTGCTGTTGTTTTTTTACCCTTGACAATATAGTTAAAATGCAAATTTTTCAAATTTCAGCTTGTAAAGGACAATCTGTTCTCCACTCACAAAACATTTACCCCATAACATTTTGGCTCACATGAGCCACCCACACAGAAACCAAAACAAGCTGTTAGGAGAAAATAGTAAGAGCATTTGACTATTGTCCCCATTAAAAAAAAAATTAAGAAAAGAAAAATCCACCCATCTTTACACTGAACCATAACTTGTTTCAGTATGTGTGATATCTTGCGAGATTTGAGAAAGCAAAATGTGTTTAGGAAATGTTAGAAAGTGTCATTGTCATATGGAACCATTTGAAATCTATGTCAATCTTTTCTCACCTCGGGATATAAGACGTGTGAAATAGTTTTGGAAGCATTGCTGGATATAAGGGTAATGGATCTGATCAGTCCCTGAGAGCCCCATGCAAGAGCAGGATATGACTATGTGTTTGTATTGTAATATAAAGTTTGGCAAATGCAATTAA
Source organism: Podarcis siculus (assembly GCA_034642415.1). Lineage (NCBI taxonomy): Eukaryota > Metazoa > Chordata > Lepidosauria > Squamata > Lacertidae > Podarcis > Podarcis siculus. The sequence continues at coordinate 83,044,922 of JAXCMG010000003.1, read as the reverse complement.
ATGATGTAATTTTCATCATCTGTCTCACACCAGGGGCTCTAATCTTACATATGAAGTTGCCTTTACTGAACCAGAGCATTGGTATATCCAGCTCTTTCCTGTCTGCGCCGTGTCCCAGTGTGGACATCTTGCTAAACCATAGTTTAGTGTGACAACAATGAGCTACAGTGAACCTCAGGCTTGCGCATCCCACACACAACTCCAGTGCAGCTACAAGGGAGAGTTGGGTAGATTTTGTTTCTGGTTTAGCTTAACTGCAGCTTCTTGTGTTGTCCAAACCCAACAAACTCGGCTAAACTGTGTTTTGTTTGAAACAACTCAACTTTAAACCATCTCCTATGGAGCTGCCATGTTTAAACAAAGCACCGTTAACATTAACCACAGTTTAGGGCATGGGTCAGCAAACTAAGGGCTGCGAGCTGGATCAGGCCCAGTTGCCTTCTGGATCTGGCCCATGGACGGTCAGGGAATCACCGCATGGATTACCAGCGTGCACCTTCTTTCCCGCTCCCTCAGATGGCGACGGCGCCAGCACCTCCTCCCTCCCTCCTCCTGGCTTCTCCCTGCCCTGCCTAGAGGAGGAAGGGGGCTGGGCTTTGTTGGTGCTAGCAGCAGCAGCGCTCGAGCGGCCGCCATTTTAAGCAGCCCCTCTCTGGAGCCTTTTCACACGCTGCTCATCGTCCCTCTGCCACCGCTGCCGCCAGCCCCTGCCGCTTGCAAGACACAGGTAAGCAGCCACCGGGGCTCATGGTGCTCTTGCATCTTCCTCCTCCTCCCAAAAAATATAGTCCAGCCCCCCACAAGGTCTGAGGGACAGTGGACCAGCTCCCTGCTGAAAAGGTTTGCTGACCCCTGGTTTAGCGTTTGGATGACACAGTTATGATGTACAGTCTAAAAACAAAATAAAAAATTCCTTCCAGTAGCACCTTAGAGACCAACTAAGTTTGTCATTGGTATGAGCTTTCATGTGCATGCACACTTCTTCAGATACATGCACACGAAAGCTCATACCAATGACTAACTTAGTTGGTCTCTAAGGTGGTACTGGAAGGAATTTTTTAATTTTGTTTTGACTACGGCAGACCAACACGGCTGTAAGTCTAAAAACAAACACACACATATATATATATATTCAAAACATTAAAATGAAAATGCAGCCAGAACCCAGGAAAACGGCAATATTTAAACACACAAAAACATATAAAACTAAATTTCAGAGGTTTCAATGACATAAAATGGGGTCCAGCTTCATGGGTCAGGAAAACCCTGGGTAGAAAGCAAAGTCTTCAAAAGATTTCTGAAGCAAGTGATGGCTGCCACTTCACTTATGGCAGAGGGAAGCGCATTCTACAGTACAATGGTAAAAATAGAAAATGCCTGATTTGGGCTCACCTCCCTATGATGTTCTGCCTGGTGGCGTGCCACAAGTAGAATTTCCCCAGCTGATCTGAGTGATCTTAGAGGCCTATACAGGAATAAGTGGTCCTTCAGGTAAACCGGTCCCAAGTTGTTCAAGGCTTCATATGTTAGACAGCAAAACCTTGAGCACATGCCCATTAGATGATTGGCAGCCATTGAAGTTCCCCCAGCACAGGTGTAATATGTGTGGGCACAGCATTCTGCACCAGCTGCAGCTTCAGGATCAATCCCAAGGGAAGACACACACACAGCAGATTACAGTAGTCCAGTCATAGTTGCAGGTAACTGAAATGCAAGTCAAGCCCACAGGGTCTCCAGATGACTCCATCCACCACTCTTGGGTCATGCTGGTTTGGGTGAGCATCATGGTGGAGCAGTTGGGTAGTGTATGATAGTCAGGAGAAGCACATCAGGAGTTATTCACACTAACAGCATAATAACAAGTGGCTGGGGAAACATGTTTGATTTCTTTGTGGAAAGGCCCTACGCATCTTTTGAAATTTGATGGGAAATTGGAATTAATTTTGTAAACCAGCTAGGTGGTGTTGCAAGCCTCCGTTCTCAGAGCATCCCAGAGCAATAGGAAGCTGCCTTAATGTCAAACCACAAAAGCAACTGAGATAACCATATGACAAATATCCATAGTTGCAAAGTAAAATGTTGCCAAAAAAAAAAAATCATCCACCCACAAAACAATCTGTATGTGGCGCTGAGGAACAAAATGTAAATTACTGTGAAGGGCAAATATTTTATTTTAGCTTTGCAGTGTGTGTGTGTGTTTGTGTGTGTGTGTTTCTGCTTGGCAAACCTAGATAGAGATGCAGCTGCAAAAAGCCAACTGAAGCAAAGAATATAAGAAGTGAACTGAACAACATAAACCAGGCGGAGGCAACGTAGTGTTTTCCAGATGTTGCTAGACTCAAACTCCCATAATCCTCCTCCATTCGCATGGGGCTTGGGGAGTTGGAGCAGAAGGTCTCTTACCCTACTTCCCCACATCATACATGATTTTATATGCCTCTGAAATGTTTTCCTTTAGCTGCATTTCCCACCCCCCAAAACTAAGGCTAAAATTCCATAGCTCAAGGATGGGGAATCCTTTTTTTTTAATGAAGGGATGTTAACCCATGGGGAAAATCAATTGCAGGCTTTGTGAGTCTCCTTCTACTCCGCTTTAAGTCTCCAAGGTTGGAGTTTCCAAGACTGGAGACTTAAAGACAGAAGGGGAAAGCTGAGCCCTTTGCAAGTCTCCCCCTCAGTGCTACTTTTCTAGAAGAAGAAGAAGGAGAAGGAGAAGGAGAAGGAGAAGGAGAAGGAGAAGGAGAAGAGGAAGAAGAGTTTGGATTTGATATCCCGCTTTATCACTACCCTAAAGAGTCTCAATGCTGCTAGCAATCTCCTTTTTCTTCCTCCCCAACAACAAACATACTCTCTCTGTGAGGTGAGTGAGGCTGAGAGACTTCAGAGAAGTGTGACTGGCCCAAGGTCACCCAGCAGCTGCATGTGGAGGAGCGGAGACGCGAACCCAGTTCACCAGATTACGAGTCCACCGCTCTTAACCACTACACCACACTGGCTGCCAGAGCTCTCCATGAGCTCTTGTTCTCTTAGAATGGCAATGGTGCCCACCTGAGAGGTGCTGGAGCTCCAGCTGAAAAAAGGCCCTGCCCCCTCCACCTTTAAGTCCCCAATCTCCGAGGCTTTAAAGGGAAGCACAAGGAGACTTGGAAAAGGTTTTGCGAGTCTCTGCCTGCTCCCCCTTTAAGTCTCCAAGATTGGGAATTTGAAAGTGAAAGGTGGAAACTCACAGCCTCTGAGATCTGAGGCTTAAGAGGGAAGCATGGGGAGACCAAAAAGTACACACACACACCCCATTCAAAGCAGTGTACTGAAATGCAACATAAAAACAAATAGAACTGTATAAAAACAGACAGCCTGCTTCTTGAGCATTTGTCCTAATTTGTTTGCAGGGAGATTAGATGATGTCAACATTTTAAGGAACATTCACTCGGAATTGATTTTGGGGAGGCTAAACAATGCTGCACCAAAACAAGTGTTATCCCACATGTACCACTGCATGTTTCCTATCACTTTCCTTATCATAAGAAGTCTGATCATTTGGGGAAGTGGGTTTGTTGTGCAAGAGCTCCAAACCAGCTTTAGCCATGCAACTTGAATTTGCTGGTATATGATTGAATCCCAGCTGAAATCGTGACAGCCTGGAAGTGTCCCCAAACAGGAATTGATGAATAATAGTATCCAATCTTATGAGTCAGGGAAAGCCTGGGTACAAAAAAAAGTGTTTTCACAAGATGCCTGAAACAGCTGGTTTCTTCTTTGCATGCAGCAGAAGGATGGGCATTGCAGAGTGCAGGGGGCAGCAGCAGAAAATGGTAATTTTTTGGATACCACCCAACTGATCTACAATATCAGTTTTTGAGATGGTGTGGACCTGCACTATATAGGGTCTCCTCGCAGATTCACCAAAGGCATTATCATGTTTCAACTCCCACCTAGCTTATCAAACCTTGGTTACAGCTCATGGTTGACTTAACCACAAACTCAGGTTCAGACGACCCGCTAAACCTTGGCTAAGTTCAGAGCATCACAGAAATAAAAATGGCGAGGGAACACAGTGGCTGCACGCTCCTCTCCAGGAGCCTGCATGTTTGTGCAGACCTGATAGGCAGTAGTTTGGCTTACAATGGCATGCAAACCAGACCACTAAGTCTGGGAAATCAGAGCTGACACAACCACCCCTTCTGTCGCTTTTTCGGCCGCTGTGATGTCACAAAGAGGCTAGCCAGTCCCATGCCAGGCCATGGAGAATTAATGTGGAAGACCTTAGGGTTACAAGACGCATAAGTACTTTTTAATGAATTGAACAATTACAGTCCTACCTCAGGTTACAGCCGCTTCAGGTTGCGTTTTTTCAGGTTGCGGATCGCTGAAACCCGGAAGTACCGGAAAGGGTTACTTCCGGGTTTCGGCGGTCGCACATGCGCAGAAGCACTAAACCGCGCTTTGCGCATGTGCAGAAGGTCTGAATCGCAACCAGCGCATGTGCAGACACAGGTTGCGAACGCTGCGGGTTGCGAACATGCATCCCGCACGGATCACGTTCGCAACCCGAGCGTCCACTGTATTGCCCAAGGACCTCTTGATCCCTTACATCACTGCCTGATCACTGAGGTCTTAGGAGGAGTCACAGTTATAGTAGTGCTCCCCGTGGCTTAGATGTATGGCTTGTAACCAGTAGGAATGGTGTATTCAGCATCGTGGGCCGAATTTTATAGAATTCCCTTCTGTTTGAAGTCAGACAGGCCCTCTCCCTGTTGAGCTTCCAGCGTCTACTGAATTCTGGTGTTTAACTCATTTTTATTTGCATTGTATTGAGTTTCTTGTGCACTGCTGAGAGAATATTGTAAGTGGGGTATACAGTGGTACCTCGGGTTAAGTACTTAATTCGTTCCGGAGGTCTGTTCTTAACCTGAAACTGTTCTTAACCTGAAGCACCACTTTAGCTAATGGGGCCTCCTGTTGCTGCTGCGGCGCTGGAGCACGATTTCTGTTCTCATCCTGAAACAAAGTTCTTAACCTGAAGCACTATTTCTGGGTTAGCGGAGTCTGTAACCTGAAGCGTATGTAACCTGAAGCGTATGTAACCCGAGGTACCACTGTACATTGTTGGAATAAATAAATATTGCCTGCTTTTTATGAGCTTTGAAACAACGCCACTGTACAAATCAGGCGAGCAGCTTCAGAACCTTTCACTAGAAAGCCCCTGGACACAGAAGCAGACAGTAAGATGTGTCTTACTTACAATATATTTACGCTGTTCTTTTTAGCTGCTTTTTGACTCCCCTTACCAGCAGGGAAAAAGATGTCCAGCTCTGGAGCACCTCACTTTATTAATGAAGGCAGGCATGTTACTTAAATAAAATACTCCATCTGGGATAGTAACACTTTTAATTGCTCTTGTGGGGGGACTGGCAAGAAAGCACATTTATCATTGCTGAGTCCTCCCCTTCTGCAGGGATAATACTGTCATCGCTGAGTAAGGATGGCGGACTGGTGGTTAATGAGCACAACTACCGTCTCTCGAGTTTGGGTATGACAGGAAAGTGGGTGTCAACAACTACTACCAGGGAATGCAGATAATTCTCAAGAGATCTCAGCTGGTTCTCTATTTAAACTCCTCTGACAGTGGTGTGATTTCTGAGCAGAGCTTATGCCTAGCCAGGTTTCCTGTCTCCCAGAGTGGGTATTCTGAGACCCAAACTACAGATTATACCAGAGCCACGTATAAGGTTAACACAACAGCTGCTGCTCTGCCGCAAAAAGCATCCTTGAAATGGGCTGGTTTCAAGCAGAGAATCTGCTTGCAGGTGGGGCAGACAAGAGATGTTAGGGATGGAAGAGAAATTTAGTTTGGCTGGGATTTTAATGTGAACCTACCGATTTCGCCCATTCCAAAACAATGTGCAAGCTGAAATAGGTACCCTTCAAAATTCACACTGTGGTGCAGTTCATTAACCAAATACTGCGTACAAAAAAGTCTGTATTTTGGGGGAGTGTGCATGAAATTTGTGTATGAGTGAAAATAATAAATAAAAGGCATTCTATTCAATTGCATAAATGTGTCTCTCAGGCGAAACAGCATACAAAAATGCGCATATTGGGAGAAACTGGCACTAAAATGCTTGGAAATTTTCATGAGGAATTAAAAAAAATGCAGACAGATGCAGACTTAAGACTAGAAGAATGAGAAAATGAGAGAAACACAAATTGACAAATATGTCCACCTCCAGGAGGGCTTTGGGGAGAAAACAGGAGGTAGGTAAAGGGTAAAGCCACCCCTCTGCTGATTCTCTGTTGCAAATCAACCCCCAGTGATGGCGAAATCAGTTGGAAGCGGAGAGCTTAAAGGGGGAAAGTTGGGGGAGAGGGTTAAGCACCCTCTCATATCCCATCACCTCTCCACTGCACATTTGCCCCTCCTGAGGTTGCTTTGAAGACGTAGCCATTTGGACATCATTACACATGTCTGCAAGGGACATGGGTGGCGCTGTGGGTTAAACCACAGAGCCTAGGGCTTGCTGATCAGAAGCTCAGTGGTTCGAATCCCTGCGACAGGGTGAGCTCCCGTTGCTCGCTCCCTGCTCCTGCCAACAGTTTGAAAGCACGTCAAAGTGCAAGTAGATAAATAGGTACCACTCCAGCAGGAAGGTAAATCGCGTTTCCGTGCACTGCTCTGGTTCGCCAGAAGCGGCTTAGTCATGCTGGCCACATGACCCGGAAGCTGTACACCGGCTCCCTCAGCCAATAAAGCAAGATGAGCGCCGCAACCCCAGAGTCGTCCGCGACCAGACCTAATGGTCAGGGGTCTTTACACATGTCTACACTGTAACATTTGGCCCTGGACACTTCATCTTAGTATAGGTTTAGGTTGATGGAATGCCCACAGATACGCCATCCCCTACAAACACCTGCTCAGACATCGTGATGGACAGTGTGCCCACTCCTTCCATCATCAAACTGTACTATCAAGAAGCCTGCCTAATGAGCAACCAAAATCTCCCCTGCTCTAACTTAAGTCTAATAGATCTAGGTCTTTCCACTAGTATGCATCAGGGATTCTCACTGCCTACTTAATGGAGGGGAACTAATTTTGCAGTTCCTGTTGCCTGAAAAACTGGGAGCAAAAAATATATGTCAATATATTGCAAATTACCCCTCCAAGCTAGTGCTTTGTTGACAATAATGTTCTGGACACAATTAATTCTATGCAGGTGGTGATTTGTTCTACCTTGTGTGTTCTGCGATGCTTCCCAGTCCAATCTCGCTACTGATGTTCAGAGGGGTTATATAGTGCAACAAAAGCGAAACAAAAATAAAGCGGAACATTTCTGGTATAAAAAATTATGGGATTTCAGTAGAAAGTTAGGGGATATGCACTGGCTGGAAATGAAGCAGTGTGACCACTGTGAAAATGGGAAAGTATATGGCAAACCATAATGAATATGCAATAAAAAGGACATATGGAGGAACTCTTAGTCTGCAAGTAGATCCTGATCTGCCTTCTGACCACGCCTGGCGCCTGCTTTAGAGCAACCCAACTTTATGGTGTATATCTTGTGTGTGTGTGTGAATGTATGAATATATCCCACCATTCATCAAAAGGTCCCAGGTCAGAATACAGAGTTACTCATATAAAACCATGATTATAACAGTAAAATGTGTGTGTGTGTGTGTGTGTGTGTGTGTGTGTGTGTGTGTGTGACAATTCCAAATAATACCTGTTACGCTGTCAGTACAAGTTCATAAGAGTAGGTTGAGTGCTGAGCAGCAAAATTTAATTTTAGATTCACATCAATACCGCTTGAAAACAGGTTTATGCAAACAAATGTATGTGTCACTTTCTGATTTATTGTTCCTTCTAATGTGGTATGGCATTTGGCACTTTTTCACAAATGTGAGATGAGTTGATGTCAAAGATGAGGCAGAAAATTCATCCAGAAAGTAGTGGCGCATGTTTTGCCTTAAAATAGCACAATTAGCATGTTTGGTGCTAATAGTAATTCTCCGAGCCTCTACAGCACTATAGAAAGCTCAAGGAGTTTCACATAATTCTCCTATCATCCTTACACCCTCCCTGTAAGGTTGGCATAATTACCCCCGGGTTGCAAAAGGAGATTGAGCAGTGCAAGAAGCTGACTTGCCTATGGCTATCTAGCGAGTTTACTTGGCCCAGTATACCTGAAGGAGCATCTCCACCCCCATCGTTCTTCCCAGACGCTGAAGTTCAGCGCCAAGGGCCTTCTGGCGGTTCCCCCGCTGTGAGAAGCCAAGTCTCAGGGAACCAGGCAGAGGGCCTTCTCGATAGTGGCACCCGCCCTGTGGAACGCCCTCCCACCAGATGTCAAAGAGATAAACAACTACTTGACATTCAGAAGACATCTGAAGGCAGCCCTGTTCAGGGAAGTTTTTAATATGTATCTTTGGTCTCTGTTGGAAGCCGCCCAGAGTGGCTGGGGAAACCCAGTCAGATGGGCTGGGTACAAATAATAAATTATTATTATTATTAGTGTATGAGCAAGGTGAGATTTGGTTGTGTTGTGTGCCCCTCTCCCTACTCACTGCTTCATAAGCTGGGACCAAATCATCCCTTTTTCAGTGTGGTACAAGAGAGTGCCTGTAGCTCAAGAGCCTGGCTGCTGAATCAGGCCAGTAGCCCATCTAGTGCAGCATCCTGGTCTCACAGTGGCCAGCTAGATGCCTATGGGAATGTCACAAACAGGACCTGAACTGCAACAGCTCTGGTAAGCTTTGCCCACTCTTTCCTCCAAATGTGTCCCTCCTCATAGGAGCATAAAATATGTGGAAGCGGGTGGATTTGTGCTGCAAAAGCCCAAGCAGACTGCACAGAGCTCCAGAAGCATCTTCTCAAAGTATAAAAGGCTCTCTCCCCATGTGTGATTCCCAGCAACACTGGATTCTGACAAGATGGTGATTGTAGGCTGACTAATCCAGCAGCGCCTCAGCCCCATCTGCACTATACTTTTAAAGCAGTATCATACCACTTTAAAGAGTCGCGACTTCCACCGAAGAATCCTGCGACGTGCAGTTTGCTGAAGACACTGGGAATTATTCCCCGAGAATTGTTCACAATGCCCAGAGTGGTTTTAACAATCAATCCCTCTTCCCACTGGGAATTTTAGCTCTCAGGGGTGAACAAGCATCTCCTAAGAACTCTCAATACCCTTAATAAAGGATTCTTTGAAGGAAGATTTGACTGTACCGTAAAGTTGTACGACAGTAAGAGCCAACCTAATTTTGCTTGTTTGCTTTTTGCTCGATCCCCACCCTTCTTTGTCTAGCCTGATGAAGAATTTTGGAAAGCTCAAAAGTGTGCTTGGCATTTCGTGACATTTTGGTTGGTTCTAATATAGATACTGCCCAACTGTGGGTTTGGGAGTTCTTTTCCGTATGGAGACTGGTTTTGGTTTTGACAGATTAACATGTCTCCCACCCAGCCCAACAAGCTAACCTAGCAATTTTTCCCCACAAAATGTCACTACTTATTTCTGTTGGCGCTGCACAGAGTTATGTCCACAGACTCTAAGATTAAAGAATTTCACATCACTTTCATTAGTGTCACATTTGGTATTTCCTGGCCGTGGGTCCCCCCCCCCCTTCTCTTTTCTCTTCGTTGATGGTTGAGTTGAGGTAAATGACTGTTTCTGTGTGAGACCCCCTGACGAAACATCATGTTAAAATGAGGCCAGTTATCTTGCCAAATGTTTGCATTGCTTTGCATCAAGCATGACTCCCTCCTGTGCCAGAAATAATCTTACATGGCATTAATCAGATTTGCTGAGCAATTGAAGCAATAATTCCTCTCTCAGCACAGATTTAACTGGATTTTAAAACTCCTGCCATGCAGGAAACATTGCCTGGTTAAGCCGATGCATCCTGTTGGGGGGAGATGCACACTAAATAAAAGTTCTAAATTATGAACAACAAAAGAAGTGAACATTTTTTCTAAATTGCCTCTTGCAGAAAGCTGGAAGACTGTGGGGCCCTACACAACGGTGTGTTTTTGTGGGTATATGCTGCCATAAGAGTGCCTAAGTGATGGTTCTATACTAGACTGTCCATACATTATTCTGGTTTATTGTTCTGTAATGCTTCCCCGGTGTTATTGTGTTACGGCCTACTGGGTTGCTGTTGTTTTATCCTGCTTTTGTTGCACTGTCACATCCACCAAGTGTGATAGGGAGCCCTGTACTGCAGAGCACAAGGAGGGTTTTTAAAAGCCCCCTTCTGCAACTCCTCTCCCAAGCTGCTATTAACCCGAGCTAGGAAACTTCCAGAGCTGCCAATCAGTTTCCATCAGGGTCATGGCAGAACAAATGGGTTAAACTCCATCCCTACACACTGTAGTCTCAGTCCTGATTAAGGCCTAAGCTAAACATGTTAAAAATAAGGAGTGGGGAAATTTTTCAGTGTGGAGGGGGGTCACAATACCTTAGTGGGAAGTTATTGCCGGGTGCATTCCAAAAGTGAGCAGGGCCACACAATACTTTACAACACACACCTCTTAACACACAACACACACTTGATTCACTGTCACAGACACACAAAGACTATGACCTCCCTAACAGGTTCCCCCCACTCTTCAGCTGATACACATAGATCAGCTAAGGAGAGAGTTGCTTTCATCCCTTTTGCCAACATACCACAGGGATCTATGGGATCATCTGAGGAGTAGGGAGGTCTCAGTTTTCATCCCCATCCTGGAAAACGCCCAATGGAGTGCTGCAATTGGAAGGAAACCAGTCTACAGGGTTGTTGCTTTATCACCATTAAAAGAAAGAAAACGGAAGAGGCTGTTAGGTTAGCTGAAAGGGCTTCATGGGCCAGATCTGGTCTGCAGCCATATACCTCCACCCAACATTAAGCACAAATACATATTTAAGCTCACAGCTGTTCACAGATCCCAGCAGCTCCTGACACAAAGCTAGCTATGAGCAGGTAGGGTGGGGGATTTTTTTGGGGGGGGAGAGAACTCTACTTTGATAGAGGTTTCTAAAGCCATGCATAGTGTGAAGACAGTGGATAGAGGGAGAAATTTACAGTAAAAGCCTCCCATGAAAGAGGAGAAACCTTACCTAATAACTAGGAAGGAAAGTGAGGAAGCAACTCAGAACCAAGTAAGTAAAACTAAATTGTAGACAATGAGTATTGAGGAATGCCTTATACAAGAACAGTACGTCCAACTAGAGCAGGAAGCCCTCTTATACTCCTTCCGGTCAAGAGGGGTCCACTAGGTGGGTGAAGTCAGTCCCAGGTCTAAGGACATTTCACCAAGTACCACCTGCAGTTTTGTAGCTGACCACACGAGGCAGCTGTTTACATATCTCAGACAAGTTACTAGATAGGACTTTCTTTTCTTTTTTTTGTTTAGGGAGGGAGACAGCCAAATGGAAAAGTGATAAAGGTTTCTAAAATTGTGCACAGTCTGTGGAGAAGTGGATAGATAGAAACACTTCTCCCTCTCTCGGAATATTAGAAATTGGATTTACCTGTGAGATTCACTGACAGTAGCTTCTTTGGTGGCAAAATACTCTTCACTTTGAGTATTCATTGTGTAGGATTCTTTGCCACTGAGTGCCACTGGGTCAAGAGCTTAGATGGCTGTTACAGAAGATTAGAGCAAAACCCTGCTCATAGGGAGGTCAACAGCCCTCTCCTGCTATTGTTCCCCTGCAAAAACACTCAGAAGCAAATGGCTGAACTAGAATTTATTTAAAAATTTACTAGAATTTATTCTCTGCCATCCCAGCTCTCTAAATTAGCATAGCAAAGCCAGGAAGATTGTGATCACAACTAATACGTCTGCTATGGTGGATCGTCACCGTTCTTATCTTTTATACACTTGAGCTTTGGTTAAAAAGGCCACAGACTATCTCTCTCTCCGTTGCATGGCCTTCTGACCCTACTGTTTACATTTTTTATCCTTCAATGTGCACATGAGCGCTAGACGATAACACATCATGAGTCTGACAAAGCCAACAGAAGATTATGCCACAATACATGGTTAGTCATAAAGGTGCTGCCTATGAGATTCTTTTTTGATGCAACAACAACCTTGCAGCGTTGCATGCCACTATGAGATGTTGGTGGACAAGCCTACAGGTACTCGTAGGACTGCCTTGCTATGGTTCTCTTCATTCCAGGCTGGGTGGCCTCAGAGTATTTTGATGAGTGGCTGGAGTGGTTAAAGTGTCAGAGTAGGACCCGGGAGACCAGGGTTCAAGTCTCTACTCAGCCATGAAGCTCACTGGGTGGCCTTGGGCTTTACCTCACAGAGTTGTTGAAGGCTCTGTTGTCTCCTCCTCCAGATTCACTCCACCCAGGTCTCAGTAACGCACACCAGGTTGGCTCCCTCATTCAGTATCCAATTATGGATCCGTAAGGACTCTTTGTGAACCAATCTGGCAGTGCACAGCCAGACTGTTGACTACAGAGGCAGAACAACTGGATCACAGGAAGGGTGAGGGATAATAAGTAGACACCTGACCCCTGTCCTTCCTTTGTAACTGCCTGCTCACCCACAGACCATATTTCGCCAGTCCTGTAACTGCCTGAATTAAAGTTCCTTCCACCCACCACTCTCTTTCTGATCTTATTTTCCCAAAAGCACATGCCAACAACAGAATCCAACAATAGGGTAACACACCAACCCATCGTGCAAGTGTGCTTTCTAGGATAGCATCCAGTTCCTACATAGGTTGCCCTCCCTTAATGTAAGCTCTCACCAGAAGATAGATGAGGATAAGTTGGAAACAAAACACCCTCTTGACAAGATCTCCCTCTCACCAAGGAGGGTCCATCAAATTCACACACACCACGCTCTCATAGCGCTCACATAAATGCAAATTCAAACAAAGAGAAAAGGGTAGTGTCCTCACTACAGACCCCAAGGATCCTCCCCTTCCTGTGTTATCCTGCTGCACTGCAAGTCCTTATTAAGTAGCTAAAAGGTAAAGGGGCCCCCGACCATTAGGTCCAGTCGTGGCCAACTCTGGAGTTGCGGCGCCCATCTCGCTTTATTGGCCACGGGAGCCGGTGTACAGCTTCCAGGTCATGTGGCCAGCATGACTAAGCCGCTTCTGGCGAACCAGAGCAGTGCACGGAAACGCCGTTTACCTTCCTGCTGGAGTGGTACCTATTTATCTACTTGCACTTTGACGTGCTTTCAAACTGCTAGGTTGGCAGGAGCAGGGACCGAGCAACAGGAGCTCACCCCATCGCGGGGATTCGAACCACCAACCTTCTGATCTGCAAGTCCTAGGCTCTGTGGTTTAACCCACAGCGCCACCCACGTCCCTTAAGTAGCTAGATGGCAGCAAATGAGCCACAGGCACTGCTGCTGCCTCTCCCCTTCCTTGCGGATTCTGCCAAGACCCAGGGATGCAAAGGTTGTAGGGCAGCCAGGGAAAGGGTGGGCAGGTCTTTCCCAACCTCCATGCTCCTTATATGTTGTTATCAGTTGTGTTTTGATGTGTTTCCAGCTGCCTTGAGAAGGATAGCCCTGAAAGGTGGCTACAAATGCTGGAATAAATATATATATATATTTTTGAAAACCCACAACCTCAAGGGGTAGACTGCTGCTGTTATGTACTCTATATAGAACAACCACTGCTTGACTGTTTTTTGATCCAGTTCCAAGCAGATTAGCTGCAATGCAATTTTCTTCCAACTTTCATATTCGTCTAGATCGACTACAATATCCAATAGGGTTTTGCATTCTGAGTTAGTGGCGCTCCTTTATCCAGTTTTTCATTCTGCAAATGATTTATGCAAGCTTAACTTTACACACTGTGAAGAACCCTATTGGTTTCAGAGGAGCTTACTCACAGCATGAGACATTAGCCGAACGCATAAATCATTGCAGAAGAGTGCTCTTTGAGGCCTATTTTCATTAGTATATATATTTTTGAACAGCAAATGCAAGGAATCGAAACTTGGAATTAGCAGCTAGTAAAACTTCCTTTCAAGGATCCAACTGCTTTGGTTAGGCATTACATGGCACTACCTTGTGTTTTTGTGTCACACTGTTAACATTCCTAGCACTGATGTGGTGCTATAATTTAGTGCTTTTAATTGGGCAAACATTACCAGTCCAGACCATATTTCAGAAATATAGCATTAACAAAAATGTTCAACATCTGTGTTTTTATAGGAATGTTTACCTACCTTAGAGTCAGTGGTGGGAGACCAGAAAAGGGATAATAAGTCAGGATTTTTGTCAAGTTTCATGTGCTGGTCAACATTTGCACAGTAGTCCGCAGTGAGGTGTTGAAAAGCAAGTTGTTAACCGGTGATAAGAATTCCACATTTGTTGTTTTGTTAAACAATGGTCACCTTTCTTTACAGTTAGTTTTATCACCATAGCCATATATTTGAATTTCAGCAAAAGGGGGGAGGGTGGAACTGTGTACCCCGAATGCTGTACCAACCAATTTATAATGAGATTAACATCTTGTTCCTTTAAATGCTTTTGCAGCAGTTGTGCAAATAGTGGCGTATGCCTCTCCAGCTTACAGATGCATCTTGTTTTTATGGGCCTGGCTACTCATTTGCTTCTTCCTAACCTCAGGTTCTGATGTAGCCTGGCATTTAATGGTGAACAAATATGAGGGGACATAAAGTTGTTAAGTTTCCTTTTTGACTTGGTGCTTGTGTGTCTTTTAACAGCCTGACACCCAGAAATCAAGCAGGTGTATCTTTTCCAGAAATGCATATTTATATCTTGTTACAATAACACAGAGGAAGAGGAAAATTTATTCTGAAAAACTTTCACTGGCCACTGTTGATTTAATAGTCTCTCAACAACTGTTGTCATATTTTGGGGTTTATTAATGTTGCGTGTGTGTCCTGCCATTTTTTCTAGAAAGTCTTTTTTCCCCCCTTTAATTTGTATGTCGCTTTGGGCATGCTGATAAAGAAAAAGTGAGTCCTAAATCATGGAAATAAATGAAAATACATTTCCCAGAAACCAATTCAGCTTATCTTTACAATGGCAGGGACAAATGAAATAAACCCAGTCTTTTCCTTAGTCTTATGTTAATTGGTTTCTCTCCTATTGTTGCAACGGTGACAATGCTGAACTTTATCTGTAGGATCAGTCTCCAGAAGAAGAAGAAGAAGAAGAAGAAGAAGAAGAAGAAGAAAACTGCTGATGGGTCTGTTTACTTGAATACAGGGATGGATGCAGTCCCAGGAGGCACCCAAATAATGCTGCAAATGGAGCAGAGCTTGTGTAGCTGATACCTTGGAGGCCTGTTGTAATAAATGCCCAGCTCTCTTGGGAACCAGGGAAGACAAAGCAGCATGCAGCATAGGCATCTGTGTGTGAATTTTCTCAGTGTACCTAGAGTCCATTGCAGTCATGTGAGCTTTGTTCGCTGGCCCTTTTCTCTTTTCAGTTGTCAATATTAGCACCAGAAGTGACTTCTGACTTCATGGGAACCAGGAGGGGGAGAGGGGTGAGTCATTGCTCTTTTAAGCCACATAAGCGCTCTCTCATGGCATGGCTTTTAAAAGCAACACAAAGAATTGGATCTATATGGGTTCATCCCAGCCAGATGCTGAATTCCTTATGGGAGAAGCTGACCGTGCTCCATTCCCACACAAATCAATGAATGAGCCTCTCCATGGGATGCAGAATCAGAGCTCTCCCCTGCCCAACACACACACACACACAAAATAACCACTCACTTGGCACATGACAAAAACAAC
The DNA here is from genome assembly GCA_034642415.1 of Podarcis siculus. Classification (NCBI taxonomy): domain Eukaryota; kingdom Metazoa; phylum Chordata; class Lepidosauria; order Squamata; family Lacertidae; genus Podarcis; species Podarcis siculus. The sequence goes on along the minus strand of JAXCMG010000003.1, from coordinate 83,029,193 downwards.
CATGCAAAATATAATAATGATGATGTTATACTTCGGTACTTTCTGAAATCTGCAAACGGCGAAACAGTCCTTGCAAAAATCCAGCACAGAAAACATAGCACAGAGGAGGCAATTATTGCAATGTGTATTGCAATGTGCACATTAATTTCTTAAAATAAATGTGATCTGTAGAAAGGTGTCAGCAAAAGTACGTGCATTTTTGGAAAGAGAGAAAGGCACTTGTAAAAGTGCAAGGTCCTGCAGCTTTAGAAGCACAGGCATCCTGCCAGGAAAAAAAAAACCCCAAGGTGCCAGTGGAGAGCCAGTGTGGTGTAGTGGTTAGAGAGCTGGGAGACCAGGGTTCAAATTTCCACTTGACTACAATGCTCACTGGGTGACCTTGGGCCACTCACCGTCTCTTGGCCTAACCGACCTCATGGGGTTGTTGTTGTGGGGGGTGGGGTTTAACATGAAGAAAAGAACCATGTACCCCACCTTGAGACCCTTGGAGGAGAGGTGAGAAGTAAAGGGAAATGAACTTAAAAAAGTAACTGATGCACAGTGCAATTCTATGCATAGTTACTCAAAAGTTGTAAATGCCATTGGATGGGATCAACTAACTAATCCCACTAGCAAAAGACTTCACAAGGACTTAACTGTGATTCCTGTATTGCAGGGGTTGGACTCGATGACCATTGGGGTCCCTTCCAGCTCCACAATTCTATGATTCTATGATTTTTGCAAGCAGCACAGGGCTTTCTCCCCTCCCCGGCATTCCCCTTGTGCCCCTGAAAAATTGGCTCTGGGGGTTCAAGAAAATCCCCAGCACACAAGGGGGGGGAGGGGGTGTTTCACCTGGCAAGCTGAAAGAAGAAGAGTTTGGATTTAATATCCCGCTTTATCACTACCATAAGGAGTCTAAGGAGTGGCTAACATTCTCCTTTCCCTTCCTCCCCCACAACAAACACTCTGTGAGGTGAGTGGGGCTGAGAGACTTCAAAGAAGCTTCTGCTGCTGGAATGATTGCCATAGGGCTATGTTCAATTCTTCCCATTGTAGCCAATGGTGTGGCTTCCTGGTAAGTGTGTTTAGGATTTTAGCCTTGCTGTGTATATAAGCTGTCAATGCCACGAACAGGGGTGGCAGAGATTCTCATCACCACCACCACTCTGTTCCAAATACTGCACATCAGCGGAAACTCACTTCAATACTCTGTAGCTGAGTGTCCTCCAGCACACTTGAGTGCAGCACATTAGTTCGGAGATTGCAGGGCAAGTCATGCGGCACACCCAGTTCCAACACCTCACTGTTGCTCATCCATATCTTCTGCCTGAGGGCAGCTGCCTCACTCTACCAGTCATGGGGAAAGCCCTGTTTCATCAGATGCACTTGATGTTCTCCTGTTCTCCTGAAAAGCAACACAGGTTACCTCAATACACAATAATAATAAATTTTATTTATACCCCACCCTCGCCAGCCAAGACTGGGCTCAGGGTGGCTAGCACCAGGTATAAAAACAATTGATTAAAATACAACTTAAAAACAAGGTTAAAATACAACATTAAAATGCAGCCTCATTTCAGTAGAAATTCAAATCAAAAACTTTTGAGGATGAAAACATCAAATCTTCACCAAGGCCAACTATCTAGACTGGTCCAATGTGGGTCAGAAAAAAGCCAGGGAAGTCCCCAAATATGAGTTCCATCACAGAAGGAGAAAGGGAAAAGGAACGAGGGGGAAGGGGATCAAGTTGATTCCAAGCCAAAGGCCAGGCGGAACAACTCTGTCTTACAGGCCCTGCGGAAAGACATCAGATCCAGCAGGGCCCTGGTCTCAAGAGACAGAGTGTTCCACCAGGCCGGAGCCAGTGTTGAAGAGGCCCTGGCTCTGGTTCACAAGTGAAGAAAAGCCAGCAAGAATAGAATGTAGTCCTCAAATCAGCTTGATATATTAACATGGCAGCTTAAGAACTCAAAAGGAAGACATCATTAATAATTTTTGTAGGCTTCTCCCTGCCCCAGTCCCCAAACAGCAGGAAACCCCAGGAGTGACACAACTGGGTTTTGCTTCCTTTGAATAGGGTGACCATTTACACAGTGCCACAAAAGAGAACAATGATTTGCATCGAATTTGCTAGTTGTATAGGCATAGCTGTCAACTTACAGATTTGAAAATAAGGGACCAGCAGCTTTGAAAATAAGGGACCAGCAGCCAAAATAAGGGACCTGCAGCCTCACTTGTTCCAAGCACTCCAGTCTTCCTGTCCTCCTGCAGTCTGGTCAAACTCATGCTGGTAGCTTCGAGAACACTGTCCAACCAACTTTGTAACCAGAGGTTCAACTGAATAGAATATGAATCACATGCACCACAAGGCCTATGCAGCCTCAGCTTAAGATGGCTCCCCGGCCTGGCTTTGCACTGCAAAATTTGCAGCAGCACGTGCAACAAAATGGCGTCCAGCATTCAAAAACCACCTCAGCTTGCATTAACTAGCCACACACAAGGCATGCAAGCTCCACCCCCCAGTCGTTCTTAGACTTTTTATTGAGTAAGCAATACAGCCAAGCAACACAGTTGGAGCCTCCCTCCTCCCTGGCCAGCAGGGAAGGAGGGAGAGGAGCTGCTTCCTTTGAAATTTAAGGGACATCATTTAAGGGACATTTAAGGGGCATCCATCAATAAGGGACAGCAGCGGGACATGGCGCTGGAATAAGGGACTGTCCCTTCAAATAAGGGACACTTGACAGCTATGTGTATAGGTATAGATGCAGTTTTAGAAGCAATTGCTATAATTTAAATAGAGATGCATCTCAACGTAGTGGGGGAAACTGAACAAGCGACCTGTGTGCCTGGCTCAGTCTGCTGTGCAGGTAATGTCCAGGCCTCTGTTATTTTCTTGTGGTTCTTTATCTTAAGGCAATACTTGAATTTCAAGTGGATGACCCCTTCAGATAGAGCAGCATTTCCTAAACTTGGGTCCCCAGCTGTTTTTGGACTACAACTCCCATCATCCCTAGTTAGCAGGACCAGTGGTCAGGGATGATGGGAATTGTAGTCCCAAAACAGCGGGAGACCCAAGTTTCAGAAACGTTGAGATAGAGAGCTGCCTTCTGGCAAGCCTTAAAGAAATAAATAATAAACATGCATAGAATTATCCTGGAAAGGACTGAATGTGGGGCATAGGTTTCTCCTGTGCCACATTATACATTTTTGCAGGGTCAAAAAGGGCTTTGTTTCTGGTTGAGTGCAATAGTGCTGGCTAGTGGCATCCTAGAAAGCAGAATGAAGGCAGTTATGACAGGCTTTTGGAGAAACTTAAGCAAGCAATCCAGTGTGACTCAGGATTGTTGGGAACAAATGCTTACTAATGAGTCTGTAGCAACTCCCAATTGGGGATTTTACAGAGGAAGAAGGTTTGAAGGGGATTTCAGCTTTCTCATCTTTCTCATTCGGACTCCTAGAGACTCCCACCCCCCACCCTTTTCAACTTAATTCCTGCAATACTGAAAACATTTATCCAACTTGTTCCTCAAATCCTAATGACCTGAAACTGAAAGAAAAGGCAAAATCTGAGTGAACACAGATCAGATTGAAAGGCCATTTTCTCATCAGAGAGGATGTGTTCCAAATTGAGATTAATTCATCTACTGGCATCTTGGAACATTGTAACAAATCAGCTAGGAAAACCAGAAACATAATTTAGCACATTTCACATTTTAGTAGCAAGGCAAATAAACGTCATTCATGGGAAGACAAGATTCAGAGCAATGTTCCAATTATATGTTCAATTTAAATTACAAAAAATCCCAATGTATTTGAATTTGTCGTTGTTTTTAAATTGGGGTGTATGGGGTGTTAGGGGATGGGTAGTATCTTTGATGAGGGTCCCCCACACTCTCATCTGTGGCTCCTAGAAGCTGTTAGCATGCAACAGCAGTCATACCCCAGGAACAGCTTTGAATGGCTGGCTAAACCAGGTGAGGGTAGCTGATGGATCTCAAACCCTTGGTAAGTTAGGGGATTCCCCTGCATGTGAAGACAGACTCTGGCAGACTGAGCAGACAAGATCAATACTGGGTCCAACTGTCAAGAAGGAGGTTTCTACACGAGCTGTAGAGGGAAATGAGGAGCAGATAGGGCTCGTCAACCTGGGAAGGTAGCCCATGTAGATGGAAAACTCTGATCCTAAACCTCCAGTGCCTTATAGCTATAGAGTGGTACCTCGGGTTACATACACTTCAGGTTACATACGCTTCAGGTTACAGACTCCGCTAACCCAGAAATAGTGCTTCAGGTTAAGAACTTTGCTTCAGGATAAGAACAGAAATCGGGCTCCGGCAGCACAGCAGCAGCAGGAGGCCCCATTAGCTAAAGTGGTGCTTCAGGTTAAGAACAGTTTCAGGTTAAGTACGGACCTCCGGAACGAATTAAGTACTTAACCTGAGGTACCACTGTATTCATTTGTGAAAAAGGCTTCAGGAATAAACCCCAAGGAGCAATCCATACCCACTGCCTTGCGGAACATCTTCAGGAAAAGAAAAGGCTAAGGCAGGGGTAGGCAACCTAAGGCCCGTGGGCCACAAGTGCGGCCCACGTGGGTCATTTAACCAGCCCACGAACTGCCCCCCAAACTGAGCTGACTGCTTGGTGAGTCCCTGCGAGCTGCACTAAACCGGTGCAGCATGGCACGGGGACGCACTTTCATGGCGCCAGAAATTGTGTCTGTGCATGCGCAGATGCCGAAAATCGCATCTGTGCAGATGCCAGAAATCACAGGCATGCACACTCACACGAGTGCACAATCCGGCCGACAGAGGGATCTCCGCTGGAGTGAACCGGCCAAGACAAGGTAAACCTTGCCAACCCCTGGGCTAAGGAGTAAACCCTGCATACATCTGAAGTGGAGTCCCTAAGGTGGTTGGATGGCAGCTACTACTGCAGCCAAGCTGGTGCAAAATGTATAGCATTGCTTTCCTTTGGACCACATCAGCAAGGCTGAAAGGAGGCAGGCAGCCCAGGACCTCCATATACACTGCCCAGATTTGCACCTCAGAGAAGTCACTTTGGTGCTGAAAATGCAACAAACTTTTACATACCTCACAATAGCTAGAGGTATAGGTGCTTATGGGAAATAATCTTTCAAGTTCTGAACATCAGATGGGGAAATGACTGCCATTTTGTTTTCCATAAATGTCATCTTAGCCCACATGCCTGCACCTCTAGAATTCATATTGAGTCCCCCTTCCACAGCCACTGCTCAGCTGTAGTAGCAAAGAGTTGCAGCGTACAATTCCACATGCCTGAAAAGTGGTCGCCAGGTCTGTTCCTGTTGTAGATTGTACATTAACTTTGATACAGGTTGTGTTTGAAAAGCAAATAGCATTATTTACTCTCATACTGTCTCATTCTGAAGAAGGGCATGGATTATTTATGTACTGTTCCCCAACTCTTTATATAGTGGAATACCTTCCTCACTTTCCCCCACTCTACAAGGACCATATTTGGTAAAGTGATGTGTGGCATGATAACTCAGGATTTCTCCTTCACTCTGTTTTGTAGACAGTATGTAGGCCTGCTCTCTAAGGTGGACGGTAGCTACCTAGGAAAGGACAAAATGGGCTCTACCCGAGTGAACATAAGAAGCATAGATTCTGGATCAGACCAAGTCTATTTAGTTCCGCATTCTGTTATTACAGTGGCCAACAACCGTCATAGCCTTCAATTTCTGTTCCCCAATGACTGGTATTACTAGAGGCATACTAGTGATATTCACATTCACAAAAGTTAAGGAGTATGGTTGGTATCCGTCTGCCTTGGGAGGCAAAGGAGGAGTGCACCTTTGCGGGTGAGGTCAAACCATTAGAGTTACAGAGCCTGCTGTGGCTGTAGAGACCGATACAGAAAAGACATGTTTTGTTGCACCTGGGGCCCGATGAAGGTGCTCGGTTGTGCTGATTTCTCTGAAAATGTGTTCTAAATCCTGCTTTATATCCTAAGGCAAGCATAGCTCTGCTGAAACGAGTTTAAGAACAAATATAGCCTCAGCCTTCAACCAGCTAAACATCTAAACTGTAGGCCATTCAAATTAGATACAAATTACTATTATATTATTATAAATTATTTCTGTTTATATATATATATATATATATATATATATATATATATATATATATAT